>CM034150.1:214963143-216163143 GCA_019776745.2 Taxus chinensis
GACATGAACCATAACATATTACATGAATTATACGTATGATGAACAAAGTTAATAAAATTACAACATAAAATTAGGTGCTATATAACACGGTGACACACACAATTCATCACAATATGGTGGCAATATCACGATACAATCCAATTCACTTTATACCAATTATGTCATGTAACACATCAGCTCACCTACATACCACAAAATAACAAGGAACTCCAACACTCCGCAATAAAAAATAACATAATTTTCATACACACCAAGGTGGCACATCACACGTGAACTCCTCATTGAATTCATGAAAAAGAGAGTGAATACTCTCATCACAAGCACATCAACATCGTTAAAAATTTTCACTAAGTGACATGCACAACATGTGCGTTCATAATATCACAGTTATGGTGTTTATCTCATAACAACATATATCACATTACTCTTCCAATCTCCATTACCACCACCACGCAAAAATCATCACAACTCCAATCCACCCTAGAGGTTCAAGAGCATGAACCTCTACTCTGATACCAAGTGTAACACCTACATTTTACACACACAATTACAATAGTAAAAATACAAAATATTTATTTTTACTTACATTGAAATTTACACGTGACTCTAAAGGAGATCTACTAGGAAAACACGCACGAAAAGGTATGTTTTCACAATAATAACCCACACCGATATCATGGATACACGTGATGCACAACAAGATCCCCCTTTATTTAAATGTCAAGGCACAAAAAAATGATACTACCACAGTACAAAATTATAGATAGGGTCTTTCCACGACATGATATTTTTAGGATTACACATTTATTAAAATCATGTTTCAATGTTTGACTTAAGTTCTAGAAAGGCTCATAATTTTTGAATCATACATTTTGTTTCCTTTTTCCTAGATTTCATTTATATAGTTTAACATTTAAGTTATGGTATATATCATTCAATAAGGATCATCTAAATTATTTCAGTTGCTTGTTTGATTCGTTCATTCATTAATAGGATATTTATTTAAACACAAGGATATTTACTTGCACACATGGATACAAGGTCTTGTCCCTAGGATTCTCTCCCAAGGGAATGTAGCTTGATATTTTATTATATCTCCATTACAAAATAGAACGAGGATAAAACCCAAGGTTGTGAAGTTCACTTTTTTTGTGTCTAAGGATTTAGGGTTGTGTTTCTTTTACTCATTTATAAATGTATAGCGGATTTACTACACAATAATCGTAATATGAAATAAGTTATTTATTCAAAGTAAGAGGTTTAAACCATGTTACAAGGAATATCTTGTTTCAATTTACCTGAGGGATAACATCTCATGCCTATGCTTCTCAAGGAACAGTATCAATTATAATTAAACTATGTTTATGCTCCTACAATTACTTAGGGATTTGAAATCACTTAACATAGAAAGAAACTCTTTTTTTTTGTATCTAGATTAGGTTTTCTAAGCTTCATTTCATGTCCAACGTAAGAGGCTTTTTCCTTAACTGGGTTCATATGCCTTGGTAATGTATTGTGTAACCTATTTGTTCATTGGGCATTTGTATCCTCAGGAGAACACTAGTCTCTAACTTAGGATATTTGTTTCTAAGAGCATGATCACCTAGTTTCACATTAGACATCCATTACCTAATAGGACTAGTGGGAGAGAAAGATGGAGTAGTTCATAATATTAAGGGGGTTAAGGTTCACATCATAGTTTACTCAACATGGGTCTCGTTTCTCACCACAAGATGGTTTAAACATGATGTGAGAATAGCCTAAATTTTACCTTTCTCTAAGCACATCACCTTAAGGTTCTGTTTTCACAAACTAATTGTACACTAAAATGTTGTTAAGTTTCACAACAGATTCCTATTGTTGCACCATAGAACCCAAATGACAATTGAGATTGGGCATCGAGTTCATTTATGATCTTAACTCTTAAACGTGACTTTCAAGGTTGGTTGGCCATCTTCGCCACTTAACATGTATATCGGTCCAAGAGGATTTTATACTATGTTTAATGTAGGTTTCCCAAGGAGTACTACTTAAGATAATAAATAATCCTTACTACACACATTATTACCAATCCTAGAAGGGAACCACATACTCTAGATAATGTTTGACCATGTAATTCCTAACCATTGGGTTTACAACGACATTTGTAAACATATAGGATATAAAGGAAAACTCAAACATGGGCTCTTATTTACCTAAAATAAGATGTTCTATTGAGTGTAAGTATTAATTTCATTCTAAGGTCTTAGTTTTCTATACTAAAAGGAAACACACAAGAAGAAAATTTATGCATGAATATTATATTAGGGTTTATTGTTGTGGTTAGACTCCTTTATTACATTTTCAAGGTAAGAAACACAACACCAATTATTTAATCTTCTATTATATACTGGAAATGCACTAAAAGATATTAAATTCAAATTCATTTCACACACAGATATATATATATATATATATATATATATATATATATATATATATATATATATATATATATATATATATATATATATATATATATCCAACCTTTTTAGCATACGTAAATCTTAATTAAAATGGAACCTATGATTAAATGCACATTTCCCAAGGCTTCCCTAAAACTAGCATCTCATACATATTACCAAATTTCAAATATAACTTTTCTATAACATAAAAATACATTATACATATATACATTTTATAATTACCTATATGAATTATAATAATAAACAATGAATTACCCCACACATTTTTTCCATCTTTGTTGTAGCCTACAAAACAATGTGAACATGAAATCAACGATTAATCGTTGTCATGACATCCACCTAAATCTAGCATAATTAACATTTTCAATTTTCCATTTAAATAATAATAATAATTTACACTCTAAAGGAGAGGGTTAGAAACACATATTTCTTTCATTTCATTTCACTTCATTTCTTAACCAAGGAGAGAGAGAGATAGGGAAGATAAAGAAACACTATTTTTCCTAAAGTTCAATTTCACACAACAATTCACATGATAGAGTTTCAAATACTTATTTAAAAGTGTTAACAAGTTTCCAAGATTGTTTGCTAACTTGACTTGGGTTCTACAACTTTCCCTGCTACTTGCAAAAACAACCAATTTAGGCTTGGAGGCTAAGAAACCACTTTCAAATGTTGTCTTCTGATGAGCAAACACACAACGGGTATATTTCTACATGTCTTACTATATACCAATAATTTAAAATAACTGACGGAATTCAAAATTGGTGAACAGTTTATGATTTTTGGCCAGTTTTTGAGGTGATCAATCATAATTGACGTAGTCACAAATGATAAAAAGTTATCTCAAGGGCTCAGAAAACCACGTACAAAAATAAATTTCAATGGATGGATGCGCAACGAAAAATTTCCTACAAGTTCCCCTATTTATGGAGAATTCACCATAGTCAATAAGACTAAGAACTGGCACACTTGTTTCATACGATTTTGGGTTTTCCCGAGCCACCAGTCATAATTGTTCTAGTTTAATCTAGTTAAACTGCCACCAGAGGCCTAGAAAATTCCTTTGCCAAACTATAAAGAAGAGTGTTTTTCCCCAAACTGAAGGTTTTAAGAAATTTTCTAGTAAAAATACTATAGGTTTACGAAGGCGGAAAAGGATTTCATTTCTCAGGGTTCAAATGATGAGATGAAACAAAAACAAAGATTTTAGTTTTAACAACTTCCTAAAAGTGTAAAAAGGGATAAATGGGCTTAAATGGGAGCGTTGAAAAGAGCACAGATGCTCAATCAAGGTTGATCTAAGTTTCTAAGTGATATCCCACATAACAATGAACATGGATGAAACTTAACTTCTTCTTGTTTAATTTACAAAGGTTGCTTTGCGAGTATCCAACCTAAGGAGGTCAACAACGACTAGGTGTCAGTGGTTATATAAGCCTAGGGGTCAGCTGACAATGCTCATTTTCATGTGCAAAATTGATGAGAGAGATCATAAAAACTAAAGAGAAAACTAAAAAGTGGAGGCCACAAGAGCTATAAGGAAATGACAGAGGGTTCGGAGCATGGTGAGTAACAAAACTAAAGCTTGTTTTTATTTTAATTCTTTACTTGTTTAGTTTTTTGTATTTTAAAAAAAAGTTTGGATGATTCCAGGGGTGGTTGGTGGTGACCCAAGTGGGTCGTTGACAGGGCTCTAAGGTATGGTGATCATCCGTGAAACACGTCGACCACACCCGGGTCGGTGTTCACTAGGGTTGGGTTGGATATGTTTAAGATTAAATGGATTTTTAATGAATTTTAATGGAGTTTTATTGGATTTTGGATTTTTGATCTGATCTAGCCATGTTTTGTTTATGATTGTAGGCTAGAGAGACCCTATATTTGAGAGACAAAGTACCTACTCTATACGAGAATATTAGAGGAGATGTTATAGATGCCGAGTGGTATCACTTGGATGTAGTGGGACTAGGTGGGTTAAGACATTATCAGATGATCCCATGAGATGTGGGGTTGATGATCACATTGGTAGAGAGATGGGACTGAAAAACTGGTACCTTTTGGTTCAAGAAAAGGGAGTTGACCATCACCATGGAGGATGTGTATAGGTTTGTGAGATTACCTTTATAGGGGGAACAAATAGTTCCCATCACAGTTGATAGTGGACTAGCATTTTTGACATGACTATTTGGAGCCAATGCGCCCCACATCAGGTTTTCTTTAGGGGCATTTTCATATGAGATGAGGTATGAGGTAGGCATACCTCATAGCTGATTGATCTGCTCGGTGATGATGGTAGTGTCTTGTTATGCTTTTCCATACTCAAGTGGAGCTCAGTTTCCATGGGAAATGGCTGGTGTAGTAGTGGATATAGTTGATCACAAGAGAATGTTCTCTTTTGGGACTTCTTTGCTAGCTCAAGTGTACCATGAGCTATCATTGTATAGGGCATGCAAGAAGATAGGGCTTGAAATATACTTCTTTCTTCACTACTAGGCATAAAAGAACATTGTGTTGGTATCCAAATTGATTCTCCTACGAGGGTTGAGCAACATCACAAAACTAGTAGGATGCTTAGACATAGAAGAATCATGATATGAGTCATTTTGTAGCCAGGGAGGGGATTCAACTGACTCTTTGTCACTCAGGCATTGGAGAAATGGATAGAACTTCACTGATAGTTTGATCTACCATCACTACTTTAGTTCATGCCTTCAACCAGGGTGAGAGAACTTGTTCTGTAACCCATGTTGGTGAAGGATATCAAGAGATCCTTCTGTGAAAAATTGCATGAGAAAATTGAGAAAATATGATCAATACAACACATTCTAACTCCTACGAGTTGTCACACTAGAGAGTGGAGATGTTTCCTGGACAACATTCGGGTTACTAAAGACAATAATTGAAACCTGATTGTCTCTGCATACTTTAGCAATAGAATTTTTTCATTTGTGGATACACAATACAAATAGGGGTAGTTCATGTGGGATTCATCATTTGAGAAATTTTTGGTGGGAAGTTAAGCAAGATGAAGTCGAATATACCATATATTTGAGAACCTTTACAAATATTGGAAAACTCAAAGGACAAAATTCTTCAAAATAGTCAAAATATTCCTTCAACGAGAAGGTGTGTATAAATGGAGGCCCAAAGATACACGGTTTCATACACTCTTCAAGAATTCAACACAAAGGGTCATCCTAAAGACTCAATTAAATGCTAAAAATCCCTGGTTCATCACTCGTAAGATACCCTCATAGACTTACAAACAATCTTTATCAACATAGTGAAAGTAAAGTGATTTTAAATTGTTTATTTCATTATTAGATGAAATCTATTCTTATAATAAAATTACAAATGCCACAATACTAACACACAAAATAGATCTTGTGTGACTCAGAAAGATTTTAATATAAGATTACAACAGGAAAAAGAAAAACTATTTGAAAACATTCTTAAATACAAGGAGACACAATTATGCTCATGATCAACACAAATTCATTTCAAGGTGCATTAGATTCGTTAGTAGGGGAGATTTTTTGGAACAATCTCAGAGATTTTCAATGCCTATACACATGTAACCATCTTGACGTGATTAAATCTAAAACATAGGAAAATAAACAGGTCTCTCAGACGGTCTCTTGGGAAAATGGGTTTTTCTCAAAATTTCTTAGAAAAATTAACCCCCTCTTATACAAGAGTATTCTCATTGCATTTATACAATTTCACTTCCTCACTCATCCCAAATTTTCCCACAAAAGAAAAATATTCAAGGAATAATTTTTTTGTTACAAGTTTGTTCCAGAAAGTGGTGTTTAACAAATTTACACCCAAAAGCTGTCAGGTGGATGAATCATTAACTGATCATGTTTCTCAATTCCTCAACTATGAATGAGATGTCATATCATAACTTTTGATAGTCTTCTTAATCATTCGTGTATTTTTTCATGCAAGAGATCCTCTTTTTAATAATTCTCAGGTGGCTCTATATGGCTTTATCTGATAAGCAATCCTTTTCACCTTTGAGAATACACCTTGAAAAATGAGTGCCCTCACATGGATACCTACATTCATGCTTCTCAGAAATGATTGTCCTTACATGGATTATACCACATACCTGCGCTGCGAGTCTGAGTTGGCCAAGTGCAAAGAGAACCCAATGGAAACCTCCATGTGTCTCCTTGGCGCAACTATAAAGGTGAAGTCCAAAGGTAGGTTCCCAAATAAGCGCATGCCCTCCATGTGTTCAAATCCCTAGAGAGTTGTACCAGTTGCTGAAAAATTCAGAGTATGGGAAGGTCTAGCAGAAGCTTCCACGTGTCTGTTTGGCGTAAATTCAAAGATAAAGTCTAGAGGTGGGACCTTAAATGAGTGCAAGCTCTCTATGTGCTCTCAGCCATTGAAAAAGTCTTGGTATAAAGAGGAGCCAGTAGAAACCCCCACGTGTCTCCTTAGTGCACTTTTGATATGGTGCCCAAAAGAGGAGACCCCAAACAAGTGCAGGCTCTCCATGTGTCTCGTCCCCGAAAATTTGTTGAAAATTTTTAAGAACCAGTGGAAAGTACCATGTACCTAGGGTCTCAGAAATTTTCATTAGATGCTTGAAAAGTCTAAGTATGGTTAGATCCAGCGGAAGCCTCCACATGGCTCCTTTATGCAACTCCAAAGGTAAGACCCAGAACCGGATCCTCAAATGAGCGTAGACCCTCGACATTTTCTTTGGTCTAACAAAGCTGCACCGACCATTGAAAAGTTTGAGCATGGGCAGAGGTAGCGGAAACCTCCACATGCCCCTTTAGGGCTCCTTCGGTATGAAGCTAAAAATGAGGACTCTCAAACAAGCGTGGGCCTTCCACATGTCTAGGGTTCGAGAAAATTGCACCAGAAATTTGAAAAGTGTAAGTATGGGAAGATCTAGCAGAATCCTGCACGTGTCTCTCCGATGCGCTTTCAAAAGTAAAATTCAAGGGTAAGTTCCCAAACAAGCACGGGCCCTCCACGTATCATGGGGTTAAGAAAGTTGCTTCGGTCGTTGAGAAGTCTAAGTATAGAGAGGAGCCATTGGAAGCCTCGTCATATCTCCTTGGCACAACTCAAAGATAAGACCTAGAGGTGGGACCTCAAATGAGCGCGGGCTCTTCACGTGGAAATGATTTGAGTTGCAGTGGGCCTAAGAATCTCAAAATGCCCCAGTGACCCACATCTTCAGTTTTAACTTTTGATGTTGGTCCTAGCAGAGTCACGACTCACTTTTATAATTTTAGTTCTTTTCAAAATAGAGCTTAAAAACCCCAAAGTGCTCTGGCGACCCACCTCCCCACTTTTTGTGTAGACTCGACACGTGGTTTTTCCTAGGCATTAGCAGGGCCTCGCTTCACTTTTATACTTTATTTTGTTTTTATAAAACAAAGCCAAAAAACTTCAAAGTGCTCTGATAGCCCGACTTTGTGCTTTTGACTTTTCAATGCTGAGTCAAACATATGACATTAATTTGTCCCCTGCAGAGTCGCAGATCATTTTGTAATTTTGTTCCTTTTCAAAAAACGGAAAAAATCTTCAAAATGATTCAACGATCCACCTCTCTACCTTTGACTTTTCAAACCACCACGTGTCCATCTTCGAGGTCAAAGTAATAAATTTTCCTTGCCACATCATATTGTTTGAATAGAAAATTAGAAACTCTCATGGCTGCAGGACCAATTTGGCATTTTTTACAATTGTGACAAAAGTGACAAGTTCACAAAATAGACCTGCCATGCCGCATCCAATTAGAAAAGACCACATATCCATGGATGTTGGGACATGATTTACAAAGGAAACACAATTGTGGAAGATGGCCAACAACAATTTTTTTTCCCATGTATAAGAGACTGTAAATAAAACAAAGACTCAATGTGATCCATGACCTAAGGAAAGGACTGACAATGGAAACCAAATGAAGGAGAAATATTTGATGCATCCATACACAGAGACAAAGAATAATTCAAACCATGCGGATTGAGAATTTTTTAACAAACAAGGTGAGATTAAATTGAGCACCAACATCGGCTCCAACTCAGGGATGGGCACTCCTTGCGAGTGCCACAAGAACAACAAACCATGTCCCAAAAAATCCATTGGGCAACGGAGTCAAGACCAAGCTTGCAAAGTAGAAAAACTATAAACAATCCTCTGAAGATTGAACCTAGAAACCAACAAAAACCAGCCGCCAAGGACCGGGATGAGCCAAAATAGAAAAATGTAGAAACAAAAAATAACTAAAAGAATGTACACTATATAATGATGCGAGTCTTGATTCTAATAAATAAATCAAGGAAATGTTTCAAGTGCCTGCCATTAATAGAAAACTCAAGAAATTCCCCATCTAAGTGCTTAAGGAAAAAAGTGTGCTCTCCAATCCAAATGTCAATATAATAAGGGCCCATCTATAATGCATCAAACTTTCAATGCTTTCCCTTATCCTCATGGATGCTATCCCACAATAGCACAAGATCTCCCACACTTAAATCTCTAGGAGTTACCTTTTATCAAATAATTTCTTCAAATTTTCCCTAAACTTCACATGTCTTTGGTGGGATTCTCTTATTTCTTCATCTAATTCAACAATTTGATTAATACCAGCATCATAGGGACTGACCTCATGGTCGTCCAATTGTTGAATAAATTGGTAAGAAGATAATTGCATATGCAGGTGAAGTGGAGCTTGAGTTCCATACACCAATTCAAATGGAATTTTTTGAGTAGCTCTTTTAATAGTGATTGTATCATCCCAAACAACAAACTTCAGCTGCTCACCCCACTTCCATTTGTTTAGTTCCAAGGTCCTTCTGATTACCTTCAACAAGTTCTTGTTGCTAGATTCTTCTTGTTCATTACCTTGGGGATTATAATTTGAAGCATATAATAAATTGAACCCATACTCACGACACATGGCTACTAATGGTTTGGCTTAAAAACTCATAGCATTGTCACCAACTATATTAGTAGACACTCTAAACCTGCAAATTATATGATTCAAAATGAAGTCCATAACAATTTGGTGGGTAGCTTTCTTGGTAGGCATTTTCTCCACCCACTTGGTGAAGTAATAAGTGGCCACTAATATCCATTTGTGGCCTGCACTTAAAGAACTTGAAATCTCACCAATGAAGTCCATTCCCCATTGGTTAAATGGGGCTTCAATTAATACAAGCTAGAAAGGGAGGGAGGCAGAAGATTTCAATCTTCCTAAAAAATGTTGACAACTCTCACACTTCTTTATCAGTAGAGTTGTATCTTTAAAAAGAGTTGGCCACTAGTAACCAGCCCTTAATATTTTATGAGTTGTGACTCTTTTAGCAAAATTCCCTCCACAAACTCCTCCATGGAAATCTTCAATTATTTTCGGGGCTTCATCCTCAGTGATACATCTCAAAAAAACTCCCCCTGGGTTCTTCCAAGCTAACCCATACTCAGTGATGATTTATTTCTGGGAGACTAACTTCACTGCTCTTTTTTAATTCTTGCTTAAATACTCAGGGCACTATATATGTTTGAGATAAAAAATAATATCCTTGTACCATTCAGAATTTGTCAATTTCTCAAGAATATTCAATCTATTTGTATGTTGCTTTCATCTATTAGCTTTGCTACGCCCAATCCTCTTACCAATTTTGTAGTTTAGATGTCCATATCCTATTCTTGCAATTTATTTTCCCATCTGCATATTTTACTTGAAATTACCATCTATGATAGGATATCCTTAACCATGGTATGAGGAACATAAGCTATGAATTTAGAACTCAAAATATATGGCCTAAATATTTTTGTGGCTTTGACCAAAACAAAGGCTTGTTTCTCCGTGATAGTATACTTCAACTCTGCCCCTTTTATTGCTTTACTGAAGAAAGCAATTATCCTTTCAGCTCATTCATCATCCTTTTATAACAACATAGATGCAATAGTATTCTTTGAAGCAAACAAAAAAATTTGGAAATCCTTTTTATAATCATGAGTTGTTAAAACAGGGGCATTCTTTAATGCTTCCTTAATCCTAGTAAAGTCTTGAATAGATTTTGTTATCTCAATTTTGCCCCCAGAAAAATTGAACGAACATGACCCTGTGTAGAAATAAATTTACGTGACAGTTCTGTCATATGATCCCAAATTTTAAATCCAAAAAATACGTTGTAGACAGGCTCTAAAATGGAGGAGCAGGGTCAAGGATGAAATAAAATAGTGTCAAAGAAAAGCAAAGGCTCAAAGGAAAAGAAATGTAAAAAAACTCAAAGTCTTTAGGCTCTGCGAATGATTCAGAGCGAGCCCAAAATTGGCTAAGTATGGAAGAATCATTAGAAGCTTCCACGTGCCTCATCGATGTATCTCCAAGGGATAAACTCAAAAATTAGACTCAAATGAGCACGGAGCTCCCATGTGTCTCGGGATGAAAAAAGGATAGAGTTATCCATTGAAAAGTCCAAACAAGCAAAAAGAACCATGTGTCATCTCGGCGCAATTTCAAGATGGGAGCCCAAGGTGGAGACACAAACTTGTGCAAGCCCTCCACATGGCCAGAGGTCAATAGAGGTCAAATTCAAAGCAGGCCCAAATCAGGTAAGTATAAGAGTGCAAACAAAAGGTGCCACATGTCGTAACGGCACACATTCAAAGGAGCAGCCTAAAGTGGAGACTCAAATGAGTGCAAGGCTTCCACATGTCAGCCCAACGTATCTTCAAAGATAAATCTAAAAGCGGGTCATTAGACAAGTGCCAAAGCTCCACATCTCCCTGGTCATATGTATGGTCTTACCAAACAAAAGGAATTATTCAAAAACATAAAGGAACAAAGAAAAGACATGAAAGGAGCTATCGACACTAAAATTTTCCTCTGTAATTTCTATTTTATTAATGTATGTATTAGGAATAGGATGTTGTTAAGTATAATTAGTAGTGGCATCCAATAGAAGATAACGGTGCCGTCAGTATGGTGCCACCAATAATGTAGAGTACGATAATAGTCAAAGTACAATAGGAATGTTGTAAAAAGTAAATAGTTGTTGTAAGTGGTCCGATAATGTTAAATTGTCGAAGTTAGGATAAGTAGAGAAGTAGGGTCTACATGATTAGGAATTAGAAATATTATATTTGTAATAAGGATAAAGAGTGATGTCATAAATATTTTGTGTATTTTATTTGTGGAAAATTCTAAAAAGGTGGAACCCATGTGAGATGATAAGGTTTATCTTATCTTAGAATATAAGCCTACATGTAAAGGCAAGAGTTTAGGCATGGAATATGATTGGCCAGAAGAGATTTCCTATCATATCTTAGAGATAGGGTGGATAAGCCTGAATTCCTATAAATAAAGAGGCCACCCCCCTCATTTGATATAGAAGGAAGTAGTGAGAAATATTGTATGAGTAAGTGTGTAAAGGAAGCCATCATTTTGAAGGTGTGTTATAGAAGCCATTAAGAGGTGTAATTGTGAAGTTTCTCCCATAGTTATTGTTGGAAGGCAAGTGAAGTTAGTAACACTTGAAGTACCTCAATGGGTGAGATTGTAACAATTTCATGTTGATATTATAATTTACACTTATATTTCAGATTTTTCATCATTCATTCGTATTATAGTATATGGTATTTCTGTGTTATGTTTGTTGTTGTGTTTCCAGATTACATCCACCAAACTAAAGGCTGTGCATTAGTAAATAATCATAGCATGAGGAGTTCCCGGTGAAGAATTATCATAGTGCTGGATTTGTGATGACATTTTGGTTCCGTTGCCGGGACCATTCCTTGTTGGTGGATTTTTTTGAGAGATATTCCCACTTAGTCATAAATCAATAGGAGGGTAACCTTGTTTTATTGTGCCTAGTAGTTACTATGGTAAAGTCACTTTTTACCATGTATAGTATTTACCATAGTAACTTTACTTTTTTACCGTGAATAGTATTTACCTCAGTAACTTCATTTTTTAGTGTGAATAGTGTTTAGCCCAGTAACTTCATTTTTACCGTATATAGTGTTTACTATAGTAAAATTAGTTTTTACTGCAGTAAGTCAAGTTTTACCATAGTTTACCATGGTCATTCCTATTTTATTGTAGAAAGGTGTACAGTCACTTTCTATTGTAGTGAGTCTAATTATTTGTGCACATAAGTCTTACTGATTGTACTTGTGAGTTGGTATTTCACTGTGGTTACATTTAAAAATGGGGAAGATTCCTATTTTTTCAGCCCAATCTAATGAAGATGATTCCTCTTTCATTCAAGAGTTTAAACGATCTTGCATTTGTAATGGCCTCATAAGAAGGGAACAATGGACTGAATTTTTTCCTACCTTTTTGGATGGTTCAGCACTTAGGTGGTTTGAAACACTAGGTGATAATGTGAAAAACTCATGGGATTTATTAACTGAAAATTTTCTTGAAGAATTTGGTGAACAACAGAAATATGCAGATCTCATGATCGAGATCACAAAGCTAGCCCAAGGAGAGAAGGAGAAGATAAGAGATTATCATGCTCATGTTCTAGAGCTAAGGAGGAAGCTCAATGCCCAGATCCAGAAGGAAGGATTAGTGGATGGGTTGATGAATGGCGTGGATAATCTCCTCTGTAAGCACTTCATTCTTGGGATGAAGCTAGAGATCAGACAACGAGGGAAGTATAACCACCCAACTACCATTGAACAAGCAAAGGAGATTGCAAGAAGGCAAGAAGAAAGCATGAAAGAGGAGCCCAAAGAAATTGTTGCTAAAGTAGAGCCTACACCAGCACCTTTGGTCTAGAATCCACAAACACTCTTGGTGAGCACAAATCTTTCTCCTAGTACATCTACTAAGTATGAAGATCTGCTCAGGAAGATGGGCCAGTTAACTATTAATCTTCTTCAAGGAAAGGAATTTAGTTCTCACGGAGGACATAGAGGTCCAAAAAGAAATATTTCTGAAGTTGTATGTTATGGTTGTTATAAAAAGGGTCATTATAAGTATAATTGTCCAAATAGAGCTACTACATCTGGTACAAGAGATAATAATAAAGGAAAAGCACCTGTGAATTCTTTTTATGTAGTAGATAAGAGCATAAATAATGAAGTAGATGTGTTTGTAACAAAAATAAACAAAGAAAAATATAACCAAGATGGAAATGATCCTAAGAAGATGAAAGGAGAAACTAGTAAGAAAAATAGGAGAAAAAAGTTAGGTCTGTAGGATTTTCTAATTTCACAGGGATAAGGACCATACTCCATCTTAGAAGATCTGTCCAAAAGGCCTGCAAATATTACATATGGTCAACTCTTGGCTATGTCTTCTGAGAAGAGGTGGGAGCTACAAAGTGGACTCAATACACGACGAAGGAAGGAGGTTAAGGTATTTTTTTGGAGGTAGAGGCGGATCCCTACGCTCCACAAGCTGAGGTATTATGTAATGGTATTTCAATTCATGATGTCTTAGTTAATGGAGGTGCTGCAGTTAATGTAATGAATGAATCTGTAATGAATATGTTGCGGTTAAAAATTGATCGCCCCTCAAAACTTATGTTAAGGTTATGGGTTTTGTATGTGTGGTAGACTTTCAGGTGATGAAAAATGGTACTGTTGCGTACCCAATGTTGTTGGGAAGACCATGGCTAAGGAGAGTTCATGCAAAAAACTATTGGAATGAAGGCTTCATGACACTTGGATGTGGTAGAGAGAGGGTGAAGATAAATGTGATCCCTTGACATCATAAGGAAAAACCTATGGTTCAAGTGATGAAACTGATGATTGGACATCCTCTGATTACTCTAGTACCAGTGAAGTGGACACAGAAGATGAAGAAAGTTAGGTTGATGTTTTGGTCATGGATATCCTTCCAATTACACCGACTCATGAACCCATAAAATTATCTGAAGAAGAAATTGATGATCGTCTCCAACAAATAAAGATTGGTGATGCTGTGTTAGAGAGTGAGAAGGAATGCTACCTCCAACTATTTCGAAGGTAAATATACATATTCACTTTTGATTGCAAGGAACTCCATCAAGTAAGTTTGGTAGAACATTCTATTGAGCTGGTAGATAGTGCTAAGTCTATAAAGTGAATGCAATATAGAATGAATCCTAATTTTTCCAAGAATGTAAAAGAAAAAATAGATAAGTTGCTTATGCAGGATTCATATTTGTTGTGGAGAATTTAGAATGGGTTTCTCCCATTGTGATCTCAATAAAAAAGAATTGGGAAGCTACGCATTTGTGTTGAATATAGGAAGCGTAACAAGGCAACAAAGAAGGATCATTACCCTCTTCCATTCTTAGATCAGATCTTGGATGAAGTAGCTGGCCAGGAGTGCTATAGTTTTGGCTGATGGATATAACAGATACAACCAAGTTCGTATTAGCAGAGAAAGATAATTGACGACCACATTCACCACTCCTTGGGGAACGTTTACTTATAGAGTTATGCCTTTTGGGTTGTGTAATGCTCCGGCAACATTCTAGCGCTTAATGAATAGGGTGTTTGAACCCTACATTGGGAATTTCATTAGAGTATTTCTAGATGATTTTTGCATCTATGGGAGCAAGATGGACCACCTGCACCAGATGGAGACAACATTTCAAAGGTTATATGAAGCACAAGCCTCACTAAACCCTACAAAATGTGTTTTTGGATGTTCTAAAGGCATTTTGTTAGGGCATGTTGTATCCAGAGATGGTATTGGTATTGATTGTCATAAAGTTTCAAAAATCAAAGAGTTACCATTTCCTATGAATAGAAGTAAGTTGAGATCATTTTTAGGCCATGTGGGTTACTATAGAAGGTTCATCAAGAATTTTTCAAAGATTACACAGCCAATAACCCAGTTCTTGAAGAAGGATGTTACTTATGAACCAGGAAATAAGGCGCATGAAGCTTTTGAACAACTAAAGGAAGCCCTGGTGTCTTCATCTATTTTAATGAATCCAGATTAGAGCAAGCCATTCATTATGTATACTAATGCCTCAGATGTAGCACTAGGAAGTAATCTGAGCCAAAAGGATGAAAATGGGAATGATCATCCAGTTTACTTTGGGAGCAGACAAATGAGCAGTGCTGAGGTAAATTATACTGTAACTAAAAAAGAGGCTCTCCCTATCATTTTTGTTGTAAAGAAGTTTAGAAATTAATTTCTAGGGTAGAAATTTATAGTTGTAACAGACAATCAGGGTCTAAAATATATTGTAAATAATCCTAACCCATCAAGGAGGATAGCAAGATGGATAATTTTGCTACAAGAATTTGAATTTGATATTATAGATAGGCCAGGAAAGAAGCATGTCAATGCATATGCACTCTCTTAAGCCTATGAGGGTTTAGGTTCACCTTGTGATGATGATGATTTCCCAGATGTAGCATTGTTATCCCTTGACACAATCCCTAGTGAATACATAAATATTTGGAATTATCTGAAAGAATTCAAGTTTCCTGATGGTGCCAATGCAAAGACTAAGAGGAAGATTACTCAAGCTAGTCGTCCATATTCTATTATGCATGGAGTATTATTTCGAATAGGACCTGATGGACAATACAAGAGATTAGTTGGACGTGATCAAGGGAAGGAGCTGATAGAAGAATTCCACAATGGTACATGTGGAGGAAACTTCTCTGGACAACTTACATCAAGAACGATCTTGGATGCAGGTTATCACTAGCCCACTCTTTTTAGAAATTGTTATAATTATTGTAAGACATGTGATATTTGTCAAACACATGGTAACCATAAGACTTCATCAGCTCCATTATACCCTATTCTTCTACTTGGTCCTTTTGAGAAGTGGGGAATAGACATTGTATGTCCACTTCCAACTACCCCACGCCAAAATAAGTATATTGTAGTTGCCACAAATTATTTAACCAAGTGGGTTGAAGCTAGGCCATTGAAAACAACTTCCATATATGAAGTGGCAAGGTTCATATATGAACGCATTGTCACCAGATTTGGTTGTCCATTAGAAATTGTAACAGATCAAGGAAGCCACTTCATTAATGAGGTGGTAGAAGCCCTAGTCAATAAGTTTTCTATTAAGCACAGGAAGTCAACAACATACAAGCCAAGCACAAATGGATAGGTAGAATGAACAAATTTTGTGTTGTGTCAAATTCTAGCAAAAGATGCAGCCTTGCAGGTACATAAGTGGGATAAGAGGATTCATGCAGCATTGTGGGCATATAAGGCAACATCAAAGTCAGCAACATGATACTATCCATTTTAGTTGGCTTATGGCATTGATCCAGTTCTTCCTATTGAGTTTGATATTCCCACTGTGAGAGTTATGAAAAATGAAAGGATGGATGAAAGTGATTTAGTAAAAGAAACGTTGGTGCATCTTCATTTGCTAGAGAAAATGAGGGAAATAGCGAAGGATACAAGCTATAAGAAGAAAATGAAGCAGAAGGAATACTTTGATCAAAATATCCATTGGTCTCCATTTCATGTGAATGACTTGGTTCTAATATATGATTCCAGATACAAAAAAGAACGCAGAGAAAATTTCTTCCCAAATGGATAGAGCCCTACAAAATAACAGCTGTGCATGAAAATGGTACATATCGACTGGAGGAATTAGATGGTACTCCCATTACGAAATGGGTCAACCATAACAAGTTAAATATTTTCCATGCACCAGCTTCAGAATGTCCATAAGAGTCTACTTCGAGGATGGAGTAGAAGTTAGGAAGGGGGAATATGTTGACACTAAAATTTTCCTCCGTAATTTCTATTTTATTAATGTATGTATTAGGAATAGGATGTTGTTAAGTATAATATTAGTGTCATCCAATAGAAGATAACGACGCCATCAGTACAGTGCCACCAATAATGAAGAGTACGGTAATAGTCAAAGTCCAATAGGAATGTTGTAAAAAGTAAATATTTGTTGTGAGTGGTCCAGTAATGTTAAAATGTCAAAGTTAGGATAAGTAGAGAAGTAGGGTCTACATGATTAGGAATTAGAAATATTATATTTGTAATAAGGACAAAGAGTGATGTCATAAATATTTTGTGTATTTTATTTGTGGAAAAGTCTAAAAAGGTGGAACCCATGTGAGATGATAAGGTTTATCTTATCTTACAAGATAAGCCTACATGTAAATGTAAGAGTTTAGGCATGGAATATGATTGGCCGGAAGATATTTCCTATCTTATCTTAGAGATATGGTGGATAAGCCTAAATTCCTATAAATAAAGAGGCCACCCCCCTTATTTGATATAGAAGGAAGTAGTGAGAAATATTGTATGAGTAAGTGTGTAAAGGAAGCCATTAAGAGGTGTAATTGTGAAGTTTTTCCCATAGTTATTGTTGGAAGGTAAGTGAAGTCAGTAACACTTGAAGTACCTCATGTGTGAGATTGTAACAATTTCATGTTGATATTATAATTTACACTTATATTTCAAATTTTGTCATCATTCCTTGTCATTATAGTCTATGGTATTATTGTGTTATGTTTTTTTTTGTGTTTCAAGATTACATCCACCAAACTAAAGGTTGTGCATTAGTAAATAATCATAGCACGAGGAGTTCTTGTGAATAATTATCATAGTGCCGGATTGGTGATGACAGAGTCATGTATTAGTTTGTTACAACTTCAAAAGAAAAATTAAAAAGCGGTCCCCAAATGAGTGCCAGCCCTCCATGTGGCCATGTTCCTAGTCAAAGCAGGAAGGTGGGTCGCTAGAGGTAATTTTAACTTTTGGATTCGTTCGCAAGAGACATAAATTATAAAAAATGAGTCGTGCCTCAACCGATGCCTAAGGAGCCACGTGTTAGGCATAAATTAAATGTGGACTGGTGGGCCTTGAAGTGGTTTCTTGCACAAATAGAAAATACAGACCGATAGACGCGAAGATGGTTTTTTGACAAAAAAGGTATACCAGGGTTACGGGGAAAATTTTGCATTTTTGGATTTTTGTACCAAAAGGGGCGTAAAGTGACTTTCGGGCCAGCGCACCCATTCTGCTAACTAGTCTCCACCATTTTTGTATCGTACCAATTGAAATATTCAAATGGGCATATCATCTGATCTAGTGTTCAAAATCCAACAAATTTGGCACCATTGGAGAGATCTCGACCTCGTCTATGCCATGGAGATCTTAAACTTTAATTTTGATGAGTTTAGGTGGGTAAAAAATGTAAAAACCTCTTTGTGTCATTAATTTAGGATCCAATCACTCCAACCTAAATGGATTCGATCTGATCTGTCATTTTTCCTCCTTTAACGCGTTGAACAAGTAATCGAGGTAGATTTGGTAGATTATGGGTGGATTTCCAAGGGCATTGATGTTCGGTAGATGAGTTTCAAATAAATTTTCCCTCCTCTCTCCTTCGTCTCTCTGTGTTGAATCTATAAAAGAAGGGTCGAGGATCATTGTAAAGGGTTGGACAATTTTGTTTTGCACCCTCCCTTCTTTCCTTTTCTGTAAGAGAATTTGTGGAGCTTTCGAACCTCCCATTCAAGTTGTAATACAAAGTTTTGCCTCTTGGCCATTGTAGTGTATTATATCAACTCTAGAGAAATAATATATGTCTTTGGGTGATTCTCGACCCTTTCATGTGTTCATTATTATCTTCTAATCTCTCATTATAGCTCGGTTATTTGTGCATGGTAGTAGTATTGCATTTCTATGGTCTGTGTTTAATTGCAAAATAGGTGTTTAACATTCCTTTGGTGCATCACCTTGTTAGCTTATGTTTATTAGAATTTAGCTGAAGCCTCCACCTCATCTTCTAACAATTCAAAAGAGCTTCAAGAAGTTATGAAAAAATTACAGAACCTTGGGAATGAGATAGTGACTATCAAAAGGAAGCAATCTCAGAGTTTTAGGCCATATCAGCCTCAGACTCAGTATCAGGTTAGTCCCCCATATCAGCAAAATAGACAACCAGCTCAAGCTGCAAATCAATACCAAAACCAAGGACAACCTCAAGCTACTAAGCTTTTTTGGTCATATGATTCAAACACATTTTCAACATCAAGGTCCTTAGTTCCAACATAAAACAACATGACACAAGAATATGATTGGTGTTTCCAATGCAATCAACCGCATAACCAATAATTGTGTTTTAATGGTGCACTAAACTAGGCCTTGATGGTACAGACCATTCGTGTGTCACAAGAGTCAAGCGAAGAGGAAAATCAACAACAAGGAGTTCAGAAAGAGACACCTCCATGTGAGACTATGCTTGTCAATTTGAAAGTTGAAGATTTCTATGGAATGAATCAATCCCCCTCTCAAAGTGTAGCTGTCAATACCCGGTAAAAGAAAAGGAATATTAGAGAGGGACAATCAAAAAAATTAGGTAATCCTCAACCCTCCATTACTCCATAGGGTATAGGCACTAAAAAATAACTCCCAATATGCAGAGTCAGTCCAAAGCACCAAGCCAATTTAGGCATCGGTTGCAATGACCCGTGCACAAGAGAAAAATGTACCAGGAAAGGGGTAGTAAAATGATAGCTCATTTAACATCATTGGTCAAATGAAGAAGAAAAATGTGAATATTTCAATGTGGGAGTCATTGGCCATTCCAGGATAGAGAGATCTATTGCAAACTACTATGGCTAATTGTTCAACCTCAAATTAGGCCCCTAACTAGCAAGACAAAGTGTTTTCCAATGTGGTTTGGCTTGAGGGAAACCATGGAGAACAAAAGCTAAGAATATGAAAGCCCCTCCATTCTATGTTTCATTTATCATTGGAGACAAATGGGTACAGAATTACATGATTGATTCGGGGGCAAGTAGCTCTATAATGCCGAAACAAATAGCCAATCAACTGGGTCTTGAATACAATGTCATCTCCAAAGGTGTAGTGAAATTGGATGGGAAAGCGGTAACAATAGTTGGAGTCATCAAATATTTAAGCCTCACACTACATGCCTACCCCAATGGGACTGTATTGAAAAACGTATCAGTCATAGACCTTTCTCCACATTTTGCATTGTGTTTGTCGAGAGACTTCACTACAAATATTGGAGGCTATTTGTATGTTGATTAGTTACACATGTTTTTTAGAATAGGGTATGGAGCTAAGGCTATAATTACATATGAGCTCATTGCAGATTACCCTATTGAGTCTTATGTACCCAATCTAATTAATTCCAATTGTCTAGCCTTTGATCAGGAGGACCTCCCAAATGTTTGTGAGGTAGATACCAAGGTTGGGTGTATCCCAGACATGACCCTTGATGAGTGGCAGAACAAGAGGCATGATTTTTACCCCTATACGGAGATGGAGGAATCTAAGGTTGGAGTTTACTGATTTCATGAGGAGAATCATCCTCTTCCCGACATCATTAATCCAGACCACAAAGATGATAATGAGGTATGGCAGTTTTTCTTTGATGGATTAAGAAGTAGATAAGGAGCCAAAGGATGGGCTATGCTTGTTTCCCCCCAAGGTATGAAATACTACTTAGCTTTCCATTTCCAATTTTCCTGTTCAAACAATACAATAGAGTATGAGGCTTTAGTCCATGGACTACATTGGGCTAGGAAAAGGGGGATTAAAAATTTCCAAGTGTTTGGCGACAATTATCTAGTTGAAAATCATGTCCAAGGACCAAATGCTACTAAGAATGATCTGTTAAAGAACTACAAGAATCAATTCCATCCCAGGTAAGAAGAATGAAGTGAAAAATAGACTTGCAGTAATTGGGGCAACATTTGATGTTGTAGAGAGTATCAAGAGTGATAAGTCTCAGTCCCATATCAAAGTGGTTGTGAGGCCAGCTTTCCCTGATAATAACACAAGTTTGCAGGTCTTCGAGAATGACCAGAAAATTGTCAATTTTCTACAAGAGGAGGCTGTGTTTTCCTCTAGAATCTAAGAAAAATTGGAGGAACAGTATGACAATCAAGTGGTGTAGCTGAGAACCAACAAACTACCAAAGGGTCTTGTCACTTTGGAATCAATCTTCAACCCAAAGACCAATTCCAAAAAGTGAAAGTGAATATTTAGGTAAAGAGTGAAGATTCAGAGCCCATTTTCCATAGACGAAGGAAAAATGTTGCAGACTGGCAAGGTAGACACAACAAGAAAAATATGAGTTTATTCAAATTTTTCAAGAATTCTTAGATGTCTTCACTGGGACTTATAAATATTTAAGAGGTTTTAAACCTAAGCTGGTCAAACACATTATCGAGCTAGATCTAGGATCCAAGCCTTTTGGATAGAAGAAAAGGCCAGTAAATCCTCACATTGAGCATCTCATGAGAAAATAATTGAACAAGATAATAGAGGCCAACATCATCTTCCCTATCAAGCATTGAAGTTGGGTTGCAAACTTGGTTCCTCTAAAGACTGTGTGTGGATTTTTGTAAACTGAATAGAGCATCACTGAAAGATCACTATCCACTTCCATCAATGGAATAGATCTTACAGGTTGTAGCTGGCTCTGAGAGGTTTTCACTGCTAGAGGGATATTTAGGCTATAACCAAATAATAGTGAAAGAGGAAGACCAATTTAAGATAGCCTTCACCACAAAATGGGGTACATAGGCTTATAAGAAGATGCCATTTAGACTATAAAATGCTAGAGAAACATTTCATCAAGCTATAGACATGACATTCAAAGGATTGATCAAAAATATGGTTCTGGTGTATCTAAATGATATCACCCTCTTCTTAAAAAATGTTGCAGACCATCTCTTCCACCTTAGATAGGTATTTGTAGAGGTGTAGAAGGTTCAGCGTGTCATTAAACCTAAAGAAGTGCATATTCTTGGCACACGAGGGAAAAGTTTTGGGCCACATTGTCTTAAGAGAGGGGTTTACAATTGTCCCTTAAAGGGTTGAAGCCATTCGAACACTTCCATTTCCACAACACAAAACGTCTCTCCAGAGTTTCTTGGGGAGAATAAACTTTTTTCATAGGTTTGTGCCTAATTTTGTGACTCTTGTGAAGCATTTAACAATGATGTTGAAGAAGAGTCTTGCATTTAAATGGATAGAAAAAGGAAAAGATATTTTTGAGGCCGTTAAGCTCGCAATGTCATAAGCCCCAAATCTCATTAACCCAGACTTCTCAAAATACTTCATGTTGTATGCTTTTGGAGGGTCAAACACCATCTCATCCATCTTGGTCCATCCCCACAAGGAAGGTTCAGGACAACCCATAGCCTTCTTCAGTCAGAGCTTGGAGGACTACAAGATAAAGTACTCTTTCATTGAAAAACATGTCCTTGCTGTTATTAGGAGCTTGAAGAATTTAAGATACTTGGTCTCAAATAATAAGATTTAACTACTAGTATCGCATGCTGGTATCAAGGATTTTATTCTGAACAAGGACTTGAATGAGAAGAGAGTAGGTTGGATCACTCATGTAATGGAATATGACATTGAGATCAAGGTGATCAAACTAGTTTGTGGCAAGGGTCTGTGTGAATAGCTCCCCTCCAAGCAACAGGCTATGTTAGTGGATAAAAAAGAGGTTGTCCTTTTATTGGAGAATGATCAAGAGCAGCTAGCTAATGATACACCTATTCCATGTTGGACTCAAGCCTTGGTGCACATTATCTCCAAACAGATTTGTGCCCTCCAGAATGGAAAAAATAAAAGAGGAGATACTTTAGGTTACAATCCATTCCATATGTTTAAAAGGGATATAAATATTGTTCTATTGAGGTGCATTATGACAATACAAATTAAGAGAATGTTGCATGAGTTCCATGATGGATAAGCAGGAGGTCAGTTTTCCCCTCGAGTAACAAATCTTAAGATCATGAAAGCTCGGTATTTTTGGCCTACAGTGTTCATGGACTACTACTCATGGATAGAGAAGTGCAAGAAGTCTGCATTCTTCACAGGGAAACAAAAGTTAGCAACCTTTCCCCTTCACCCAATTTAAGTGGATCATCCATTCATGGAATGGGGACTAGAATTCATTGGGGTGATTAACCCAAATTCAAGCCAGGGCCACAAGTGGATACTTACAGGAACAAATTATTTCACTAAGTGGACTGAGGCAGTGGCACTAAAAGAGGTAAATGAATTCAACATCTTGGATTTCTATGAAGGAATAACCACTAGGTTTGGAGTCCCTACCACTATTATATCAGATAATGAATTGGAATTCATTGGTACAAGGATCAATGAATGGAAAGTTAGGAATGGTGTGTAACTCATCACTTCATCAAACTATTACCCTCAAGGTAATGGCCAAGTAGAGTCCACAAATAAGAACCTATTAAGGATTATGAGAAGGAATCTTGATGAAAATCAAAGAACTTGACATACAAAGCTCAAATCAGCTCTATGGGATGATAGGATCACATCCAAAAGATCCATAGACAACTCCCCATACAAGCTTGTATATGGAAAAGAGGTAGTATTGCCCATATCATTTGAGTTGCCCTTTTTGGAGCTCATGAAGCAGTTGGAACTGGGTGAGTTTGAATCCATGGAAACTAGGTATGTAGAGCTAATGGAAGTAGGAGACGCAAGATAGAATGCAATACAAAGCATGGAAAATGATCAAGGATTGATAAAGAATAACTTTGATAAGAAAGCAAGAACAAGGACCTTTCTAGAAAGTGAATTAGTTGTAAAGTGGGATGTAGATCGGGAAAATCTAGGAAATCATTCCAAATTTGATACCATTTGGAGTGGCCCCTACATGAACACAGGGTGCAAAAGAAGCAATGCATTCCATTTTGCTAAATTTGATGGTGAAGAATTGCAGATCCATGTTAACGGGATCTATCTTAAACATTGCTACTAAAAGGGAAGGTTCCACCCTTGTAAATATTAGCATAGAATTTATATTTCCCCTAAGTGCGTATGCACATAGTTTTGTTTCAAAAATTTACACCCAAAAGTTGCTAGGTGGTTAAATCATGAACTGGTCACGTTTTTCAATCCCTCAACTATGACTGGGATGTCATATCATAACTTTTTGCTAGTATTCTTAATCATTATTATATTTTTTCATGCAATAAATCCTTTTTTTAATAATTCCTAGGTGGCTCCATATGGCTTGATCTGACAAGCAATCCTTTTCACCTTTGAGAATACACCTTGAGAAATGAGTTCCATTGTATGGATACCTACATTCATGCCACTCAGACATGAGTGTCCTCGCATGGATTATACCACACACTTGCGCTGTGAGTCCGAGTCAACCAAGTGCAAAGAGGAGCCAACATAAACCTCCATGTTTCTCCTTGTTGCAACTCCAAAGGTGAAGTCTAGAGGTAGGTTCCCAAATGAGCGCAAGCCCTCCATGTGTTCAAAACCCTAGAGAGTTTCACCAATTTCTAAAAATTTAGAGTATAGGAAGGTCCAACGGAAGCTTCCACATGTCTGTTCGGCACAATTTCAAACGTGTAGTGTAGAGGCAGGACCTCAAATGAGCGTAGGCTCTCCACGTGCCCTCGGCCATTGAAAAAGTCTCATTATAAATAAGAGCCAACGGAAACCTCCGCGTGTCTCCTTGGTGCACTTTTAATATGGTGCCCAAAAGCAAAGACCCCAAACAAGCACATGCTCTCTAAATGTCTTGGCCCAGAAAAGATGTTGAAATTTTTTAAGAACTAGCAGAAGGTGCCATGTGTCTACGGTTTGAGAAAGTTACTTCGGACACTTGAAAATTCTAAGTATGGGCATATCTAGCTGAAACCTCCACGTGGCTCCTTGGTGCAAATCCAAAGGTAAAACCTAGAGGCAGATCCTCAAATGAGTGTAGGCCCTCCATGTGTCCTTTGGTCTAACAAAAATGTACCCATTGTATAAAAGTTTGAGCATGAGCAGATCCAGCAGAAACATCCATGTGTCTCTTCGGCATTCCTTTGGTATGAAGCTCAAAAGAAGGAATCTCAAAAAAGTTTGGGCCTTCTACATGTCTAGGGTCCGAGAAAGTTGCACTGGACACTTGAAATGTATAAGTATGGGGAGATCTAGCGGAAGCCTCCACATGTCTCTCTGGCACAATTTCAAATGTAAAATTCAAGGGTAGGTCGCTAAATAAGCATGGGCCCTCCACATGTCTTGGGCTTAAGAAAGTTGCTTCGGCTGTTGAGAAGTCTAAGTATAGAGAGGAGATAAAAAAAACCTCCATGTATCTCTTTAGCACAACACCAAAGGTAAGATCTAGAGGTGGGACCTCAAACAAGTGTGGGCTCTCCACGTGGAAAAGATTTGAGTTAAAGCGGGCTTGATAATCTCAAAATGCCCCAGTGATCTGCCTATCCACTTTTAACTTTTGATATGGGCCCCTACAAAATCATGGCTCACTTTTATACTTTTACTTCATTTCGAAAAAGAGCTTAAAAAATCCAAAGTTCTCTTGTGACCCGCCTCCCCGCTTTTGATGTAGACTCGACACATGGATTTTCTTGGGCATTAGTGAGGCTACGCTTCAATTTTATACTTTATTCCTTTTCAAAAAACAAAGCCAAAAAACTTCAAAGTTCTCCGATAGCCCACCTTCCCGCTTTTGAATTTTCAATGCTGACTCAAACATGTGACATTAATTTTTCCCCCGTGGAGTCATGGATCATTTTATAACTTTTTTCATTTTCACAAAAAGGAAAAAATCTTAAAAATGCTCCAATGATCTACCTCTTTTCCTTTGAATTTTCAAACCGCCACGTGTCCATCTTTGGGGTCAAAGTAAGAAATTTTCCTTCCCACTTCATTTTTTTAAAATAGCCAATCATAAACTATAGAGGTCGCAGAACCAATTTGGCATTTTTTACAATTGTGAAATAAGTGACAATTTCACCAAATAAACCCGCCATGCCACATCAAATAAAAAAAGACCACATATCCACAAATGTTGTGACACGATTTACAGAGGAGACACAATTGTGCAAGACTCCCAACAACATTTTTTTCCTGTAGAGAGGAGAGTGTAAATAAAACCAAGACTCAATGTGATCTGTTGGTACCCAAATGTATTCTCCTTTTCAGTGTGAGCAGCATCAGAGATATGGCATGAAGCTTGAAGTCAGATAGATCATGATGTGTGTTGTTTTGTAACTAGGGATGTGATCTCACTACCACTCATATTTGTGGAGAGATGGATAGCACTTTGAGAGGATTTGATCTGATCCTCACTATTTTAGGTTGTGCCTTTCAACCAAGGTAAGAGAACCTATATTGTAACCCCAATATGGTGAAGGAGATGAAGATATCCCTCAATTTATGAAAATAGTATGAAAAGGCCTTGGGAAAATATGATCAACACTCCAAATATGACTTTCACAAGTTGTCACTATTAGATCATGGAGATATTTTCAATGCAAGGCAAGGGTTACTGAAGACATTGTATAATCTTGATTTTTCTTGTGCATTTTTGTAGATGGGTTAGATCCTTTTGTTGACACACAATGCAATGCAGGGGTAGTATGGGGTAGAATGGGTTGTTTAGAATGATTGTTTGCTAGGGTATTGATGAGACAAACTGGGATACCTCAGATCTTTGACAACCTCTATAGTACTTGATTAACTATCAGATAAAGTGTTTCAAATAATCAGGGTATTCTTTTAACCAGAAGAGGCATAAATGGAAGCCCAAGTTGCACTCTTCACACAATCTTTGAGAATTCACCACAGAAGCTTAAACTAAAGAACTCAATTAAACACAAAAATCCATGATCAAACCATGCCTAAGGTACCCCCAAAGGTTTACAAGCAATCTCTGTAGTCAAGGAAGGTAAAGTGATTTTAAATTTGTTTATCTCTTTATCAAATGAAGGCTCTTTTGAACATGAGATTGCAAATGTCACTAAACTATCAACAAGAAGTGGAGATTCTATGTGATTTCTAATGACTTTCAATGAAAGATTGCAACAAGAATAATGAAAACTATTTATAGGCATTTAAAAATGATAACATACATCATACTGCCCTGGAAAACACATATTAATCAAATTCTTGTTAGATTCATCAGCAAGGGAGAGTTTTATCAAAAATCTCAGAGTTGTGTGATGGCTATACACTTGTGACCAACTCACATACATGAAGATCCAACACAGAAGAAATTATTCTAGTTATTTGGTGGGTTTTTTTCAGAAAAATGAGCTTTCTCTCAGAATTTGCTCGTGATTTTCAGCTCCTAACCCTTTGCATTTCTCTAAAATGCATTATATATCTCTTGTCACATTTGATCCTTCTTTCCCAAGAAAATAATATGCCAAGGGATCAATTTTGTTACATGAATCCTCATGATTCAATGAAAATGACATCAAATAGAAAAACATTCACAGGTTGCCAGGTGTTCCCAAAAGATTAAATCGTTACAAATATCTAGATCATTATCCATCCTGGAGGCATGCAAACACCTTCTACTCATAATTTTCACATTTTTACCTTTTCAAATTACTTAAAAAACATCTCAAATCAAAGAATTAAGCCATGAAAGTGATGCCAATGATCCTGGAAGGCCAAAAAGACACAAAATAACTATAAATTTGATGAATTTTGATGCAAAAATCATAATTCCAAGCTTCCTGGAGTTCCCATGGCGATCAAAACAAATGGATGCACAACAATCATCGATCTTATCCATCTTTTGATCCTGGCCTTCCATGTGGAAGATGTTGACTTAGAAATAAGCTTGAGTTACCTTTTTAAATCTTTGGATAAGGCTGGACACGTGGCAAAAAATGATTGGAACCGAAATAGGGATCATTTTTAACTTTTCCACACTTTTTGAAAAAATGGAAAATTTTGACTTTTATCTCCACCCCTCCGCCCTTAAAATTTGGAGCTGACACGTGGCATATGGTGGGTCCCACTGAAAGCATGCTTCAATTCTATGCATTTTGACCCTTTTTGGAAATTTGGAAATTTTTAACTTTTTGCCCCGCGGGCCCGCTCAATGATTTGCTAGCGGGCTATCGGCTTAAAATTTTGATTTTAAACCTTCTTTGTAAAAGGGAAAAAATTCCTTCCTACATCCACCAGCCCGCTGACCTACCTCTTGAAACATGTGGACACATGTCCTCTTCTGATTCATTGCGAGTCGAAGTCTTCGATTCTTCCTTTAAACCTCCCATGCAAATTTTTGAAAATTCAAAATTTCCACCATTGGCCTGCGCTCCCTTTTGACCTTTCAGGGCACGTGTCCTCTCCTAGTTTGCTGCGAAGTTTTGGGCCAAAATTTGACTTTAAACCATTCGAAGTTTAAAAACTTCAAAATAACCAAAACCTTAGCCGGCCTGCCTACCCACAACTCCTTTATTTTTTTTTAGGACACGTGTCCTCTCCTAGTTAGCCTACGGCTTTCGGGCCAAAATTTTCTTTACGACCTTTGAGCCAAGAAACACAAAAATTTATAAGTTTTTCTCTACCACCCGCATCCCCTCTACACTTTTCATCCCTCTATGTGTCATCCTCTTATTGGAGTGGGGCTGAAAGTTATTTTGAAACATTAGAGAATTAGAGCTAAAAAACTCTAAGTTCCCCTGAGTCCGCTCCTCCATTTTGAAACTTTTAGGACATGTGTCCTCTTGTAATTGGCTGTGGGGATTCGGGAAAAAATTTGACTTAGAAAATTTTGCAAAATAGAAGGCAAAATTTTCTAAGGAGATCTGACTCCCCGCCTCTCCTCGGCCAATAAGAAAATGCCATGTAGGCAATTTTTAAAAGGGTGCAGTCGCGGAGCCAAATTTGCCACTTTGCCAAAAAGGTTAAAAATGAAAAGTTACAACACTTCCCCGCCACACCTTGGCCAATTAAAACCTGCCATGTTTCCAATACCTTCTGAGGATAAATTTGATAGGAAAATGACGCCTGTCTGACCGTCAAAACGTAAAAAATTCCAGGGATGCCCTAGAATTCAATATTTTCACCAAGGATGGCATATTTTTCAATTCTGAATGAACTGAAGCATGATTTTTGAACATTTTCGACCTTGGGATAGGATTTTCAATTACAAATGAGTATGATTTGATCAATTCCAATTTTTCTACAACCTAGCAAAGGGAAAAATGACATAGCCCGCAAAATTGGAAAAACTAGGGCACAGAAAAGGGCAAACTTGGATTATTCTTCCAAATTAGGGTAAAACAACAAGCTTGTGAGAATTTTTAAAGCATTTCAACTGGAGGGGAAGAATTACAGACCATAAAATCAAAGGATAAAATGTTTTTTTTTAGCAGATGTAGATTTGAAAATTTAGGGCAACATGGTGAAAGCTCAAAATTGGCACCAACATCGGCTCTTGCTTGGAGATGGCCACTCCCAGTGAGTGCTACAAGGAAGAAACGTAGACCAAGTGCCAAAATAATCTATTGGGAAAAGGATTCATGAGCCAAAATCACCAAAAACCAACTAAGAACCTGACCAAAATGGCTGCCACATAGCAAGGAAAAGCACAAAACTGATAAAACACCAAAAACAGAGGAAAAACCAAACACTGTACACTGTACAAGTTGTGCATACCACAAATTTGGGGATCAATCCAAGAAATGCTTCAGATTCCTACCATTAACAGGTAATTCAAGCAATTCCCCATCTAAATCTTTGAGAAAAAAAGGTATGCTCACCAATTCTGATATCAATGGCATAAGGGGCCATCCATAATGAATCAAATTTTTCATGTTTGCCCTTATCTTCATGCCTGTTATCCCACAACAACACCAGATCTCCAACATTGAAGGCTCTAGGAGTGACCTTCTTGTCAAACAATCTCTTTAATTTTTACCTAAATCTGACATGCCTTTGATGGGATGCTTTTCTCTCCTCATCAAGCTAAATAATTTGATTGGTCCTTGATACATATAGGCCAAGCTCTTGATCTTCCAACTATTCGGAAAAATGAAATGAAAATAATTTCAGCTGTAAAGGCAGTAAAGCCTAAGTTCCATACACCAATTCAAATGGGCTTCTTCCAGTAGCTCTTTTAGGAGTTATCCTTTCAACCCAAAGTGTAAATTTCAATTGTTCACCCCATTTCTTCTTTTCTTTCTCCAAGGTTCTCCTAATGATCTTCAACAAGTTCTTATTGTTGGACTTAGCTTGTCCATTCCCTTATGGGTTATAGTTTTAAGAATAAGTCAAATTGATTCCCTATTCATTGCACATTGCCATTAAAGGTTTGGATCTAAAGCACATGGCATTATCAGCTACAATCTTGACTGGGACTCCAAATCTGCATATGATTTGATTCAACAAGAAGTCCATAACTATTTCGTGTGTTGCTTTCTTGGTGGGGATTACCTCTACCCACTTTGTAAAATAATCAGTGGATACAAGGATCCACTTATGGACAGCACTAGAAGGATCTGAAATTTCACCAACGAAGTCCATCCCCCATTGCTTGAAAGGATCTTTAATTGATACAGGCTGCAAAGTATGGGAGCCTAAAGCCTTAAGTCTTCCAAAGAAACATTGACAACTATCACATTTTCTAACTAGTTAGGTTGCATCTTTGAAGAGAGTAGGCCACCAATAACTAGCTCTCAAAATCTTATGTGTTGTTACTCTTCCAGCAAAGTGTCCTCCATAAACTCCCCCATGAAAATCAAAAACTATCTTGGGAGCTTCATATTCAGTTATGCATTTCAAGAGGACACCTTCAAGGTTCTTCCAAGCCAGCCCAAGGTATGTGATGATATATTTTTGAGAAGCCAGCTTGAGGGATATTTTCTAATTTTTATTTAAGTGATCAGGAAAGCAAAGGTGTCTAAGGTAAAATATTATATCCTTGTACCACTTAGAACTTACAAATTTCCCAAGAACAACTGCCCTTTCTTCCTCTACTTCATTCACTTCTAGAGTCTGCAGGTTGCTCTTAGCCATGAGCTTAGCAAGACCCAAACCTCTTACCAACTTTGTGGTTTGGATGTCCATATCATACTCCTGCAGTTTGTTCACCCATCTACACCTTTTACTTGAGATCTCCATCTCTGATAAGATGTCTTTACCATGGTGTGGGGAACATAAGCAACAACCTTTGAGCTTAAAATATAAGGCCTGAAAACTTTTTTTGCTTTCACCAAGGTAAATGCTTGTTTCTCCATGATTGTGTACTTCAGCTCTGCTACTTGTAAAGCCTTACTAAAGAAGGAAATAGGCCTCTCAGCCCCATCTCATACTTTTATAGAAAAAAAGAAGCAATGGTATACTCAGAGGTAAAGGAAAAGATTTAGAAAGGCCTCTTATCATTTGGGGCTGCTAAACTAGGTGCATGTTTAAGTGCATCCTTAATTCCTTCAAAAGCTTAAATGACAACCTCCTCCCGCCTGATAACTTGGTCCTTCTTTAGCATGCTTGTGATTGGAAGAGTCAACTCAACAAAGTTGGAAACAAACATTCTAATAAAATTAATTTGACCAAAGAAAGATTGGATGCCTTTCTTGGTTCTTGGGATAGGTACTTTGTTTATTGCTTCCACACTCTCAGGGTCTATCATAACACCATCTTTTGACACAATGTGACCAAGAATCTTGGCCTTTTACACACCAAAATGAAACTTCTTTGGATTAAGAGAAATGCCATACTCCCTACATCTGATCAACATCTTCTCCAAGTGCTGCAAATGATCACCTCTCTGCCTTGAAAACACAATCACATCATCTTGGTAAAATGCAATGAACTCATTGATGTAACCAGCAAAAGCAACATCCATTGCTCTTTGAAAATTGGCACCAGCATTAATCAAACCAAAGGGCATCCTAACAAAAACATATGTTCCCCAAGGAGTAGTGAATGTTGTCTTAAGTCTTTCTGATTCTTTGACAACCACTTGATTGTATATGGAGAAACCATCCAATGTAGAAAGCAACTCAGACCATGTCACAAGATGCAACATATTTTCCATATTTGGAAAGGGATAGTTTTCCTTCATGGATGCTTTGTTTAGATTTCGAAATTCCACACAAAGTCTGATGTCTCCATTCTTCTTTTCGACTGGCACAAGGTTTGCAACCCAAGATGAATATCTAGTGGGCTGAATAATACCTCCATCTCTCAACTTATTTAACTCCTCTTGCATTTTCATGGAGAGAGGTGGATTAATTAGCCTTTGCCTTTGTCTAAATGATTTAGTCTTGGCCTCAAGAGCGATCTCATGTTGGAACAAGTCTTCTTTATATGCTTTTAGCTCATAATAGGACCAAGCAAGGAAGTCTTGATATTTTTTCAAGAGTTGTGCATAGGACTGTTTTTCCTCTTTACTTAAATTGTTTCCCAACCAAATCTTCCTTCGTTTACCATTGGTGCCCAAGTTATGCTCTTCCAAATCCCTTGAGGCAGACATGTTTCTATTTATGATGCAATCAACATTGTTAAAATTTGACTCAATTGCAACAAGTCCTCTACGAATGGTGTTTGTTTTCAATTAGATGATGTATTTCTCAAACAAAGTTTCTCTTCCTTCAGTCATGCATACCATTGGATCCCAATCAATATTCTGATTTGCAAACTCACCTTGGTTTTGTAAGAACCTTAGCACTTGAGTATCATCATTAAAAACTTGTCAATGTTTCACATTATTAAGGATAACTAGCCTAGTTAGCACTTCAATGTTGTTTTCACAATAAAGTGAAAAGGTGCAATTTCCAAATCTAGAACCCAAAACTGCCAACTTGTCAGCAGTAGCATTCAAATTTCTGTCATGATGCACAATATTGAAAGAATCAAACATTTCATTTAGATCCCAAACTGCATGCTCATACTACTTCATCCTCTAAATTTTTTAGCGTACAATTTTCTTATTTGTTTGAAATCTAACTCTGAATCTCCCTTTGCAATGATGTCCTTGAAACCATACTTCCATTGAATTCTAAGACCCAACAACAAGGCTTCATACTCAGTAATGTTGTTATTACATTCAAAATTAACCTTGAAAGAAAAAACAAACTCTTCCAATATAGAGGAAATCAGAATTACACTAGCACCATTTCCAAATTTGGAGCAAGTTCCATCAAATAGCAAGGTCCAAGGAGAAGATACCTGCTCAAGACACTTTGAATGATCCATTTTTTTTCTTTTCCATCAGCAAAACTAATAAAATTATCAACATCAACATCAGCAAATAATACTTCATAAGAAGCATTGTTGGGATCCTCAATCAAATGTAACATTTTCTTTTCTCCACAAATCTTAACAAGGCTACCCTCAATGGGCATGGTGGAAAAAGACATGTCCATATGAACACTACCACCAACACTTACAACCCATTTTCTTGACAAAAACATACCCCATTTGGCAGGGCAGTCAACAATTACAACATCAAGTTTCAAATTCTTACCCGGATAGGTTGCAAGTTGCACTACCAAACCTTTCACACAACCAACCACTTACACTTCCCTTGAATCCATGGTAGTACACCTCCCATAGGCAGCTGTCACTTTGATATCCAACTCATTCATGACTTCTAGAGGCATGACATTACATGATGCACCAGAATCAAACATAAAATTGTGAAGTAGCCTATCTTTTATGATCAAAGTTGTGAAGAATGGATCAACATTCAGTTGGGACTCAACCAAAGATGTCCCCAAATATACCTTAGGTGTCTCTCTAAGATCTTCTACTACTGGTGGTGTTTCAAGGTCAAAAATGATCTAAGGTGGAGTTTCAACAACATTTACATTTTTACCTGGAGTAACCTTTTCTTCTTTCAATCCCAAGTACTCAAATGCTCTCTTCTTAAGCTCAGGAATTCTAAGCAACTCAACAATTGGAACACTCACTTTAATTTGGCTCAATACTTGGGCTATGTCATAGGTGACACTCTTTGGTAAAACAACATTGGAAGGGATACAAGAAGATTCATTAGATTAAAGTGGATTCTTGGCATCTTTTTTTTTAATTATTGGCAAATAGTTTTTTGAAAGGGACTATACCCTTGAAAACAAAAGAGGCCTGAGAGCCGGAATAGGAGTGAGAAATAGAGTTAATGGATCAAAATCCAAGTGTTACAGTGAAGCTCAACATAGCTCAGAAACAGCTACACAGACGAGACATAACAGCAAAACAACAGCAAAAAAATAGTAAAACGACCGCCGAGAAACAACAGAAGCGTTACCCATCAGAGTGGTAGAATTCTTCTTTTTGCTGACCGTTAGCCACCCTGATGGAGTCTTCGCAGCTCAGAAGCAGGAAAAAACCTGCACATAATAAAACTCAAGACGAACAACTGCAAATCAGCAGAAAAACAACTGGTTTACAGCGATCAAACAGCTGCTGCTCGACAAAGAAAGTGAAACATTGATGACCAGCCTAGCAGCACCGAGAAACTAGAGAGGCGGAGAAGCCGTATATCTGGAGAATTTTTTTTTATTTTTACGCACCGTAATCCAGCCTGTAGCCTCCTCCATCATTAGGGTATTGAAACAAGGAGGCATATTTTCCTTATCCTCCATAGATCCAACTGGGACATCGGATTCATTATCAGCTTTTGTATCTTTCATAATGCCACCAACAAAATGAGATTCTTTGGCACATTCAACAACTGGAATTTCTGAAAGAGGGGTTTCGAAGACAAAATCATCTTCAGTATCTGTACTTGACACCTCTTTGGCTTCGAAAATTAGGTGTTCAGGAAGAGCATTTTTCCACCAGTTGTTTTTTCCATTCTTTCGCTTTTCTACTCCGCAAACATCAGTGGTATGCCCGGTAGCAAAACACTTTCTACATCTAAAGGGCAAGCCTTCATAATCTAATGATTGTGTCCAAGTTCTGTGTTGGACTATAAGTTCTATATTTGCAGGTAAATTTTTGGATGTGTCCAGCTCAATAAGGATTCTAGCAAAGGTTGTGTGCGTGAAACCAGTGGTTTGGGGGTCAATGAAAAGGGTATGACCCAAAGTATTTCCAATAGCAGTTAGACAAGTACGGTCCCAAAATTGGAGCGGTAAATGGGGCATTCTAATCCAGACTGGATTGCAGGCAAATGATTCAGTGATTGGGTTAAAAGCTGGGAACCAGGGTTTCAAAACCAAGTAGTGGGATTGCAAAGCCCAGAGTTTTTTATCTATGACTTCCTTATCCCGAATTGAGGAAAAAACAACAATAAAAGTACCTTTCGCACATGGATAAAGATCTAACTTACCAGATAGAATCGGGATCCAATGCTTTGCAATCCAGTCATGAAGGGTAGCTAGGTTTGGCCAGAGCCTGCTGAATCTCCCGATCAGGGCATGCTCTAGGTAGAAACATTCTGAATCAAGGAATTCATTCCCAAATGCAACGCTGGGGTTTGTAACCGCAGGGGTCATAGGTGTGATGGGGCTCGTCCCTTGCGCTATGCTCCTGCCCTGTAAAATATCTTTAAATGTAGTCGATTTGTGTGGGTTATTATTCAGGACATGAACCCTGGTATCAGGACCGTCTGTCTTAGTGAGCTTCGTGTGTAAATCCACTGAAGAAGAGCAGTTCAAAGGATGTAATGGAGATCCGCCGTTTACAGCTCTACCATTATTGTAAACTCCAATAGCAGCAGAGTGATCAGCACGGGAAGAATGTGTCTTCGGTAAAGGCGTCAGATGAGATCCGTCCCCATGAGAGGAACCAGCAGGGTTGGGAGCCGTCTTAGCATCACAGAAGGCCTGATCAATCCACGAAAGGACATGATATGATTCAGTTCGCAATGGTTCCTGAGCGTGCTTGCCATCATCCCCGTTGTTTTTCAGACCGCCATGACCGCCATGCCTTCGTGTAACCATTCAGGGAGGTCGCAGAGAGGCACGGGTAGACGGCTGGCTGCCGTGCCTTCGTTTAACCATCCTGGGAGGTCGCAGAGAGGCGCGGGTAGAGGGCTGGGTGCACAGGGCTAGAGGCGCGGGTAGAGAGAGGGCCGAGGGCCGAGGGCGTGTACAGGGTGCATACAGAGTGCGTTCAAAATCCTAGAGAAACAAAAGTATTATATTTTGGCTGATGATATGATTCTTGGCATCTTGGGCATGAGGATGACTGTAATTTTTTCTTGGGAGAGTAGAGCTTTTAGTAAGTGTTTCTTTCCTAAGAGATTCTTTTGGAATGCTTTTGAGCAAGGGTGTTTTAGGTTTGGCTTGAGGCCCAATTCCTTTAACAACTTTGCTTCTAGTGTTATACTCTTTCTCTTGAGCTACAACATCATTCATCAACAATTGTCCATCTTCGTCCGAAGGGATACCACCATCATACTTCTTAATCATCAAAGCTCTTAAGTATTCAAAGTCATTCTTAGGAATTTTAAAAGCTTGCACTACATCAACTTCAAGAGCATGAGTGGGAAGAAAGACTTGTACCTGTTTGATGTAATCCCCAAAAGTTGTAACTATCCTAGTAGTTATTACTTCAGTAGATGTTGCTCCTCCTTGTGAGCTTGAATAATAGCCCACCATGAAAATATCATCATCAGTTCCATCCTCACTATCAGCTTCATCAACTTGTTGGTCAACTTCACATGGAGGATGGGGAAGAAAATATCTATCACACCAATCCATATCAGCAACTTCATCAACAACAGTAACCCTCGCAGTTAGAGGGTCAAGAACCAATCTACTTTCATGTGCTTGGGGTTGTCTATTTCCCCCTCCCATAGGTCCTTTACCTTTGTCATCAAACCTCTGCTCATTCCAATGGTTATTTCCAAATTTATCTTATGTTTGCTACCTAGGCTGACCTTGTGAAGTCTTCCCAATTCCCTTCTTAGCTCTTTCCAACTTGTATGAGATTTCTTTGATAGCCCTTGCCAAAGTTTTCACAACATCTTCTAAATTAACACCTTTACTAGCTTGAGGTTTTTCAGGGTTTATCAATTTTACACCATCTATCTTGAGAGGTTTCCCAATTGTTTTGATATTGTTTTCAATTTGAAGTGCCATGGTGAAAGATTGTCTTCGATTGGTAGGGTTCTTGTCTCTTAGGTAATAGGCTTCCTTTTTATCAAATGCATCTGCATATTTGATTAAACAAGATTCATCACAAGGCCTCAAACCAACAGGAAACATTCTCAAAGTTTTTTTAAACCTTGTGTTGAAGTCATGGACTAATTCATTAGGGTTCTTTTTGATATTCTCAAACTCAGACAAAAGAAATCTAGGATCAGTCTTGTCACCATATTACAACCTAAATGCATTCTTCATTTCAGTCCAAGAGTTAATAGAATTATCAGGTAAATCCTTATACCAATCCCTAGCATTCTCTTCTAGTGTATGAATAAACAATTTTACATACACATCCTCAAACTCTATCTCAAAATATTCCATCATATTATCAAAAAGTTTGAGATACTGATCACCAGTAATAGCATTGTTACCCTGGAATTCTGGCAACCTATTTCTGACATCTTGTGGGACAACATTTGGGTAACCATCCATTCCTCTAAAATTTATAGGACCAAAGGTGTTAACAACAAATGGAGGTCTCAGATGAGCCATATTGTTTGGTGGAGGTGATCTTGGAGGTGAAACAAGCTGATGAGGAGTGAAATGTCTTTAGGACTCAAGAATGTGATTCCCAAGATTGGTATTCTCTAAGTGCTGACTCTCTTGGAAAGTTTTATTTGGATTAAAACACAGAGGTGTAGATAGGAGAAGGAACTTACCACATACAACAAAAGGACCTTTACTAGCTGAGGAAAACAAGTTTATGGGAGGATTTCTTGAATTAGAATCACTTGAAGAAGAATGATAATCTTCTACCATAGTCTGATCTCTCTCACCAATGGATATATATTTTCCTGAGGTTTGGCCTTTAACAACTTTCCAAACTCTTCTCCCTTCTAACTCTGAGTTCCTTGAATCTAAAAACAATTTCTTAGCAAAGTCTTTAAGGAACAGATATCTTCTTCCTTCCAGTTTTGTAGAGATTAGCAGCACAAAAATAAATGACAGAAAGGAAAGACACTGGTATTTATTAATATCAAATCAACATGGACTCGCCACTAAGGATTTTCACCTTAGTTGTGTAAATGCGCTAAAATACTCTATCAAATACTTATTAGCACTGAAAATTTTGCTAGACTTTATAGAGCATACCTTCTTCTTCTTAGATCAATCAATCACAATGCACCCAAAGTGTATGAATAAACAATTTGACATACACATCCTCAAACTCTACCTCAAAATATTCCATCATATTATCAAAGTGTTTGAGATGCTGATCACCAGTTATTGCATTGTTTCCTTGAAATTTTGGCAATCTATTTCTGACATCTTGTGGAACAGCATTCGGGTAACCATCCATTCCTCTAAAATTTATGGGACCAAAGGTATTAACAAAAAATGGAGGTCTAGGCTTAGCCATATTGTTTGGTGGAGGTGATCTTGGAGGTGAAACCAGTTGATGACAAGTGAGGGGTCTTTAGGGAATGGGAATGTAAACTTCAAAATAGACCTCTCTTAAGGGCTCTCCTTCTTGATGATCTCTAGAAAATTTAGAAAATACAGGAGTAGATTTAGGAGCAAGCCTTTCAAATGCACAAGAAGGTTCCTCACTTAACGGGGAATTCAAATCAGTAACAGGATTCTCTGAATCAGATCCACTTGAAGAAGAATTGTAGTCCTCAATAACAGGCTACTCACTTTCAAACTCAACAATAGGGATCTCCTTTCTTGCAGTCAAGTCTCTAACAACCTTCCACACCTTTCTCCCCTCTAGCTCTGAGTTTCTTGAATATGAAAACAACTTCTTAGCAGAGTCCTTGATGAAGAGAGATCTTCTTCCTTCTAGTTTTGTAGGGATTAACAACACAAAAGTAAATGACAAAAATGTAAGACAACTGGTATTTTCAAGATCAAATCAGCATGGAGTCACCACTAAGGAATTTCACCTTAATTGTGCAAGAATGCACTAAAATAATTTGTCAAATGTTTTCTAGCATTGAAAACTTTGCAAAGCCTTATAAATCAGACCTTCTTCTTCTTAGATCAATCAATCACAATACACCCAAATTGTATGAACTGCTTGGAAATGGAAAAAGGGTAGACAAAACTTGAAACCCTTGTTTAAAACTTGCAAATCTGAAGCATAAAATGATATTTTAACAATGTAGTAGATCAAATACTTGAATACACAAATGTTCAAACTCTTCAAACACTCCACAAACACCAAGAAATTCCAAGAAGTCCCCAGCAACGACACCAGAAGGTGTTAGTAGCCAAATTTGTTCTCCTTTTGAGTGTGAGTAGCATCAGAGATATGGCATGAAGCTTGAAGTTAGATAGATCATGATGTGTGTCATTTTGTAGTTGGGGATGTGATCTAACAAGGCACTTAGATTTGTGGAGGGATGGATAGCACTTTGAAAGGATTTGATCTGACCCTCACTATTTTAGGTTGTGCCTTTCAACCAAGGTAAGAGAACCCATATTGTAACCCCCAAATGGTGAAGGATATGAAGATATCCCTCAATTTATGCAAATAGTATGAAAAGGCCTTCGGAAAATATGATCAACACTCCAAATCTGACTTTCATAAGTTGTCACTCCCAAATCATGGAGATATTTTCAATGTAAGGCAAGGGTTACTGAAGACATTGTATAATCCTGATTTGCCTTGTGCATTTTTGTAGATGGGTTAGATAATTTTGTTGACACACAATGCAATACAGTGGTATTATGGGGTAGGATGGGTTGTTTATAATGAAAATTTTGGTGGGGTATTGATGAGACAAACTGGGATACATCAGATCTTTGACAACCTCTATAATACTTGAACAAATATCAGATAAAATGCTTCAAATAATCAGGATATTCTTTATACTAGAAGAGGAATAAATGGAAGCCCAAGTTGTACTCTTCACACAATCTTTGAGAATTCAAAACCAAATCTTGAAGTAAAGAACTCAATTAAACACAAAAGTCCATGATCAAACCATGCCTAAGGTACCCCCAAAGGCTTACGAGCAATCTCTATAGTCAAGGAAGGTAAAGTGATTTTAAATTTGTTTATCTCTTTATCAGATGAAGGCTCTTCTGAACATGAGATTGCAAATGCCACTAAAATATCAACAAGAAATGGAGATTCTGTGTGATTTGTAATGAATTTCAATGCAAGATTGCAACAAGAACAATGAAAACTATTTGCAGGCATTTAAAAATGATAACAGACATCATACTGCCCACAAAAACATAGATTAACTCAAAAGCTTGTTAGATTCATCAGTAGGGGAGAGTTTCATGAACAATCTCAGAGTTGTGTGATGGCTATACACTTGTAACCAACTTGCATACATGAAGATCCAACACAAAAGAAATTATTCTGGTTCTTTGGTGGGTTTTTTCAGAAAAATGATCTTTCTCTCAGAATTTGCTCATGATTTTCAGCTCCCAACCCTTTGCATTTCTCCAAAATGCATTATATATCTCTTTCCACATTTGATCCTTCTTTCCCGAGAAAAGAATATGCCAAGGGATCAATTCTGTTACAACAATCCTCATGATTCAAGGAAAATGACATCAAATAGAAAAACATTCGCAGGTAGTCAGGTGTGCCTAAAAGATTAAATCATTACAAATATCTGGATCATTATCCATCCTGGAGGCATGTTTTTTATCATTGAGGCATGCAAACACTTTCTACTCATCTTTTTCACCTTTTTACCTTTTCAAATTACCTTTGTAACTTTTGATTTTGACATTCCACGTGTTTTCTCGGGATGAGGTAAAAAATTACTTCAAAAACATCTCAAATCAAAGAATTAAGCCATGAAAGTGATGCCAATGATCCTGGAAGGCCAAGATGACACAAAATCACTATAAATTTGATGAATTTTGATGCAAAAATCATGATTCCAAGCTTCCTAGAGCTCCCATGGCGGTCAAAACAAATGGATGCACAACAACCGTTGATCTTATCCATCTTTTAATCCTAGCCTTCCACGTGGAAGATGCTAACTTAGAAATAAGCTTGAGTTACCTTTTTAAATCGTTGGATAAGGCCGGACACGTGGCAAAAAATGATTGGAACCAAAATTCGGATCATTTTTTACTTTTCCACATTTTTAGAAAAAATGAAATTTTTTGACTTTTTTCTCCGCCCCTTCGCCATTGAAATTTGGAGTTGACATGTGGCATATGGTGGGTCCCACTGAAATTGTGCTTCAATTCTGAGCATTTTGACCCTTTTTGGAAAATGGGAAAATTTTCACTTTTTGCCCTGCGGGCCCACACACCCGATTTCTCCCTCACCACGTGTCGCTCAATGATTTGCTAGAGGGGCCAACACCTTAAAATATTGATTTTAAACCTTTTTTGCAAAAGGGAAAAAATTCCCTCCTACCTCCGCCGATCCGCCGACCTGCCTCTTGCAAATTGTGGACATGTGTCCTCTTCTAATTCATTGTGGGTCTAAGTCTCACTTTCTTCCTTCAAACCTCCCATGCAATTTTTTGAAAATTCAAAATTTCCATTGTTGTCCCGTGCTCTCTTTTGACCTTTCAAGACACGTGTCCTCTCCTAGTTTTTTGAGCAGTTTCGGGCCAAAATTTGACTTTAAAACATTTGAAGTTTAAAAACTTCAAAATCACCAAAACCTCCGCTGGCCTGCCAACCCACTGCTCCATTTTGATTTTTTAGGACACGGTGTCCTCTCCTGGTTGGCTGAGGGCTTTCTGGCCAAAATTTTCTTTTAAACGTTTGAGCCACAAAACACAAAAATTTATAATTTTTTCTCTACCACCCGCATCCCCTCTACGCTTGTCATCCCTCCATGTGTCCTTCTCGGATTAAAGCAAGGTTGAAACTTATTTTGAAACATTAGAGAATTAGAGCTAAAAAACTCTAAGTTCCTCCTCGGCCCACTCCTCCATTTTGAAAATTTTAGGACACGTGTCCTCTTGTAATTGGCTGCGTAGATTCGGAAAAAATTTTGACTTAGAAAATGCCAGCCAATAAGAAAACGCCATGTAGGCAATTTCGAAAAGGGCGCACCCGCGGAGCCAAATTTGCCACTTTGCAAAAAATGTGAAAGATGAAAAGTTACAACACTTCCCCACCATAGCTTGGCCAATGAAAACATGCCACATTACCAATACCTTCTGAGGATGAATTTGACGGGAAAATGACGCCCGTCTGACCGTCAAAACGTAAAAAATTCCAGGGATGCCCTAGAATTAAACTTTTTCACCAAGGATGGTAGATTTTTTGATTCTGAATCAACTGAAGCATGATTTCTGAACATTTTCGACCTTGGGATAAGATTTTCAATTAAAAACAAGTATGATTTGATCAATTTAAATTTTTCCATGACCTGGCAAAGGGAAAAATGACATAGCCCGCAAAATTGGAAAAACTAGGGCAAAGAAAAGGGCAAACTTGGATTATTCTTCCAAATTAGGGAAAAATAAAATGCTTGTGAGCATTTTTAAAGCATTTCAACTAGAGGGGAAGAATTACAGACCATCAAATCAAAGGATAAAATGTTTTTTTTAGCAGATACAGATTTGAAAATTTAGGGCAACATGGTGAAAGCTCAAAAATGGCACCAACATGATCCACGACCCAAGCAAAGGAATGACAATGACAACCAAATAAAGGAGAAATCTTTGACACATCCATACAGGGAGAAATAGAAAACTTCAAACCACGAGGACTAACAAATTTGTAACAAACAGGGCGAGATTAAATTAAGCACCAACACATTGTTGTCATTTGGCCAATGAAAGAGGCTTCCATGGGTCACATGAGACCATATAAAGATGGCGGTGGGATTTTTGAGATAGAGGGACAAACAAGCCCATGGAGATAGGGGGGAAAGAGGAGTAGATTGGTGTATTGATCTATTTGCAGAGTTAGAGACTGATCATAGTTTGAGTTCAATTTGCAAAGGGGTAGTATATTGAGACTACGTTGGCTCCTGGCATCCCAGGCCACATAAGTTCAGTCGGGCCACCAGTTCCTTGCCTTGCCAAAGTCATCAATTTGGTTACAGCTAGAAAAATGTGGCAAAACCGAATACAAATGTCTTGAGCAGTCTAAGGGACAGTTGGGATGAAAGTACGTGTGGGCCAAAAAAGTACAAAACAGCCGTAGCCAGTGGCTTGTGGAGATTACAGAGAAACATTTCTGGGACAATAGGGAAATGCAGACCTGAAATAGCTGAAATACTCGTGGGTGAGTTGTGTGGAGAAGTCGGCAGTCAACGACCCACCTGGCCCAGACAACAACGGATGTGAAAGGACAAAAAATCTTGAATTGGGCAACACGGAGAAAGGAGGCCCACATGGTCCAAGTACCGTAAGGAAATGGGTTCTCGAAAAACCCACAATACCCATAATACAAAGGGAAAGTGGAACACCTGCACCCCAAATTTCAAATGGTCATAACTTTTGAATCAGAACTCTGATTTTCAAAAAAATTGACTTTTCAGAATGGCCACAACATCGTCTATACCAAAAAAACTGAATTTTTTATTTTAATGAGGGTAGGTGGGTAAAAATAAAATAACTATCTCCAATGCCAAAAAATTAAAAGTTCATTCCTGTAAAATGCAAGAAATCCCTGGCAAACTCAAAATAGTTACTCACACTCAGAATGCCATATTTTTTGTTTTTCTCAACGAAATCATGAAAAATTAGTCTCGTTGGACTCATGGCTCTAAGCCCGACGTAAAAAAATCTATAAATACATAAATTGATGAAGTTATGATTATTATTTCAGGAAAAATGTGATAGGTTTCGAACAATGATTTTATGAATGGTTGGAGATGCATTTAAGGAATCATGGTTAGACATTTTTCATTGCTTAAAGTCATGGGACAATATGGGGAGCCTTTTTCAAGAAACATACCATCATTTCACTTCATTTATCACTTCTTAGAAGTGGTTGAAAGGAATATTTCAGGAATTCAATCCCCTATCTTCCAAATTTTATAAATTGGAATGTTGGGCTCATTGTAAAGAGAGGATAATTGTTTCTAGTAGAAAAACTCTATCATTTTGTAATAGATTGAACTGGGCATATCAATGAAACAATAGATGTAAGTTTGTGGATGTATCTTCCCTTGCTATGTTTGTCTGCATTCTTCTTGCCTCTTCAATCTTATTGCAAATATATTGTCTCTATTTTATGCTCTTATAGGGATTCATTATCATTATGTGTGTATGAAAAATTATTGTGAATGCATTTGCTAGACTATCGAGAACTGTTATCACCCTCTCTAGTATGTATTTTGCTTCCATTTTTCACACATTTTGAAGCTATTCTCATTCTCTCCTTTTCTAGTGTATCACTGCTTTAGTGTAGGATTTTTTTATTCACTCTCTCTCCCTGGTCCCTTAGAGAATTAGATTAGGATAAGACAATTTTATTTGCATTAGAGTAGATTGGGGCAGGTAGTTTAGGAGAAAGAACCAAATTTCTCTAGAGGTCTATCTCAAGTAGGAATTCCCACAACTTGGAGATAACACCCATGTTACCCAATCATACAGTGAGCTCAAACAGACACATTTGTGAAAATCTAAGGGTGTTGTGATTAAGCAACAACATGCACTTTTAATTTCTTAATAAAAAGACTACTGGAAATAAAAGATAAATAGTGGGAAAATGAAGTTATAGACATCATGTACCTTTGAAATGGTGTAGTAAATGTTTCAATCCATGTAACATAAGTTCTTAGAAGTAAAAATAATACAACTAGACATTACGCATGAGTGATGCGCCTCCTAATCTTCAATATTATTCTTTTCTTAAACATACAACAAATGAAAGAGTAGTAGGAAGTCATTTTATCCTTTCCTCTCAAAGACAATTGAACCCACTTCAGAAGTAAATACAAATCAGGATCACTCAATCTCTATCTAGTAAAAGGATGAGATATTTGGGTTAGAGATTCATCTCCATGTGCAACGCTAATTTAACTCATAATGGTATTGATATTAGGAAGGATATTCATGAGAGAACCATTTCACACAGATCCCTACAACATTGTTTTGTTTAATTATGAGAGTACAAAACCCTTCTTTATCACTGTTATTAAAGTAGAGCTCCAACCTCTGCACTCATTGCAACTATCCATTTACTACTAAATTTACAACTTTAACTTGGGTTTCACCCTTTTTATGCCTTTGGATCTCGAATAAAGTGCTTGTATTATTATGCAAGGAAAATGATAGGTCTGAATACTTTCTAGGATGCATCTGGTGATGTGAAAATCCATGGATGAAGGTGCCCATGCCATTCCCAACAGACCAACCTACCACAATAAATATGCATCTACATGCCTCCGCTAATCCCCTTCAATTTTCACTACCACCACCATGCCTACCCATAATACGTATAAAACCTCTCCACCACTCTCACCCACTCAATGTGAAAACTTATTTTTATAATTTTTTTGTTTTGAACCTTGTTTTACCTTATTTATATATTTTCTTATTTTATTATATATCTTATCATATCTTATTATTATTGTTATGTACATGTGTGTGTGAGAGATATGTTTTATGTTCTTTTATTTTATGATCTTAAATTTATTTTTTATCATTATGCCTTGATATAACAATACACACTGATTGTTTAATCAGAATCACTAATCCAACTCGAGATTTAATGTAGAAACATGGATATCAACCTATATATTGCAAATTATGATAAGTGACTTACACAAAGGTTACAAATTGTTTGGCATGAGTATGTCATTTGCAAGTGGATTTTATTCTAGGATCACTTAACTTGTAAATGCAAGTCCACTCTCAAAATACCGAATTAGGGTTCTGATAAGGGAAAATCATTGCATGAAGGGATCCATAATCTCACCAACTAGGTGAAACAAGGGCAAGGCACTACATACATGAGGCTTGATCATGTAATGAACACATGTAGTGCAATAGTTGGATTGATTTTTAAATTGGGAGTCTAAACATAAAGGGTAATCTAGCATCACCACACAGAAATGGTTTTTTCCTTTTTGGTTTGTTAATGCTATAATGAAGTGTTATACATGTTGCTATGGTTTTGAGAAATTCACATGAGTATCAGAGAGTTTTGTATCACACATTACATTAATTGTGTGATCTTACCCATACTTAGTTTCTAATTCCTCAATCACGATTGCAAAATCTATAGTTTTGAGACAACATGTTTCTTAATTTTACATATCCAAATTAACTTTTTCATTATCTCAACAACTCATATATCTTAGATCTTGTATATATGAGAAAGTATTTATCATTTATCAATCATGTCCAGGGTTCATTTTAATAAGCCTCTGGTAAATTAGAGGTGGAAAATCCTTGACGAATATACCTCGAACCACTTTCGTCAAAAGTCAAATTTTCTAGGATTTTAGATTCAAATTTTTTGTTGTCATTTTCTTAAGGGGGAGAAATCACCATTTTTTTTGTTTCGGGAGACAAATTTTTGTTGTCGCATGACAACAAGCCTATTGTCATGCAAAAAAAAACTTGTTGTTCCCCGACACTAAAAAATGCTTCATTTTTTCGACCATATGCAACCCCTTGGTCGTGCGTCAACAACCCTCTGGTTATGCATCAACAACCCTCCGGTCACCCGTCAACAACCCTGTGGTCATGTGTCAATAACCCTCTGGTGTCGCGTTAGCAACCCTCTGGTCGCGCGTTAACAACCCTCTGGTCGCGCATCAACAACCCTTTGGTCGTGCGTCAACAACCCTATGGTCATGCGTCAACAAACCCTCTGGTCGTGTGTCAACAGCTTCTCTTGTCGCGTGTCAGCAACACTATATTGTCGCTCATCTGGAAATAAAAATCTTCCTTGTCACCCGTTAGTGACACTTTTCTATTGCAAGTCTACAACAACTAGTCTGAGACTTTGATCCACCGTTTTTCTGCTTGTAATTTATAAGTAATTCGGATCGTACATTAGTAAGTTACTAGTATAATACTAGGTGAATTACCTAGGTTTATATATGAGTAGTTTTCAATGGTAGGTGAATCTGACCCCTAAAAAAATTTCTACTAGAAATTTTAGGCCAACAGTACACTGACCTATTCTAAAAAATTCACCTTTTCAAATTTTCCAAAAGTGGAACATTCGTCAAATTACGAATATTCGCAACTAAAAATATCGTTGATCATGTCAAGTTTGAAAGAATTATTATAATTATGTACAATTGATGTTAGAAGCTTACTAGATCATTAAAGTCTTCCTAGTACAAACCTGTACATCCTCTTTATTCTTGTGTACTTTCCATAACATAGATAGTTAGGGTGTAAAAAAAGTACTAATTTCGTCACACCTCTTCTCTAGTACATGTTACTTCTAATCTAAACCTGTACAATATGATCCTTCACTTGTGACATTGTTGAGAGTGTGTCAAGATAGTCCAACTAAAAATTTAGTAAACCCTTACTAAGGTTATGAGGAACAAGATTATCATTTAAGTGAAAGGAGAAGTCACACCTCATTGAAATTAAGTAATCAAACATATAGAGACCCAAAAACATATTTTAAGACATATGAAAATGATATCCCAGTATTTGAAAATTAAAAACATATCGCACACAACTTGTCAGGCCTTTATAGTTATAGATTACTTTGAAGACACTCTAACTTTCTTTTATACACATTTTAAGCTCTCTGGTGTATAGTTTTTCTGTACAATGCTATTCTTCTCTATAACTATAAAACCCTACAGGTTGTTAATTGATTTATTTCTAAACAACTTTTTCTTAAGTTCCTAAATATCATAACGTAATAATTTTTTCTATTAATTAAGACTTATCGTTAGTGCATAGTATACAAAATTAGGTGTAACTCCCTAATTTATCACCACAACAATATAAATTGATCTAACTATTATTTAAAAAGTTTATTTTATGTAAGAACATAGGAGTATCGACAACAATACAACTATTTTTTACTTCATGTAAGTTGTTTATGTGATCCTTTATTACGTGATATGCTAGAGGCAATATAGGAAATATATTCAAATGATCACAAGGCATGATATGCGTGAGGAGAATTTGGATTCAGGGCCGAATTAAAGGTTGGGAGCGCCCTAGGCAATAGTTTGAGTGGATGCCCTCCTCACAAATTTAGTTAGTATATTTTTTCCATAAAGTAAATAAATAAAATATGTCTATATTCTTTTATTTTTAAATTTACATCATGGTCATACTAAAGTAATAATAAAAATATATTAATAAATTATCACATAAGGATGAAAAATATTTCGTGGATGGAAAACATTAATCGTAGTGGATGCTTAGAATGCAAAAAATTCAATTTTTTATACAAGGATTCTTACAAGTCTGATTTAGCCATATCAAGTAGGTGACAGTAACTCTATCTTGAAATAAAGCACCATTTCTTTGCAAAGAAATAAAAACGTTTATGTAGCTCCTATGGTTTTGTGAAAAGTAATATTTGGACCAGGCCTACGAATTCCTCCATAACAAAATAGTAGAATTTTCCCCCAAAAAATTAAGAATAGAAAAAATAATACTTTTTTCCTTCAATTATACTCACCTCTACTAGATACAACGACATTATAAACAAAACATTAACCTTTTTCTAGAACAAACTACACACCTACATAATCTGGAGCTATATCAGAGAATGGATAACAATACCAACAAAATCATATGTGCTTATAAATATGTGATATTTTCTTTTACTTACAAAAATATTACAATTTTTTTTTTATGTGTATGCGTGAAATTGATGTCACTATACAATAATATCTATAAATAGGTTTATCAATACTAAATCTTCAGATAAATTATTTTGAAGTTAAGTTCTAAAATTAACTGAAAAAAAAGAAATTTTTAGATTTAGGCGCCCCTTGACTGCTGGCGCCCTAGGCAACTGCCTACTTTGCCTAAGGCTTAATCCCCCTCTGTTTGGATTCCGTCCAAAGGTGTTTTTGCAATTTCCCTATATTGCCAATCATTTCAAGTAAGTTGTGCACTAGCTTTCATCACACTGGAAATTCGATATAGCTCCAAAGATCATTTTTGTGTTTGACTCGCCACATATTGTAATTTGTGCCTTCAATATATCAATAGTTGTTACTGGACATGAAAGAAATTTCTAGCACAAAACTTTTGACCTGATGAGGTATATACTTAAAAGCTTTTTTTAGATTGGCATTAAATATTTAAGCATTAAAGAATGTAGCAATGGTCCAAAGGATATATGGTAATTAGGGGGCAATGATGATGTCGATGTGGCTTTATCCTTCATTGCGATTCGGGAACCTTAATGCATGGATTGTTCCACACCAACCAATTCGAATCCTTCGTGTAGACATTTACATTATACATTAGGGGCGTGAATACTATAACCCCTGACACGAGTTGGACAATCCCACAAAATGAGCGTGAAATGGTGTTTGACAATTAATAGTTGTAGATAGGCTGCTCAGAGGCCACTGTTTTACGTTTCAGGAAATATATTACCAACACCAGATCATGGACAGAGATGCGGATATCTATGGAACGGATGGTTTCCCAAAGAGAATGAAAAATTCAAAATTTATGGCAACACCACAAAATAAATTATAGCCCGAGTCAAATATAGAACGGTTGTTGGGAGGGCCTCCCTCTCCCATGTAGATTGAATAACAATGCACATTTATTAGAAAGGATCGGCGAGGTCCATAAATAACCGTCTCCACACCAATATCAACCTCACCAGTCACCACATTCATTAGAAAGGATCAGCTATAGTAGGTGCTACATAGCTACTAGTCATTGTCTACCTTGTAGCAGTTGTAATTATTGAAAATAAGTGAAGAATGTAATATCCAACTGCACCTATCATGACTATAATTTCATCTACTAGTCAACAATCATCCACCATGTATACAATCGGAGAAATTGAACAAAGACTTAACATCATATCGTACGAATCTATTAAAACTAGAACAGGATTAGAAAATGAATTTGTTCAGCAAAATAATATTCTTCTTATCTTACATGAGTACCCTTATCAACATTTTTTATCATGCGCAATTTTACTATAATTGACAAGTACAAAGATCCCTTCTTAGCAAAAAAATAAACTAGCAATCGCACGTGAGGTGTGCGATGTTAACGCCGAAAGAGAGATAATGGTGAGCAGAAAAGGAAATTGAAACAGACAATAAAACACTGTGTATCAATTAAAGTTGAGGATGAGTAATGACAAACCAGGTGGATGGAACAATTAGTCGTAAACAATGTCGATGATAGAGCTAGCAACACCACTAAAAAGACATGTTTGAAGCCACAAATTTGCGCAAAGATTGACTTTTTGGTTGACGTAGAGAAACATTTTGTGTTGCAAAAGATCCATAATCAACCTATTATGAGTCAATTTACCAAGTGATCCCAAAAATATGAGTACATTATGTGAACCATGTGTGGCAACCACCCATAAGGAATTTATTATAAATCCATCTTCGACTTTCTTTAGGGCGAGGGTATCATGAGCATAGACATGCCAGAGGGGGAGCATGTCGTAAAGAGCATGAGCTTTGTTCTACACTCCCTAGCCTTTACAGCTTGCAGATGCATTTCAATCTGCTTTGCCGCTCCACCTCGAACATCTTCTTCTTCTTTACTCTTTCCACAATTGCATGTTCTTTGGTTTGAGGCTCAATTGGTCGGTGTATGTTTCGTGGGGCTATTGCGGGTAAATATTTGAAAGAATTATGGTCCTCCGTGTTCTAGAGTCCCCTATGCAAACCTTCCTGACATGAACTAACTCTGCCCAGAAATATTCCTTCCTCTTCAATACCCGCAACGTGCACAGAAACATATGCCAGAGGTCCTCCGTTCTTTTCTTCAACGATATTGATATAGCTAATATCTCACATGTTGTTGGAACCACTTACACCTAAAGGGACATGGATTGGGTCAAAATCAATTGCACTTGAAGCAACGAGACCTCTGAAACATTACAGAACATCATCGTCGTTTCTTAAAAAAACAAATTGAGTGGACGAGGGTAATCATTAACCCCAATTTTTTTATCAACATCGTCAATGACACTTTGTGATTCAAGAAAATAAAAAAACTTAGTTTTTTTGTTTTGTTAGGACATGCTTCCAGATGGAAATGTTGCGAAGTGGTTTCTTCTAAGAAACATAAAATGGAGGTTAAAATAAGAAGTTTCAGGAATCATGATGTTGTGTTAACACCAACATAGTTGTAAATGCCATATAATTTTGTGTAGTTTTATACATTGTATGGAATTTTTGTGTTTTCTTTGCACTTGTAATTCCACTTGGGGAAAATTAGATGCGATACATGTTTTATATCTTCAACTTTGACGACGTGTAAACATTTTTTTAATGAATAAATGTGTGCCACGTGTACAGTGAAGGAGTGTTTGTACTTCATCGACTAACTGCTCATGATAATCGATGGTCTGCCACTTGTTAGAGGGAGGGGTGATTTCCCTAATGAAGACGCCTTTTGACGTAATTAACTAAAATCCATAATAACCTCCTCATGAAAGATGTTCTACCATTGCCCCATCACTTAAATACCCTATCAAGATTATCTATGTTTTCTGTTTGTAGTCCTTCTAAATGAAATGAAAATAATCCCCAATAATGTCTAGCAGGGTTTGGTATTCCAGTAGGGAACCAGATCGACTGGTCTCTTTACAGATAACATTACAAAGCCTTAGGCTTTTATTAGGGTTTTGGAAATTTCTTCTAGGGTTTGGAACCATTTTTCTTTCTTCTCGATGAATTGAAGAAAAAATAGAATCCATCTAAGAGAGCTATGACTGGGACTAAGCAGTTAGGATGGTCGGAGGGGGACTGAGGGGCAAGGACAATGGATCTTTATCTTTGGGCATAAACAACACTAATATCTTCGTAGCACTCGACAACCACCGAAAGAAGGGCAACAAGAAGAAGGGAGACAAGTCATCGGATCAGGTCGCCACGTCATCCAAGGGCAGGGATAAGTCAGACCAGAATGACCTTGAACCTCCATAATAGTTTTGGGCTCCTGCGTATGTCATTATTAAATCTTGGGCTATGTGGACAATGATGATGATTACTATGGTAGAGTTTTATGTGGAAATGTGTGCCACATGTATGGTGGAGGAGTATCTGCACTTTGTCAACCAACTACTCTTGATCATCAATAGTCTGTCGCTTGTTAGAGAAAGGGGGACTTTTCCCCAATGAATACGCATTTCAACATAATTACAAAATAATGTCCTACATTATAAGTTCAATTCCCAACTTGCCTATGCCGCATGGCAAGAGCCCTTTCGACATCACCCAAAAATTATGCAAGGCTCACATTGTGTTAGACTTTTGTAGCACCTATTCACTGGATAAATTTTAATTTCTGAACCTTATATAAGACCCCTCAAATTAGAGAATTAAATTTGGTGGCCGAATCTTCCCATCAGATGAAATTCCTACAATGGTACCGCAATTATCAATTCAACATTTTTTTGGAAAAGAAATAACAGAATATCAAAGCTTTTGTATGATCCTCTATTTTAATGTTGGCCCAATTTAATTGTTCTAAGATCTCCCTCGTATTTTTTAGGTAAAGAGTTTAAATATATTCATAAGGCAGTCAAATATAATTTTCTCATACAACCGAATGTTGTGGATGTTGATCTTATCAAGTTAATGCTCTCTACATGTGTATCGCCTTGCAAGCTGAAAAATATTGGAATTTTATGCCGAACAATAAAGAGGCAAAAATCCCAAGCATAAAACAAGGGAATTTTATGTTAAACACTTTTGGAACGAATCTACTATCTTTAATAAGACATGAATTTTTTTAACGAAGGAAAAAAACTGGGGACCCCACATTTGAGGATTGAATATCATCATTTTTTGAGAAAACTTTATATCCATCTCTTGTAGTTTTGCTGCAATGTTTTTGTGTTTTTCATGCATAGCATGGCTTTGGATCTAACTTGCTTTGAAAAAATGTGAACATCTGTCAAATCTCTACATTGCTCCGCATGCAAGACGGAAGCAAAGTATGCAAGACACCTGTCAATGACCATATCTACTATCTGTACGTAGCGATTTCTCACAGTCAAGATGGTCGATGATGTAGAGTTTTTGAACCGTAATATGTCTGTCACTTCTCAGCGGGATGGGGGATTTCCCTAGCGAATACACCTTTCGGCATAAAAACATATGGATACAGAAGCTCATAACAGTCTGCACCTTATAAAGAGATGGTTGTGAATCATAAAAACTACTGAAACCCAAAGGAAAACACCATACCTATCTAAATTTACAACTTATTTGCATAGATATTTATCGGACTTGCGAGGAGTGACAGGTGGACTTTGCAAAGAGGACGATCCTTTTGAGCAGTTCCTCTGTATTTTCTCCCACCATTTTGTACACCACCTAATTTTCGTCCTTCATAAATAAAATGGTCGGCATCACCTTCACATCCAGTTTTTCTACAACACTCTGCATGACACCAACAACAACTAAAAACTTTTAAAAACACCCCCAAGACACAAACTTTTACAGATTTGGATTCAGAAACCTCTACCGTAATTTCTGTTGTCGCCACACTTCTCGCCGCTCCAGCTCGAACATCTTCTTCTTTATTTCTCTTTCCGCTTGATATGTGCATGTGCGGGTTTTAGGTGGTTATGGGATATTCAAAAATCAGATGCCTAGAGCTCGCCATTAAACAAGCATTGGATGTGACAGTGCTCAGGTAATTTTCTTTGTTTCTTGCTCTTCGATCTCTTTCCCTAGACTAATCATTGGAGTGATATAAATAAGAAATAAAAAAAAAAAAAATTGTGTATTTTCCTAGCAAGTATGAGTACTATAGCAATTGATGATAAGATGGACAACTGCAACCTTCAATTTTAGAAAGCCCTTTACTCTCCGATTGCCAATTCCACTGGGCATACTGACTCAGGATTAGTTGATTATGGTTCACTTGCAACACAAAGTTTTCCTCTATGTCGACCAAAAAGTCATCCTTTGTGCAAATTTGTAGGTCGGAAAATGTCTTCTGAATGTTGTTACTGCCTCTATCGTCAACAATGTTTGGGACAAATCGTTTCGTCCACATCGTGTGCCTGTATTTCTCGTTGTTGAATCTGATCAAGACACACTGCTTTGTTGTTTGTTATAATTTTCGTTTCCACTTACCATTATTTCTTTTTTGGCGTTAACATCGCTCACCTAGATTGCTAGTTTTTTTTTGGAATGAGTACTCAGGAAAAATCAGTTGGTTGGGTTGAAAAATGTCTTCTGAATGTTGTTACTGTCTCTATCGTCAACAATGCTTAAGACAACTCGTTTTGGACACATCGTTTTCCTGTCTTTCTCATCATTGAATTTGATCGGTACGTGGTGCTTTGTTGTCTATTATAATTTCCGTTTCCACTTACCATTATTTCTCTTTCGGCGTTAACATCTCACACCTAGATTGCTAGTTTTTATTTGGAATGAGTACTCAGGAAAAGATTGGCTAGCAAATAACATCACATGCATTATGGGATTGTTTAATACACTCCCAAATACAGATGGTAAAGTAGTGTGTCCTTATTTTCGAACAAAGAAGTAGCTTCTTGCTTATCCAACAAAATCATCTTGGTCGTCACTGTATTTGTCGGTTTCTCCCATTGTAAACACCTTTCGGTGTAATAATGGTTGGTGATTCCGATACTTCTTTTTTTAGCCATAACAAAGAATTATTAAATATTATTTTCTCAGCATAATATCTATTGGTGATTCCACCGCTTATTGTAAGAAAACAAACTTCCATATATGTTAACATTTTTTAATCTTCTTTTGAATATTTCTACATCACCAACCGTATAATTTAATAAACGTGTTGACAAATATAAATTCTCATACAAACTTTTTACACTCTATTTTCCTCAAAAACAACCGCCATGCACGCGAGATAAAATCGTAGATGAAAATAATTTTGGTTCCCCGAAAGGTGTAGTGATTCCAGCCCGCCAACAAAATCAATTTATGTTTCGCACATGCTCCGTCCGCTTAAACCTTTCTCTGTCTTCATAAAAATGGGGGCTATTCAACAAGGCCTCCCAACTTCTGGAAACCGCTCTCAGAGTGTTATGTGATTCGTATCCCACCCTCGTCAGACACTCTCTGCTTATTTCATCAGGAACATTTGGAATTAAACCCATGTCGAACACTTTGAAATGAATGCGGATTGAAATCTTACCTGGCCAAAAACACAAACAATTACAGGGGATACGTACTCGGACGATCGACGAAATTAAAACTCGATTCGGTTTAATTGTTTGTCCAACTCCACACCACAAATAATTAGACGCCCTCCTTATTTAAAACAAGTGACAAAGTAAAATTAAATTAAATTTATTGAAATCTTGCCCAAGTCCAACCAAAAAAAGAAAAAATTACAGGGTTTTGGTCAGGGCTAAGATTTGACGGCGGGCCCTACTTGTATACGAGATTATAAGAGGATAATAAGAGTCCATTTTGTCACCATAAATGAGATTATAAGAGGATATAAGAAAATTGCCGGTATCATATAAATGATAATGCATGTAATGACTTGAATCTGAAAGACGGGCTCATTACTATGAATTTATAAAACCAATTTGCATTATCACACCTGCTAATTATCACACCTGCTCATTACAGCTCGTCTCCTGATGTTACCTCGTCTTGGGTTTATCTGAACATTACCGAGTTCAGTGCCTACCAAATCTTCCTTGCGTACAATCTGCACGTATTTGCATTTCCCAGAAATAGTTTTAAATAGCCACCTCTATGTTATCAATGGCAGCGATTGCAATGGAACTCCTTCCAGAAGTGTGTACAGATGTGATCCTATATCCTTCAAATGGACTGCTTTGCCTTGCTCCTTGAAACCCAGGCAAAATGCCGTTGTTGCTGCAGTGAATGGAAGGATTTATGTGTTTGGAGGGTCGCGCCATCGCCCTTGTCGAACATCTACTATGCCAGATTGGGGAGAAGTATACGACCCACTTTCATTTCAATGGATTGCAATTCAGAGTCCATCGCTAGAGTTTTCTTTCACCCATTCCCGACACCCATTACACGCTCCTGTCCTATTCAAAGATCAAATATTCATAAGAAATGATTGCAACGAGATTGCATATAATGTGACATGTTCCACATGGGGAAGAATACCAGAGGGCATACCAGAGCTTCAACGGTGCAATTGGAGGGAATGTTATTTGCATATCACCAAGAAGCTGTAAATGGTGCAGTGAGCCTTCGAGCGTATCATCCAGGACCAAATCTATGGCTTCCATTGTAAAATCTTCTGCCAATTCATCATAACCTTGCAGATATGTTCCGTTTTCTGTCGGTGGAGGACAAGCTTGTGGCATATCGTGCTAAGAAGTGGTTCAATTCTTTAATATTCATTGTCATCGAGATGTTATCCAATTCTAAGATTTTATCTCGCGCACATGGAGGTGGGGCGCAAACCTGCATGATTTCCTGTGTGACTTCAATGCGTACAATTTCAGCCACGTGTATGGTAGATGTCAAGGCGTACATCGTCGACCAAAAAATCACGCTCACTCATGTCTTTGTCCACGTCAGAGCCCCTCCGCCTTTCTAACATAGAACAATCATAAATCGACACAAAGTTCGTAATATGTTCAGGAAAATATGAATTCAAACTTTCATTAACACACACACACAAAGGATAGCAAATACAAGAGAGCAGTTTTTTTGCGAGAAATATACAAATGATAAATTGTAAGAGAGCGAGAGAGGAAACATTAAGTTATCTTCAAGATCTTTATTTCCATAAGTTTTAATTTGTGGATAAGAAAATCAAATCACTTACAATTTAATTTAATTTAGATATTAACGTCCACAAAAGGCCAAGAATGACCTTTGGGACAGAAAAGGCACTACAAGGACTAATATATTAAGGAAGTGCCAAAATCATTTCGAAGAAAAATAGGAAAAAAGAAACAACAAATCAACAACGAGCAGGGTGAAGAACTGTGAATCGGTAGAATGTACGTTGTCTGACAGATCTGGACCAACTTGTCTGGATTAAAGATCTTTTCAGATTTCTGAAATCAGTTATTTGAAAGTAAGAACTCATATATCTGTAATTATTAGTATTTGTTTGGAGTTGAAGTGTGTCACTATAATACCCCACATTTCGCTGAGTCATTTTCAGCTTTTGTTTATATAAAAACAATTAACAAAAATCATATATATGTGTGTGTGTGTGTGTGTGTGTGTGTGTGTGTGTGTGTGTGTGTGTGTGTGTGTGTGTGTGTGAATATGTGGAAGTTTAAAATGACTGTCAAGGGGCGTATTGGTGCAAGTTGAATGAAGGATGTTCGTGGGGGAGTAAATAAGGTTGGTGGAGATGTGTGGAGTAAATAAGGATGTAGTTTTGTGTGACACCTTGTTATACTAAGTTTGCTTTCTCTACCTCTAATAGCCTATTCTATGTGCACCATAACCATGTTGCACCATTCTAATGGTAGATAATGGCTACCACATAGCTTTTCTGCTCTTTATCTTCAATTTTGTGTAGTGGGTGTATTTATTTAGACCTTGGAAGTGCCATTTTCCTATTGTCCCATGTATGTCCACAAGATTAAAGGTTCTATTAACATGTTTTGGGACTGTTCAAAGGAATATCTTCTCCATACGACATCCATTGGACTGCACTTGATGCAAGAAATGCACAAAATGATTTTGTTAAAGATTCCTTGGAGGAATTTAATTAAATGTCTTTAGTGGGTTAATAAAGCCATATCTCAAACCTTTTTAGCCCACTCTCTGCCTGTATAAAATAATAACAATGTGACAACGAATGAATACCATCACACATAGTGGATATTGGTTAGTTTCTGAATTTTTGCGTGTCTAGGAAGATATGGATACAAATGTTGAAGACATAAGCATTGTAAATATGTGGTGGTCATGTGGCTGTGCTTTTTGGATGTTGCAATGCGGTTAGGATGGCCGTATACCTCTAGCCTATGTCAAAATAGGAGCTTTTGACCTACACATAAAAGAGTTAGGAATTTTGTCAAATGTTGTAGTCGTAAATGCCCAGATAGACATGTGAGTTGTTTTTGAAGCACACAAGGTACGACAAATATTTGATAAAATGCAAATAAAAGACAAAAAATTGTGGTTTCATGGAATGCAATAATTGTTGTATAAATACGGATTGGATATTCCCATGAAGCCTTGAATATCTCTCATGAATGAAGATGGATAAGATTTTTGAATGCATGTAACCATTTGAAAAAATGCCTAATTAAGATGCAGAACTGAATTCGTCAGTTTCAGTCGACTTCACTCCACAGGCATGGTTCATCTCTCCTTATCTTTCATAATTCTTGTTCTTTAGTTTCTCATTTGCAACGAAATAACATTTTAAACCATATGATTATGGTACATTAGATTGTTTTAAATAAACTTGTTTTAGAAGTAAATAAAAAATAAAACGTTATATCCTAACTTACTAAATTCAATATTCCTTGGTAGAGAACCATGAACTTAAACCCTCACTTTGAGATGACCTAGCCAACTTCCAAACCAAACTAGATAGCTATAGTACCCTTTTACTAATAGATTAAGGTTGAGTTCACTGTAAATATGTTGATTGTTCCCTTGTTAAAACATATAAATTAGAAAATGATTAATGGCTCACATCACCAACGGAAAAGGTACTTGTTGTAAACGCATGACCACAAGGAAGAAGGAAAGTTTTGATAATTTCTTAATGTTTATGAAGATTGGTAGTTCTTGTTTACTTTATTACCTAATTACTCTTTTCCCTTAACAATATTTATTAAGCTCAAGCTCTTAATGTTTCATTGTTTTAAGATTTCAGTTTTTTTTTTGTGGGTGCCCAACAAAACTGACATCACCATACCACACAACTAATGGTTCACAAGACATCGTGATATGTACTTCCATAACTATATCACATGAAAAGGACTTAATTAGAAAACCATTGAAGGAACATACTCGATCCACACAACATAGTACTTATTACACATACCCCTGCAACAACAGTACTTGTAACATGTGAAGACTACTACAATATGGAATTACTAACAGGTACACATATAAATATTTCACACAACTTGAGACTATAATTGTAGTTACATGGTATCAAAAAAGGGGTCAAATCATACCCTCAATGAGGAGGATCAATCATCAACATCAAAAAATATAACTAGATTCACATGAGTACACAAAAATCATAACACCAACACCATACACATCCCAAAACATCACAAAAGAACTCCATATACCTCCAAAAGAATCATAAAACAACTACATGTACCTCTAAAAGCATCACAAAGAAACTCCATATACCTCCCAAAGCATCACAAAAAAATCTTGAGATATCTCCAAAAGTATGATAAAACAACTACATGTACCTCCCAAAGCATCACAAAGCAACTCCATATACCTCCCAAAGCATCACAAAATAACTCCATATACCTCCTAAAGCATCACAAAACAACTCCATATACCTCCCAAGAAACAAAATAAATATAGATTTTGTTTTTTGCTCCCCAAAAGAAGCTAGTCACCCTATGGCCTTGGGTACATAAGGTCCAAACACCTCTCACCAAAGTGACATAATAACTCATGGTTCAACAACCCACTAGTTATCTGTAACTCCTTGGGGAGTACCCCCATACAATGAAGCGGGTCCATAGGTTCCACCACTCCATGGTGAATCGCATGACCCTATTCCACATGTTACGACATTAGAACCAACATAACAATCCATTTCAAATTCCAAGTGGCAAAAATCCCAAGCCTTGGGTTAGGCTATAAAACTTTTAAACATGAAAAGAAATTTAAAACTAAGTAAAATAAATTGCCAATATATCCATAGTTAGTACAAAAACCTGCATGTTAGTGCAACAACCAAATAAAATGCCCAAAATATAAGAACATGTCAATCAAGAAAATTGTTGGTTCTAGTAAGAAAAAGAAAAAGTTCAATTTATGAATAAAATACGTATGGAGAAATAACACATTACAATAACTATATGGCCTTATACAGCCTCCAAATGGGTACTCAACGAGTTACTAGCACTCGAACATCAAGCCTTAGCTCCTAAAAAACATATCAAATAATACAACTGTCATATTTGTTTGAGTCATCCCTCCATCGCTTCCACAAGGCTTAACATATTCATAACTACACTTATGTTCAATCCATATGATAAACATATAGGGAGAGAGAAAGGAGTACAAGTCGCCGTCTTTTGAGCCTAAGGTGTCTACAAAACACAATATGCATGACATTCGCTGAGCAAGTGCCATACATACTAACTGAACAAAAGTGGGTTTTCCACCTTTGTAAGACTCCAATTCCTGTCTCATACTTGGCTCAAGTGATTGGTCAACGGTACACATTTCCTCACTCCAAAAATACACCTTTTACTGATTTTCCTTAGGGTAGGTTTGAGTTGGGTTCACAACATAACAAATAACTACATCACTAACACAATGGTGATTCACACACATTAACCATATTGTCTTACGCATGATATATATACAAGGTTTAAAAAAATCATTACTTTCACGGGTTACGATACATATAGGGATCATACGTTCACCATATGCCCCTAAATCATGACATGAACCATAACATATTACATGAATTATACGTATGATGAACAAAGTTAATAAAATTACAATATAAAATTAGCTGCTATATAACACAGTGACACACACAATTCATCACAATATGGTGGCAACATCACGATACAATCCAATTCACGTTATACCAATTATGTCATGTAACACATCAACACACCTACATACCACATAATAACAAGGAACTCCAACACTCCACAATCAACAATAACATAATTTTCCGACTGATTGGAATATTGACATTGCCTTCAAAACAAATAACAATGGTATAGATAGAACTATCGTCTGATGGAATAAGCCTCCTAATGCTTGGCATAAGTTAAATTGTGATGGGGCCTCAAAAGGAAATCCGGGAGAATCTAGAGGTGGAGGAGTCATTAGGGATCAAAGAGGCTGTTTTGTTGCTGCTTTTTCTGGGAGAATGGGAAGGCAAACTAATCATTACTCTGAAACTCTTGCTACTCTATGGGGAATAAGGCTAGCTAGGGATTGTAATATTCTGAATATTATAATTGAGGGTGATTCTCTAAACATCATCAATCTCTTAAACAAAAAGCATCACCCTAGCTGGTCAATTAGAGATTTCATTGTTGAAGCTACTGATATATGCAATTTTGCAAATGTGAAAATCATTCACACCTATCGGGAAGGCAATAGGGTCGCTGATGTTTTGGAGAAATTTGGTGTTACTAATACTTTTCAAACTTGGCTAAGGGGGGATGTTCTGCCCATTCAAGTTAATAAAGACATAATCAGTGATCTTCATAGCTGAGAAAATCATCACTAATAGTTGTAATGTCGATGCTAATGAGCGGATTCTTAAGTACAAAATGGTGACATCATATAAGATTTGTGTGATGGATGAGATTTTTGCGAACTGGACAGTCGTCATTTCTTGTCATAGGGAGAAAGCCAAGGAGTGGGTCACTAATTGTAAAGTATGGTCTAATAATTACATCTTCTTTCACGGAAGGGAAAGATTAAAAAAAAAAGTTAAATCTGCTACGCATAGTGCTAACATCTTTATCGTTGAAAGCAGAATCAGTGGAAAAATGGGGGGTCTGCCATGCAAAATAGAGCCCACCCACAATCCAGCGTGGAAAGAGGATACTGTGCTCTGGAACTACCTTCAAATTGGGGGTCTGGAAAATTTGATAGAAAGGATTCAAGGTTTTGACCACGATATTTCTATTAAATTCGCACAGGGATGGAAGAATCAGGTTGTTAAATACAACAACATGGAGGTTGAGATCATGGAGGAGCTCATCGCCCAGATCATGGGTCTCAGTCTTGATGGCACCAAATTCTTCAATAAGAAGGTCGACAGGGAGGTGGAGACAAAGAAATTCCTGGATGATGGGGAGAATCTTGAGTTCGTGACAGCCGGCATCAAGTTGGCTTTGATTCCTGAGCCTTTTGTTGAGCTTGCCAGGATGGTTGTTAGGTATGTAACTCTTGAAGGGAGATTTTTTACTATACCTCAAAAGCATTTGATATTTCTTAACCACTTTTGTAGAAATATAACCATCAGCTTCCCTCACTACTTGATAAAATCGCTAGAGAAATCAGTTAGAGAAGTGCAGAGCCACTCTAGGGCAGTCCCTCTTCATCAAGGGCTAATTCTGCTTATACAGCGTCATTGCTCAAACTGTCCCCACGTGAATCCTGATCCACCCTCTTCCTCCATTCCTCCCCCTGCTCACACCACATCCATTCCCCCTGCTAGAAATGAAGATTGAAACTACTGCTCCTAGCAAGAAAAGAAAGGGCATGAAAACCAAGATCCCTACTTCCCAGAGGGTTCTTAGAAGCCACAAAGACCTAGAGCTTGCTGAGAACCTCTTGCACATCAGCCAACCGATGGAAGAGCCTAAGGAGGAGCATTTGATGGTCAGAGTGGATAGGATGGAAAAGGAAATAAAAGAGCTCAAAAGGGTCATCAAAAATATTGAAAAAGCTAAAGGAAAAGGAATGATACAAAATGATGATGAGGAGGGGGTTATTGCTGAAGTATTCAAGAAATTACAGTCTTTAGATGGCAAAATGGGGAATGCAAAAAGTCATAATGACTGCATTCTATCTGCTCTTAAAAGTATTTATAATTTCATTGAACAACATGTTGAAAGTGTGTGCAGCCTAAGTGGGATTAATGGAGACATTTGGGACCCCAAAGAGAAAAGGGATAAGGCAATTGCTCAGGCGGATCTGAAAGACCCTTCTTAGGCCACATCCATTGCTTTCTTTGTCTCGCTGCAAGCGATCAAAACCAAGATTGACAGGGCTGTCAAGTAACGTGGTGTTGTGTTGCTGTTTACTGGCTACGAAGCTGCTGATGACTGGCGGATCTGGAGCTATTTTTTGGCAGAGATATTCTATGTTAGATATCTATAGTTTTCTTTTTGACCTCTTCTGCTGTTTTTTGAATCATTGTACGTCTAGATCCTTTCTTCTAATTTGTTGTTTTATCTAGATGTTGAGCCCTCTGAGGTTAGTTTTTTTGCCCTTCTATGGGCTATTACTCTCATTTCTGATATTTGGCTTATGAGCCCTTTTGTATACAGGGTATAGTCCCTTCAAAACTATTTTCCCTTAATAAAAATAACATAATTTTCATACACACCAAGGTGGCACATCACACATGAACTCCTCATTGAATGCATGAAAAAGAGAGTGAATGCTCTCATCACAAGCACATCAACATCGTTAAAAATTTGCACTAAGTGACATGCACAACATGTGTGTTCATAATATCACAGTTATGATGTTCATCTCATAACAACATATATCACATTACTCTTCCAATCTTCATTACCACCACCATGCAAAAATCATCACAACTCCAATCCACCCCAGAGATTCAAGAGCATGAACCTCTACTCTGATACCAAGTGTAACACCTACATTTTACACACACAATTACAACAGTAAAAATACATAATATTTTTTTTACTTACACTGAAATTTACACGCGACTCTAAAGGAGATCTCCTAGGAAAATGCACATGGAAAGGTATGTTTTCACAATAATAACCCACACAGATATCATGGAAACACGTGATGCACAAAAAGATCCCCTTTTTTTTAAATGTCAAGGCACAAAAAAATGATACTACCACAGTACAAAATTATAGATAGGGTCTTTCCACGACATGATATTTTTAGGATTACACATTTATTAAAATCATGTTTAAATGTTTGACGTAAGTTCTAGAAAGGCTCATAATTATTGAATCATACATTTTGTTTTCTTTTTCCTAGATTTCATTTATATAGTTTAACATTAACTTATGGTATATATCATTCAATAAGGATCATGTAAATTATTTCAATTACTTGTTTGATTCGTTCGTTTGTTAATAGGATATTTATTTAAACACAAGGATATTTACATGCACACATGGATACAAGGTCTTGTCCCTACGATTCACTCCCAAGGGAATGCAACTTGATCTTTTATTATATCTCTGTTAAAAATAGAATGAGGATAAAACCAAAGGATGTGAAGTTCACTTTTTGTTATGTCTAAGGATTTAGGGTTGCATTTCTGTTACTCATTTATAAATTTATAGTGGATTTAGTACACAATAATCATCATATGAAATAATTTCTTTATTCATAGTAAGAGGTTTAAACCATGTTACAAGGAAGATCTTGTTTCAATTTACCTGAGGGATAACATCTCATGCCTATGCTTCTCAAGGACCAACATAAATTATAATTACACTATGTTTATGCTCCTACAATTAGTTAGGGATTTGAAATCACTTAACATGGAAACAAACTCTTTTTTTTGTATCTAGATTAGGTTTCCTGAGCATCATTTCATGTCCAACCTAAGAGGGTTTTTCCTTAACTGGGTTCATATGCCTTGGTAATGTATTGTGTAACCTATTTTTTCATTGGGAATTTGTATCCTCATGAGAACACTAGTCTCTAACTTAGGATATTTGTCTCTAAGAGCATGATCACCTAGTTTCACATTAGACATCCATTACCTAATAGGACTAGTCAGAGAGAAAGATGGAGTAGTTCATAATCTTAAGGGGATTAAGGTTCACATCATAGTTTACTCAACATCGGTCTCGTTTCTCACCACAAGATGGTTTAAACATGATGTGATAATGGCCTAAATTTCACCTTTGTCTAAGCACGTCACCTTATGGTTCTGTTTTCACAAACTAATCATACACTAAAATGTTGTTAAGTTTCATAACTGATTCCTATTATTGTACCATAGAACCCAAATGACGATTGAGATTGGGCCTCGAGTTGATTTATGATCCTAACTCTTAAATGTGAATTTCAAGGTTGGTTGGCCATCTTTGCCACTTAACATGTATGTCAGTCTAAGAGGATTTTATACTATGTTTAATGTAGGTTTCCCAAGGAGTACTACTTATGAGAATAAATTATCCTTACTACACACATGATTACCAATCCTAGAAGGGAACCACATACTCTAGATAATGTTTGACGATGTATTTCCTAACCGTTGGGTTTACAACGATGTTTCTAAGCATATAGGATATAATGGAAAAGTCAAACATGGGCTCTTATTTACCTAAAATAAGATGTTCTATTCAGTGTAAGTATTAATTTCATTCTAAGGTATTAGTTTTCTATACTAAAAGGAAACACACAAGAAGAAAAGTTATGCATGAATATTATATTAGGGTTTATTGTTATGTTTAGAATCCTTTATTACATTTTCAAGGTAAGAAACACAACACCAATTATTTAATCTTCTATTATATACTGGAAATGCACTAAAAGATATTAAATTCAAATTCATTTCACACACACACACACACACACACACACACACACACACACACACACACACACACACACACACACACACACACACACACACACACACACACACACACACACATCCAACCTTTTTAGCATATGCAAATCTTAATCGAAATGGAACCTATGATTAAATGCAAATTTCCCAAGGCTTCCCTAAAACTAGCATCTCATCCATATTACCAAATTTCAAATATAAATTTTATATAAAATAGAATTACATTATACATATATACATTTTATAATTACCTATATGAATTATAATAATAAAAAATGAATTACACCACACATTTTTTCCTTCTTTCTTGTAGCCTGCAAAAAAATGCGAACATGAAATCAATGATTAATCATTGTCATGACATCCACCTAAATCTAGCATAATTAACATTTTCAATTTTCCATTTAAATAATAATAATAATTTACACTCTAAAGGAGAGGGTTAGAAACACATATTTCTTTCACTTCATTTCTTAACCAAGGAGAGAGAAAGAGATAGGGAAGATAAAGAAACACTATTTTTCCTAAAGTTCAATTTCACACAACAATTCACATGATAGAGTTTCAAATACTTATTTAAAAGTGTTAACAAGTTTCCAAGTTTGTTTGCTAACTTCACTTGGGTTCTACAACTTTCCCTGCTACTTGCAAAAACACCCAATTTAGGCTTGGAGGCTAAGAAACCACTTTCAAATGTTGTCTTCTAATGAGAAAGCACACAACGGGTATATTTCTACGTGTCTTCCTATACACCAATAATTTAAAATAACTGACGGAATTCAAAATTGGTGAACAATTTATGATTTTTGGCTAGGTTTTTGATGCGATCGGTCGTAATTGACGTAGTCATAAATGATAAAAAGTAATCTCAAGGGCTCAGAAAACTATGTCCAAAAATAAATTTCAATGGATGGATGCGCAATGAGAAATTTCCTACAAGTTCCCCTATATATGGAGAATTAACCACAGTCAACAAGACTAAGAACTGGCACACTCGTTTCAAATGGTGACGGGTTTTCCTGAGCCACCAATCATAATTGTTCCAGTTTAATCTAGTCAAACTACCACAAGAGGCCTAGAAAATTCCTTTGCCAAACTATAAAAAAGAGTGTTTTTCCTCGAATTGAAGGTTTTAAGAAATTTTCTAGTAAAAATACTATAGGTTTGCGAAGGTGGAAAAGGATTTTGTTTCTCAGGGTTCAAACGACGAGATGAAACAAAAACAAGGATTTTAGTTTTAAGAACTTCCTAAAAGTGTAAAATGGGATAAATGGGCTTAAAGGGGAGCATTGAAAAGAGCACAGATGCTCAATCAAGGTTGATCTAAGTTTCTAAGTGATAGCCCACATAACAATGAACACAGATGAAACTTAACTTCTTCTTTTATAATTTACAAAGGTTGCTTTAAGAGTATCTAACCTAAGGGGGTCAATGACGACTAGGTGTCAGTGGCTATATAAGCCTAGGGGTCAGCTAACAATGCTCATTTTCATGCGCAAAATTGATGAGAGAGATCACAAAAACTAAAGAGAAAACTAAGAAGTGGAGGCCGCAAGAGCTATACGGAAACAACAGAGGGTTTAGAGGATGGTGATTAACAAAACTAAAGATTGTTTTTATTTTAATTCTTTACTTGTTTAGTTTTTTTTTTTTTTTTTTTTTAAATGGATGAAACCAAGGGCGGTTGGTGGTGACCCAGGTGGGTCATTGACTGGGCTCTAAGGCATGGTGATCATTTGTGAAACACGTTGACCACACCCATGTCAGTGTTAACTAGGGTTGGGTTGGATATGTTTAGGATTAAATGGATTTTTAATGAATTTTAATGGAGTTTTATTGGATTTTGGATTTTTGATCTAATCCAGCCATGTTTTGTTTATGATTGCAGGCTAGAGAGACCCTATATTTGAGAGACAGAGTACCCACTCTATACTTGAATATTAGAGGAGATGTTATTGATGCCGAGTGGGATCACTTGGCTGTAGTGGGGCTAGGTGGGTTAAGACATTGTCAGATGATCCCATGAGATGTGGGGTTGATGATCACATTGGTAGAGAGATGGGACTGAAAAATGGGTACCTTCTGGTTCAGGAAAAGGGAGATGACCATCACCCTAGAGGATGTGTATAGGTTCTTGAGATTACCTATATAGGGGGAACAGATAGTTCCCATCACAGTTGATAGTAGACTAGCAGTTTTGACATGACTATTTGGAACCAATGTGCCCCACATCAGGTTTTCTTCAGGTGTGTTTTCATATGAGATCAGGGATGAGGTAGGCATACCTCATAGCTGATTGATCTGATTGGTGATGATGGTAGTGTCTTGTTATGATTTTCCATACTCAAGTGGAGCTTAGTTTCCATGTGAATTAGCTGGTGTAGTAGCGGATATAGTTGATCAAAAGAGAATGTTCTCTTTTGGGACTTCCTTGCTAGCTCAGGTGTACCATGAGCTATCAGTGTATAGGGAATGCAAGAGGATAGGGCTTGAAATATACTTCTTTCTTCACTACTAGGCATAAAAGAACATTGTGTTGGTATCCAAATTGATTCTCCTATGAGGGTTGAGCAACATCACAAAACTAGCAGGATGCTTAGACACAAATGAATCACGATATGAATAATTTTGTAGCCAGGGAGGGGATTCAACTGACTCTTTGTCACTCAGGCATTAGAGAAATGGATAGAACCTCATTGAGGGTTTGATCTACCATCACTACTTTAGTTCATGCCTTCAACCAGGGTGAGAGGACGTGTTCTGTAACCTGTGTTGGTGAAGGATATCAAGATATCCTTCTGTGAAAAATTTCATGAGAAAATAGAGAAAATATGATCAATAAAACACATTCTAACTCTTACGAGTTATCACATTAGAGAGTGGAGATGTTTCCTGGACAACGTTCGGGTTACTAAAGACAATAATTGAAACCTGGTTGTGTTTGCATACTTTGGCAATAGAATTTTTTCATTTGTGGATACACAATACAAACAGGGGTAGTTCATGTGGGATTCATCATTTGAGAATTTTTTGGTGGGAAGTTAAGCAAGATGAAGTCAAATATTCCAGATATTTGAGAACCTTTACAAATATTGGAAAACTCAAAGGACAAAATTCTTCAAAATAGTCAAAATATTCCTTCAACGAGAAGGTGTGTATCAATGGAGGCCCAAAGATACATGGTTTCATACACTCTTCAAGAATTCAACACAAAGGCTCATCCTAAAGACTCAATTAAATGCTAGAAATCCCTAGTTCATCACTCCTAAGATACCCTCATAGACATACAAACAATCTTTATCAACATAGTGAAAGTAAAGATTTTAATATAAGATTACAATAGGAAAAAGAAAAACTATTTGAAAACATTCTTAAATACAAGAAGACACAATTATGCTCATGATCAACACAAATTCATTTCAAGGTGCATTAGATTCATTAGTAGGGGAGGTTTTCTGGAACAATCTCAGAGCTTTTCAATGGCTATACACTTGTAACCAGCTTGACATGATTAAATCTAAAACATAGGAAAATAAACAGGTCTCTCAGACTATCTCTCGCGAAAATGGGTTTTTCTCAAAATTTCTCAGAAAAATTAACCCCCTCTTATACAAGAGTATTCTCATTTCATTTATACAATTTCACTTGCTCACTCATCCCAAATTTTCCCCCCAAAATAAGAATATTCAAGGAATAATTTTTTTGTTACAAGTTTGTTCCAGAAAGTGATGTTTAACAAATTTACACCCAAAAGTTGTCAAGTGGATGAATCATGAACTGATCATGTTTCTCAATTCCTCAACTATGAATGGGATGCCATATCATAACTTTTGATAGTCCTCTTAATCATTCATTTATTTTGTCATGCAAGAAATCCTCTTTTTAATAATTCTCAGGTGGTTCTATATGGCTTGATCTTATAAGCAATCCTTTTCACCTTTGAGAATACACCTTGAGAAATGAGTGCCCTCACATGGATACGTACATTCGTGCCTCTCAGAAATGAATGTCCTTGCATGGATTATACCACATACCTGTGCTGCGAGTTTGAGTCAGCCAAGTGCAAAGAGTAGCCAATGGAAACCTTCATGTGTCTCTTTGGCACAACTGTAAAGGTGAAGTCTAGAGGTAGGTTCCCAAACAAGTGCGGGCCCTCCATGTGTTCAGTTCCCTAGAGAGTTGTACCAGTTGCTAAAAAATTTAGAGTATGGGAAGGTCTAGCGGAAGCTTGCACGTGTTTGTTCGGCGCAACTTCAAAGATAAAGTCTAGAGTCGGGACCTCAAATGAGTGTTGGCTCTCCATGTGCTCTTAGCCATTGAAAAAGTCTTGGTATAAAGAGAATCTAGTGGAAACCTCCACGTGTCTCCTTAGTGCACTTTTGATATGGTGCCCAAAACAGGAGACCCTAAACAAGCGCAGGATCTGTATGTGTCTCGACCCTGAAAATTTGTTGAAAAAGTTTAAGAACCAGTGGAAATGTACCATATGCCTAGGGTCTGAGAAATTTCCATTAGATGCTTAAAAATTCTATGTATGGTCAGATCCAACGGAAGCCTCCACATGGCTCCTTTGTACAACTCCAAAGGTAAGACCCAGAATCGGATTCTCAAATGAGCGTAGACCCTTGACATTTCCTTTGGTCTAACAAAGCTGCACCGACCATTGAAAAGTTTGAGTGTGGGCAGAGCTTGCGGAAACCTCCATGTACCCCTTTAGGGCTCCTTCGGTATGAAGCTCAAAATAAGGACTCTTAAACAAGTGCAGGCCTTCCACATGTCTAGGGTTCAAGAAAGTTGCACCGAAAATTTGAAAAGTGTAAGTATGGGAAGATCTAGCGGAATCCTCCACGTGTCTCTCTGATGCGCTGTCAAAAGTAAAATTCAGGGGTAAGTTCCCAAACAAGCATGGGCCCTCCACGTATCCTGGGGTTAAGAAAGTTGCTTCGGTCGTTGAGAAGTCTAAGTATAGAGAGGAGCCATCAGAAGCCTCCTCATGTCTCCTTGGTGCAACTCAAAGATAAGACCTAGAGGTGGGACCTCAAATGAGTGCGGGCTCTCCACGTGGAAATGATTTGAGTTACAATGGGCCTAAGAATCTCAAAATGCCCCAGTGACCTACCTCTTCACTTTTAACTTTTGATGTGGGCCCCAGCAGAGTCACGACTCACTTTTATACTTTTACTTCATTTCAAAATAGAGCTTAAAAACTCCAAAGTGCTCTGGCAACCCTCCTCCCCACTTTTTATGTAGACTCAACACGTGGATTTTCCTGGGCATTAGCGGAGCCTTGCTTCACTTTTATACTTTATTCCGTTTTCATAAAACAAAGCCAAAAAACTTCCTAGTGCTCTGATAGCCCGGCTTTGTGATTTTGAATTTTCAATGCTGAGTCAAACATATGACATTAATTTGTCCCTTGCGGAGCCATAGATCATTTTTTAACTTTGTTCCTTTTCACAAAAATGAAAAAATCTTCAAAATGCTTCAACAATCCGCCTCTCCACCTTTGAGTTTTCAAATTGCCATGTCTCCATCTTCGAGGTCAAAGTAATAAATTTTCCTTGCCACTTCATATTGTTTGAATATAAAATTAGAAAGTCTCGTGGCCGCGGGACCAATTTGACATTTTTTACAATTGTGACAAAAGTGACAAGTTCACCAAATAGATCTGCCATACCACATCCAATCAGAAAATACCACGTATCCACGGATGTTGGGACATGATTTACAGAGGAAACACAATTGTGGAAGACACCCAACAACAAATTTTTTTCCCACGGATAAGAGACTGTAAATAAAACAAAGACTCAATGTGATCCATGAACCAAGGAAAGGATTGACAATGGAAACCAAATGAAGGAGAAATATTTGACGCATCTATACAGGGAGACAAAGAATACTTCAAACCATGTGAGCTGAGAATTTTTGAACAAACAAGGTGAGATTAAATTGAGCACTAACATCGGCTCCAATTCAGGGATGGGAACTCCTTGCGAGTGCCATAAGAACAACAGACCATGTGCCAAAAAATCCATTGGGCAACGGAGTCAAGACCAAGCTTGTAAAGTAGAAAAACTATAAACAATCTTCCCAAGATTGAACCAAGAAACCAACAAAAACCAGCCGCCAAGGATTGGGACGAGCCAAAATATAAAAACGTAGAAACGAAAAAGAACTAAAAGAATGTACACTGTATAATGATGCATGTCTTGATTCTAAGAAATCAATCAAGGAAATGTTTTAAGTGCCTACCATTAATAGGAAAGTCAACAAATTCCCCATCTAAGTCCTTAAGGAAAAAAGTGTGCTCTCCAATCCAAATGTCAATAGAATAAGGGCCCATCTATAATGCATCAAACTTTCCATGCTTTCCCTTATCCTCGTGGCCGCTATCCCACAGTAGCCCAAGATATCCCACACTTAAATCTCTAGGAGTTACCTTTTTATCAAATAATTTCTTCAATTTTTCCCTAAACTTCACATGTCTTTGGTGGGATTCTCTTCTTTCTTCATCAAATTCAACAATTTGATTAATACCAACATCATAGGGACTGACCTCATGGTCCTCCAATTGTTGAATAAATTGATAAGAAGATAATTGCATATGCAGGTGAAGTGGAGCTTGAGTTCCATACACCAATTCAAATGGAATTTTTTGAGTAGCACTTTTAATAGTGATTGTATTATCTCAAACAACAAACTTCAGCTGCTCACCCCACTTCCGTTTATTTACTTCCAAGGTCCTTCTGATTACCTTCAACAAGTTCTTGTTGTTGGATTCTTATTTTTCATTACCTTGGGGATTATAATTTGAAGCATATGATAAATTGATCCCATACTCACGACACATGGCTACTAATGGTTTGGCTCAAAAACTCATAGCATTGTTAGCAACTATATTAGTAGACACTCTTAACCTACAAATTATATGATTCAGAATGAAGTCCATAACAATTTGGTGGGTAGCTTTCTTGGTAGGCATTTTCTCCACCCACTTGGTGAAGTAATAAGTGGCCACTAATATCCACTTGTGGCCTACACTTGAAGAATTTTAAATCTCACCAATGAAGTCCATTCCCCACTGCTTAAGTGGGGATTCAATTGATATAAGCTAGAAAGGGAGGGAGCCTAAAGATTTTAATCTTCCTGAAAAATGTTGGCAACTCTCACACTTCTTTATCAGCAGAGTTGTATCTTTAAAAAGAGTTGGCCACTAGTAATCAGCCCTTAATATTTTATGAGCCATGACTCTTTTAGCAAAATTCCCTCCACAAACTCCTCCATGGAAATCTTCAATTATTTTTTGGGCTTCATCCTCAGTGATACATCTCAAAAGAAATCCCTCTGGGTTCTTCCAAGCTAACCCATACTCAGTGATGATTTATTTCTGGGAGGCTAACTTCAGTGCTCTTTTTTTATTCTTGCTTAAATACTCAGGCACTATAGATGTTTGAGATAAAAAATAATATCCTTGTACCATTCAGAATTTGTCAATTTCTTAAGAATATTCAATCTATTTGCATGTTTCTTTCATCTATTAGCTTTGCTAGGCCCAATCCTCTGACCAATTTTGTAGTTCTGATGTCTATATCCTATTCTTGTAATTTATTTTCCCATTGACATCTTTTACTTGAAATTTCCATCTATGATAGGATATCCTTAACAACGGTATGGGGAACATAAGCTATGAATTTAGAACTCAAAATATATGGCCTAAATATTTTTGTGGCTTTGACCAAAGCAAAGGCATGTTTCTCCATGATAGTATACTTCAACTCTATCCCTTTTAATGCTTTACTAAAGAAAGCAATTGTCCTTTCAGCTCATTCGTCATCCTTTTGTAACAACATAGATGTAATAGTATTATTTGAAGCAAACAAAAACATTTGTAAATCCTTTTTATAATCATGAGCTATTAAAATAGGGGCATTCTTTAATGCTTCCTTAATCCAAGTAAAGTCTTGAATAGCTTTGTTATCCCAATTTTTCCCTCAAAAAAATTGATCGAACATGACCCTGTGTAGAAAAAAATTTAAGTGACGGTTCTGTCATACGATCCCACATTTTAAATCCAACAAACAGGTTGCAGATGGGCTCTAAAATGGAGGAGCAGGGTCAAGGACGAAAGAAAACAGTGTCAAAGAAAAGCAGAGGCTCAAAGGAAAAGAAACGTAAAAAAACTCAAAGTCTTTGGGCTCTGCGAATGATTCAGAGTGAGCCCAAAATTGGCTAAGTATGGAAGAATCAGTGGAAGCTTCCACATGCCTCATCGGTGTATCTCCAAGCGATAAACTCAAAAAGTAGACTCAAATGAGCACGGAGCTCCCATGTGTCCCAGGACCAAAAAAGGATAGAGTTAGCCATTGAAAAGTCCAAACAAGCGGAAAGAACCATATGTCATCTCGGTGTAATTTCAAGATGGAAGGTGGGTCTCCAGAGGTAATTTTAACTTTTGGCTTCGTCCCCAAGAGACATAAATTATAAAAATGAGTCGTGCCTCAACCAATGCCTAAGGAGCCACGTGTCAGGCCTAAATTAAATGTGGACCGGTGGGCCTTGAAGTGGTTTCTTGCACAAATGGAAAATACAGACCGATAGACGTGAAGACGGTTTTTTGACAAAAAAGGTATTGCGGGGTTATGGGGAAAATTTTCGCATTTTTGGATTTTTGTGCCAAAAGGGGCGTAAAGTGAATTTCAGGCCCGCGCACCCATTCTACTAACTAGTCTCCACCATTTTTTTTGGTCCCGATTGAAATATTAAAATGGGCATATCTTCTGATCTAGTGTTCGAAATCCAACAAATTTGGCACCATTGGAGAGATCTCGACCTCGTCTATGCCATGGAGATCTTAAACTTTAATTTTGATGAGGTTAGGTGGGTAAAATATGTAAAAACATCTTCGTGCTATTAATGTAGGATCCAATCACTCCAACAACCAGAACAGATTTGATCTGATCTGTCATTTTTCCTCCTTCAACTCGTTGAACAAGTAATTGAGGTAGATTTGATAGATTGTGGGCAGATTTCCAGGGGCGTTGATGACTAGTAGATGAGTTTCAAATTAGTTTTCCGACCTCTCTCCTTCATCTCTCTCTGTGTTGAATCTATAAAAGAAGGGGCAGGGATCATTGTAAACGGTTGGAAAGTTTTGTTTTGCACCCTCCCTTCTTCCCTTTTCTGCAAGATAATTTGTGGAGCTTTCAAACCTCCCATTCAAGTTGTAATACAAAGTTTTGCCTCTTGGCCACTGTAGTGTACTATATCAACTCTGGAGAAATAATATATGTCTGTGGGTGATTCTCAACCCTTTCATGTGTTCATTATTATCTTCTGATCTCTCATTATAGCTCGGTTATTTGTGCATGGTAGTAGTATTGCATTTCTATGGTCTATGTTCAATTGCAAAATAGGTGTTTAACATTCCTTCAGTGCATCACCTTGTTAGCTTATGTTTATCAGAATTCAACTGAAGCCTCCACCTCATCTTCTAACAATTCAAAAGAGCTTCAAGAAGTTATGAAAAAATTACAGAACCTAGGGAATGAGATAGTGACTATCAAAAGGCAACAAGCTCAAAGTTCTAGGCCATATCAGCCTCAAACTCAGTATCAGGCTAGATCCCCATATCAGTAAAATAGACAACCAGCTCAAGTTGTAAATCAATACCAAAACCAAGGAAAACCTCAAGCTGCTAAGATTTTTTGGTCATATCATTCAAACACGTCTTCAACATCAAGGGCCTTAGTTCCAACATAAAACAACATGACACAAGAATAAGATTAGTGTTTCACATGCAATCAACCCCATAACCAATAATTGTGTTTTAATGATGCACTAAACCAGGCCTTGATGGTACAGACCATTGGTGTGTCACAAGAGTCAAGCCAAGAGGAAAATAAACAACAAGGAGTTCAGCAAGAGACGCCTCCAAGTGAGACTATGCTTGTCAATTTGAAAGTTGAAGATTTCTATGGAATGAATCAATCCCCCCCTCAAAGTGTAGCTGCCAATACCCAGTAAAAGAAAAGGAATATTGGAGAGGGACGATAAAAAAACTCAGGTAATTCTCAACCCTCCATTACTCCACAGTGTATTGGCACTCAAAATGTAACTCCCAATATGTAGAGTCAATCCAAGCCACCTTCCAAGCCCATTCAGGCACATGTTGCAATGACCTGTGCATAAGAGAAAAATTTACCAGGAAAGGGGCAGCAAAAGGATAGGTCATTTAACATCATTGATTAAATGAAGAATAAAAATGTCAATATTTCAATGTGGGAGTCATTGGCCATTCCAGGATAGAGAGATCTGTTGCAGATTACTATGGCTAATTGTTCAACCTCAAATCATGCCCCTAACTAACAAGAGAAAGTGTTTACCAATGCGGTTTGGCTTGAGGGAAACCATGGAGAACAAAAGGTAAGGATCTAAAGCCCCATCCATTATGTGTTTCATTTATCATTGGAGACAAATGGGTACATAATTACATGATTGATTCGGGGGCAAGTAGCTCTATAATGCCAAAACAAATAGCCGATCAACTGGGTCTTGAATACGAAGTCATCTCCAAAGGTGTAGTGAAATTGGATGGGACAATGGTAACGATAGTTGGAGTCATCAAATATTTAAACCTCATACTACATGCCTACCCCAATGTGACTGTATTGAAATATGTATCAGTCATAGACCTTTCACCACATTTTGCATTGTGTTTGTCGAGAGAATTCACTACAAAGATTGGAGGCTATTTTTTTGTTGATTAGTTACACATGCTTTTTAGAACTAGGTGTGGAGCTAAGGCTATAATTAGATCTGAGACCATTGTAGATTACCCTATTGAGTCTTATGTACCCAGTCTGATGAATTCCAACTGTCCATCCTTTGATCAAGAGAACCTCCCAAATGTTTGTGAGGTAGATACCAAGGTTGGGTGTATCCCAAACTTGACCCTTGACGAGTGGCGGAACAAGAGGCATGTTTTTTACCCCTATACGGAGATGGAGGAATCTGAGCTAGGAGTTTACTATTTTCATGAGGAGAATCATCCACTTCCTGACATCATTAAGCCAGATCACAAAGATGATAATGAGGTATGGTAGTTTTTCTTTGATGGCTCAAGAAGTAGATAATGAGCTAGAGGATGGGCTATGCTTGTTTCCCCCCAAGGTATGAAATACTACTCAACTTTCCATTTCTAATTTTCCTATTAAAACAATACAATAGAGTATGATGCTTTGGTCCATGGACTACATTGGGAAAGGAAAAGGGGGATTAAAAACTTTCAAGTGTTTGGCGATAGTAAGCTAGTTGTAAATCATGTCTGCTTACCAAATACTACCAAGAATGATATGTTAAATAACTACAAGAATCAATTCCATCCCAAGGAAGAAGAATGAAGTGACAGATAGATTTGAAGCAATTGGGGAAACATTTGATGTTGTAGAGAGTATCAAGAGTGATAAGTCTCAGCCCCATATCAAAGTGGTTGTGAGACCAGCTGTCCCTGATAATAAAACAAGTTTGCAGGTCTTCGAGAATGACGAGAAAATTGTCAACTTTCTACAAGAAGAGGCTGAGTTTTCCTCTAGAAACTAAGAAAAAATGGAGCAACAGTATGGCGATCAAGTGGTGTAGCTGAGAACCAACAAACTACCAAAGGGTCTTGTCACTTTAGAATCAATATTCAACCCAAATACCAATTCTGAAAAGAGAAAGTGAATATTTAGGTAAAGGGTGAAGATTCAGAGCCCATTTTCCATAGACGAAGGAAAAATGTTGCAGACTGGCAAGGTAGACACAACAAGAAAAATATGAGTTTATTCAAATTTTTCAAGAATTCTTAGATGTCTTCGCTTGGACTTATAAATATTTAAGAGGTTTTAAACCTAAGCTGGTCAAACACATTATTGAGCTGGATCTAGGATCCAAGTCTTTTAGACAGAAGAAAAGGCAAGTACATCCTCACATTGAGCCTCTCATGAGAAAATAATTGAACAAGATAATCAAGGCCAACACCATCTTTCCTATCAAGCATTGAAGTTGGGTTGCAAACTTGGTGCCTGTAAGGAAAATAAATTGAGAAATCATATTGTGTGTGGATTTTCATAAAATGAACAGAGCATCACTGAAAGATCACTATCCAGTTCCATCAATGGAATAGATCTTACAGGTTGTAGCTAACTCTAAGAGGTTTTCACTGCTAGAGGGATATTCAGGCTATAACCAGATAATAGTGAACGAGGAAGACCAATTGAAGATAGCCTTCACCACCAAATGGGGTACATATGCTTATAAGAAGATTCCATTTGGACCATAAAAATGCCAGAGCAACATTTCATCGAGCTATAGACATGGCATTCAAAGGATTGATCAAAAATATGGTTATGGTGTATCTAAATGATATCACCCTCTTCTCAAAAAATGTTGCAGACCATCTCTTCCACCTTAGATAGGTATTTTAGAGGTGTAGAAGGTTCAACGTGTCATTAAACCTAAAGAAGTGCATATTCTTGGCACATGAGGGAAAAGTTTTGGGCCACATTGTCTTAAGAGAGGGGTTTACAATTGTCCCTTAAAGGGTTGAAGCCATTCGAACACTTCCATTTCCACAACACAAAAAGTCTCTCCAGAGTTTCTTGGGGAGAATAAACTTTTTTCATAGGTTTGTGCCTAATTTTGTGACTCTTGTGAAGCATTTAACAATGATGTTGAAGAAGAGTCTTGCATTTAAATGGATAGAAGAAGGAAAAGATATTTTTGAGGCCATTAAGCTCGCAATGTCACAAGCCCCAAATCTCATTAACCCAGACTTCTCAAAATACTTCATGTTGTATGCTTTTGGAGGGTCAAACACCATCTCATCCATCTTGGTCCATCCCTACAAGGAAGGTTCAGGACAACCCATAGCCTTCTTCAGTCAGATCTTGGAGGACTACAAGATAAAGTACTCTTTCATTGAAAAACATGTCCTTGCTGTTATTAGGAGCTTGAAGAATTTAAGACGCTTGGTCTTAAACAATAAGATTTAACTACTAGTATCTCATGCTGGTATCAAGGATTTTCTTCTGAACAAGGACTTGAATGAGAAGAGAGTAGGTTAGATCACTCAGGTAATGGAATATGACATTGAGATCAAGGTGATCAAACAAGTTTGTGGCTATGTGAATAGCTCCCCTCCAAGCAACAGGCTAAGTTAGTGGATAAAAAAGAGGTTGTCCTTTTATTGGAGAATGATCAAGAGTAGCTAGCTAATGATGCACCTATTCCATGTTGGAATCAAGCCTTGGTGCATTATCTCCAGACATATTTGTGCCCTCTAGAATGGAAAAAATAAAAGAGGAGATACTTTAGGTTATAAGCCATTCCATATGTGTTTGTTTGTGGTGTCTTGTTTAAAAGGGATATAAATATTGTTCTATTGAGGTGCATTGCGATAGGAAAAATTGAGAGAATGTTGCATGAGTTCCATGATGGAGAAGCAGGAGGTCACTTTTCCCCTTGAGTAATAAATCTCAAGATCATGAAAGCTGGTTATTATTGGCCTACATTGTTCATGGACTGCTACTCATGGATCAAGAAGTGCAAGAAGTGTGCATTCTTCACAGGGAAACAAAAGTTAGCAACCTTTCCCCTTCACCCAATTTAAGTGGATCATCCATTAATGGAATGGGGACTATAATTCATTGGGGTGATTAACCCAAATTCAAGACAAGGCCACAAGTGGATACTTACAGGAGAAATTTTTTTCACTAAGTGGACTGAGGTAGTGGCACTAAAAGAGGTAAATGAATTCAACATCTTTGATTTATATGAAGGAATAGCCACTAGGTTTGGAGTCCCTACCACTATTATATCAGATAATGAATTGGAATTCGTTGGTACAAGGATCAATGAATGGGAAGTTAGGAATGATGTGTAACTCATAACTTCATCAAACTATTACTCTCAAGGTAATGGCCAAGTAGAGTCCAAAAATAAGAACCTATTAAGGATTATTAGAAGGAATCTTGATGAAAATCAAAGAACTTGGAATACAAAGCTCAAATCAGCTCTATGGGCTGATATGATCACATCCAAAAGATCCATAGACAACTCCCCATACAAGCTTGTATATGGAAAAGAGGCAGTATTGCCCATATCATTTGAGTTACCCGTTTCAGAGCTTATGAAGTAGTAGGAACTGGCCGAGTTTAAACCCATGGAAACCAGGTATGTAGAGCTAATGGAAGTAGGAGAAGCAAGAGAGAATGTAATGAAGAGCATGGAAAACAATCAAGGATTGATAAATAATAACTTTGATAAGAAAGCAAGAATGAGGACCTTTCTAGAAAGCAAATTAATTGTAAATTGGGATGTAGATCGGGAAAATCTAGGAAAGCATTCCAAATTTGATACCATTTGGAGTGGCCCCTACATGATCATAGGGTGCAAAAGAAGCAATTCATTCCATTTGGCTAAATTGGATGGAAAATAATTGCAGATCTATGTTAATGGGATCTATCTTAAACATTGCTACTAAAAGGGAAGGTTACACGCTTGTAAATATTAGCATAGAATTTTTATTTCCCCTAAGTGTGTATGCACATAGTTTTGTTGTAGCACAGGTTATATTTTCCTACCTGCTGTGGAGCAAGTTTTTTTGTTGTTGCTCCAAGTTTGCTTCATTATGCAGTTCAATGCCCCTCCAGGTGAATGCACCAAGCCCTTCAGTATTTTTTGTAACAAGGAGACCCATAGTTACTATAGCGGTTGCTCATTTTATAATAAAACAAATACAAAGAAACTAAAATAGGGTCTCAAAGTGTTCATTTCTAGAAGAACAGGATCAGTACTAGGCCACCAACCATGACTCCATGCCTAATTGATACAACAAGGCAACTGGTATATTCATCTAGTAGGCAGACGTCCCCATGAGTCGCCAAATTGTTATATGAAATTTTCCACTGGAAAATTTGATAAAACATGACCCTATGTAGAAAAAAATTCAAGGGATGGTTCCATTATACAAGCCAACATTTTAAATCAAACAAATAGGTTGCAGATGGGCTCTAAAATGGAGGAGCAGTGTTGAGTAAGGAAGCAAACAATGTCACAGAAAACCAGAGGCTCAAAGGAAAAGAAATGGAGAAAAACGTGAAGTCTTCGGGATTCACGAATGATTCAAAATGAGCCCAAAATTCTCTAAGTATGGAAGAATCAGTGGAAGCTTCCACATGCCTCATCGACACATCTCCAATGGCTAAAATTAAAAAGTAGACTCAAATGAGCACATAGCTCCCACATGTCCCAGGCCCAAAAAAGGATAGAGCCATCTGTCAAAAAGTCTAAACAAGTGGGAAGAATCATGTGTCAGCTCAGTGAAATTTCAGGATGGGAGCCCAATGCGGAGATTCAAACTTACATTAGCCCGCCACGTGGCTAGGGGTCAACAGAGGTCAAATTCAAAGTGGGCCCAAATCAGTTAAGTATAAGAGTGCAGACACAAGGTGCCATGTGTCTTAAAGGCACACAATCAAAGGCATGGCCCAAAGTGGAGACTCAAATGAGCACAAGGCTTGAATGTGTCAGCCCGATGCATCTTCAAAGATAAATCTAAAAGCAGGTCCTTAGACAAGTGCCAAGCCTCCACGTGTCCCTAGTCAGATGTATGGGCCTGCCAAACAAAAGGACTTAGTTAAAAACATAAAGGAACAAAATAATGCTGCAGAAGGAGACAGGTGTTAGTCCATCGTAACTTCAAAAACATAATCCAAAAGAGGTCCATAAATGAGTGCCAGCCCTCCACGTGGCCATATTCCAAGTAAAAGCGGGAAGGCGGGTCGCCAAAGATAATTTTACCTTTTGGCTTCCTTCCCAAGAGACATAAAGTATTAAAATAAGTCATGTCTCCGCCAATGCTCAAGGAGCCACATATCATGCCTCAATTAAATGCAGACAAGCGGGCCTTGAAGTGATTTCTTGACAAAATGGAACATTTGGACTGGCGGACTTGAAGACGGTTTTTTGACAAAAAAATATTGGGGGGCTGCGGGGAAAATTTTATATTTTTGTATTTTTGTGCGAAAAGGGGCGCAAAGTGAATTTCAGACCCGCGGACCCATTCTGCTAACTGGTTTCTGCCATTTTTTGTACTGGCCTGATTCAAATATTCAAATTGGCATATCTTATGATCTAGTGCCTGAAATGTAACAAATTTGGCACCATTAGACAGATCTCGACCTTGTCTATGCCATGGAGATCTAAAACTTTAATTTTGACGTGGTTAGGTGGGTAAAAATTGGAAAAAATTCTTCATGCCATTAATGTAGGATCCAATCGCTCCAACAATCAGATCAGACTCGATCTGATCCATTATTCTTCCTCCTTCAACACGTCGAATAAGTAATCCTAGTAGATGAGGGGCTGATTTGCAGGGGCATTGATGGCCGGTAGATGAGTTTCAAATTAGTTTTCCCACCTCTTTCCTTCGTCTCTCTAGGTTGAATCTATAAAATAAGGGGCGAGGCTCATTATAAAGGGTTGGACAGTTTTTTTTTGCACCTTCTTTGCGAAAGGGAAAATATTCCCTCCTACCTCCATCGGCCCGCCAACCCGCCTCTTGAAAAATGTGGACATGTGTCCTCTTCTGATTCATTGTGGGTCCAAGTCTCCATTTCTTCGTTCAAACCTCCCATGTAAATTTTTGAAAATTCAAAATTTGCACCATTGGCCCGCGCTTCCTTTTGACCTTTCAGGACACGTGTCCTCACCTAGTTTGTTGCGGAGTTTCAAGGAAAAATTTGACTTTAAACCATTCAAAGTTTAAAAACTTCAAAATCACCAAAACCTCCACTGGCCCGCTGATCCACTACTCGATTTTGATTTTTTAGGACATGTGTCCTCTCCTAGTGTGCTGACGGCTTTCGGGCCAAAATTTTCTTTAAAACCTTTGAGCCAAGAAACACAAAAATTTATAATTTTTTCTCTGCCACCCGCATCCCCTATGTGCTTTTCATCCCTCCATGTGTCATCCTCTGATTGGAGTGGGGCTGAAACTTATTTTGAAACATTAGAGAATTATAGCTAAAAAACTCTAAGTTCCCCCTCGGTCCGCTCCTCCATTTTGAAACTTTTAGGACATGTGTCCTCTTGTAATTGGCTGCGGGGATTCGGACAAAATTTTGACTTAGAAAATTTTACAAAATAGAAGCCAAAATTTTCTAAGGAGATCCAACTCCCCGCCTCTCCTCGGCCAATAAGAAAATGCCATGTAGGCAATTTTGAAAAGGGCGCAGCTGTGGATCCAAATTTGCCACTTTGCCAAAAAGGTGAAAAATGAAAAGTTACAACACATTTCCACTGCACCTTGGCCAATTAAAACCCGCCACATTTCCAATACCTTCTAAGGATAAATTTGATAGGTAAATGATGCTCGTTTGACCCTCAAAACGTAAAAAATTCTAGGGATGCCCTAGAATTCAATTTTTTCACCAAGCATGGCATATTTTTCGATTCTGAATCAACTGAAGCATGATTTTTGAACATTTTCGACCTTGGGATAGGATTTTCAATTACAAATGAGTATGATTTGATCAATTTCAATTTTTCCACAACCTAGCAAAGGGAAAAATGACATAGCCTGCGAAATTGGAAAAACTAGGGCACAAAAAAGGGAAAACTTGGATTATTCTTCCAAATTAGGGAAAAACAACAAACTTGTGAGCATTTTTAAAGCATTTCAACTGGAGGGGAAGAATTACAGACCATCAAATCAAAGGATAAAATGTTTTTCTAGCAGATATAGATTTGAAAATTTAGGGCAACATGGTGAAAGCTCAAAAATTGCACCAACATCGGCTCTTGCTTGGAGATGGGCACTCCCAGTGAGTGCCACAAGGAAAAAACGTAGACCAAGTGACAAAATAATCTATTGGGAAAAGGATTCATGATCTAAAATTTAAAAAAACCAGCTCAGAACCCGACAAAAATAGCTGCCACATAGCAAGGCAAACCACAAAACCGACAAAACACCAAAAACAGAGCAAAAACCAAACACTATACACTGTACAAGTTGTGCATACCTCAAATTTGGGGATCAATTCAAGAAATGCTACAGATTCCTACCATTAACAGGTAATTCAAGAAATTCCCCATCTAAATCTTTGAGAAAAAAGGTATGCTCACCAATTCTGATATCAATGGCTTAAGGGGCCATCCATAATGCATCAAATTTTCCATTTTTGCCCTTATCTTCATGCCTATTATCCCACAACAAAACCAAATCTCCAACATAGAAGGCTCTATGAGTGAACTTCTTGTCAAACAATCTCTTCAATTTTTCCCTAAATCTGACATGCCTTTGATGGGATGCTCTTCTCTCCTCATCAAGCTCAATAATCTGACTGATCCTTGATACATATAGGCCAAGCTCTTGATCTTCCAACTATTGGGAAAAATGAAATGAAAATAATTTCAGCTGCAAAGGTAGCAAAGCCTAAGTTCCATACACCAATTCAAATGGGCTTCTACCAGTAGCTCTTTTAGGAGTTATCCTATCAGCCCAAACTACAAATTTCAATTGTTCACCCCATTTCTTCTTGTTTTTCTCCAAGGTTCTCCTAATGATCTTCAACAAGTTCTTATTGTTGGACTCAGCTTGTCCATTCTCTTATGGGTTATATTTTTAAGAATAAGTCAGATTGATTCCATATTCATTGCACATTGCCATTAAAGGTTTGGACCTAAAGCACATGGCATTATCATCTAAAATCTTGGCTAGGACTCCAAATCTGCATATGATTTGATTCAACAAAAAGTCCATAAATATTTCGTGTGTTGTTTTGTTGGTGGGGATTGCCTCTACCCACTTATTAAAATAATCAGTGGCTACAAGGATCCATTTATGGCCAGCACTAGAAGGATCTAAAATATCACCAATGAAGTCCATCCCCCATTGCTTGAAAGGAGCTTTAATTGATACAAGATGCAAAGGAAGGGAGCATGAAGCTTTCAGTCTTTCAGAGAAACATTGGCAACTATCACATTTTCTAACTAGCTGGGTAGCCTCTTTAAAGAGATTAGGCCACCAATAACTAGCTCTCAAAATCTTATGTGGTGTTACTCTTCCAGTAAAGTGTCCTCCATAAAATCCCCCATGAAAATCAAAAACTATCTTGGGAGCTTCATCTTTAGTTATGCATTTCAAGAGGACACCTTCAGGGTTCTTCCAAGCCAACCCAAGGTCTGTGATGATATATTTTTGAGAAGCCAACTTGAGGGCTCTTTTCTATTTTTTATTTAAGTGATCAGGAAAGCAAAGGTGTCTAAGGTAAAATATTATATCCTTTTACCACTCAGAACTTCCAAATCTCCCAAGAACAACTTCCCTTTCTTCCTCTACTTCATTAACTTCTACACTCTGCAGGTTGCTCTTAGCCATGAGCTTAGCAAGACCCAAACCTCTTACCAACTTTGTGGTTTGGATGTCCATATCATACTCTTGCAGTTTTTTCACCCATCCACACCTTTTACTTTAGATCTCCATCTCTGATAAGATGTCTTTTACCATGGTGTGGGGAACATATGCAACAGCCTTTGAACTTAAAATATAAGACTTGAAAACTTTTGTTCCTTTCACCATGGAAAATGCTTGTTTCTCCATGATTGTATACTTCAGCTCAGCTGCTTGTAAAGCCTTACTAAAGAAGGCAATAGGCCTCTCAGCCCCATTCTCATACTTTTACAGCAAAACATAAGCAATGGTATACTTAGAGGCAAAGGAAAAGATTTGGAAAGGAATCTTATAGTTTGGGGCTGCTGAACCAGGTGCATGTTTAAGTGCATCCTTAATTCCTTCAAAAGCTTGAATGGTAACCTCCTCCTACCTGATAACTTGGTCCTTCTTTAGCATGCTTCTGATTGGAAGAGTCAAATTAGAAAAGTTAAAAACAAACCTTCTAATAAAATTAATTTGACCAAAGAAAGATTGGATGCCTGTCTTGGTTCTTGGGATAGGTACTTTGTTGATTGCTTGCACTCTCTCAGGGTCTATCATAACACCATCTTTTAACACAATGTGACCAAGCAGCTTGGCCTTTTACATGCCAAAATGAAACTTCTTTGGATTAAGAGAAATGTTATACTTCCTACATCTGATTAACATATTCTCAAAGTGGTGCAAATGATCACCTCTCTGCCTTGAAAACACAGTCACATCATATTGGTAAAATGCAAAGAACTCATTGATGTAACCAACAAAAGTAACATCCATTGCTCTTTGGAAAGTGGCACCAACATTCATCAAACCAAAGGTCATCCTAACAAAAACATATGTTTCCCAAGGAGTAGGGAATGTTGTCTTAAGTCTTTCTGATTCTTTGACAATCACTTGATTGTATCTGGAGAAACCATCCAATGTAGAAAGTAACTCAGACCCTATCACAAGCTACAACATATTTTCCATATTCGGCAAGGGATAGTTTTCCTTCATGGATGCTTTGTTTTATATTTCTAAATTCCACACAAATTTTGATGTCTCTGTTCTTCTTTCTGTTTGGCACAAGGTTTGCAACCCAAGATGAATATCTAGTGGGCTGAATAATACCTCCATCTCTCAACTTCTTTAACTCCTCTTGCATTTTCATGGAGACAAGTGGATTAATTGGCCTTTGCCTTTGTCTGAATGATTTAGTTATAGCCTCAATAGGGATCTCATGTTGAAACAAGTCTTCTCTAGATATGCTTTTAGCTTATAATAGGACCAAGAAAGGAAGTCTTGATATTTTTTCAAGAGTTGCGCATAGGACTGTTTTTCCTCTTTACTTAAATTTCTGCCCAACCAAATCTTCCTTGGTTTACCATTGGTGCCCAAGTTATGCTCTTCAAAATCCCTTGAGGTAGACATGTTTCTATTTATGATGTAATCAACATTGTTAAAATTTGACTCAAGTGCAACAAGTCCTCTAGGAATGGCGTTTGTTTTCAATTGGATGATGTATTTCTCAAACAAAGTTTCTCTTCCTTCAGTCATGCATACCATTGGATCCCAATCAATATTATGATTTACAAACTCGCCTTGGTTTTGTAAGAACCTTAGCACTTGAGTATCATCATTAAAAACTTGTCAATGTTTCACATTATTAGGGATAGCTGGCCTAGTTAGCACTTCAATGTTGTATTCACGATAAGGTGAAATAGTGCAATTTCAAAATATAGAACCCAACACTGCCAACTTTTTAGTAGTAGCATTCAAACTTCTATCATGATGCACAATATTGAAAGAATCAAACATTTCAATTAGATCCCAAACTGCATGCTTATACTGCTTCATCCACTGATTTTATGTAGCATACAATTTTCTTATTTGTTTGACAACTAACTCTGAATCTCCCTTTGCAATTATTTCCTTGAAACCATACTTCCATGCAATTCTCAGACCCAACAACAAGGCTTCATACTTAGTAATCTTGTTAGTACATTCAAAATTAAGCTTGAAAGAAAAAACAAATTCTTCCAATATAGGGGAAATCGGAATTACACCAGCACCATTTCCATATTTGGAGCAAGATCCATCAAATAACAAGGGCCAAGGAAAAGATACCTGCTCAAGAAACTTTGAATGATCCATTTTGTTTTCTTTTCCATCATCAAAACCAATAAAATTATCAACATCAACATCAACAAATAATACTTCATAAGAAGCATTGTTGGGATCCTCAATCAAATGCAACATTTTCTTTTCTCCATAGAGCTTAACAAGGCTTCCCTCAATGGGAATGGTGGAAAAATACATGTCCTTATGAACACTACCACCAACACTTACAATGCATTTTGTTGACAAAATCATACCCCATTTGGCAAGGCTGTCAACAATTATAACATCAAGTTTCAAATTCTTACTCAGATAGGTTGCAAGTTGCACTACCAAACCTTTCACACAACCAACCACTAACACTTCCCTTGAATCCATGGTATTAAACCTCCCATAGGTAGCTGTCACTTTGATATCCAACTCATTCATGACTTCTAGAGGCATGACATTACATTATGCACCAGAATCAAACATAAAATTGTGAAGTAGCCTATCGTTTATGATTAAATTTGTGAATAATGGATCAAAATTCTATTGGGAATCAACCAAAGATGTCACCAAATATACCTTAGGTGTCTTTCCAAGATCTTCTACTGATGGTGGTGTTTCAAGGTCAATAATGATCTGAGGTGGAGTTTCAACAACATTTACATTTTGACCTGGAGTAACCTTCTCTTCTTTTAATCCCAAGTACTCAAATGCTCTCTTCTTACGCATCAGGACATGTACTAGAGGACACTTAATCCCTATACTAGAAACACTCACTGTCAATTTAACACCCATACTTGTGCTACCATAGCCTCTACTATTACCCAACAACAACAGGTTTGCCCTACCTGACTAGGCAATTAGATTCATTAGATGGCTGTGGATTCTATGGCATCTACAACATGAGGAGGACTATAATTTATGTGCTGTTTGGATAGTTGAGATTTTCGCAAGTGTTTCTTTCGGAGGGTGAAAAAGGTTGAAATGCACTCTGAGAACAGTTGGGTTGGAATTTCTACGTTTGAAGTCTTCAGGCAAAAGATCTATATTCACAACGTCGCTTATAGTGTTGTACTGTTGGGAATCTTGAGCTAGAACAAAGAACCTATCCAACTAAGTTCTGTGCTGGTGATTACTCTGAAATGTTATACCAACATCATATTGTACTTAATTTTCAGAGATATGGAGTATTCAAAGTCATTGCTGATGAACTCTTCTCATAAAAAATGCACTGGCATCAACTTTATCCCAAATGAGCATGAGGGAGAAGATTCATGACTTGTAAATATCTAAAGCAATCCCAAAGAGATTTGCAATTGAAACAAATCACGGTGTCCATTAAGCTGAAATGGATGTTGTAAATCAGTACCTTGTAAAGCAGTGTGAAGAATAGCAGTGCCTGGTAAGTTAATGGGCTGAGCTCTAAGTCCACCTATCAAATTTGAAGGGCTACCCATATTTTAATTTGAAAGGCAAGGTTAAGCTTGACCCTTCATAATTGACAGATTATAAAATAGATTTCCCTTCAATTGAAAAAAGAAAATCTTAATTACCTTTTTATATATTTTTTATTATTTTATATAAAATAAACATAAAAATTGTCAAAATTATTAAATATTGAACAATCAACCAATTTTTTTGAAAATAGTTCAATAAAATATTCAACTGATTCAACAAAGTGATTACATATTCAGCTTGCATTACTCAAAGGAAGAGGTCTACGAGATTTCATTCTTTTCCATTCCTCATATACCTCATTCCAATCTACTATATCCAAATTTTGAGGTGCAGAAAGAGATAAAAACATTAATGTGTCTAATGTATCCAAACAAAGTCTAGACCTCTCAATAGTTTTAATGCGATTTAACTTGGAAAATCCTCTTTCACAAGCTGATGTACTTGCTAAGGAAGTGTGAGAACTATTTGCCACAATTTCATTAAATTAGGGAATGAATCTTTCCACATTTCATCTTCTCCACATTGCTCCCATGCCTTAAACATAGTTTTCTTTGGATGTGCCTTATGTAGATTCACAACAAAACTGTCTAATTCTCCCTGACATTTTTCTGTGTCAATTATTGGAGCATCACCAACATCAAATTTTTTACATAAATTTTTCCAACCACCTTTGTATTTCAATGTCTCGCCCATCCTCTTCATCAAAGTAACAACGAGGACTAAAAATCTTTGCAGCATTAAATATTTTCATGTCAACAAACCTAATATTGAGGCAATCAATTATCTTCTGAAACAAATGCTTTACCCAAATGAATGCTATCCTCCAGAGTGCCAGATCCAAGTGTCTCAGGTATAGATTCAAACCTGAGGTTATGTACATGTGAAATACTAATGTGCAATCAACAAACTCCAAACATCCATTTTTGAGCCTTCTGTAAATATTTAGAAACATATTGAGAACCTGTTCCAAAGGTGATCTTAAGAAATCTCCTTTTTAGAATCTCAATAAGTACATCTAAATGAGTACCAATGATAGTGATATCAATATTCTCCTCTTGAAATCGTTGACTTAGCTTATTTAATTCATTGAGAACATCTGCAATAAAATGCATACAAAATTGAACTTGAAATATTGTTCCCATTTCATACAATTTTGTGTCACCGTGTTTAATTCTTGTAGTAATGCTGGCATCAACTTAACAAGTCTAACCATAACTTGCCCTCTAGATAACCAACGGACATGATGGATTTGAATAACCTGCAACAGATTATCAATTTGAAAATAATTCCATTAACTCTTTGAGTTCACCATGTCTTTTTGCTGACTTCCCCAACCATGAATATATTTTATTTGCAAATTTATCAATGAATTCAATTTCAGGGAAAGCATGTGAAGCATCTACAACAGCGAGAGCTTCACGATGTGCAACACAATGAATGGAAACCAAGTGTCAGGTATTTCACGATTTAACTTAGTAGCTAAAACTCCATGTAAACCTCTCATAGAGGATGCTCCATCTGATGCAAATCCTACCATCTTGTGTTTTGGCAGCTCCATTTCTGATAATAAATTTGTTAAGGATTCATACATAGGATTATGCAGTTCCATCTTTTATTTTGAGGAGACGAAGTCCAAATCTAGTCACACATGATCCCTTCCCTCCATTTTGAGAGAAATAATTAACATAGATAATTAGGTTGTTTTCTCCATTGTCCCTATCTGTACTTTCATCAACCAAAATAGCATAAAAGGGACTGCAAAATATTTCTGCCTTAAGTTTTTCCCAATAAAGATTTTTTGCAGCAGATAAGAACTCTTTTCCAGAAGCAACATTTGTATATGCTGAATATTCATCAGATAATGGCATGTTAGGAGTTCCTTTGTATCTATGTAAATCACACATGTCTTTATAAACTTCTAAAGGTAAATCCTTAATAGCTATAAAATACATTGTCTCCATAACACTGTTATTATTCTTGATTTTTCAGCATCAACCATAAGTTCAACATGCTTTGTTATTGGTAAACATGATTTTTTGTTTTCAAACTCCATAAGTTGTATTGCTCTCTTATGGGCCTCTGAATTTGCATGACCATTCAATCCACTCAACTGAATTGTAGTACTACCCTCTGTGGCAAATGGAGTATCTGTTTTGTATTTGACACACCACAAACACTTGATCCTTTCTTTTCCATCTGGTGTTATGACACAATAACACCATTTATGCACAAACTTCCATGAAGGTTTAAATTTCCTATTAGTAGTGGTTAACTTACCTTTCTTCAGCGATGAAGGTTCTTCTTCTTCGATATTTTCAACATCATTGTTGATGAGATGGTCATTATCATCCACTGGATTTGAAGACCATGAATCTTGTCTCAATTTGAATGCATCAACAAGAGTTGTTTGTCTCCCATGTTTTTTTTGGACGACCAATTTTCTTCATTTTTCTACAATTTATAATGCAAACAATATTTTAAAATAATGAATCAAAAAATATAGAATATTAAAAATAAGAATTCACGGATTAATATTTGCACATCCATGATCCAGTTATTGATAATCCTATAAATGTTGTATCTTCTAAAAACTTAAATTGCTGAGAATCATATAAATACTTCTGAAAAGTAAGTAGAAAAACCGTACACTATCTGCTGAATTTAAAATCTTGAAATTTTTTTAATTTAAACATGTTATTGTGAGGATTAATAATAAATAAATGATAACATATATTATTTTAAATCTCTTGTTTCTGAATTTAAAAAAATTACAAAGTTATTAGAGATAATTTAGATGTATGCAAGTGGGTTGGTCTTGCTATAGTAATTAAATTTGGAGGTATGCAAAATCTAGCAGCATTTTCTAGAGAGCTGATTGAATAACACCTAATAGAATCTAGATCCAATATAATATTGGTTTTGTAATTCTGCATGCCAAAGTAGCCGCAAGTTTTGGAGCTTAGAAAGTGAAAACTGGACCTAGCAGTAGCACTGGACTAAAATAGATAAAAAATCAGTATCAGAAAAGGACCTCGAAGTAATTTTTCTGCTGGAGTGTACTTTACATAATGCAAATAATTGATCTCCAAAACTATGTAAACAAAATTGTAGTCAAGCGTGATTACTTTCTTCATTGTAGAGTTTACAGTTCGTATAGACACATTCATTCTTTGTCCATCTCCACATAATATACCGAATGGATCAATGAATTAAAATCGATGGTATTGGTCATCTAAGAATCTCATAAAAGCACGATAAACTTAAATTGAAGCGTTGTTGACATTCAATAACATTGAAGATTATAATCTGAAGGAAGAAAAGTTTATATTGTGAGATTATAGTTTTGGTTTTTGAGAACTGCTCAAGTGTGCAATTTATATATTCTTTGGTTCCTGAATAAACATTACAAGACGTACTTTGTTCTGACCTTTCTGTCTGGATTTTTAATGATTTTACAGTAGAGTATATACATGCTATTTACATTCATAAGCTAGATGGTTGAGTAATTTAAGCTAAGCGCAAACTTACAAGGCTGACTTCAAAAAATTATCGTTGTAATAACATTAAAAAAACAATTTTTGAGACTTCAAAAAATTAAATAAGGTAAAATATTACATACCTTAAAACTATCTTGGAAGTTGGAATACAAGAATAATTCTGTGCCTGGACAAGTCCTCAAATAATCCAGCTATCAACAAAATCCTTTTTTGTTTGTGTATGGTTGTGGTCAGAACTGTATAAATAACAATCAAGATTTGAGAAATTGAAAAATTTCAGCAGCCGTATACATTGAATGTGGACAAAATGAATTTCTATAAAATTGGGAAGTTAAGATAGAAAGTTACTATTATGGATTTCTATAAAATTGGGAAGTTAAGATAGAATTTAGAAAAAGTTACTATTGTTTTTTTTGTCTCTATTTAAACTATGGTATTTCCCATTTTACTCACAAGTTTCAAACAAAAGTTTCCCATATTATTTTACAAGTGTCAAAAAAGCACTGCTAATAAAATAACTCTAATAGTTATAAAATTAATATGGCATTATGCATAATATTTGTATGAAAAGTTATTTTTTGAGTTGGCCCTTCTAATGAAAAATCAATATAAATGACCACTTTTCAATTTTGAAGGGTAATTTTAAATTTTACTTTCTTTTTGAAGTATAAATTTTTAAGCACCCTTCTATGACAAGTTGAAAGACGTTTGAAGGGCATTGACGACTTCAAATTTGATCACTGATTCCATCCTCATTATCAGCTTCATCGACTTGTTGGTCCACTTCACATGGAGGATGGGGAAGAAAACATCTATCACACCAATCCATATAAGCAACTTCATCAACAACAATAACCCTTGTAGTTAGAGGGTCAGGAACCAATATAATTCATGTGCTTGGGGTTGTCTATTTCCCCCTCCCATAGGTCCTTTACCTTTGTCATCAAACATCTACTCATTCCTATGGAAATTGCCAAATTTATCTTGTGTTTGCTGCCTAGGCTGACCTTGTGAAGTCTTCCCAATTCCCTTCTCAGCTCTTGCCAACTTGTATGAGATTTCTTTGATAACCCCTACCAAATTTTTCACAACCTCTTCTAAATCAAAAACTTTTCTAGCTTGAGGTTTTTTAGGGTTTATCAATTTTACACCATTTATCTTGAGAGGTTTCCCAATTTTTTTGATATTGTTTTCAATTTGAAGTGCCATGGTGAAAGCTTGTCTTAGATTAGTAGGGTTCTTGTCTCTTAGGTAATAGGCTTCCTTTTTATCAAATGCATTTGCATATTTGATTAAACAAGATTCATCACAAGGCCTCAAACCAATAGGAAACCTTCTCAAAGTTTTGTTAAACCTTGTGTTGAAGTCATGGACTGATTCATTAGGGTTCTTCTTGATATTCTCAAACTCAGATAAAAGAAATATAGATCAGTCTTGTCACCATATTACAACCTAAATGCATTCTTCATTTCAGTCCAAGAGTTAATAGAATTATCAGACAGAGCCTTGTACCAATCCCTAGCATCCTCTTCTAGTGTATGAATAAACAATTTTACATACACATCCTCAAACTCTATCTCAAAATCTTCCATCATATTATCAAAAAGTTTGAGATGCTGATCACCAATAATAACATTGTTACCCTGGAATTTTGGCAACCTATTTCTAACATCTTATGGTAAAACATTTGGGTACACATCCATTCCTCTAAAATTTATAGGACCAAAGGTGTTAACAACAAATGGAGGTCTCAGATGAGCCATATTGTTTGGTGGAGGTGATCTTGGAGGTGAAACAAGCTGATGAGGAGTGCAAGGTCTTTGTGACTCAAGAATGTGATTCCCAAGACTGGTATTCTCTAAGTACTGACTCTCTTGGAAATTTTTATTTGGATTAAAACATAGAGGTGCAGATTGGAGAAGGAACTTACCACGTACAACAAAAGGACCTTTACTAGCTTAGGAAAACAAGTTTATGAGAAGATTTCTTGAATCAGAATAACTTGAAGAAGAATGATAATCTTATACCAAATTCTGATCTCTCTCACCAACGGATATATCTTTTCCTGGTGTTTGACCTTTAACAACTTTCCAAAATCTTCTCCCTTCTAACTCTAAGTTACTTGAATCTGAAAACAAATTCTTAGCAGAGTCTTTAAGGAAGAGAGATCTTCTTCCTTCAAGTTTTGTAGAGATTAGCAGCACAAAAATAAATGACAGAAAGGAAAGACACTGGTATTTGTTAATATCAAATCAACATGGAGTCGCCACTAAGGATTTTCACCCTAGTTGTGAAAATGCACTAAAATACTCTGTCAAATACTTATTAGCACTGCAAATATTACTAGACTTTATAGATCAGACCTTCTTCTTCTTAGATCAATCAATCACAATGCACCCAAAGTGTATGAATAAACAATTTGAAATACACATCCTCAAACTCTACCTCAAAATCTTCCTTCATATTATCAAAGAGCTTGAGATGTTGATCACCAGTTATTGCAATGTTGCCTTGAACTTTTGGCAATCTATTTCTAACATCTTGTGGAACAACATTTGGGTAACCATCCATTCCTCTAAAATTTATGGGACCAAAGGTGTTAACAACAAATGGAGGTATAGGCTTAGCCATATTGTTTGGTGGAGGTGATCTTGTAGGTGAAACCAGCTGATGACGGGTGAGGGGTCTTTGGGGAATGGGAATGTAAACTTCAAAATAGATCTCTCTTAAGGGCTCTCCTTCTTGATGATCTCTAGAAAATTTAGAAAATACAGGAGTAGATTTAGGAGCAAGCCTTTAAAATGCATAAGAAGGTCCCTCACCTGATGGGGAATTTACATCAGCAATAGGATTGTCTGAATCAGATCCACTTGAAGAAGAATTGCAGTCCTCAATAACAAGCTGCTCACTTTCAAAATCAAGAATAGGGATCTCCTTTCTTGTAGTCAAGTCTCTAACAACCTTCCACACCTTTCTCCCCTCTAGCCCTGAGTTTCTTGAATCTGTAAACAACTTCTTAGCAGAGTCCTTGATGAAGAGAGATCTTCTTCCTTCCAGTTTTGGAGGGATTAGCAACACCAATGTAAATGAAAAAAAGTAAGACAAATGGTATTTTCAAGATCAAATCAGCATGGAGTCGCCACTAAGGAATTTCACCTTAGTTGTGCAAGAATGCACTAAAATAATCTTTCAAATGTTTGCTAGCACTGAAAAATTTGCAAAGCCTTATAAATCAGACCTTCTTCTTCTTAGATCAATCAATCACAATGCACCCAAAGTGTATGAACTATTAGGAAATGGAAAAAGGGCGGACAAAACTTGAAACCCTTGTTAAAGACTTGCAGATCTGAATCATAAAATGATATTTTAACAATGTAGTAGATCAAATAATTGAATACACAAATGTTCAAACTCTTCAAACACTCCACAAACACCAAGAAATTCCAAGAAGTCCCCAGCAACAGCACTAGAAGGTGTTGGTACCCAAATTTGTTCTCCTTTTTAGTGTGAGCAGCATCAGAGATATGACATGAAGCTTGAAGTCAGATAGATCATGATGTGTATCATTTTGTAGCTGGGGATGTGATCTAACTGGCACTCAAATTTGTGGAGGGATGGATTGCACTTTGAAAGGATTTTATTTGACCCTCACTATTTTAGGCTGTGCTTTTCAACCAAGGTAAGAGAACCTATATTGTAACCCCCAAATGGTGAAGGAGATGAAGATATCCCTCAATTTATGCAAATAGTATGAAAAGGCCTTGGGAAAATATGATCAACACTCCAAATTTGACTTTCACAAGTTGTCACTCCCAAATCATGGAGATATTTTCAATGTAAGGCAAGGGTTACTAAAGACATTGAATAATCCTGATTTGCCTTGTGCATTTTTGTAGATGGGTTAGATCGTTTTGTTGACACATAATACAATACAGGGGTATTATGGGGTAGGATGGGTTGTTTAGAATGATTTTTTGCTGGGGTATTGATGAGAAAAACTGGGATACATCATATCTTTGACAACCTCTATAATACTTGAACAATTATCAGATAAAATGCTTCAAATAATCAGGATATTCTTTATACCATAAGAGGAATAAATGGAAGCCCAAGTTGTACTCTTCACACAATATTTGAGAATTCAAAACAAAATCTTGAAGTAAAGATCTCAATTAAACACAAAAATCCATGATCAAACCATGCCTAAGGTACCCGCAAAGGCTTACAAGCAATCTCTATAGTCAAGGAAGGTAAAGTGATTTTAAATTTGTTTATCTCTTTATCAGATGAAGGCTCTTCTGAACATGAGATTGCAAATGCTACTAAAATATCAACAAGAAATGGAGATTCTGTGTGATTTGTAATGAATTTCAATGCAATATTGCAACAAGAACAATGAAAACTATTTTCAGGCATTTAAAAATGATAACAGACATAATACTACTGAGGAAAACACAAATTAACTCAAAAGCTTGTTAGATTCATCAGCAAGGGAGAGTTTCATGAACAATCTCAGAGCTGTGTGATTTCTATACACTTGTAACTAACTCACATACATGAAGATCCAACACAGAAGAAATTATTGTAGTTCTTTGGTGGGTTTTTTTCAGAGAAATGAGCTTTCTCTCAGAATTTGCTCATGATTTTCAGCTCCCAACCCTTTGCATTTCCCAAAAATACATTATATATGTCTTTCCACATTTGATTCTTCTTTCCCAAGAAAAGAATATGCCAAGGGATCAATTTTGTTACAACAATCCTCATGATTCAAGGAAAATGACATCAAATAGAAAAACATTCGTAGGTTGTCAGGTGTGTCGAAAATATTAAATAATTACAAATATCTAGATCATTATCCATCCTGGAGGCACATTTTTTTATCATTGAGGCATGCAAACACCTTCTACTCATCATTTTCACCTTTTTACCTTTTCAAATTACCTCTGTAACTTTTGATTTTGACATTCCACGTGTTTGCTCAGGCTGAGCTAAAAAATTACTTCAAAAACATCTCAAATCAAAGAATTAAGCCATGAAAGTGATGCCAATGATCCTGGAAGGCCAAGATGACACAAAATCACTATAAATTTGATGAATTTTGATGCACAAATCATGATTGCAAGCATGGTGGTCAAAACAAATGGATGTACAACAACCATTGATCTTATCCATCTTTTAATCCTAGCCTTCCATGTGGAAGATGCTGACTTAGAAATAATTTTAAATCTTTGAATAAGGCCGAAAACATGGTAAAAAATTATTGGAACGAAATTTGGATCATTTTTGACTTTTCCACATTTTTTGAAAAAATGAAAAATTTTGACTTTTTTCTCCACTCGTCCACCCTTGAAATTTGGAGTTGACACGTGGCATATGGTGGGTCCCACTGAAATTGTGCTTATATTCTACGCATTTTGACCCTTTTTGGAAATTGGGAAAAATTTCACTTTTTGCCCCGTGGGCCCGCACACCTGATTTATCCCTTGCCACGTGTCACTTGATGATTTGCTAGTGGGCCAATGACTTAAAATTTTGATTTTAAACCTTCTTTGCAAAAGGGAAAAAAATCCCTCCTACCTCTGCTAGCATGCCAACCCGCCTCTTGCAAATTTTGGACACGTGTCCTCTTTTAATTTGTTGTAGGTCCAAGTCTCCCTTTCTTCCTTCAAAACTCCCATGTAATTTTTTTAAAATTCAAAATTTCCACCATTGGCCCACGCTCCCTTTTGACCTTTCAGGACACGTATCCTCTCCTGGTTTGTTGCAGAGTTTCAGGCAAAAATTTGAATTTAAACCATTTGAAGTTTATAAACTTCAAAATCACCAAAACCTCCATCGGCCTACTGACCCACTGCTCCATTTTGATTTTTCAGGACACGTGTCCTCTCCTGGTTGACTGAGGGCTTTCGGGCCAAAATTTTCTTTTAAACCTTTAAGCGACAAAACATAAAAATTTACAAGTTTTTCTCTACCACCCACATCCCCTCTGATCTTTCCATCCCTCCATGTGTCCTCCTCTGATTGGAGCGGGGCTGAAACTTATTTTGAAACATTAGAGAATTAGAGCTAAAAAACACTAAGTTCCCCCTTGGCCCGCTCCTCCATTTTGAAACTTTTAGGACACGTGTCCTCTTGTAATTAGCTGTGGGGATTTGGGCAAAATTTTGACTTAGAAAATTTTGCAAAATAGAAGCCAAAATTTTCTAAGGAGATCTGATTCCCCGCCTCTCCTGAGCCAATAAGAAAATGCCAGAGGCAATTTTGAAAAGGGCATAGCCGCGGAGCCAAATTTCCCACTTTGCTAAATAGGTGAAAAATGAAAAGTTACAACACTTCCCCACTGCACCTTGCCCAATAAAAACCCACCAGGTTGCCAATACCTTCTAAGGATGAATTTGACAGGCAAATGACACCCATATGACGGGAAAATGATGCCCGTCTGACCGTCAAAACATAAAAAATTCCAGGGATGCCCTAGAATTCAGTTTTTGCACCAAGGATGGTATCTTTTTCAATTCTGAATCAACTGAAGCATGATTTCTAAACATTTTCAACCTTGGGATAGGATTTTCAATTACAAACAAGTATGATTTGATCAATTTTAATGTTTCCATTACCTGGTAAAGGGAAAAATGACATAGCCCACAAAATTGGAAAAACTAGGGCACAGAAAAGGGCAAACTTGGATTATTCTTCCAAAGTAGGGAAAAACAACAAGCTTGTGAGAATTTTTAAAGTTTTTCAATTGGAGGGGAAGAATTACATACCATCAAATCAAAGGATAAAACTTTTTTTTTGAGAAGATACATATTTGAAAATTTTGGGCAACATGGTGAAAGCTCAAAAGTGGCACCAACATGATCCACGACCCAAGGAAAGGAATGAAAATGGCAACCAAATGAAGGAGAAAGATCTGACACATCCATACAGGGAGAAAGAGAATACTTCAAACCACGAGGACTGAGAAATTTGTAACAAACAGGGTGAGATTAAATTAAGCACCAACACATTGTTGTCATTTGGCCACCATGGCTTTCATGGGTCACATGAGACCATATAGAGATGGCGGTGGGATTTTTGAGATAGAGGGACAAACAAGCCCATGTAGATAGGGGGAAAGAGGAGTAGATTGGTATGTTGATTTGTTTGTAGAGTTAGAGATTGATCATATTAGATTGCAACAATATAGGGTCTTTGCCGCATGGCCTAGGGAAGATGCGGAGTTTTCCGGGTTCTAGAAGACATGTTGAGTTTAGCGAAGACAACCAGAGATGATTGATTTCATTTAGTTTGAATGAGTGTGATGAAATTTTGGGGTCATCTAGACTATACTTCATGATAATATTTTGTATAGGTGGAAGGAGATAGAGAGAGAGCTACCGAGCCATGTTATGACAAATCTATTATAGGAGGAGGCTACACTATGGATGCTGATGATGAAATAGGAGTCAAAGTTGGATTTGGTGATTGTATAACCTCCATCTAGGTAGCTAGGGTGGTTGTAGATGGAGGAGATAAGGAGGCAGATGATTTGGAGATTGGGGGAGAGGATGCTTCGAGAGGCACAGATGGAGGGGCTGGAGAGACTACAGAGTTAGCATGACTTCATGCTGAGTTAGACTAGATGATGGTGGAGAGATATGCTATAGTCCAAGAGAGGGACTTAGTTGTACAAGATAGGGACTACTACCACCAACAGAGGGAGACCAATAGGGTCTGCTTTGGAGATCTTTCTACCATACTAGTTTTTGAGGTTGCAGGTGGAGGACAGGAAACAATGAAGAAAGGAAGAGAGATGGAACCTCATGGTCTGATTTCCATTGATAGGTACAGATGCTTAGTCACATAAGCTAAGTATTATGAGGGTATCATGATAAAAAAACTACCGAAGACACTATGGTATTAGGAGCATTTGTAGAGGAGAATGGTAGGTGGGGCTGGGCCATCTCAGAGCTTAGTGGCTTTTTCTCAACCACATCAAGGAAAGGGCTAGGGAAGAGGTGATGAGGCCGATAGATAGAAAAAGGGACTTGCCTCATAGGGGAAATATATTAGGCTCTCTAACATTAACATTATTGGTTTTACTGATATCTCTGCTTGGAGAGAGCCTCGTTAGACGGAAATGATGTATTGATACACTTGATTTTGATGACATATATATATATATATATATATATATATATATATATATATATGATTTTGTCATGATTTAACATATGTGCACTGTGTAATGTTGATTATTTGATTTATATTCATGATGGTATGGATATGTGATGATGATGATGTGAATTTGTTATATGGTGAATAAGGATTAGGATTACATGTTAGTTTTGAATTTCACCATGGTAATGAAATGAATGGAAATAATGTGATGTGGATGAAAAATTAACTAATTTTATTGATTAAAATAAGTAAATGTTGAGGTATTTATGATATATCCATAGGTTGATATGTGATTGAGATAACTAATAATGTGTTAAAACATGAAAGAGAGATAGATGCAAAAAGTATTTAATAAAGAGTGCAACCAAATGATGGTGACCTATGAGTGCAAATGATGCTATGTCATATCAAGGAATGCATGAAGAAAATATACATCTAATTGCAATAGTGGTAAACAAGAGGGTATCCAAATAATCAACGCACATACGACCAAAACATGATGTTAAAATGTAACCAACAATAGTTAGTTATATCAAAGATCATAAGGAGATAAGGATGGGATGTACTCATAGACATAATTTCACCATGAAAAAGGGTTTTGAGATGTAACTTGTACATGGTTAGTGGATTCTCTATGAGTGGTGTTCCCTAAATCTATACCCTAGCTATGGGAAAGGGGGAAGAGCAATTCTAGAAAAAATATGATCAACGTGGAAAGATTTCTTAGGATGATGATAACATGGAAGGATGATTAATGTGGGAAGCTTTCTATGCCATGATAAAAGGAGTATCCATCCTTAGAGGTTATGATATACTTTATACATATGTAATATATATGACAAAAGATAATATATATGATAGACATCCTTCAAGGGATTGGTCTATTTCTTTGATTTGATTATTTTTATTTCTTTGTTTTTTGACTGAACATGAACAACTTTCCTTTGAGGAAGAAGTCTATTTTTGAGTGCTTTTAATTTTTATTGGAGCATCATTTGATTTTAATTTTGACATGGGGTAGAGCTTGAAATAGCTAAGTAGACCACTTAGGAGGGGACAATGAATGTACAAGAGACACCCTTAGACCCTTTGCATGTTTCCAATAAGCGAATGAGAGGGTGATAGATGTAATGATCATGGATTTATCACCGAGATGGAAGAAAAAATCCCCAAGCAATATTATACAAGTAGAGCTATGGTGATCATATGTAAGGTCATATCTACGAAAGTGACGGATGACCACATAATTCAAAATCACTACGATGAAATATGGAAGAGGATAATGATGGAGGGATGATCTAAGGATATGACTAATAGATCACTAGAAGACACACTAACAATAGAATAGTTGTAATTGCAATGCGATAAGAGGTTCCACTTCCGGTTTACCATCAAGGGAGGCCAATCGATAGGATCCTGACCCATGCTTATGTGTGATAATGTATGGTCCAATCCATTTATGACTTTCTCATTAGGTCCTTTTTAGAGTAGTGACGTTATGATTTTCTGTAAGGATGGAATTGCCAACATTGAAGTCATGCTCTTTGAGGTACGTGTTTTAAGAACACTTGATTCACTCCTTATAAACATGATGGTGTTCAATAGAAAGGAGGCAACAATCATATAGCTATTCGAGTTGTGCTATATGCTCCATGGAGTAATCTTCATCAAAGATGAAGTCGTGAAGATACATGTGCAAGGATGGAATTTGAACTTTAAGGGGAAGAAAATATATAGAGCATATGGAAGAGAAAATGGCGTATGTCCCATGGAAGTACGAATGCTGGTCCGATAATCCTAAAGAACAAAATGGAGATGAAGGTGTCAGTTACATCCTAACTGGCCAATAGTTTTTGCAAGAATGTTTCAAAGATTTTTATTAGTGGCTTTGGATTGGATGTTAGCTTAAGGATAGTATGGAGAAGATAAGATGAGTTGGATTTTAAACGAATCAAAAATATTCTTAAGATCTTTTTTTAAAGGACTTTTCGTTGTTCGTGATGATTTTGTGAGAAACACCAAAGAGGAAAATGATGTGCTGGTAGATAAAGTTAATCATTGGATTGGATTTGGTTGAAGTGAGGGAAATTGCTTCCACCCAATTAGTGAAATATTTAGTTTTACTGATGATGGAGTGATGATGTTGTGAAGATCAAGGATTATTAAGATTGAGACCCCCCTTGTCTACGACAGGGGATAGGGAAAATCATTTGGTCAAGACAAATTCAAGTTTGGGATAAGTTAGATAAGGATTATGAGGCTTGAGTAAATACATGTTTTCTTAGGAAAACAAGAATTATTGTTACTCCAGTGATTTTTGGATGAGGTCATACGGCCATGAGGGTGGGCCATAGATAAAGCCATGGTGCTCCCAAGGGATGCACAATATGGCCACGAAGGTGGACTTAGGAGGAGAAGATGATGGATAAAATTGGCTTATATGATTGGATGAGATGAGCTAGATAGGATAAGATAATATCAAGTAGGGAAAGGATCTAATATGTAAGTAGAAAAATCCTAGAATTAAGTCCCCCCAATGTCAAAGATGCTATGGGGATAGGATGATGAGGAAGAATATGTGGAGGAATCAATATTAAGGGGAATGTGGTCCCCTTGGAGAGAGATATGTGGATGAGCCAGTGGATAGGAAGATAAGAGAAATGAGATGGTCTAGTAGGTAATTTCAGTTTACCTGTCACTATGTGCCTATGTAAAATTATCATTCCATGCCATCTCATGCCTAATAACATTAACTAGATATTCTTCTTGAGCAACCTTGGATTCATGTTATGCATGCAGTTCCCTCTATGTTACACACATGACTTAATTTCCATCATCGAGAAACTATTTATGATGTTCTGACTGATCCATCTGAGAAATTGTAACTTTGTTGAGAAATCTATTAATACTTCCACTACCTCTGAAGCTCCTCCAGAATTTTCTATATATGGGTTAGGATATGAGTATTTACGTGGTTATGGCTTCACTGATAGAAATATAGATCAATAAGAACACATTTTCACTGAGATTTTGGGTCTTCCTACATGGTCATCCTTGTTTTTACTTGGGTATCAACCCCATTCTATACCTCCTATAGATGATTATACCACGTTTCATATTAATTCACTTTTCATAGTACATCGAGAACTTATTAGTGATGATAAATCCACTATTTGGGACACTGTAAATACTTTCGCTACTGATGATTCTCTACTTGATTATATGGGTGTTTATAATCATCTCCCTTATTTTAACTATAAAAGGCATCTTCGATTATCTATTGCTAATATGGCCTATTTTGGATAATATGATATATCCCCTCACAACGTCGATCCTCCCAAAACTATTCCTATTGATACACAGATTAAAGATCACTCTACCTTTCTTAATGAAGATACAATACAATGCAACTTAGGTACATATGAAAATCAATGAAAGGTTTTTCTCGATGCCTCCCACACTCTTCCTGGAAAAAAAGATATCAAACAAGTCCTTCATGATTTCTCTAATATTTTTGCATGGGACTATAATGATATGTAAGGTATCGACCCACTGATTGCAACACATAATATTTTCTGCAACCCTGATGCTAAACCTGTCTAGCAAAAAATTTGCAAGATACATCCCAAAGTAGCCCTTTTAGTTAAAGAAGGAATTTAGAAGATTATCAATGTTGGTTTTATTCACACTATTGACTATCCTAAATGGGTGTCTAATATCATGTCAGTACTGAAACTGGATGGTCAAGTTCGTTATTTCACTAATTTCAATGATTTAAACAAAGCTTGTGTTCAGGATAGCTTTCCTTTACAAAACATTGATGTTATTATCGATTCTACGACCAAATATGATATTATTTCTTTTAAGGATGGCTTTGCAGGTTACAATCAAATTAAATCCAAACCTGTTAACTAAGAAAAGACCTCCACTACACCATGGGGAACATTTTGTTATATAGTTATGCCTTTTGGTCTTAAAAATGGAAGGGTTACTTATCAAGGGGTAGTGACAAATATATTCCATGATTATATTCAAAAAATCATTGAAGATTACGTCGATGACATTTTTGCCAAATCTAAATGACACTCTTCACATGCACATGATCTACAAATAGTATTTGAAATACTACGACAATATTGTGTGCGTCTTAATCCCAAAAAGTGTATTTTTAGGGTCAAAATGGATAGTCTCCGTGGACAATTTCACTACCTACACCATTGAGCCACACATATGGATAATTTATTTTGATGCTTCTCATTTTAAATCTATTATTGGAGCTAGGATAATCTTCATTACCCCACATGTTGACCCACTCCCATTCGTAAATTGATTAGTATTTTCTTGAACAAATAACATCTCCAAATATGAAGCTCTTATTTTAGGTCTACATACCAATGAAAAACTTATCATTCACAATTTATGCATACACGGTGACCCTTAATTAGTCATCGATCATGTCAATAACACATATAACACAAAGGAGGAGAATGTAATCCCATATAACACACTTGTTAAATATCTCCTAGCTACATTTGAGTCCTATTCCATTTCTACTATTCCGCGCAAGGATAAACGTCATGCAAATTCTATGAATAGTGCTCCATCACTCATCCCATAAGACATTACTAATGAACAAGCTACATTCATAATTATGAAATTGTGACATCCCTCTATCTTGGCATTAGTTCTTTCTGATAGCACCATCACATAGAGTCATGATAATCTTGAATTTTTTACACCTATTTATAATTACTTATATTAGCATACTATCCTTGAAACCTTACACCCTCATGAAGCTCTTTGTTTACACCTTTAAAGCTACTCGTTGTGATATTGTTGGGAAAGAATTATTTAAGTGTGCTATTAATGGTTGTTTGTTACGTTGCCTCACACTTGCAAACATTCCCATTGCCATCTCGCAGATTCATGACAACATATGTGGTGGTCATTTTTCGGGTAAAGATATGTGACACAAATTTTTATGCCAAGTGTATTATTGGCCTACAATGAAGAAATATAGCCTTGAATATGCTACACATTTTGAAAAATGCCAAAAACAGGGTAATCTACATCATGCACCTACATATGACCTCTATCCCATTACACTAACTTGGCCTTTTTCCCTATGGGGACTTGATCTCATTAATATGATCAATCTTGAATTAGTTGATGGACACAAATATACTATTATGACTGTCGAATACTTTACCAAGTGGGTCGAGGTGGCTTGCCTATGCTTAATTGATGGCATCGATAGTTTTACTTTTCTCACCACTCATATTATCACACATTTTTTTGTACCCTCTATTATACTAATTGATAATAGAGATTCCTTCAAAAATAAAGACGTTAAAAAGGTTTCTGCTAAATTCAAAACCATACAATAATTTTCCACCCCGCATTATCCACAAGAAAATGGCCAAGTTGAGGCTACTAACAAGACCATTTTTAAAATATTATGCAAGAAAATTGACTCTAACGACACCGATTGGCATAACCAACTATTCTATGACCTATGGGCCTACCGTAATAGTGTCCACACACCTACTGACACTACCCCATTTTCCTTAGTTTATGGTGCTGAAGCTATTATTGTAGTGGAGCTCAAAATACCTTCGTTGCTTATTTATCTCAAAGGCATCCTTAAAGACAACGAATATCATGAAAACCACTTATATGAACTAGAAATGTTGGACTCAAGACGTGTCAAATACCGTGAAAACCTTTATACATATCAATATTGTATTTCACATGCATATAATCAAAAAAATTATTCTCGAGAATTTAACATTGGTGACCTTGTTTTAAAAGAAAATAAAAGAATACAAATGTTGAGGTTCCTCTCAAAGGAAAATTCAAGCCTAATTGGCTTGGTCCATACACTATCACTAACAAACCTTATGGTTGATTTTATCATCTCGCCACCCTCTTAGGAAAAGCTCTAAAAAGTCCACTCATGTAATGCATCTTAAAAAATACTATGCTTGAATGGAACATTGATTACTATCTGATGACGCACACTTGTGCTTCTACTCAAACTGGACTATTGAGGGATGCATACTACTCATGATCCCAAGACACTTCAGAATAGGCATTACACACTATGTCTATTCACACATCACACATTCTATAGTTAATCTACATCATTACACATATACACATCATACATCACACTAGTCAGAATTATACAAAAATCACACTTTTAGGTTCTACATTATATACTTCCATTTCACATCTATACACCATACATTATCTATACATTATACTAGTATTCATCATACATATTTCACACTTTTATTTTCCATGAGTCTAGAACCACATACTACTCCTACATACTACATTACGTTCACTCTCACATTATTATTCTATCTTACATTACACATTATACATTGCATTGTTACACATCTTACACATCATATAGTCATCTAATATCATCATCCCACATACTACATCATATTATACATGTTATAATCACTACCCAATGAAACACATTGGTTCCTTGGTCCATAATCGATTACCGAGGGTTTAAAAATCAAACGGACCTTATCATACTCACATGGTTACCATTCGACCTTCCATCATGTAACATTAATAGTCTAGTGACAAACGCTTTTGGCTAAATGGTCACCTATCCCTTCATCTCGTTGTGATATATGATTTAGACTACATGTACACACCCTTCTATTCATCTTGTAGTGATATATGAGGTAGGATAAAACATCACTCCTATTTTCATCTTATAGTCATACACACGTCGGATATACAGTTGACGACATATCATTTCTAGGTCAGATATCATCACACATACATATTCATCACAACCCGTTAGACACAATACACACTATTCAACCATTTCCTGATAACTTACTCTCATTTACGGTTCATCCTTGACTGCTCAGGGGGAAAAGTAAATGAACCTCATTGTAATGTGCATACATTTCCATTCACTTGGGGTGCATGTGTCTCCTATCATTCCATCTTGCATTCAATTCCATCCATCTATAGAATATTGCATATCTTAGTTACTTTTAATTTTACTTACATTTGCTTTTATATGGTAACTTTATTACATATGCTAGTTAAATCTCTTGGTTGTCATTTATGGATACACTGCACACATGTGCGTTCACACCTTTTCTTAGTTGTGATCACATATATAGGTGTTTTTCACGTAGTACAGATGATCACCTGTTACCCATCCTACATTGGTCATTAGTGGCTTCCAAATTCGTCTCTCGCAGGTGATATTGTTCCATTTTGTACTTAGCACTTTACATTACTTGCTTATATGTGCCTTTCAACATACTGCTTATCTTTATGACATGCTAATGGGAACTTTATGTGCAGCATTTTTTAGCAGGATTACTTTCTTCCATTCTTATCTGTTATTTGGTGTGCACACTTTCTTATCGTACGCAGCCATCATGAGCGATGTCCCATGTTTATATCCCAATTTTCATAGATGATGGTATCTTCTTACATTTTTTACTCTCTTGCTTGGTAGCTTATATGTTGTTTGCGTACTTTACACATATTCTTATACATGCATGTACTAACACTTTTTTCTAGCCTCTTATTTGTGTGTGCCTTGTTTTATACCAAGCACATTCCTTTTCCCCTACAGGGTATAGTTACAAAGATCATGCAGTTGATCTTCTTTCGGGGCTGCATTCTCTTATCAATGACATTGCATGTGTCCCCAAAAATCAAGGGCATCATTCGGGGTTTACATATTATACATAGTTCTACACCAGTTCAATTCAGTTTAGTTTCTACCCTTGGCATTGTGGGTGATGCAGCGAGTGGGTTTAGAATAGTCTACAAAACTCCATACACAACGGATTTTATAGGTAGGATTGTCCTTAGCATTCTAGGGAGAAGTTACAAGTTAGATGATACATCAGACCTCCTCTCTTTAATACTTTAGCTAATGGCATCGGATCACCCAAATAACAAGGAAGTACACATATCTCTTTATACATGTTTAGGGATGAAGTTAAAGGTTGGAGGATATAATGGAATTCCTCCCTATACTTCTTTGGACTATGGTTTTGGATCACCCAAAAAAACTGGGACATGATATCCTCTTTCTACACCCTTTCTCTCATCAAGGATCAAGTGCACATGTTCCATTTTTTATTTGTGTATTTTACATTTACATACTCTTACATATATATGCATGCATCTTTTACATACATTTTTACATATATACATGCATATTTAAATTCTTGAATGTCTTCTCATTCCAGGCTCGACCATATGAGAATCATGTAGTCAACAACTGCAACAATGAGGGAAATAAAAACAACATTTTATGACAGGACACACAATACTAACCATGCAGGTATATCACATACATCAGAAATTACACATGCATTTTTTCCCTAGGCTCACTCTCATCAATTTGTTTGTGCTTTTTCATATCTAGTTTCCATAATTCATCCTATTTTTTTCACTCCACGCTTTGTCTAGTCCTTCAATGCGTTTCTACATCACTTTACATGGATTATCAAGTACACATATATATCTAATATATGTTATCGAGGATTCATCTCGCCAACATAAAGTGGGGGTATATGTAGTAGAAAAATCACACACTTTAGAAATTATTTAGCCACGGTCTCATGCTACTATTCATATGGTTTTTTTCTGAAGAAAGTACTAGTTAACCCCTATCTTTTGGCCATTTTAATTTGATTTTTGTTGTCACTTCCAAATTCACATACATGCATGCCCAATTTATTTTCATTGTTTTCTATCATTTACGCCTTGACAAGGGTGCACATGCATGTAGTGTGGAACCTGTAGGAAAATTTGTCCTAGTCAGGGTGCCCTATTCCTTTTCCCTCATTCCCGCTACTTTTTGGGAACTTTCTAGCCATTGGAACATTTTATATTTCTTATGGTCATACATTTTTGGGTTAATTATGTAATTAGAAGAAGAGAAACATATAAATATAAATCTATAAAAACAATAATGACAGAAAAAGTACTAAGAACTACTATCATCACCTAAGATTACATCCATCAAAGTCTCCATTTGTAACTATCTAGCTCCATCACAAGGCACAAGGCTAGTTCATCTACATCACACAAGCGTAGGAGGGAAGTTTATTTAATTCCATCCACCATTCTGTTACATTTTCTACACATAGTTATTGCTTCTTAGGGGATGATTTCACACACTTGTAAATAGAACTACATCAGATCTGACAAATAGTGCACCAATAAGTTAGTAAGTCCACTGTTGCTGTAACTAAGGACAATCTGGCTCTTTCCTATACATCTTTATTTTTTTGCGTTTGATGTTTTTTTGGGGGTTTTGCTGGTCTTCACTTCAACACTCATTACCAACGACATCCAATGTAGTTCGAATACATTAGTGAGATAGACATCAAGGGATTCACATCACCTTGGAACCTTACAAATATAGTTGGTAGACTTCCTGGACGTACCAGGGAACCCAAAATGGAGAATAGGGAACCCACAGGTGCCATGATACTCTCCCAGGTACCCCAGGCCACTTAAATTTCTTGGATCTGCAAGTTTGTCGACTTTGGTGTAGTTGTTTTGTCCTCCTGTTTTTTCCAATCAGATCTGTGACACAGTCTGACAAGTTCACTGAATCAGCTAAGATCTTTTGAATGATTTTTTACATATTAGGATTTTTATTTTCATTAGCCTAGTTGCTCGGATCATTTTATATATTTATTTACTGCTTTTATTTACTTTAATTTATTCATGTTCCTAGTTATATTAACTTAATAAATTCCACTTTTTAGTTAATCAATAAGCTTAGTTCGTATGTCATCATCATCTTCTTCTATCTCAGAATGCATGCATGAGTCACCAAACACTATAGAGTGTTCTTTCTAAGATCTCATAACATCCTTTTCCATAAATTAAACCTCATAACCAACATCATCATTATAAAATTCATAATTACAATCATAAACACCACCATCACTACTTTCTTCAGATCATTAAGCTTCCTCCGTTGAGTAGAAACTTTTCTTGAACTTCTTCTAGTTATCGAATGGCGTGAATTTTTTTTTCTTTATGAAAACTATTATTATTCTTGGCATGGTATTCTTTATGTTCATGCTCATGGTCATCTTCATCATTTTGCTTATGAGGGATTCTATTAGCAAAATGACCTATTTTACCACAATTAAAGAATTTAAAGGGAAATTTTCCTCTGTGCTTATCTGATCTAACCTTCAGTATGATAGAAATAGTTCTAAAGAGTTCATCATCATCAATATTAGGAGCAACACCATCATCCTTATCCTTCTTGTCTTTTGTCTTAATTTTAGTTTTGAAATAAATCTCCTTCTTGAAAGGTTTGGAATCCATGATTCTCATCTCATAAGTAGTTAAGATACCATGAAGCTCATCAATTAGCATGAACTTAAAATCCTTAGCCTCCTTAGTACCTGACACCTTGGAATAAAACTTAGGAGTAAGGATTATTAAAAACTTTTAAACATACCTCTTTATTTGCTTCTTCACCTAAACCTATCATTAATTTGACAACTTGATCAACTCAAATTAAATATACCACAATTGATTCTTCTTCTCTTATCCTTACGCCTTAAAACTGATTACTAAAAGTTTGGATATTTTCCATCTGTACAATGGAATATCCTTCCTAGATGACTTGAATTTTATCTCACACAAATTTCATTAAGGTATAGTGCATGGCCTTCACCATTTCTAATTTAGCTAGATGACACATGATTACATTCATCTCCCTGTAAATGTCACTACTAAGCTTCTTGTCTCCAATGTTAGTTAGAGGATTTTGAATAATTGTATACCCATCTAACACAAACTTCCAAATGTTAAAACTTAAATACATGATATGATTCCTCATCTTGATGCTCCAAAATGCATTGTTTGTTCCTTCAAACAAGGGATCCTTTATACAATAAGTTCAACTATTCTGATTTTCCATTTAAGTGCTTTAAAGGATCTCCTTTAATAATTAAATGTATTCAAAAGAACCAACTCTGATAGAAATTGTTGGAAAAACAATGGAATTAGAGGGATCCATGAACCATTACTTTAAAAAGTTTAACCAATTTAATTTAAATTACATAAACCATTTACCATTCAACCATGCATTAATGTGAGATTAATCAATATATAACAACCATTAACATGAGCATAATCATGAGAGATTACACAACATAAGATGTAAGTGGAAAACCCTCAAGTGGAAGAAAAGCCAAAAATACTTCATATTATATTACATGTTATCACTCCAAAGTGCACCCTGGATGAAGAAGCACAAACAGATCTTCACTTCGTTTGATAAACTGAGAACTCCTCTAAGCTATGGGTGACTCAGATTAAGGAGAACCTCTAGAGGGGGATGGTTCCCTAGGATTCATCACCTAAAATAATTCTCTGGTGGGGTTAATGGAGAGAAAATAAACTAAAAATCAATGAAAAAAGGTAAAATAGGTGATACAAAAAGGGTTTGGTAACTTATACTTGAATAAGACACTGTGAATTGACCGCTAAAGGACTGAGAAAATAATTTCATCTATTTTTTGATAGGATTTCACACTCACATAAGGAATTTACATACACTTAAATGACCTATAAAATATTGTAAAACAAACTTGATGGAGATGTTTTGGAATTATAGGATTGAAGAGGAAATAAACATTCACTAACACATATGAAGAAAATGCTATAAAACACTTTGAAAAGATGCAAATTGAGGAAAATAAGTATTTTATTGCTTTCAATAGGTGATGTAGTAAAAAATTATTCATAGCATAAGTATGCCAGAATTAATAACTCCCCTCTCTTGCTCTCAATAGAAAGTACATATAACAAGATCCAAAATAAGTTAACTACATTCCATCTCCAAAAAGGTTATGCTAACTCAGTTTTAGACTGAGTTTTCTAACCCTTTAGAAATCTTGATCATGCACATTATCTTGACTCATCTTATTTTTTATAATTCGGTTGCTGAGCTCACTGTATTTTGTGTTAGCTCACTAGTTGCATAACTCACCATGATTTTTGCAAAGCTAGAGTTGGAAGTCACTTGGGGCCTAGCTTGATGGTTTTTGTATTTTCCCAAATTGGGCCTATTTGTTTTAACTGAGATGAGCTCAATGTGAACTAGAATGACAATTTCCATTTGAGTTTTTTATGATTCTGAGATGAGCTTTGTGAGATGTTTCGTCTTTTATCTTAATGGAAAACTCAACATGTTTGCACCTTATTACTTGTACTTTGGTAGTAATTTTCAAGGCATCTTATTTTTACATATTTATTCTGAATAGTTGATACTTTCTGTAAAAATGTAATATGTTTCTAGAGCTTATTCTTTACAACATTGAAGGAATTCTAACTATTCTGCTTCTAGGAAATTTCATTATTGTAACTATATGGTTTTCTTCAATGGCATGATGTGATCTTAGTTTTTCAGTCATTTTGATTCTTGTGCAAATTATTATATTTCAAGACCTGAATGTTTTATGTATGCTAGATAGTAACTTTACATATATGTAATCTCTTTAATATGGAAAAATTGTACTTAATTACATGTATGGTGGATCACAGTCAATCTTATTCAGTGCAAAACTTTATCTTTAAGGAATGATATTTACACTGTTGAAATTAGTGTTCCTTTGAAGGCTTTATGGTATTTTAATCTATTTTACTTTTTCGAAACTATACTTGAAGGATTGATGAAAACCATTTTTAAACTATAACTAGTGATTTTAGATCTTAAAATCTGTATTGTTTCTTGATTTACAAAATTGCAAATGTATCTTGTGAAGAACCTTTTGGTTAAATGGTTGATGGGAAACTTGGTAAATGTGAAGCATATTTTTAGAACCTTTAATTTATATTTTTTTAATCTCATATTCTGAAGATTCATTTCATGAATCATTTTCTTGAAACCTATTTTTTATTTCACTTTAATTCATGGTGCACATACATTCGAAGTTGAAAATATGATGAGTAAAACTAACCTTGAGATCTAACAAAAATCCTTTTCTTCTTTCAGGTACAACCGGATAAAAGTATAGCAACAACTTGCAAGGAAACTTATTTTCCCCCAAGAAATGAAGGGTTTTATTCCCTTTTTACATTTGTATCTTCATATTTACATGCGTTCTTTCTTTTTCGTCCATATCCTACAACTTTTCTAGATAGCTTCTTGAAATTCCTTATAAATATGTAAAATTTGTCTTATGTAATGAGTTGTATGGTGGTTCCTTCACATTTCATTTTTAGTTGTATAATCTCAAATAAGCATCTATAACTCAACAAAACAACACAACTCCATATGATCATAAGGAGCTAAAATGAAATATTTGTCCCTTTATTTCATGACCAAGAACACATGAATTAAAACCTAATGCAACTATAATTTCTTTTGACACTTCAAGTATGTAACTTAAACCTTATTATGCGTGTATGTTCCAACATGTTGATTTCAAATATATGCTTCCCTTTATGTCTCTGTTAGGACCCTGGAATCGTATTCCATGACTAATGCATGATCTTCAGAATGATGATAACCAAAATGGCCTAATTTATGGGGAAAAGGTATCCTGCAATATGATTGCCAACCTATTTATTACCTGTATACTTTACCAATCATCCCCAAATAATGAGTAACTTGAAAATTTTTCTACCCCCTTCCTATGATTAAAAAATATGCTCAACATCTTTTGTGAATTTTTTGAATTGTTTCTTGTTAATCATCAAGAAACCTTTGATCTGATATTTTCCACCCATAAAACCAGGGAGAATTTTTAGGAATCTATTTTAAAAAAATGATAGAAATCATAACGAATATGGTCAGAACCAAATTCACTGGGTTGGCAAAATATTTAAAATATTTGTTCGTGGATTTGGTGAAATATAATATTTTTTTGAAGGAAATTGTAGACGGAGTGGCGAATGAAGGTTAATTCATTAACATAAAGGATATTTATTGGAAATAATACATTTGAACTTCAAATGGAGTTCTTCCACGTGTTCCCCTAACTATCACTCTGCCTCATCTAACTACAGGCTTGGAGTCCATGGAATTCCTTTTCCTTTAGGGTACCTAGAATCCTACCACATGTCTACCTAATATTCAATTTCAGGAATAGGGGATCGTTTTTCATACATTTATGCTCAGGTTCCTAGAATGGGTGACACTTAGCATATCATCATGTGTCAAGGCTTATCAAAAGTTTTAGAAGCTTCCTCAGTAGGTAGCAAAGTCTTTTAAATTTGGTGGGTCTTCTAAAGGTTTAAAAAATTCCAATCTAGATCTATGTGTGTGTGTGTATACATACATACATACATACATACAAACACACACACACACACACACACACACACACACACACACACACACACACACACACACACACACACACACACACACACACACACACACATGGATAAGTTAATCAAATTAAAAAAAACACATCTTAAACATGTCTCCGAAGGAGACTAAATAAATAGTAAGGTTCCATACATTTGTTGGTGATATAATAATGTTTTAAAATCTTGAGCCATCTATCATGTGGCAATTCAATAAAAAATATATGTTAGGATTGGAGATCTATTGGCTACTCAAATGGTAAAAATTATTGTTTGTGGAATATTTGAGTGAAAAGTGGTCACTACCATGGTCATAAAAATAGCCAAATTCATATTCCAAAATTTCTAATTTTAGCCAAACTACAAATATTAGCCACTAAAATTTTCCTTGCATGAAAGAAATCTAAAACCTTAACTCAAGCTTGACCAAACATGCCCAAGGCTGAGAAATACTGATAAAGGCTAAATATCCACCACAAAAACTGAAAAACAACTACAATATATCAATTACTACACTTGGAGGAAAGATAAACTCCTAGAAGGCTAGCTAACTAAGATGACAACCACCTACTGAAAAATAAATGAAAAGGATGTGTATAAAACACATAGATAAAAGCATGGAAACTATCTATAATGTAAATTTATGTTTCTAGAAACATGTTTGAGATGAATCCTGTTAAATGGGTTCAGAATCTCTTCTCCATCCATTATTTCAAGCTGGAAAGTGTTATGAGGCTTGCAACTAATAATCATGTAAGGTCCACTCAAAAAGAATTCAAAATTTGTGTAAGAAACTGGTTTTTCTCTATCCTCATGCCATTTCAGCACTAAATATCCTTCATTGAAAATCCTCTAAGTAGACTTCTTATCGAAATTTCTTTTGACCTGTGCTTGATTCAACTCTGCGGACTTCACTACTTGATTTCTAACCTCTTCAACTTCCATGAGCCAAGCATATCTTATTTCCATTGGTTCAAAATCCATTAACTCCTAGTGCATCATTTCCAAGCTGGAAAGTGTAAGATAAATAGGCAACTTAGTGTGAAGACCATAAATAAGCTTGAATGGTGAGTTAGAAATTGAAGTTTTATCAGTGATCTTATCACACCATAGGGTTTCCTTTAATTTTGTATGCCAAGTTCTATGATTCTCATCAGTATTTCTCCTAATTATCCTCAAAATGTTCTTTTTATTTGGTTCAGTAAGGCCATTTCCTTATGGATAATAATTTTGATAACTACTGAGGAAAATACAAGTTGTTACAACCTATGTAGAAATCTTTCCACCGTTATAAGCTTTATCATTATCCAAAATGATGATTGAAGGAACACCAAACCTTGTTATGAAACCTTGATAGAAGTCCAAAATACTTGTTTAATTTTCTACCTTCAAAGGCACCACTTCAGTCCCACGTGTAAATTAATCAGTTGTGGTGAGAATCCATATATGCCCTAAGCTTGAAGGTGTTGGTACCCAAATTGATTCTTCCTCAAAAGCTGAGCAACATCAAAAATTTGACAGGAAGCTTAGAGACAGGTAGATCATGTTGTGTGTCATTCTGTAGCTAGGGAATAAATGCAACTTGCTATTTTCTACTCAGATGTGGAGAAGTGGATAGTACCCTTAAGAGGATTTGATCTATCCTCACTACTTTATGGTTGTGCCTTTCAACCAGGGTGAGAGGACCCCTTTGTAGCCTACTGTTTGTGGAGGATATGGAGATGTCCTTCCTTGTAGAGTTATTATGAAGACCTTGAAGAAAATATGATCAATACAACAAAACCTAACCCTCACGAGTTGTCACCCTAGATAATGGAGATATTTTCTGAGCAAGGTTTAGGCCACTAAAGACAAAGAAAACTTGATTACTTCTGCATGTTTTGGTAATAGAAGTTATGCATTTGTACACACACAAGACAAACAAGGGTAGTATGGGTAAGATTGGCTATTTTTAAATGAATTTTTGGTGGGAGGAGAGGAAGAATGAACTATATTTGCCATATCTTTGAGATATTTTACAAAAAATGGAAGGCTTAATCAACAGAATGCTTTATAACAACTAAAATGCTCATTTGACTAGAAGGAGTGCTTCAATGGAGGCCTAGATCAACACATTTTCATAGTAACTTTAAGAATCCAAAATGAAGGCTCAAATTGAAAAACTTAATTGAACATTATCAACCTCTTTTTTATCATGCCTAAGATACCCTCAAAGGCTAACAAAAAATCTTATCATCATGCTAGGAGTAAAGTGACTTTAAATTTGTTTATATCAATTTCAAATGAAAGATCTTCTGATAAATGAAATTGAAAATGCCACCAAACTATCATAAGGCTAAGATCTTGTATGATTCACAAATATTTCAATCTAAGATTGCAATGGGATCAAGAAAAACTATTTACAAACATTCAGAAATGAAGCAGACATAATTTTTCCCACAATTAACACAGATTAACTGAAATTTTATTAAATTCATCAGCAGGGGAAAGTTTATAGAAAGATCTCAGATCTTGTCAATGGCTGTATACTTGCAACCACCTTGACATGATCAAATTTAACACAAAATAAATAAACAGGTTTCTTAGATGGTTTCTCAGAAAGATGGGCTTTGTTAAATTTTTCTCTTAGGAATAAGCTCCCGAACTCTAGCACTCAAACCATTTACATGACAAGTTCATGCAATTTATAACATTTAATCTACAACAGATTTTTCACCCCAAAACAAAAAACATTCAAAACACCATTGCTTTTTGTGATATTGATCATGATTCCCAGAATCACATTTGCAAAAAATGTTGTCAGGCGTTCAGATGGAAAATCTCTTCAAATATTTCTAGCATTCAATTCTTTCATCTGGTAAATCACTCTTCATCTCATGTGCCACATACTTCCTCCTCTAATCTGTCAAATTTTGTTTTTTGCGTGCCAAGGAAGGAAAGATTGGAAAATCAGATTGAACCCCGTAGTCATATCACATCTTAATGGTAAAAGACGTTTTTAGATATTCCCCAACAAATCAAGATATCAAGTTAATTCTCCTCTTCATTTTGCATGTATGAGACATCAAGAAATCATAAAAACTCATATCTCCAGGAGCTTTGGAGAAAAAATGGTGGAAAATCATATTCAAATGCACAATTGCTGTCAATTTCCTTTTTGAATTTGGATTGTCCACGTTGGAGATCTGAGTTAAAATTTGCGTGGGGGTTCCTTGTTAACATTTACAACTTTTGGGAAAAAATTGTAAAATTTCTCATTTTTCTCTTCCCCTCTACCTTGAAAAACGTGCTTGACACGTGTCCTAATGTGGGTCCCAGCGGAACCATGGTTGCTTTTTTACACTTTAACCCCTTTTTTCAAAAAAGGAAAATTTTCCAAATTTCCCCTAGAAGTCCGCCTCCTTGCTGTTTGAATTTTCAAACTACCTCTTGTCTCAATGGGGTATCTTGAGATGGTCTCCAAAAGTAGAAATCCCAAACAACCGCGGGCTCAACACGTGTCCTACAAAGTCTTTAAAAATTTGAAATTTTAGTGGAAGGTGCCATGTGTTTAGGGTCTGAGGAAATCTCTTTTGGCTATTGAGAAGTTCAAGAAAAGGGTAGAGTGAGTGGAAACCTCCAAGTTTCCTCCTGGAAATACTTCAAAATAAAACCTAGGGGCCGGTCCCCAAACATGCGCAGTCCCTCCATGTGTCTCAGGCCCTTTAGAAAGTTGTTTTAAAATTCTAAGTAGGGGAAGGCCCGATTGAAACCTCCACGTGTCCTCATGTCACAACTTCAAGATAATTCCCAAGAGCGGAGACCTTGAATGAGTGCGGGTTCACCACTTGTCCATGGCCCACCAAAATTGTACCGAATGCATGAATTTTTTTTCTAATTCTAGGAAAAGCATTGGAATCCTCCACGTGTCCTCCTGGTGTAACTCCAAGGCCAAACAAAAAGGTGAATTTTCAAATGAGTGATGTTACTCCATGTGGAGAAGTTTTGGGTTGAATTAATCCATAGAGTTTTTAGAGTGCCACGCTAAGCCGCATCCAACCAAAAAGAGCCATCTTTCCACTATTGTAGAGATGTAAATTTGATGGGGAAAAACACACCCTTCAAACCGTAAAAATGTCGGGAAACCATCGTTTCAACCCAAAGATGAAATTTTATCCAAGGACAGAGAATTTGGAAATGTTACAAGGTTCAAACATGATCCTCCAAACTACATCCATTCACGTTTCCTCAGGTATTTGGGACACAAAAGAAAAGGACAACAAAATGTGACTCTACAAAATAGAGGGAAAGGAAAAGCTTGAGTTTTATGAATCAGTAACAGACTCTTTCATATGGTCAGAGGAACAAAAAAAATTAAGGCTTTTAAGTGATCCTTGGCCAAGGAAGGAACTGATCATGGCAACCAAATGGAGGACAGAGCCTTGAAGCACAAAAATGGGGAGATAAAAATGTGACAAAGGCCACAAACTAAGGGATTTCAGTGACAAATGGGGTGAGACTAATTTGAGCCATCTCCTATAAATGAATCGAGAAACCCGAAAAACCAGGTCACTAAGGACTAGAAGGAGAAAAAACACAAAAAGTAGAAAGCAAACAATGAACTATACATTATACAAATGATGCTCACCTTGATATTGGGGAATCAATCAAGGAAATGTTTCAAATGCCTGTCATTAACAGGAAATTCGAGCAATTCCCCATCTAATTTTTTTAAGAAGAAGGTATGTTCACCAATTTGAATGTCAATGGAGTAAGGGCCCATCCATAATACATCAAATTTACCATGCTTTCCCTTATCTTCATGCATGCTATCCCATAACATCATAAGATCTCCAACACTGAAAGCTCTTGGAGTAACCTTCTTGTCAAATAACCTCTTCAATTTTTCTCTAAACTTTACATGTCGTTGGCAGCATGCCCTCCTTTCTTCATCAAGTTCAAAAATCTAGTTAATGTGAGTATCATATGGACTAACTTCTTGATCTTCTAGTTGGTGAATGAAATAATATGAGGATAATTATATATGCAGGGGCAGAAAAGCTTGAGTTCCATACACCAATTCAAATGGAATTTTTCTAGTATATCTTTTAACAATAATTTTATCAGCCCAAAAAGTAAACTTCAACTGCTCACTCCATTTCCTTTTGTTCAGCTCCAAGGTTCTCCTAATGATCTTTAATAGATTTTTATTGTCGGAATTTGATGGTCCATTTCCTTGGGGGTTATAGTTGGAGGCATATGTCAAATTAATCCCATATTCTTTACACATTACCATAAAATTTTTAGCTCTGAAGCTCATGGAATTGTCAGTATCATTTTTAACTGGCACTCCAAACCTGCATATGATATGGTTCAACATGAATTCCATGACAATTTGGTGTGTTTTTCTCTTAGTGGGGATTGCCTCTGCCCACTTAGTGAAGTAATTAGTGGCTACAAGAATCCACTTATGGCCAGAACTAGAAGGGTCTGAAATCTCACCAATGAAATCCATTCCCCATTGCTTGAACAGGGCTTCAATTAATACAAGATGCAAAGGAAGGGAGGCTAAAGCTTTCAGTCTTCCATAAAAAGATAAACAAATCTCACATCTTCTAACAAACAAATTTGTATCTTTGAAAAGAGTTGGCCACCAATAACCAGCCCTCAAGATCTTCTGTGTTGTGACTCTTCCAGTAAAATGCCCCCAACAAACTCCTCAATGGAGATCAGTAATTATCTTGGGGCCTTCATCTTTAGTAATGTACCTTAAGAGAACTCCCTCAGGTTTCTTCCAAGCTAACCCAAAATTAGTAATGACATATTTCTGGGAAGCCAAATTAAGAGCTCTTTTCTTATTTTTACTTAAATACTCACTAAGATAAAAAATTATATCTTTATACCATTCAGAACTCATCTACTTTTCAAGGACATCCACCCTTCCTTCTTCTACTTCATTCACCTCAATAGTTTGCAAGTTTCTCTCAACCCTAAGCTTAGCTAAGCACAAACCTCTTACCAACTTTGTGGTTTGGATATCCATGTCATATTCCTACAACTTCTTCACCCATCTGCATCTTTTGCTTGAGACCTCCATCTCTGATAAGAAATCTTTCACCATGGTGTGGGGAACATAAGAAACAACTTTAGAGATCAAAATGTAAGGTATAAAAACCTTTGTTGCTTTTACCAAGGAAAATGCTTGTTTCTCCATAATGGTGTATTTCAAGTCAACCCCTTGCAATGCCTTACTGAAAAAGGAAATTGGCTTCTCAACCCCTTCATCATCCTTCTGCAACAAGACAAATGCAACAGTGTTCTCTAAAGCAAAATAAAACATTTGGAAAGGATTCTTATTATCTAGAGCTTCTAAAACAGAGGCATGCTTTAATGCTTCTTTGATCCCATTGAAAGCTTGAATGATAGTGTTTTACCATTTGATAACTTGGTCCTTTAGAATGCAAGTAATTAGATCAACAAAGTTTTATATGAATATTTTGATAAAGTTTATTTGCCCAAAGAAGGACTGAATTCCCTTCTTGATTCTTGGAATTGGGACTTTGCTGAAGGCCTCTACCCTCTCGGGATCTATCATTACACCATCCTTTGATACAATGTGACCAAGAAACTTGGAATTTTGCACTCTGAAATGGCACTTCTTAGGATTGAGTGAAATTCCATAGTCTCTACATCTTATCAGCATTTTTTCCAAGTGCTACAAGTTGTCACTTTTCCTTCTGGAAAACATAGTCACATCATCTTGGTAAACAACATCCATTGCTCTTTGAAAGGTTTCTCTAGCACTCATCAAATCAAAGGGCATTCTAACATAGACATAAGTTCTCCAAGGAGTGGTAAAGGTTGTCTTGATTCTTTCTGATTCCTTAACAACAACTTGATTATAGCTAGAGAAACCATCCAAGGTAGAAAGTAACTTAGAATGAGTCACTAATTGCAGCACATTTTCCATGTTTGGTAAAGGATAATTATCCTTCATTGATGCTCTGTTCAGATTTCTAAAATCCATGCTCACCCTTATATCACCATTCTTTTTTCTAATTGGCACTAAGTTTACAACCCAAGAAGAATACCTTGTGGGTTGAATAGTCCCTCTATCCCTCAATTTCTTCAGTTCTTCTTGCATTTTAAGAGATAGGAGTGGGTTGATTGGCCTCTATTTTTTCCTGTATGGTTTTTCATTAGATTCTAAGGGAATCTAATGTTGGAACATATCCTCCTTGTATGCCTTTAGTTTAGAATAAGTCCAAGCCATGCAATCTTAATACTTATTCAAAAATTTAATATAGGACTATTTTTCTTCCTTTCTGAGATTACTTCCCAACTAGATCTTCCTTGGTTTCCCCTTTGTGCCAAGATCATGCTCCTTACTATCCCTTGAGGATGCAATGCCTCTATTAATAATGCAATCAACATTATCAAAGTTTGATTCAAGAGCAACTAGTCCTATCGGAATGGTATTAGTTTTTATTTGGATGATGTCTTTGCCAAAAACATAGTCTTTACCATCTGTTGCACACACCACTGGCTCTCAATCAATACATTGATAAAAAAAATCCCCTCTTTTCTGTAGAAATATTTTGACTTGAGCATGATCATCAAAAAAATTCCAATGTTTAATTTTGTCAGGGACGAATGGCCTTGTTAACACTTCAACATCATATTCACAATATGGGGACATTACACAATTATCAAACCGAGATCCTAATACTACAATCTTGTATGCCATAACATTGAACTTCCTATCATGATGCACAATATTAAATGAGTCAAATATTTCAATCAAGTCCCAGACTGCATGCTTGTACTATTTCATTCTTTGATTTTTAGTAGCAAACAGTTTTCTGATTTGTTTGACAATTAGTTCTGAATCTCCCTTAACAATGACGTCTTTAACATGGTATTTCCAAGAAATTATCAAACCTAACAAGAATGCTTCATACTTAGCAATGTTGTTAATACACTCAAAGTTAAGTTTAAAAGAAAAATAAAACTCTTCCAAGCTTGGAGAAATCAGAACTACACCAGCACCATTTCCAAATTTGGAGCAATCTCCATCAAAAAAAAAATTCCATGGAGATCCTACTTGTTCAAGACTCGTACATTGATCCATTTTGTTCTCTTTCCCATAAGAAAATCCAACAAAGTTATCGGCATCAACACTTGTGTACAACACTTCATAAGATTCATTGTTGGGATCTTCAATGAGGTGCAACGTTTTCTTTTCTCCATACAACTTGACAAGGCTTCCCTCAATTGGGATAGTGGCATAGGACATATCCATTTGAACACTCCCACAAAAACTTGTAGCCTATTTTCTAGACAACAACATAGCCCACTTGGCTGGGCAATCAACAATAACAACATCAAGTTTGAAGTTCCTACCCGGATAAGATGTAATTTGTACCACCAAACCTTTAACACATCCCACCACTGGTACTTCTTTGGAATCCATGGTAGTGTACTTCCCATATGCTATTGTTACTTTGATATCCAGTTCATTCATGACTTTCAGAGGCATAACATTACATTATGCTCCCGAATTAAACTTACAATTGTGTAGCATTCGATCCTTCATTATTAGAGTAGTGAAGAATGGATCTACATTTAGTTGAGACTCCACCAAGGATGTTCCCAAACAAACCTCAAGTGGTTAACCTAGTTCTTCCAATGCTGGTGGTGTTTATAGCTCTTTAATGATTGGAGGAGTCTCTACAATGTTTAGATTTCTACCTAGGGTACTCTTCTCTTCTTTCAGCCCCAAATATGCAAAGGACCTTTTCTTGTGCTTAGGAATCCTAAGAAAATCAATAATTAGAACATAAATCTTGATGTGACTCAAGACTTGGGCAATATCATAAGGAACATACTTTGGCAAGGCAGCATTGGAAGGGAGAATGACAAACTCATTAGCTGGATCGAGATTTTTGATAGTTTAGGCATGAAGAGAAGTATGAATATTGTATGGGACAACAAGGCCTTTAGAAGGTGTATCTTTCTTAGGAACCTCTTTAGGAATAATAGTAATCAATGGAGTTTTAGGTTTGGCTTGAGGTCCTACCCCTTTGATAACTTTACTTCTTGTGTTATACTCCTTTTCTTGGGAAACAACAATGTTCATCAACAACTACCTATCCTCCTCAGATTGGATTCCTCCATCATACTTATTTATCATTAAAGATCTTAAGTATTCAAATTAATTATTAGGTATTTAAAAAGCTTGTACAGTAAATATTTCTAAAGTATGAGAGGAAGGAAGAAGAAGCACCCGATGAATGCAATCCCAGAAACCAGCAGCAGTTCTAGCACTTATTACCTCAGTTGAAGTTGCTTCTTGCAGTGAGTTTGTAGAGCACCCCATCATGCACGCATCATCATTAGTGTTATCATCATCATCTTCTTTTTCTACTTTATGATCTACTTCACATGGACCATTGGGCATGAAACATCTATTATGCTAATCAATTACATATGTTTCTTCAACAACAACAACTCTGACATCCAAAGGATCAGGCACTATTCTATTTTACTTGGCTTGGGGGTGTTTATTTCCAAATCAAATAGGTTATTTTCCTCTGTCATCATATCTCTTCTCATTTCTAGGATGATTTGCAAATCTTTCTTGGCCTTTTTCCTTGTGCTGACATTGTGAACTCTACCCAATTCCTTTCTCTACCTAGGGTAATTTGTATGATATTTCTTTTACGACCCCTGCCAATGTTTTCACAACTTCCTCCAAATCATCAGCCTTACTTGCTTGGGGTTTTTCAGGGTTAACCAGTTTCACAACCTCCCTCTTAGGAGGTTTTCCAATTGCTTTAATGTTGTTCTCAATTTGTAGAGCCATGATGAAGGCATGCCTCAAATTGGTAGGGTTTTTTCCCTCAAATAGTAAGAAAATTTCTTAACAAATGCATCTGAATACTTTATCAGACATGATTCATCACATGGCCTTAAATTAACAGGAAATCTCCTCAAGGTCTTGTTAAATCTTGTGTCGAAATCATGCACTAATTCATTATGATTCTTCTTGATATTTTCAAACTCTGATAAAAGAAACCTAGGGTCTGTTTTATTACCATAATGCAATCTAAAAGCATTATTCATTTCCATCCAAGAATCAATGGAATTATGTAGCAAATATTTATACCAGTCCCTTGCATCTTCTTCCAAAGTATGGATAAACAATTTGATATATGCATCTTCAAATTCAATCTCAAATTCTTCCCTCATGTTAATAAAAAGCTTTAAGTGTTGATCACCAGTTATATCATTATTTCCTTGGAACTTTAGTAGTCTAATTCTTAAATATTTGGGAACTACATTTGGATAACCAACCATCCCTCTAAAATTTATCGGACAAAATCTATTTACAATAAATGGAGGTCTAGGTGGGGGATGAGCCATGTTGTTTTGAGGAGGTCACCTTGGGGGAGAATCAAACTGATAATGGATAAGGGGTCTTTGAAACACATGAGTATAACTTTGAAAATGGATATCCCCTAAAGGCTTTGTTTCTTGGAAAACACTATCAAGTTTGGAAAACACAGGGGCAGAATGAGAAGAAAATTTTTCAAATTCAAATGAAGGCTCCTCTCCAAATGGAGAATTCAATTCCACAAAAAGACTACCTAATTTAGAAGCACTTGAATGGAAATATTCAATGATAGGATGATCACTTTCATCAATGTATATCTCTTTTCTTGACTACTGATCTCCAACAACTCTCCACGATTTTCTTCCTTCTAGCTTTGTTTTTCCTAGCTTTGGAAACAATTCCCTAACAGGATCGTTAGCAAAGAAAGATCTTATTCCTTATATCTTTGCAAAGATTAGTAACAAATCTCACTTTATAGATGTTAAGACACTAGTATTTATCAAAAATCAGATCAACATGGATTCGCCACTAAGGATTTCCACGTTAGTTGTGCAAATTCACTAAAAAATATGATCTATCAAATGTCTGTCAACACTAGAAACTGGAAATGGAATTATCTAACCTTCCTTTACCCAAAATTTTCAATGAAACTTAGTGCAATAACTGTAGAAACTGGAAAAATTACACACAACACTTGTATCCTTGAACACTTCTTACATGCCTAAACACAAGATGATATTGAAATAATGTACTAGCAGTTAGAGCATATAACAATTGTTTACCAGGGTCTGAATATGAATTGTAATCACAATTTCCCTGGCACACTGCCAGAACTGTCTGGGTACCCAAATTGATTCTCCCTCAGAAGCTAAGCAACACCACAGATTTGACAAGAAGCTTAAAGACAAGTAGATCATGTTGTGTGTGATTTTGTAGTAGGGGAATAAATGCAGCTTTCTCTTTGTCACTCAGATGTGGAGAAATGGATAGCACCCTCAAGAGGATTTCATCTATCCTCACTACTTTATGGTTGTGCCTTTCAACAAGAGTGAGAGGACCCCTTTGTAGCCTACTGTTTGTGGAGGAGATGGAGATGTCCTTCCTTGTAGAGTTATTAAGAGTACCTTGAAGAAAATATGATCAATACAAAACAACCTAACTCTCACAAGTTGTCAAACTAGATAATGGATATATTTTCTAATCAAGGTTTAGGCCTTTAAAAACAATGAAAACATGATTGCTTCTTCATATTTTGGTAATAGAAGTTATGCATTTGTACACACATAGGACAAACAGGGGTAGTATGGGTAAGATTGGTATTTTTAAAGTGATTTTTGGTGGAAGGTGAGGTAGAATGAACTTGATTCACTAGATATTTGAGAGCTTTTAGAAAAAATAGAAGGCTTAATCAACATAATGCTTCATAACAGCTAAAATGCTCCTTTAACTAGAAGGTGTGCTTCCATGGAGGCCTAGATCAACACATTTTCACACAAACTTTAAGAATCCAAAATGAAGGCTCAAATTGACAAATCTAATTAAACATTATCAACCTTTTTTTATCATACCTAAGATACCCTCAAAGGCTAACAACCAATCTTATCATCATGCTAGGAGTAAAGTGATTTTAAATTTCTTGATTTCACTATCAAATGAAAGATCTTATGATAAATGAAATTACAAATGCCACAAAACTATCACAAGGATAAGATATTGTGTGATTCACAAAGATTTCAATGTAAGATTGTAATGGGAACAAGAAAAACTATTTACAGACATTTAGAAATGAAGAAAATACCAATTTTCCCACAATCAACACAGATTAACTGAAATTTGATTAAATTCATCAGCAGGGGAAAGTTTCTAGAAAGATCTCAGATCTTGTCAATGGCTGTACACTTGCAACCACCTTAACACGATCAAATTTAACACAAAATAAATAAACAGGTTTCTTAGATGGTTTCTTAGAAAGATGGGCTTTGTCAAATTTTTCTCTTAGGAATAAACTCCCGAACTCTAACACTCAAACCATTTACATGACAAGTTCATGCAATTTATAACATTTAATCTACAACAAAGTTTTACCCCCAAAACAAAAACCATTCAAAGCACTATTGCTTGTTGTGATTTTGATAGTGATTCCTAGAATCAGATTTGCAAAAATGTTGTCAGGTGCTCAGAGAGAAAATCTCTTCAAATATTTCCAGCATTTAATTCTTTCATCTAGTAAATCACTCTTCATCTCACATGCCAACTACTTCCTCTTCTAATCTGTCAAATCTGGTTTTTTGCGTGCCAAGGAAGGAAAGATTGGAAAATCAGATTGAACCTGATAGTCAGATCACATATTAATGGTAAAAGACATTTTCAGATCTTTCCCACAAAATCAATATATCAAATTAATTCTCCTCTTCGTTTGGAATATAGGAGACATCTAGAAATTATAAAATCTCACTTCTCCATGAGATTTGGAGAAAAAATGGTGGAAAATCAGATACAAATGCACAATTGCCATCGATTTTCTTTCTGAATTTGGACAGTCCACATGGGAGATCCGAGTTAAAATGGGTGTGGGGGTTCCTTTTTACCTTTTACAACTTTTGGTAAAAATTGCAAAATTTCTCATTTTTCTCTAGCTCTCTGCCTTGAAAAATGGGCTTGACACGTGTCCCAATGTGGGTTCTAGTGGAACCACACTTCCTTTTTACACTTTAACCCCTTTTTTCACAAAAGGAAAATTTTCCAAATTTCCCAGGAAAGCCTGCCTCCTTGCCTTTTTACTTTTCAAACTGCCACGTGTCTTAATGGCGCACCTTGAGATGGTCTCCAAAAGTAGAGACCCCAAATGAGTGTGGGCTTAACACGTGTCTAAGTCCAGCAAAGTGTTTAAAATTTTGAAAGTTTAGTGGAAGGTGTAATGTGTCTAGGGTCCAAGGAAGTCTCCTTTGGCTATTGAAAAGTATGAGAAAAGGGAAGAGTGAGTGGAAGCCTCCAAATGTCCTCCTGGCACTTCTTTAAAATAAAACCCAAGGGCCGGTCTCCAAACATGCGTAGTCCCTCCATGTGTCCCAGGCCCTTTAGAAAGTTGTTTAAAAAGTCTAAGTAAGGGAAGGCCCAGTGGAAACCTCCACTTGTCCTCATGTTGTAACTTCAAGATAGTCCACAAGAGTGGAGACCCCAAATGAGCGTGGGTTCACCATGTGTCTATGGCCCACCAAAACTATACCGGCTGCATGAAAACTTTGTCTAAGTATGGGAAAAGCAGTAGAATCCTCCACGTGTCCTTCTGGCACAACTCCAAGGCCAAAACAAAAGGTGAATTTTCAAATGAGCGTTGTTCCTCCACGTGGACAAGTTTTGGGTTAAAGTAAGAGATAGAGTTTTTAGAGTGCCCCGTTGAGCCGCATCCAACCAAAAAGAGCCCTGTTTCCACTAATGCAGAGATGCAAATTTTACGGGGAAAAACACACCCGTCAAACCGTAAAAATGTAGAGAAACCACTGTTTTAGCCCTGAGATGAAATTTTTCTCCAAGGAAAGAGAATTTGGAAATGTTACAAGGTTCAAATATGATCCTTTGAGCTACATCCATTCAATTTTCCTCAAGTATTTGGGAAAAAAAATATAGGGACAACAAAACGTGACTGTGGAAAATGGAGGGAAAGGAAAAGCCTGAGTTTTACGACCAAGTAACAAACTCTTTCATATGGTTAGAGGAACAAAATTTTTTTTTTGGGATTTTAAGTGATCCTCGGCCATGGAAGGATCTAACCATGGCAACCAAATGGAGGACAGACTCTTCAAGCACCAAAATGGGGAGACAAAAAATGTGACAAAGGCCACAAACTGAGGGATTTCAATGACAAACAGAGTGAGAATAATTTGAGCACCAAAAGAAGGTTTAAAAATGAGGCATATAAAGTTCAAATCCCATTGGGAAAAGGGTTGGTGCATTGAAATTGGCTACAATGGTGAGGAAACAAGCCTCTCTTTATCCATAAAAAATACACACTTTTTACACATTCTTACCCAAGTATGACAATCCTTTAAATTAATTCACTAATAATACCATCTTTTCATGATCCTAAGGGTTGTAGTTTTAGCAGAATAATGACCTCTACCTCGTCCATCATGATACTATTCAACTATCCTTTCAACTTGACTTTTTTCAATGCATCTCAGCAATACAACATTGATTTCTTTTCTAAATAAAATTCCATTAATCAACAAGAAAGGAATTGATTAAAATCTAAAACATCTTCTTTTTTGAGCTATTCATGTTTATTGGATACTAACCATGCTGAAGGTAAATTATCATGTCTGAAAGCCAACTTGAAGGCTATTGATTTTTTACTTCTTCACATTCATTTTGAAGCAAATAGGAAAACTTCTTTGTTCTGTTGCAAATCTTGAGAAATTATTTTCACATAAACCTTTTCCTCTAATCAAATTTGTAACTTTGATGTTGATGTTATATTTCATGACCCTCATGATCCAACCTACTCTCTTTTCACTTATGTCTTTGATAAAAAAAAAATCTTTAATTTTTTGGTCAACAACCATTAAGTGAATTATGTTGTTAGAGAGTAAATGATTAAACTTCTTGGGGATCTAAAAATTGAAAGAACATGCTTCTCAACAAAAGAATAACGTGATTCATACTCTAGCAAATTTTGGCTGAAATTTTCATTTGGATGCTCAAAACCATCTTTATTCTGATGAGTCAACATTCTTGAGATCATGTCAATATTAACATAAGCATACAACATGAAATCGTTTGAAAAACTAGGATTTATTAGTGTGTGAGCTGAAGTCATAGCTTTCTTTTTGGATTTGAGATTTTTTATCCCGTCCTTTTTCCATGTAACATTATGATTTTTCTTCATCATGTTGGTCAATGACCTTGATAATGAAGAAAAATCAACAATATATCTTCTTATGAAATTGTTTTTTCCAAGAAATATTTGAAATTATTTGTTGTGTTTATGAAATTATAATTTAATAATAGAACTTACTCTTTTCAGATCAATGATCATACCTTGTTTTGAAATGACACGGCTAAGAAACTTACCCTCATGAACAAAAAAAAATATTATTTTTGGATTGAGTGACACTTCATGGTTTGTACTTATTTCAAACATTTTCTTGAGATGATATATGTGATCACTTGTAATATTTGAAAATAATATTATATCATATAAATAAAAAATAAGAAACTTGTTAATAATACCTTGGAATGCCTTGTCTAAAGCTCTATAAAATTTTGCACCTACATTGGATAATCCGAATGGAATTTTTCTATATACATAAGTACCCCACTTAGTTATGCATGTTATTTTGAATTGGTCTTATTCTTTGATGAGTATTTGGTTATAACCAATATACCTATCAAGTAAAGAATAAATTTCTGAACCAGCAACTAGCTAACTTATTTTATCCATGGATTGTAAAGGATAGTGATATTTACATGGAAAATTATTTAAATCATGAAAAATCAACACATAATCTGATTTCACCATATTTTTTACTGACACAAGATTAGATACCTAGGAAGTAGAATGATTGATGGAAAACATAATGGAGAACTTACTAATGTTTTCAAGCTCTTTCCTCATCAATGGTTCCAATTTTGGGTTAGTAGGATTTTTTTTTTCTTACCGGTTTTTGACCATCTTCTAATTCAGTAGTGTGTTAAGGTAATGAAAAATGATTAACCATAATTGAAAATATTATAGTGTAATCTAACGGTATTGGAAAAGTAAAATAAATGAATAAATTATCAATAAAATATAACAAATATACCCAAGAAAATTAAGCTAGAAATTATGAAACCCTAAAGTGGAAGGGAGGGTTAACAAGTCCTTAGTTGATTCACAGATATCACAGGAATATGTCGCAATGTAGACCAGGGGAAAAGAGGAGGAAACGACTGTAATTTTTTTTGAGAAAGCACATATATAAGTTATCTAGCTTGATTGGGGTGTGTGGAAAGGGATAGGATCACCCGTGGGTGCCCTAGTATAAGCTTTGGGCTCCCTGGTCTACAAAAATGGCTACAAAATCTCCTCTGAGGTTTCATTGGATGTTCGCTTGTGTTCCCTTCCTGTCAAACTAATGTTGTTGAATTGTGCTAGGTGTCACTATGAATAAGATATGGAATAATCACCTACAAAATCATAGACAAAGGATAAAAACCCTAGAAAATAAATATGGATATGAAGGGGCGGGAATATCCTCAGCTACCAAATTGATGGATTTATAACTGAGCGTTGGACTGCATCTCAGACCTAATTTAGTTCAAGGTGTGTTTTTAAAAAAAATTGCTGTAGGTTTCTCTTATCTTAGTCATACTTTGTTAAGTAGCGAGAAAATATCTAGATGTAGAATGTACTAAATGTGTGCATGGAAACAATATAATACCCTCCTATGAATAGCAATGTTGACAAACCAACCTTGTGTACCTTGTGATGGAACTAGATGGATGGAAATGTAGTTTTAGATGCGTTTGATGGATGCAACTATAGATGGTGATAGTAGATGCTAAGTGCTTGGTCCCTCATTATGGTAACATTACTTTATATTTATATGGTTCTCTTTTAATTTCCTAATTAACCCCGAAAAGGACGACTACTAAAAAGATAGAAAATTCAAATGGATAGAAAGTGCAAAAAAGGTGAGAGTAAAGTGAAATGAGGTTTACGGTGCCCTAGAGGGGACCAAGGTACTTGGGGCACCCCAGTTCTAGTTGGGCACGCAAGTCAGAAATAGGAAAAAAATAGATTGACAATAAAGACTAGGAAAGTGTGGGTGTGAGATAGAAAATACGACATCAATAAATGTAAAAATGGCCGAAGACATGGATTAATTATTACTCTTTTCACTTAAGAACGATATGAATAGTAATATGAGACCATGAAAAAATAATGACGCAAAGTGCGTAATTTTGTGTCTACTGAAAGGAACAATAACTAGATCGTACCAAGCCAAGAACATAGATGCTAATCAAACACCACGATCAATAAGATGAAAGCAATTCACCAGAATAACTTTACATAAAACCTTTGCAAAAAAATGTGAAACAATATCATATTATATTATGGAACTCAATGCAATACATTGAGAATGGGCCTTTCTTAAATAAACAAGGACTAGCAATCTAAGAACCAGTCAAGGTCGTAGATCAAGCCATAAATCAAGGAAATAACTAGTCATCAAAGAACTAGTCAAGACCATAGATTTAGGAGAGAACTAGACATCAAGGATCTAGTCAATACCATAGATCAAGGAAAGAACTATACCTAACAACTAGATAATATCTCCTAATATCTAAATAAGATAAAAGAAATATCCACACACATAAGTGGGTGATAATAAATACAATAAAGATAAATAAAGTACCTAGGTGAACATGAGGTAAAGTAAATATATACTCTAACACCCCCCCTCAAGTGAAGCTAGGGGCCAAAATAGATGTGTCATGGCCATAGTATGAGTCCCAGAAACTAAGCCTGATGAGGTACTCATGTACAATAACTGGGAAAAAAGGGACACCGCAAGGTACCCAAAACTAGTAACAACAAAGTGAAGAGAGTAAAGACCCGCTCCAAGGCATCCCAAGAAGCTTGGCTCAAAAAAATCATACAATTCTGAAACATTTTGGTGTGCACTATGGTCTGAATCCACTGATCGATCACAAAACTCAAAAACAACTGACACTGGGCTCCACCAGAATAGCTCCATACAAGGAGACTGTCAACGGAGTGATGTCGAAAGTGCAAAAAAACCACCAAACATAATTCAATCAAGTGCTGTAAATAGGTGTGCCATGATCCAAGAACAATAACCAAAGCAACAAGGCAAGGACACAAAATCTAGAGTGTCACGATCTAAGAAAATCCAAGGTAACAACGTAAGAACACGAAACCCGAAGAAGCAGGATCAACACCACACCCTCCCATACTGCTGAATGGGTGGAGTGGCGCTACAAATCTGTATGAGTTGTCAAAAAAACTACTCGAGCAATGAAAAAATAACACTTGGCTCCACTAGAATAGCTCCCCCACAAGAGAGATTGTCAACATGCCAAAAGTGTCAAAAATACAGATACAAAATCTCTCAACAAACAAGAGAGATACACTACACCTGCTAAAGAAAAATTCTCAAAACAAGAAGCATCATAATGCAGAAGGTACAGAAAGTGGAGCAAGAGGCTGAATGGTGGAGGAGTCACACCTGTAGAGTTCTCTCAATGAATGCCTATGTTGCCTCCATGAGTGATCAGATATCCACCCCAAATCAACACAAATGGATGAAGAAGATGCTTGCATATGACTTGGTGTAAAATGCATAATGGGTGCATGTAAAAGAACATCAGAATGTGTGTCAAGTTGATCATGTCTGATAGCTGAAATCTCAGGTTTCTTAAGCCTGAGTGAAGGTGCATAACTCATATGTTGCTCATGATCCTCAGAACAAGTCAAGCGAACAAAAAAATGAGCTCTATCAATGTGTGATCACAATGAAGTATCTGCTCGAAAACCAATGTCATGTTGAGAATTCCGCTTAACATGTGGAATAGAGGAAATAATACCATGTGAATGTCTGTCAATGACTCCACTAGTGAGACCCATATAATGGAGCATGCGAGAATGGAATGCAGTGGTATGCTTCTCAAAAAATCCATGCACCTGAGCAAAAGTAGGATACACAACATGTGGTACTGTAATAGGCACAGATGTCGAAGTGCATGTGGTAAAAAGCCTCACAAGTTTAGAAGCATCAAAATCAGGTTAAGGCTCAAAGAATGGCAGATAAATGTTAGTGGGTACAAGTGGACTAGGATCATGGATATGACTGTCCAAAATATGATGGTGATGTTGTAGGCTAGCAAGTTTGTTCTACAGGAAGTGTATTATTGTATCCTTATCGTGAATGAGTGATTGTAGAAGATAATTTCACTTCTTGAGCGATCTATTTTTTTCAACAAATCTTACAATATCCTCTTGAAGTCCACATACTTTAGAGAAAATCATATCATTCTCAGAATCCATGATAGGTACAAACTGCAATTCCCAAAAATTTAGAACGTCGGGTTCAACCCAAATTGTATCCACAATTGATTACAACACTCCTCCATATTTGGTACTTTATAATTATATCACAAGTATCAAAATAAATATTTCCAATAGAAAGAGCATGAAAAAACAAGTACTTTTACAAAAAACGGCACTCAAAACCGAGTTACTGATTAAAAGTTACAAGCTTTTTAATATTTTGCTCTGTTATTTATTTTTGGTTCCACTAAAACAAAATAAAATGTTGTTGCCTTCACTACACAAATAAAATTAAAGGGGGCTGAAGTTAAGCACCTAAGCTTTAAGCCCTCATATGACCATACCATATGACCAAGGGCTAAGGATTTTAATGGGTTTTTGCACAACTTACTATTTTGCGGTGTGTTGCGTGTTTTTGAGAAAGTCACATCCACCTACCCCTTCTAGTAAAAATTACTATTTCTGGACTGTGTAGACAATGACCTTGATTTCCGAAAATAGCAACCTATGGATTTTCTTGAAATAGCAAAAAAAAATGTGCACAGTAGCTGTGGACCCTTGCCAAAAAAGGAAAGATCCTAAAACCTTCCTTTGTGTAAACCGAGATAGATACGCTGCATCAGAAAATTGCTTTGTGTAGATCTCAAAAAAACAATAGACCCAAAAAATAATCCCGTGATTTCTTTTCTTGTGGGAGTGAATCCCAAGGCGATCCAGTGTGCTTCTCTGCAACAACAAAAAAACCACAAAAAATGACTGTCTGCAGAAACAACTTAGTTTACAGTCGATCTTAGGGTTTTCACGCCTTCCAGATCCAATGGAAGCCTCTATTTTGCATAAAAATACATGCAGCAACAAAATACGACCAAATCCCAAATATATGAATACACAAATAATTTTTTTACAAAATAAAACTTACAGACAAATGTCAATAGCAATCTCCTTCTCTGATACCATGAAGTGAACGATAACAAGATCGTACCAAGCCAAGAACATAGATGCTAATCAAACACCATGATCAATAATATGAAAAGAAAATCACCAGAATAACTTTACATAAAACCTTTGCAAAAAAATGAGAAACAATATCATATATTATTATGGAACTCAATGCAATACAATGAGAATGAGCCTTGCTTAAATAGGCAAAGGAATAACAATCTAAGAACCAGTCACGGTTGTAGAGCAAGCCATTAATCAAAGAAATAACTAGTCATCAAAGAACTAGTCAAGACCATAGATTTAGGAGAGAACTAGACATCAAGGATCTACTCAATACCATAGATCAAGGAAAGAACTATACCTAACAACTAGATAATATCTCCTAATATCTAAATAAGATAAAAGAAATATCCACACACATAAGTGGGTGAGGATAAATACCATAAAGGTAAATAAAGTACCTAGGTGAACATGAGCTAAATTAAATACCTACTCTAACATCTACAAGGAATAAAACGCAATAAAATCATTTTACTTCCATGCAAATACATCAGCATATTCTCTACATAACTCAATGAATGCATATTTTTCAGATTTTGAACATACCTTACCAATATTGAGGTTCTTGCAATCAAGAATGCTAACTCTTTCATTCTAATCTATCCTTATAGTGAGAACATCTCTCTTCTCTTTCATTTCATCATTATTTTCAAATATACTCTTCAAAGTTATAAGGCTTGTAGGAATATTACCTTTCTTAAGTTGCATAATCTGATCTTCATACATGTTTTGAAGTTTTCCTTTTGTTTCTAAAGAAAAATCATCCTCTTTAAGAAAACATTTGACTATGTGAGCATTATCATCTAAAACATGCCAATGTGAGTTGTTATCTAGAATGGATGGCCTCACTATAAGCTTGATATGAGGCTGCAATTTATCATTTCTCATATATACAGGTGTGCTAGATCAAAATCCAATATCTACAATTCTATAAACATGCTCATTTCTATCTCTAGAAATAATTTTTATGTTAAAACCAAGGAAATATTCAAGTATGTCCCATAATCTATGTTTGTATGTCATCATTAATCAATTTTTTCAAGTATTAGAACCTCTTAGATGATGTATAACTAGGTTATTGTCACCATAATCCTGCAAATTTTTATTCCTCTCTTTTTTGTCCACTCAAGACCATGATTAAGTCTCTCATATTCTAACACATTGTTAGAACAACCAAACTAAAAATCTACATCTGAAAAATATCTCTGATTGGTGGGTGAAATTAGCATTAAACCATCTCTAAACCATGGTGGTTTTTAAATCTATCAAAAAATAATTCTCATAAACCATCCTCCTAGTGTTTTCCCTTTTCAATGGCTATAATTTCAACATTTTCTTCATGTATATAGGAAATTCCAATGCATTTTTCTTCAATAAATCTATAATGATTATGGCCATAAAATTTGTTACTCCCTTCATTCTTAAATACATAAGGAATTCCTTCTAATGCATGAAGAACTTCATATTCAATCTCACCTAATTGGTCATTCATGATAGTATAATTTTCTTTTACAGTGCTAGGTGTATGATGCTCGATGTGAAAATTTGACAAAGATTGATTGCCAGTTTAGTTCCATACTTGGTTCTAAAAACATGATAAGAGAAATCAGCTAAAAGATAACCTCCAATTTTTTATGTGCAGGTCGCTTGAAAGGAACATAGCAAAATAAGGTGGAAAATCTCTAACCATGACATCCTACAAAATAGTTACACTAGTGAAATAATGCAAGGTGAGTTTTAAATTTTTAATTATTCCTAATGTCTTAGTTGGTGAACCCTCTTGTTATAGAACACCTTTGAAAATTGGTTTTTATTTAAAACCGGACTTATCTACAATGAATTTGGGCATAACTATACTACTTTTTCCACTATCCACCATGCATGGAAAACACAAAAAACAATGACCAAGGTAAGAGTCATAACTAATAAATGATCTTTCTGTGGAAAACCTCCAAATCCAGCTTGATCAATGAACAATGCAATGATCTCCGAAGTGGAAAAGCCTAAAGTTCTGAATAATGAAAGTCCAAAATTTTTGATTTCATAGGTTTTGATGCAATCTCGGAGTCTAAAAAGACATTTCCAACCATCCACATTTATTGAAAAATGGCACCCTCATCTTAAAATGGCCATAAATTTTGACGGCGAGCTTAGATTTACATAAAATCAAACTTTTTTGAAATCTCTCAACATCCTATTCACAACTGCGATTGGTTTTATTAGTGAGGAAATATAGTCTACCATTTTATAATGTGGTTCTATACTTATCACTTACTAAAAATAATGAGGGATGGGCTCCTTTTTTTCCCCAAAAAGAGAGGTATAATGGATTATGTGCTTGGTAGATTGGCCCATCACTCCTACAAGGACAATGATGGATTTTGCTGGAGATTGGAGTACATATTTTGAATTTCTTATCTCTCTCCTCATTTTCTTTCTCCATAAATTATAAGGGGTTGCATTGCACAAAAACTTGAACTTTATTCTCCCATGCACTCCATTTCTTCTTAGGGCTCTAAGCCTTCCTCAAAAAACTATACTGGCTTCATGCCTTTCTCCCACATGTAATTTACTATGTATACTTAATGAGAAATAAACATTATGTTTTGTGTTAGTTGTTTTAACATTTGTATGTTTTTTTGGTCTCTCTTACCTCTCATTACAATAGGGTGTTCTATTTATATTTCATAGTTTTTGCAGGGTGTTTTGTGTTTATTAGGAATGAAGATTGTTTTAATTTCAGGTTTATGTTGCAGTTGTCTACCCTTCCCTTAATACATTGGTCAAACTTGGGTTTTTGTTGCATTTATCCAACCTCCTTAGTATGCAACCTTTCTTCATTTTGCAGGGCTAGGAAGAGTGAACAACACTCCTTTCTTGGTGTATCACCACTCGTAGTGTAGGTTTCTTTCATGCAATCCTTATTTCTTTGTACCCTTGGAAGAATTAGATTAGGATTAGTCAGTGAATTGCCTACATTAGGAGTTGTTAGTGGAAGGTAGGTGTGGAGCAGGAATCGTCCTTCTTAGGAGATCTATCCCATTTCGCAATGTCCCACAGTCAAGATACCTCCATGTTATGAGATCATGCTGAATGCCCCATCTCAAACTATGAAATTTAAGGGGTGTTATGATTTTGCATCAAAATGTACTTTCTATACATTCTACTGGTTTTGATGATATTTTTAAACCTAAAATTTCCTTGAAAAGAAAATCCTTTTATCCTAAAATGGAAAATGTGTCCCATATGGTCATACTAACATCTCATCCTTTCATATAATCAACAATATTAAAAGGTAAAACCCTTACATTAAACAAAACTTTTGAAAAAGCATCTTCCTCTTGTACTTGAAGTGAAAAATTACTCTTACTGGCATTAGTATTATGATTTTATTGAGCTCGATAATTAGCATGATCACTTGTACTCTCATCCATAACTCTCTCTCTCTTGACTTTTTATACCTGCAACAAATTCACTCCTTTCTTTGGATCCATTTTTTTGAGTTAGAGATACATGATCACTAACTTCAAAATTTACCATAGCTACATCTTTTTTCCCCTAAAATCAGGATCACCTTGTTAGACAAGAAAATCACTCTACTAAACCTAATAATATGATTCCTCTTGAGTCATCTGTGGAAGAAGGAAAACCTTGGGGAACATTTTCAAATTCTACATTTGGCTCACTAGGATGAAAATTAGGATCTGAAATCATGTTATTTTTGGGTTACACTGGAACTAAAGCTCTGGAAGTTGAGGGAACATTAGGATCAACAACTGGAAGTGGTTTTTCTACTCTAATAGCTCCTTGAGCTTTATATGGAGGCCTATAAACTTGATTAGGAGGTTTGAAATTTCTATAAGGATGATAAGGTGGTTAACATGGTTTTTTTTACTGAAATTGATATCTTTCCAATGGTAATATCTTGTTTGACATGGTATGAACAACCCCTTTTAAGTCGTATATGGCATTAGGATAAACTGTAGGAGGTCGCAGTGGTTTTGTAACATGCAGAATAAGAGGTAATTATTATCACTGAATAATAACATCCTATCGTTTGCACAAGTGTGTGTGCTTGAGATCACAATGTGATTAGATAACATGGGTTCTATCTGCACGTTGTGGGAATTTCTCCTTGAGATAGACCTCCAGAGAAATATGGCTCTTGCTCCTAGACTACCTACCACAATCTACTCTAATGCAGGAAAAACTATCTAATCCTAATATGTCTTTCCAAGGGACCAGGGAGAGAGAGTGCATGAAAAAAAAGCCTACACTAACGAGGTGATACACTAGAAAAGGAGAGTGTGAGAATAGTCTTCCAATGTGTGAAAAGTAGAAGTAAAATGCATACTAGAAGGGGTGATAACAGTTCGGTACAATCTAGTAACTACATTCACAACAATATTTCATGCACATACAATTATAATGAATCCTTGCAATAATGTAAGATAGAAACAGTATATTTGGAAAGAGATCGAAGGGGCAAGAGGAATGCAAACAAACACATCAGGGTAAGATACATCCACAAACTCGTATTTATTGATTTATAATATGCATAGTTCAATCTGTTACAAAAAAAGGGCTCAGATCCCCATGCAAGGAGTCCACTATAAGGGCCTATAGCACATTGGCTTAATTTTTTTTTTGACATAGTTTTGATACTAAAAAAATATCCTGTCTTACAATGAGGCCAACACTCTTATTTATAGAAATAAGAGAAGAGAGAGAGAGAGAGGGAAAATGAAAATCCTGAAATCCATCCTTCAACCACTTATAAGATGTAGTAAATGAAGTGAAATGATGTTCAGTTTCTCGCAAAAGGCTCCACATGCTGTCCCATGACTTGCAACACTAAGAAATGTCATTCTATGCTCCATTGAATGCATCCCAACTACCACATAAAACACTGTTATGAATCTGGGCACATTTTCCAAAAAATAACCATCTATTTTTCAGTAAATTCCATATTTCTTGATTTCTATGTATTAGGCTCCGAACCATGATTCCAACCACTTCATCTACATTACACTTGACCTACTTTAGAATGAAGTGAGTCATATTTTTGGGGAACTCGTGTCCCTCGCGTACCACCGGTGACTGGGCCATTGCGGCCATTAACCATTACTTCACCCATGAGCTTCCTTCCTGTTGGCTACTTCGACATTTCGGGTCCTAGAGGTCTTGCTCGTACTTGTGCGGAATGGGCCAAAAATACCCAACTTTTTCAATTCCCTTGCATATCAATGATTTCAAATTTTTGGGGAACTCATGTCCCAACATCCCGCATACTGCCCAAGACATTTTGACCCTAATTACCTGATTTATACTATTTTCAGCTATTTCTGGCAAATCAGGTTTTCGAGTCCCAGATGTCCCACGGACTACCTAGGAAATTTTGTCCTGACTTACCTGATTTTAACTATTTTTCGGCTATTTTGGAAAAATCAGGTTTTCGCGTCCTAGACGTCCCTCGCATACCGGTGTGGCATGGGCCACAAAAACTTGATTTTGCCACAATACATGAGTTGAAGCCAATTTTTTGGATTTTTTTTTAATTTTTTCTAACTCCTTGAATTTTTTTTCTTGGATGGAGGGGTTAGAGAGCCAAAGGGAGCTCTAAAATATGAATTTTTCCCTCGAGCCATTTCTACTTGCTCAGCCTGAAGAAATCATTCGAGTTTTCCAATTCACCTCGAGGGGTGAATTCTAAATAATAATAACTTGGGAAAATGGGCATAGAAGGTATAGAGGATAATTTTAAATCTTATATAAGGTTTTTTTTCTCTTTTTATTATTTAAAAATAAGTAGGTGAGAGGCTAAAATAGAGGAGAGAGAATAGAGATTAGATATCTCTGATTATTCTATCTTATTCAAGAAGTGGATACAATATTTATAGGAAGGATAGATAATAATACTCTCCGTAATGTAAGGGGATATTCTGATCTACAAGACAATAATGGAATAAACAAGAAACAAACTCTCCTAATTATATAAAATAAATCATACATATCTTTATGCTAACATTCCCTGCTTATTACATTGTCCTTGCAAATGTGACCCTGAAAAGTTAAAATTTCACTTTTCCAAGAGATTTTGTGAGACTGTCAACAACTTGTGCTTCTGTAGGATAGTACTAGAGCTAAATGTGATGGTTCAAGATGTGCTCTCAAATGAAATGACAATCAATCTCAATATGCTTTGTTCGTTCATGAAAAACTAGATTCTGCATGAGCTTCAACACACTTCGATTATCGAAATAGAGAATAGGTGACTATTTTTCAGGAATTTCTAGGTCATCCAAAATACAACGTAACCATATCACTTCACACAAAGATCCTCGTGCGGGGAAATATTCAGCTTCTATGGATGAGATAGAAACAACATTCTTCTTCTTTCTTATCCATAAGATAGGTCCAAATCTGAGATGAAATATGAATCCTGTAGTTGACTTCCTGTCATCAACAGATCCGACGTGGTCCGAGTCGGCATATCCTTGTAAGAAGAATTGATAATTCTTATTATATTCCAGACCATAATAAAATGTACCTCGAACATACCTCAAACCATGATTTTCTACATTCTAGTGACATTTCTTCAGTTTCTGCATGTATATGGAAAGATAGCTAACAACATAGCATAAATCTTGTCTGGTATATGTCAAGTAGATGAGTCCTCCAACAAATTTCCTATAGAGAGTAGCATCTACTTGAGGTGAATCCTAAAATCTTGAAATTTTTAAGCCTTTCTCCATGGGAGTGGATATAAGTTTACAATCAGACATTCTATAGTTTTCTAGGAGTGTCTTAGCGTACTTTGTCTGGGAGACAAAAATGTGATACTCATTTTTCCATATTTCCAAGACAAGACAGTAGTGTAGTAGCCCCAAATATGTCATGTCGAAGTTTCTTTTAAGATCATTCTTCACAATATCAACCTGATCTTCTAAATTTCCAGTGATCACAAGATCATCTACATACACAACAAGAATGCCAATTTCCTTGCCTACCTTCTTTATATACAAATTTGAATCCAAGGGGATACGAGTGAACCCATGCTGCAAAAGGTGATCGTCGATCTTGATATACCATGCCCTTGAATCTTGTTTCAGTCCATACAGTGATTTGATGAGACGACATACCTTCTTAAGATCCTCTTCATCAAAAAATCCTTCAGGTTGGGTCATGTACACTTCTTATTTTAGATCACCATTTAGGAAAGCACTCTTGACATCCATCTGCTGAAGTCTCCATCCTTTTTGTGTTGTCAGTGCACAAAAAAATCTAATGGTATTGATCTTCATAGTGGGTGCAAAGGTTTATTCATAGTCAATGCCCTCTTTCTGAGCATATCCTTTTGCTACAAGTTGTTATTTATGTTTGTCGATGGATCTATCTGCCTTATATTTAGTTTTGAAAACCCATTTGCAGCCTATCGGTTTCTTTCCTATTGGTAGATCAAAAAGCTCCCATGTCTGATTTTTCATGAGTGAGTCATATTGTGTATCCATGGCTTCCTTGCACTAAGGTTGATTGAGTGCTTCACAAACCTTTTCTGGCTCAAAGATATTAATCAGTGAACTCATGAGTGCAAAGTTTACCTCATTTCTTGTTTGAATCTGAATGATGTATCTAGGATTTGTTGCAAATGTGAGTCCTTGCTGGTGCTTTTTACCAACTTTGAATGAGAACATGGCTTCTTTTGAGAAGAACTGTGTCATTTCCATGTGGATTGATGTGGAGTCACATTCTCTATTTCTCTAAGGTCAACAAATATCTCTCTTAGCATCATTTATTTTCTTTGAGTTATCTCCTCTAACTGATCATCTGATTTGGAGACTAGACAATGACAAGTGATTGGTAATGGTTCTTCTGTTGTCACTATAGAGTCAAAGGATGACTCATTACAAACCACATCCTAACATTCATATATTTTCTTGTTTCACAGGATCCATGAGACGATGTGCCTTCGAGGTAGTGTTGTATCCAAGTAGGATACATGAAATTGTCTTTGGATTAACCTTCGTTCTCTTCTGAGTTGGGACATGCTTGTATGTTGTGCAACCGAATACTCACAAAAAAGAAATTCATGGATTTCTACCACTCCATACCTCTTCTAGAATTTAATTTTTTAGAATCTTTGTCAGTGCCCTGTTAAGAAGATATACATATGTTTGTACTACTTCAGCCAAATAACAATCCTCTAGCTTTGTTGTTGTTAGCATGTAGCGAGCCATCTCCATCACTTTGAGATTGTGATGCTCAACAATCCCATATTGCTGAGGTGTGTAGGGAGCAGTCAAGTTCTGCTTAACACCTTGTTGGTTCAGGAATGCTAAGAACATATTTGATGTGAATTCCCCCCTCGATCTGAGTGAATTAGAGAAAGTGATTGTCCAGTCTCTTTCACAACATGATGATAGAAATTATGGATATGTTGAAGAGCCTCACTTTTCTTCTTCAAGAAAAAATCTCACATCTTACAAGAGTGGTCATCCATGAATAGTTGGAAGTACTTGAATCCTAAAAATGAAGTAGGCAAAGGGCCTTTCAGATTGGTATGAACTACCTTAAGAAGCTTCTTGGCATGGAAGGTGCTTGCCTGAAATGGATCCCTGTGTTATTTTCCTGCTAGACAACCAGGACACAGAGGCAAGGAACTGGACAATTTGGGTAGTCCATGAAGCATTTCTTTTGAACTCATTTAATACAAAGAACTAGCCAACAAGTGTCCATATCTAAAATGCCAGAGTGAAGTAGATTGCACTGTTGATGCAGATAAAGCTATGGCAGAAGATGAAACAATATCTCAAGCAAATAACTTATCTTTTAGAAATTCTATAGCAATAATCTTACCTTGTCGCGAGATCAAACAAGATTTGATGCCATTTTGGACAAGAAATTCTACCTTTAGGTGATGATTCAATAGCCGAGTCACTAACGAGAGGTTTCTAGTTAATCTAGGAACATATGGTACCTTTGTAAATGAACATTTTTGCAATCCCAAAAGAATGGTGACTCTTCTGATTCCTTCTGTAATGTACTCTTTGTCATCAGCTATTCGAACCTGATTAGTAGTGGGTTGTTCAACTTGTTAATCAAAAAGTGCCTTGTCACCTGACATGTGCTTACTTGCACCAGAGTCTATTAGCCAGACTCTCTTCATGGGTTATGAGGTCTGAAAAAGGAGTACAACGTTCTTCCAACCATGGGATCCTTCTAATGTCTCCTCGTTAGATTCATTTTCTTGTTAGGCTGCGAGATGTCCCTTGTGCTTTCTCCAGCGTGGATGTCGTTTGGATTTTTGAAAATCTTCACGCATTGATGTGCTTGTTTGACTTGAAGACCTTTTTTTCAAGCTATTGTACCAGTAGTGATCAGTGTCATGAGTTTTATTTCTGCAAATGTGACACCACCTCTTTGAATTTTGATCTTTCTTCTATTGTTTTTCTTGCGCTTGATTTGGCTTCTTTGGGGGACCCTTCCGATTCTTTTGGCTATGGTATAGCTTTGAGAACATAGCTTTATCTTGAGTCTCCTCTTGGGATGATTTGATGGCCTCTTCTTACTGCAGCAAATTCACAAGTTCTTCGAATGCCACTATTTGTTTAGATACATTCAGTGTCATAACAAATACTCGGAATTAAGAAGGGAGTTCTCTCAAGGTGATCGGTACAAGAAGTTTATCGTCCACTGATTCACCGAGCGCTAATAACTTCGATCGCAGATCAGCCACACGATGTAACAACGCCTCAACTTTCTCATTTGACCCCAGAGAGAGGGTGTGCAACTTAGACTAAAGATGGAGGATCTTAGTCTGATTTTAGGATTCATAAATTGTTGCTAGCTTGTCCCAGGCCTCCTTTGCTTTCTCCGCATTCTGAAAACATGTTTGCACATCATCACTGATACTAAGCATTATCAACATCAAGGCTTTGGCACTAACCATTTCATACTTTATTAATCCATTAGGGTTATAGGAGCGGTCACAGATCTAGTCACAATTCCGCATAATCTTTCAAACTAAAGGATTTTCCTCATTTTTTTTTTCCAGGCCACAAAATTGGGCCCTTTAAGTAACCGAGCATTGGAGAGAAGAAACTTCAGAGTAGACATTTTTAATAAAATAATATAAAAATACTTTTTATTTATTTATTTATTTATTTATTTTAAGAGATATTATAAATATGACTCATTGATGTGAAGTACTAGCACGTAGATGCTCTCGATACTTGCATGCTGAGAGACAACGATGCTTGATGGGGCGTTCTTCTTCGTCTTCACAGTCAATGTCATACCCAAGTTCTAATTCTTTCCGCACTCACTTTTCTTTGCAGCTGACGTCGAAAAGGAAATATTAAAGAAGTCCTCTTCGAACTAGCTCATCGAAGACTAGATTTCCAGTGTTTCGAAGATCAGTGAGCAATACAAAGTAGAACCCAGAGCTCTTAGGAGATTCTTCATAGTGTTCTCCGGCTGGCGAGTCGACGTTGCAGCTTTCAGCAGTCTCGATCATTTCATTTACGGTTGACATTCAGCGTGTATTTGTGGAACTCAACTTTAGCTTGAAGGAGACTTCTTTTTACACGTATCAGAAGGCAAGTAGTATGTGGTCACTACTTCACGCAGCCTCTAGCGAAGGCTTTGTGTTTTTTTTATTCTGTGTGACGAAATGTGTAGTTTCTTAGCTGCTCAATGTGGATGTACATGCAGGTACTCAGTGCTTCTTCAAAAAATAGGTCGATGCCAGAGTTTCTGGAACACCCTGGCTTATCCACAAAACAAATACAGTGTTCCACGCAGGAGGTTTGATCATGCAACTCTCTCCCATGCTTTTGTTCTTTCTTTTATTTAGCAATGTCGCTTCCTACACTAGCTGGAATATATGCAAATATCACACTCGACTCTCCTTTCACGTGTACTCCAAGAGCCACGATCCTGGGACAAGCAGGAAAATATATATTCGAGTTAATAAGCCATAGAAGCAATAGTTATACTCTTGGCAGATCAGCTCTCCACCTCAAATTGTCTTCAGCAAATTCCACGCAGATGGACACAATGAGACTTTACTCAACCACAACTAGAATAAATGCGCATATATACCAGCTTGATTTCACTCCGACAATTTCACGTAGTTCCAAAGAAAACGGTATTCTAAGAATATAATATTTCAATGAATATCAGGAAAAGAATAATATTATATCCACCACCACGTAACTATTATGTTCCTTCACATTTTGATTTCCAACAACCAAAAAAAAACAAAAAATATATATATCCACGCAGGTTATTAAACTATTACGCAGATTTTGCAAAAAACGTGGTCTTCAAAAGGAAAATGTAGATGCTAGAAAATTCACCTCCACGTAGCCTTCCAAAAAACTTCATTAATGTTGGGCGCCATCCATTCCTCCACTCAGCAGCCTCGGTCTTCTCTCCACGCTACTCCTTGTCGCTCTCACGTACAGGTAGATCTGTATTTATCTCCAAACACACGCTCTGTTACCAGATTGAGAGGCTGAAATAGAGGAGAGAGAATAGATATTAGATATCTCAAATTATTTTATCTTATTTAAGAAGCGGATACAATGTTTATAGGAATGATAGCTAACAATATTCTCCACAATGTAAGGGGAGATTATGATCTACGAGAGAATAATGGAATGAACAAGAAACAAACTCTCCTAATTATATAAAATAAATCCTACGTATATTTATGCTAACAGTAGGAAGTTTGGTTCCACCCATAGATTGAATCATAACAGCAATATCACTATTTAATGCACGCAAGTAATATAAAAAATGCATGTTGGGATGATGGCTTTACTACTTGCAGTATCCTTTCCCAAGTTCTTGTTAATCTCAAATTTAAATTTGTAATAAATTCTTGATGTGCTCTCCTAATGGTAGTAAGTTGTTCAATGAGGGATAATTCGCTTGATTTTTCATCAAATTGTTTACAAAGGGATTCACTCAATTGATCCCAAGTAGTAATAGACTATGTTTGAAAAATTCTATAACATTGGAGGGATTTTCCTTTAAAAGATGTAGAAAATAACCATAAGGAAACATCTTCATGAGTTACATCACAAACATAACATAGGGAAAAAATATATCTTGTGTTCAATAGGTGTGGTTTAGTCTTAACAATTGAAATAAGGCATAAATTTTAAGGAAACAATTACTATATCATTAAAAAAACAAGTTGTAAAGGAATACCACCCATTTGTAAAGGAATACCACCCATTAAGGTCACAAAAGGATGATATCTTCCATTAGAAAGATGGGGATTTTAATAAAAAGGTTTTGAGTTGGAGGAATGGAAATATTAGTCATGTTATAAGGTGTACTATTCCCAAGCCTTCTTCTTGTAACAAATATTAATAGGAAATTGAACAAATTCAAAAGGAATACCTCTTGATGATGACTGTGTGTTAAGTTTTCACATGGAACATTAAGAAATGTGGAATTTATTTATCCTAAAAGAATCCAATCTTCACTATAATAATGTTGATCACTCAAAATATTCATTTAGAACTATCTCTGTAGTAAGGAGTTGATACTAGCTAAGTGGTTCTTGGCACATTACAAATCTTGAATGTATGTTAATATATTCTTGTGTACTGATAAATTTTGTAAAAACCAGATTAAGTTGCTTATTTGGAGCAACTAAACTTATAGGAAAAACCATTAGAAAATAGTCTGTTCATTTACAAGCTCGACATAACGCCAATATCTAGTCTGTGGTACCACCGGGCATGCCAAACAACTTTAATCACTTCGAACTACACCCTGAATGAATAAGCATAAACACCTCTTCACTTTCGTTTATACAGTGGGAACTCCTCTAAGATGTAGGTGACTTGGGTTGAGGAGAACCTCTAGAGCGGGTTGGTTCCCTAGGATTAATCATGTAAACTAATTTTGTGTTAGGGTTAAGGGAGAGAAAATAAGTAAAATCTTAATGAAATTTGGTAAAATAGGTGATACACCAATGTTTTGAAAACTTATACTTGCACAAGACACGCTAAATTGATCGCTAAAGGACAAAAAAATTCACTTCATCTATTGTTCGATAGGATTTCAAAGACACAAAATGCATTGACATAAACTTAAATGAACTTATAAATCTTCCCAAAATAATATAATGGAGGTGTTTTTGAAATAGTAGCATGCAAAGGAAATAAAAATTCACTAAAACATATAAATAACACTATGTAACACACTTGGAAAAGCTACAAACGAAGGAAAATTAGTCTTTTATTACTTTTAACAGGCAATGTAGTATAAAATTATGTATAACATAGGTATGAAAAGTGAATAAGTCCCCCCTCTTTCTCTCAAAATAAATGTATATATAATAAGATCTAAAAGAAGTTAAATACGCTCCATATCCAAAAATAGCCCTCCTAACTCAGTTTTAGACCCAGATCACTAACACTTTACAAATCTGGAGCCCATGCATTATCTTGACTTTCCATACTTCTACTAACTTAACCATTCAACACAATGTGTTTTGTGTTAGCTCTCCAATTGTGTAAATCACCATTATTTTTGAAAATCTTGAATTGGTAATCACTTGATGGCTAGAGTTGGACAAGATTTCCTCCTTCCTGCTTAACCAACAAGGAACACCAACCCCTAAACCCTTGTTGATATTACTCACAACAAGAGACTTGTATGGATATTACTCACCACATAATATTTTGATGAATTAATCAGTGAAGACATGCTACTATAACTCATCATATTTCGATCACAAGATTCAGCTCCAAACACCTTCAAACCATTTCACAAACCCTAACTTCTCTAACTCACTTTATCTCTCATTTTGTTCACTTGTCTTTTCTTTAATCCCTTGCACACACTATTCAAAAAAATCTTCAATTTTTTTGAATTTTTTTATATCCTAGCATATGCCTTTGTACGTTGAAAACACCCTCACATAGGTTGTACTCTTCATACCAACTCAACTAACTCAAAATAACTCCCAAAACATCACTTTTATATGCTCTTCATCATTCAAATTCAAGATAATTTGGTTTACATCCTTTTATTATAAAAAAAAACTTAATAAAATCCCAATTTAATCATTAAAACATTCAAATATGACTCATATTGATAAGTCATGCCCAAAACCTCTCATTGTCCACCAAAAAGCCTCAAAACCCCAACACTCAGATGAGAAAAATTCACCAACACAAAAAATAATAATTATTCAAGCTATAAAAGTAATCACACATGTAATATGATATTAAAAAAACATCTTCTGGCTCAATTGTACTTGGTCCAATAAAACATTTCATAATATGGGTCAAAAGGCTCATATCCTTCAGCAAACAGTTGTTTTCATCACCCTGTCTTCACCTTTGGGATTCAAGACCACCCGAGATTAACTCAAATATGGAAAGTGAACAATCTATAAATTCATTAGGACCTATGGAAAACATCCACATATGTTATAAATCTTGAAATATTCACACGTTCAAACAACATCTACTTTCCTCTTTTCCAAATCATGTTGCCAAGAAACTAGTTTTGCAAAATAGACTAGTTTTCACCCTTTTTGTTACTTTCAATAGCTAAAAATTCCTTAAATAGTAACAAAATTCACCTCTCTTACTCTCCAGGTGATATCAATCATCAGCTAATCCATATTAAGCCTCAATCAACTGAATATTTTAACAAAAATAGTCCTGACCTAAAAAATAAGAAAGATTCTTCCTCTCAAACTGACCTAGATGACTCATCAAATATCATCATCATGAAAAAAAATGTATAATAATATGAATATATTTTAATCCTCTTTCTGTAACATATTGTAACTCATTTGAACTCCAAGTGGAAGGCCTTCAACAAAGCTCATATTTGTAAACTTCCTGAAACTACCCCAAAACTACCGTTTGACTAGTATTCAAAAATAGGGCACACTTCTCCACTTTTATGCATCACCATGACCTAAAATCATCATGTAAATTAAGAAAAAATCACATAATAAAAAAAAATTCCATTTATTTTCATCTCTTTTGGACAACCATGTTCCAAATTGAACTTTAAAAATAGGAGTTTTTGAGCGGGTTCCACTAAACACCACAAGCACTAACATACCTTTATAGAAACCTAAAGGAGTCCTCTACATATTCCAATCATCATCCATTCACTACAAATAAATTATAGGAACTTACGATCATTTTCTCTCATATCTATTTTGAGTAAGGGTTTCAAACACACAAAAATTTGTTTACCTTCTTAACATTCGTTCATAAAAATGTGACGATGAAATGAATTGATTATTTTTTAAAAACCTTTTAAACATAATTTTTAATTATTCTTGAGCTCTATAAGGTCCCATGCAAAGCACACAATTCAGGGTGAGCATCAGAAGGTGGCAATTTAAGCTATAAATGATCTTCTTCTTTACCCTATTTCACCAAAACTATCATAAATTGCAAAATACACATCATGGAAACCTGAAGGTTTTCCCACAACATCATGAAACACCATAATAACACCAAAAACCATTTACATGTAACAAATAATTCTCCATCTTTCCATCAAATCTCATTTTGATGACTATCATTTCATTTTTTTCATAATCTAGGTTAGTGTCAACTAAAATAACACTATAACTCATCATGAAAACTCTCCAAAAATTTCTGAACATATATATTACATCATGAAATAATTTCTTAAATGCATCCATGATCTCACTTTGCTCCATAACTCAATCATATGCCTCCTAGCACCTAGACCTAGTCTAGATGAGCACCTACAACTTAGTCTTCAACCTATATCCGCATTGTGAAACTCATGTGAGTTCCTAGAAACTACAAAAACATGATTTTTTTTTTCAAAATTATCATAAAACTACCATGAATCTCATACTACCATGTACCATCACCTAGGCTAACTAGGTCACCTAATTGGGCATGCTAGAACACACCATTCTCATTGAATCTCCTCAAACCACCATGAAAACACCTGAATCTTCATGAAATCATCATTTTCAGCATCCTATAACTCTGACCGATTATTCTATTTGTCATTAATGGTATTTTTAATCAATTACCACTCTCAAATCTCAGTCACACAAATTAATGGAAGGTCAACCCATAAAGAAATAAGATGCCCAAAAGATAAAGAATCCCTAAAAAAAGTAAGGTGGAAAGAGGTCAGGGGAACCCAAAGGGGATGAGGATGCTTTGGTTCTAACATTATGGCTAGGTGCTTGTATGTGAAGTCATGAAATATATACAAGTAAAGTATCAACTAGGTTGTAGGTTCTGTAAGACTGAATATAAAACAAGAAACACAGAAAAACAATCCAAAGATAACTGTCAATTACTAGATTTCTCACTTAAGAATCAAGTAAATAATAGTATTCTTTTAGGAACTAGAAATTTACAAAAGTGTGTGATTTTCTCTTAATAATCATGCAAATACTAGTGTTCTCACTTATAACTAGTATGTGTGAAATATGTCCTTTATACAAGAAAACACTCATCATTATTCCGTGTTATGGTCAACATAGTAACCTATAAGGAGATCAATTTTTGAGTATGAAAATACATTTTAAAAATGGTTCTTCTTCTATATGATATAGTTAACCTCATATTTAATGTGGAAGGAAAAAATAAATTTCAATTTGGTTTTAATTTCACTACAATGTTAGTAGCTCAGTTGGGTGAGAAATTTAGTACAATGGAAAACACATCATCAATTTTATATTATAATAGAGATATTTAAATGTTCTCTCTATTGAATTTAGTTTCTCTAGAAAGAAAACATAATTGTCCCAATAATGTTACATTTAACCCCTATATTTTTCATCATACGAGATTTCAAATAGGGTGTTAGCATTCTATACCTTTATGGAGAGTATGTATTAGACCATACTTATGGCTATTATTTCATTGTTATGTATAGGCATAAAAATGTTTGAGAATACATGAGGAATTTAAAATGTTATACAAAATTTCTTAAATACATATGTTTGTATGGAAAATTTGATTCTAAGTGTTAAACTATCCCCACCATTACCATATCATATTAATCCCATGTTGGGGGAAACTATTAGAACAATAGGTTTGCAATAAATATTAATTTTGAGGAGTTCTCTTTTTTAAGGTTTTTTTGTACTTTAGATTTAGTTTTACTATAATCAGGGATAGGTTTTGTTACTTTGTCTATTTTTTACACCATGATTTTTTCATTTTCTATAAATTTGATATTTGTGTAAGGCTTTGCTGATTTTTATAATTCTAATCTATGTTTTTTCTTCGACATTTACTCTCAAATCTATGGAAAATATAGTAATACTTATAATAAATTAATTCATATACCTCTTTTCTTGTGTTCACGAAGTATTTATTCTCTTTCAAATACTCATTAAACATGTTTTCTCTTCTCCCCTCTTCTTTCTCCTAAAAATTTATGTGATTTTTTTTTTATCAAAGAGCTTCTTCCTACATGTTCTTATTATTCCAGAATAAATTTACCCGTCTTTTCATTCTCCTCTCTTTTCCTATTTTCCATCATCTACATTTCACCCCTAGTATGTTTACTACACATTTATATCTTTCTAGTGATTTGGCAGAGTAAAAGGATAAAGTAATAATGAAAAGGAAAAGGATGGGACCATTCTTTTTATCATTTTAAGTTAGGGTTTATGAAAACACAAATGTCATACAATAATGATGATAATAGTATCACATTTATAGTGAATGATATAGCCTCGTAAGAAACATTCCATCAATGTTGTACCATGACCCTAGCCTGAAGGGAGATGACAATGCTAACAATGGTGGGCACACCTCTGGCGCTAGATCTTCGAGTGAAAAAAAAATTTCTTCAAAGGGAAGAGGTCAGGGAGGGAAAGTTCTTGGAAGATATGTTCCATTATGAGGGGACATGCATGGATTATCTTAAGGACCAAGGTGCAGGTTTGGGAGAGAAATATGAGCAATGCATCGGGGGTTTTTGAAGTCAAATGACCCTATTTCTCACCTTAGAATCTAGATGCAGATGTATTGTTTGAGGGAGTTGCTATGGAGGCCTCATAATCTAAATCTTTATTGTAGTAGTAAAATGACCAATAAGGAGTGGAAAAAGGGAGAGGAAGCCACTGGACCCTGCCCCTAAAATTTCTATACTAAATCTTGAGGAAGAGCTTCTTCAAAAAGTAGTGAGCTATGAAGAGGACAATAGAATTTGTGGTATACTTTGTCATTTCAAAGATCTATCACAAATGATTTCTCATCTTTTTAAATGGATCACAGAGAAGCGGTGATCCATTATAAAGAGGAAGGTTGAACTTTACCCCTACTTTAAAGCATATTTTATTACTATCTTTTAATTTTTTGAAAATAAAGATGGTGTTCTGGTTCTAGGGAGATCATGGTTGCACAAAAAAAAATGGTATTCATAGTTTAATCCTTTAAATGATATTTTTGATTCAATGCTAATCTTGGATAGACTTTTGGGGTTTACCTTTGTAACTATGGTATGATCCAAAATTTGAATCCATTTGAAATATGTTGAGAGAATTGGTTAAATTATATGCTTCTACTCAAAATACTATGCATATATCTCATGTTTGTACTTTTGTGGACTTGGATATATCTCTAAATCTCCTTGAGAAGATTGAATTGCAGATTAGAGAGAGGTTCTAGACACAAAGACTGGACTATGAAATTTTTTCCTTCCATTGTTATAGGTGCTATGAAACTTGTCACTTGATCAAGGATTTTGGATGCTCCAAGAATAGTAGTAGGGCTAATTCAGGTTTTTCGAAGGATTCTCTTTCATCACACTACACAATTAAAGATCCATTAAGTGAATGTTGATGTTTCTTCTTCTAAAACTTCCCTTCAAGGGTGGAACCTACACCTGCTTTGGTGGAGAAACCTCTTCAGGTTCCTCATCTGGATCCACTGATCCAATATTGTATGACCCTTTATACGTTGGATAAGGAGAAATATCCCCTTTCTGGTCATTATTTGAATATGATTTCTTCATTTGATGTTATTATTTTGTGTGGTCTGGATTATGAAAATGATCTCAACAAGGATTAGTGGACGAGGGTCCAAAATATGAAAATAATTTCCTGAAAAAAGAACTTAGTACCAGCAAACATGAAGCTTAGATGTCACTCTTCTTTAGACTGAGATTTGGTAACACTTCATTTTATCTCTTCTGTCTGCTTGTGGCTTGTGTCAAGTCTCTTTGACTTTTTGCTACTTGTTTCTTTATCTCTTATGATCTTTATTGCTATATCTTGCTTGTATTAGTCCTTGGATCCTTTCCAAATATTATCAATAAAAAAATTAGAACATTTGTGCAAATGATTTTACATCAATTTTGTATTGGAAATGTTGCCAATTTATTTGTAAAAAAATTACTAATCAACATTAAATCGACCGCACATTTTACATTTTTTTATGATATAGTATTTTTTTCACACTACACACACTTAACACATTCAAAATGAGAGAGATATGAATCATACGGTGTATTAAAAATGTTAGTTAAAAAATATGTATCTATAATATCTACTAATATAAATGATATTATATAATAGAGGTGGAGTATTAGGATGAGGTTTTAATAATAAAATATTGAAAATTATATCTTGAAATAGGGGTATTATTGAATATCCTATAAATTAATGTGCTACACTACAATCTTACTTAGTGAATCCTCCTTTGATTTGAATATAGGATAGGAACTAAAGCCAAAATTCACTTGGCTATAAAATGTGTTTAGGTTATTATTGAAAAACACATCGCATCTTTGAACATTAAAATAACTAAATTTTATTATTTATATTCAAATCCATCAAAGATTAAGAATGGAAATTGGGTAAGTGCACATAGAAATACCATTATAAATAAATAACTTGATGAAATATTAGTTCCTCCCTAATGCCTTTTGTGTCCTTTTCCAACTAATCATAGGTCAATTTGTTTAGTATGGGCATACATGTGTTTTAAATTTATTTTGTACGGGAATTTCTAAGTTCTTTATGTTGAAAATCCATCTCCCACTCTTTCTTATTTAGAAACTTCCTTAATTAATGTTTATTGTGATTATGTTCAACCAATTGTTTCAACCTCTTTTTTTGCAAGGTCTTTATTTACCCATATAGCAGTGGAAAATTTGTTTTGTATATACATGCATGAGATGATTTATACATGGTTTAAACTAAGCATCAAATAATTATGAAATGATCTGCTAAAGTATGAGGCAATATGCACCAATACCAGTGCAATTGTAAAAGGGGCAAGTCAAATGTCACTCCCAACATATAGTCATCATGTGATGTGTATGCATGTTCCATGCATAAATATTATGCGTGTTACATAATGCTTAAAAGATACTTTTTGTATAGATGATAGATTTTTTCCCTTGGCACTTGGTTTTTTCATCCATCATTGATATCATTGCGCACCTACAAATTTGTTATTCTTTTTTCCTTTATGTATTTTTACCAAAATGAATGTAACTATGAGCTAACAGGTTTATTTAAAAATAAAATATCCAATGTTTCACTCTACATAATCACAAAATTGCATTTATGGATAAAACATTGTCAAGTAAATAGTTAAAAACACACCATGCTTTTTGAAATAAAAATTATTTCTTTATTTATTTATATTCTATTTAGACCCCATTCCTATTTTTTAATACAATATTATAATCATAAATGAGATTCAAACAATAAAAGGAAACATTAGGTGGTTGAGATTGACCTAAGTTATATTTTGATGATTTGTTAGGTCTACCCGCTGATCTGTGACATGGCACATTGATATGGTGATTAAATCTTGAATTTCCTTCAATCTACAAATAAATAAATACAATCTTAGGTTACCATATTTATGTTCTTATAATTTTATCCATGAACTAATTAAATAACCAATACTAAGACTACGTTATTATTTAATAACAAAGTCTTTTTTTTATAGTGACACATTATTTTTTCAAAACTAAACAAAAAACTAATTACATGTAAAATTGTTCATGGTTTTTATGGTTTTATTAATAATGTCCATTTTCATGTTGTCCTATGCAATTATGTGGAATGAAGAAAACTTTACATTTACATGAAAAATGTTAAGACAATATTGAATGTATGAAATAGGCTCAGATTATTATTGAAAAAGAACTGTGTTTTTCAATTACTACTTAAATCTTATTTTTATCACCCTAAAGCAAAGACATTGATAGCAAAAACATAAATTTAAATGATATTATGTAAATAAGATGACTTCTATTTATAGTGGATGCATTGATACCTATACATAAAACATTAGAAACACTTGTTTAAAGAACATATCCTCCCAATAGAAGTATTAAGTACATAAAGAAAGTGATTAAGAATACACCACCTCATGACATTGCACATTAACATAGAAATCAACATGTAACTTCCTCAACTATAAAAACAAATGCAAGGGAAACAAATTGTGTGTGAAAAATGGATTGAATAAAATATATAAGTTTTTCCACATTAGAACATTTATTAAAGAAATCATTCAGAGAGAGCACAAAAGATAAAATGTAGTGTTATTTAGAAATTACATTGATGAAAAATTTCATGATTGATATGGCAGATAACACATAGTGTGAATTATAAAATACTAAATATTTTATAAGATGGGAAGATGACAGCTAGGAAAGAAATAAGTTTTCTTTCATTAGATTAGGTACAAAGTAGATTTTGAAGGGATTGAGAACCTTGTACAACCGAAAGATAATCAATAAAGCACCAAAGAAAAACAACATGAAACAAGGGCCCAAATTCCTAAGGTGAAACATCTAGATAAGCCAAAAGAAACCAAATGTAGAGAGAAACCAAAATGATGAAGGGTCCCCAAGGAGGGTAGGTTAAAACCGCTTAACCTTAAACCCAAAGAGTCGACCTAAATACCAATGCCATTTCCCATATGGGATCTTAGGCTCATCTTGAGAGGGGAATTACTAGTTTTTCCTTTCTTCTTTTTCGTCACAAACTTCCATCCACCCCCCCATTAGGATCCACATTCTAATCTGGGTATATAGGAAGATAGATTTCAAGAATGTCATTGTTAGGAGAACAATGAGTCTATATAGAACCAGGGAATTGAGAATCCCCCCGCTCTTTCCTTATAACCAAATAAAGTTTAGGGGAAGAAAAAAATATTTTTAAAAACACATCTCTGAAACAAAATGGTAATTACTATAGAAATCCTACATTTAATATAGTGTTATTTTCCATCTAATGACAAACCTAGAAGTTTTATGCATTAATGTAGGAGATTAAACATAATGCTTTTTTTAAAATGTAGTTTTTTATATAGTTGAACTAATAGTAGGGAAAGAGAATTTTGAAAACATGACATGTTTGGAACTGTATACTATGAGTAACATCTATTTTTTTTTTCTAATTTACATTAAAAAAAAACACATATATCATGATTTAAATCATAATTAAATTATCAATCTAACTCTACTTTATAATTATAATGTGTTTACATTAGTTGTGTGTACTATGGTTATCCTTTTCTATAAAACAATACTTTTTTATATAAATAATTTTACCGACCATGTACTAAGGGATTTTTTATAACAATAGTTTATTCCTTATTTCATTTTAAATTTTCAATGAATTGAAGAAAATGTTTTTTGATCCATTTGTTTCATTTACCACTTGGGTAAAATGAAAGGTTCAAATAACAAAAGAACATGCAGAATTTTTTCAACATGTAAGTAAACAAAGTGTTACAGAATACCTGAATTTTATTATATTACCCAACAAAATCTTTATATAAGAAATTTTTATGTATTTACTTAAATCACAATAAAATTATGGGTTTTAATGAAGGAATTATAGTGAATTTATGATCAGTTTTAGAAATGAATTGCAAAATTCTAATGGATATCTTAGAGTATGCCCATCCAAAACTATAAAAATAAATTCCAAATAGAAATAAATACTCAACGAGTTTTACATTAGTAGGGAACATAAGGTGGTCAACTATAACCAAAACTAGATATGGTGGATTTACCAAGTCAAAATATAAATCTATTATTGTGTTTCAATCATGTTATAAATAGTAAATGCAAAAATATCATGAAATTTTAAATACATTTTATGTATTGATATATAATTCAATATAATGTAAGGCCTACAGAAATTGAAGTATTAGGAAAAATGTTTGATGATTTCTTACCAAAAAAATTTCCATGTAGTTCTTGAGAAAAAAATTAAAATCTATTTTAAAAAATCAATTTTCTTATCAACCTTAAGATTTAAAATATTTTTCAAAAAATTAATTAACCTAAATTAAAAGCAACTATATCATTGTTCTTTATTAAATTATGAGTTTGTTTCTTAAACTGAGTATGTTCTCTCTGTTGGTATCCAAATTGATTCTCCCTTGGAAGCCGAGAAACATCACGGGTTTAACAAGATACTCAAAGAAAAAAAAATCATGCCATAATTAGTTTTGTAGCCGAGGAAGGGATTCAGCTAGTTCTTTGTCACTCAGGCGTTGGAGAAATGGATAACACCTTCATTAAGGATTTGATCTATCCTCACTACTTTAGGTCCTGCCTTTCAACCAGGGTGAGAGAAGCATTTTTGTAACCTCTGTTGGTGAAGGACATGAAGAGACCCTTATTTGCCCAATTTTAAGGGGAACCTTGAGAAAATATGGTCAATACACCACAATTTAACTCTCACGAGTTGTCACTTCTAAAGAATGGAGATGTTTTCTGAAGAAGGTTCAGGTTACTAAAAACACTTAAAAATTGCTTGCTTTTGTATATTTTGGCAGTAGATTTGGTCATTTGTGGATACATAGCACAAACATGGGCACTTCAGGTAGGATTCAGGGTTATTTGAATTATTTTTTTGGGGAATTAAGCAAGATGAAGTTGATTTCACTAGATCTTTGAGAACATTTACAAAAATTGGAAAACTAACATACAAAATGCTTTAGAATAGAAAAAATATTCCTTCAACCAGAAGCTGTGCGTTAATGGAGGCCCACCTCTATAATGTTTCATGCAATCTTTAAGAATTTAACATGAAGGATCGAGCTAAAGAATAAATTAAACATTAAAAACCCCTGGTTCATCATGCCTAAGATACACTATAGGCTTACAAACAATCTTTATCAACATAGTGGAAGTAAAATGATTTGAAATTGTTTATTTCATTACGAGATGAAATATCTTCTCATAATGAAATTACAAATGCCAAAATACTAACACATGGATGAGATCTTGTGTGATTGGGAGAGATTTTAATATAATATTGCAATAGGAACAAGAAAAACTATTTGAAAGACATTCTGAAATAAAAGAAGACACAATTTTACCCAAGATCAACACAGATTAATTCAAAATTTATTAGATTCATCAGTAGGGGAAAGTTTTTTGAACAATATCAGATCTTGTCAATTGATGTACACTTGCAATGATCTTGATGTGATTGAAATTTGAAACACAAGAAATTAACAGGTTTCTCAAATGGTCTCTCAGGAAGATGGGATTTCTCAAATTTTCTCATAAAAATTAAACCCCCGACTATTTCCAAGAGTATCTTCATTGCATTTATACAATTAACTTGCTCCCTTATCCCAAATTTTCCCACCAAAAATAAGAATATTCAAGGAATCCTTTACTTGTTACCAATTTGTCTCAGAAAGTGATGTTTAAAAAATTTATACCCAAAGCTGTTAGGTGGAAAACTCATGAACATATCACATTTCTTAGACCTTTAGCCATGACCAGGATGCCACACTATAACCTTTTGACAGTCCATCTAATCATTCTTATATTCTGTCATGTGAGAAATCCTTGTTTCAATAATTTTAAGGTGGCTCTGTATAGCTGGATTTGACAAGAAATCCTTTTCACCCTTGAGGAAACACCTTGAGAAATGAGTTCCCTTGCATGGATGCCTGCATTCCTGACTCTCAGAAATGAGTTTCCGGACATGAAATTTCCACATACCTATGCTGCGAGTACAAGTAGGCTGAGTGTAAAGAGGAATCAGCGGAAGCCTCCACGTGTTTCTTTGGTGCAAATGCAAAGGTGAAGTACAGAGGCAAGTTCCCAAACAAGAGTGGGTCTTTCATGTGCCCTAGGCCTAACAAAATTGCCTTTTGGCCTTTGAATAAGTCTCAGTATAAAAGGGAGATAGTGGAAGCCTCCATGTGTCTCTGTAGCACACTACTGATATGGTGCCCAAAAATAGAGACCCTAAACAAATGCGGACTCACCACGTGTCCCAACCTGAATTTTTTTTTGAAAATTTTTTAAGGACCAGTGGAAGGCGCCAAGTGCCTTGGGTCCAAGAAAGTTTCTTCAGCCATTGAAAAGTCTAAGTATGGGAAGTCGCATTGGAAACCTCCACGTGTCCCGTTGGCACTTCTTCAATAGTAAAGTACAAGGGTAGGTCCCCAAATAGGTGCAGACCCTCCATGTTTCATAGACCTTAGAAATTTTCTTGAAAAATTCAAGTATAGAGAGGAGCCAACAGAAGCCTCCACGTGTCTCCTTGGCACAACTACTAATGTAGGACCCTGAGGCGGATCCTCAAAAGAGCGCTGACACTCCATGTGTCCAAGATTTGAGTTTGAAGTAGGCCTTAGAGTTTCAAAAGGCCCCAGTGACCTAGATTTCTGTTTCTAACTTTTGATGTGTGTCCCGACGGAGTTGCGGGTTATTTCATAACTTTGCTCCCTTGTATAAAGAGGCAAAAAACTTCAAAATGTTTCGCCAACCCACCTTCCCACTTGTAAAACGAAAAACTGCCACGTGTCCTTCTTTGGGGTCAAAGTAATACTTTTTCGCTACCGCTTCATATTTGCTGAATAGCGAATCAGAGACTATTGGAGTCACGGGACCAATTTGGTATTTTTTACAAATGTGATAAAAGTGACAAATTTCACAAAAAATACCCGTTGGGCCGTATCTAATCAGAAAGGATGATGTTTCCATGGATGTTAGGACAAAAATTTACATGGAAAATAAGACATCACTTTGGAAAAAAAAAGGAAGGGGAAAAACCTGAATTTACACTCAAATTACAAATTATTTCTCATGGAAAGAAAAATGAAAAACAATATGTGGACTTAATATGATCCTCAACCAAAGGAAAGTACTAATCATGGAAACCAAATGTAGGAAAGAGCTTTCACGCATCAATTTGGGGAGAAAGAAAATATGAAGAACTAGGTATATTTGGAAGTTTATAGCGTAAACAAGGCAAGATTAAATTAAGCACCAACATCGGACCTGACTTAGGGATGGGCACTCACATTGAGTGCCACAAGAAAAAAAACAATCCAAGTGCCAAAAATAAACAATTGAACAACAGAGTCAAAGAAAAAGCTTATAGATGATAACAAAAATAACCAATTCCCCTAAAGACGAATTGAGAAACCAACAAAAACTAGTCACTAGGGACCAGGAAAAACAAAAATAGGAAAACATGAAAGAAGAATGAAACTAGAAGAATATACACTATAACTTAGTGTATACCTCAATTCTGAGAAATCAATCAAGGAAAAGTTTCGAATACTTTCCATTAATAAGAAATTCAATCATTTCCTCATCTAGGTCTGTTAAGAAGAAGGTATGTCCACTAATTTGATTTTCAATTGAATAAGGGCCCATCCACAATGCATCAAAATTTCCATGTTTGCCCTTATCCTCATGCCTACTATCCCACAATAGAAAAATATCTCCCACACTAAAATCTCTTAGAGTCACCTTATTATCAAACAACTTCTTCAATTTATCTCTAAATTTTACATGCCTCTGATGGGATTCCCTTCTTTCTTCATCTAACTCAACAATCTAATTGATGCAAGCATTAAAAGGACTAACCTCTTGATCTTCCAATTTTTGAAGAAATTAAAATAAAGACAATTGTATATGCAGGGGAAGTAGAGCTTGAGTTCCATACACCAAATCAAATGGGCTTTATCCAATAGCTCATTTAATAGCTATTCGATTAGCCCAAACAACAAACTTCAACTGCTCACCCCACTTACTTTTGTTCAACTCCAAAGTTCTTCTAATTGTCTTCAACAAATTTTTATTGTTGGACTCTGCTTGTCCATTTCCTTGGTGATTATAATTAGAAAAATATGTCAAATTACTCCCATATACGTGGCACATAGACACCAAAGGTTTAGCTCAAAATCTCATGGCATTATCAACAACTATTTTGACAGGTACTCAAAATTTGCAAATGATATAATTCAAAATGAAATCGATGACAATTTGGTGGGTTTCCTTCTTAGTGGGGATTGCCTCCACCCACCTGGTGAAGTAATTTGTGGCCACTAATATACACTTATGTCCTGCACTCGAAGGATCACAAATCTCCCCAATGAAGTCAATCCCCCAGTGCTTAAAAGGGGCTTTAATAGAAACATGTTACGACGGGAGGGACCATGAAGCTTTTAATTTCCCTGAAACATGTTGGAAACTTTCACATTTTCTTACCAACTAATTTGTATCTTTGAAAAGAGTTGGCCACCAATAACCACCCCTTAAGATCTTATGAGTTGTGACTCTTCCAACAAAATTCCCCCCACAAACTCCATGGAGATCAACAATTATTTTAGGGGCTTCATCTTCAGTAATGCATCTTAAGATAACTCCCTCAGGGTTCTTCCAAGCTAACCCAAAATAAGCAATGACATATTTTTTGGAAGCTAACTTAATTTCTCTTTTATTATTCTTTCTCAAATGTTTAGATCACTGTAGATGTTTGAGATAAAAAATGATTTCCTTGTACCATTCAGAATTTATCAAATTTTCAAGGACATTCAATCTTTCTTCTTCAAGCTCATTTACCTCAATTGTCTGCAGATTTCTCTCTACCATAATTTTTTCTAGGCCTAAACCTCTAACCAATTTTGTTTTTTGGATGTCCATATCATACTCTTGCAATTTCATTACCCATCGACATCTCTTGCTTGAAATCTCCATTTCTGATATAATATCTTTCACCATGTTGTGGGGAACATAAGCAATGACTTTAGAACTCAGAATATATGTCCTAAAGATATTTATTTCTTTTAGCAAAGTAAATGCCTTCTTCTCCATGATAGTATACTTTATGTCATCTCCTTGTAATGCCTTACTGAAAAAGGAAACTGGTCTTTTAGCTTCCTCATCATCCTTCTGCAACAAAAAAGACACAATAGCACTTTCTAAAGCAAAAGAAAACATTTGGAAAGCCTTCTTATAATCTGGAGCTGCTAAAACAGGGGCATTCTTTAATGCTTCTTGGATCCTAGCAAAATCTTGAATAGTTTCTTCTCCTCATTTGATACTTTGATCTTTGTTCATCATGCTAGTGATTCAGATAGTTAATTCAGAAAATTTGGAGATAAATCTCCTAATAAAATTAATCTTCCTGAAAAAAGGATTGAATTCCCTTCTTGGTTCTTGGAATAGGGAATTTGTTGATGGCTTCTACCATTTTAGGACCAATCATGACCCCTTTCTTTGACACAATGTGTCCAATCAGCTTTGCTTTCTGAACTCCAAAATGACTCTTCTTGGGATTTAGTGAAATACCATACTCCTTGCATCTTAACAACATTTTTTTCTAAGTGTTGTAGATGGTCACTCTTTTTTTTGGAGAAAACAGTCACATCATCTTGATATACAACGATAAAATCATTAACATAGTAAGAGAAATCTACATCCATTACTCTTTGGAAAGTGGCTCCAACATTCATTAGACCAAAAGACATTCTGACATATACATATGTTCCCCAAGGAGTGGTAAAGGTAGTTTTGATTCACTCTGATTCCTTCACAACTACGTGGTTATATATAGAAAAACCATCCAATGTGGATAATGATTCCCAACCAGTAACTAATTGTAACATATTGTACATATTTGGTAGAGAGTAGTTATCCTTCATTTATGATATATTCAAGTTTCTAAATTCCACACACAACCTTATATCTCCATCCTTATTTCCAATAGGTACCAAGTTTGCAACCCATGATGAGTACCTTGTGGGCTATATGATTCCTCCATACCTCAATTTTTTTAATTCTTCTTGCATATTTAGGGAAAGGATTGGATTGATCAACCTTTGTTTCTGCCTAAATGGCTTGGTAGAAGATTCCATGGGAATTTCTTGCTGGAAAAGATCCTCTCTATATGATTTTAGTTCAGAATAAGATCATGCTAAGCATTCTTGGTATTTATTCAACAATTGGACATACGAATGCTTTTCTTCCTTGCTCAAATTCCTACCTATCCAGATCTTACGTGGTTTATCCTTCGTCTCTAGGTCATATTTTTCAACATCTCGTGAGGCTGACATGTGTTTGTTGACAATGCAGTCAACATTATCAAAATTTGATTCTAGTGTAACCAACCCTTTGGGAATAGTATTAGTCTTCAACTAAATGATGTCTTTGCCAAATAAAGTCTCCTTTCCATTAGCCACACAAACCATTGGCTCCCAATCTATACATTGATTATAAAATTATCCTTGGTTCTGCAAAAACCTTTGCACCTGGGCGTCGTCTTCGAGCACTTTCCAGTGTTTAACATTGTCAGGAACATATGGCCTAGTTAATATCTCAATATTATACTCAAAATAGGGGGATACAGTAAAATTTTCAAATCTAGACCCCAATACAGCCAATTTATCTATTAGAGTATTATACTTCCTAATGTGATATATTATGTTGAAGGAGTCAACCATTTCAATGAAATCCCAGATTGCATACTTATACTACTTCATTCTCTGATTTTTTGTTGTATACAGTTTTCTAACCTGCTTGACAATTAGCTCTGAATCTCCTTTAACAATTATGTCTCTAACACCATATTTCCAATCAATTATTAAACCCAATAACAATGCTTCATATTCTGCAATATTGTTGGTGTAATTAAAGTTGAGTTTAATAGAAAAAACAAACTCTTCCTAGCCTGGAGATATCAGAACAATACCAGCACCATTTCCAAATTTAGATCGAACCCCTTCAAACAACAAAGTCCAAGGAGAACCTACTTTTTTAAGAGACTTACATTGATCAATTTTTTACTCTTTACCATCAACAAATCCAACAAAGTTATCAACATCAATGTCAGTGTATAACACTTCATAGGAAGCATTATTGGGATCTTCAATGACATGTAGCATCTTCTTTTCACCATACAACTTTACAAGGCTTCCCTCAATATGTATAGTAGAAAAAGACATATCCATTTGCACACTCCCACCCACACTAGCAGCCCATTTTCTTGATAACATCATTCCCCATTTAGCAGGGAAATCAACAATAAAAACATCTAGTTTTAAATTCTTGCCCAATTAGGCTGTAAATTGTACTATCAAACCCTTGACACATCCAACCACTGACACCTCTCTGGAATCCATGGTAGTTCACTTCCCATAAGATGATGTCTTGTTGATATCTAATTCATTCATGACCTCAAGAGGCATAACATTACATGATGCTCCAGAATTAAACATAGAATTGTGTAACAGACTGTCCTTAGTAATCAGAGTAGTGAAAAATGGATCTACATTCAGCTGGGACTCAACCAAGGATGCTCCCAAGTATACTTCAAGTGGCTCAGCTAGTTCTTCCAGTACTTGGGGTTTTTCCAGCTCTGTAATGGTAGGAGGAGTCTCAACATTATTTACATTTCTACCTTGGGTAATATTTTCTTCATTCAATCCCAAATACTCAAAGGCCCTTTTCTTATGCACAAGAATCCTAAGCAACTCAACAATTGGAACAGAAAGCTTGAAATGAATTAAGGCTTGTGTAATGTCATAAGGAACGTATTTGGGAAAGGAAACATTTAGAGAAATATTGAATAACTCATTTGATAGCAAAGGATTTTTCATGGTTTGAGCATGAGCTAGGATACTAGTTCTCTTTGGGGAAACAAGGCCTTTGCGAGATATATCTTTCTTAGGAGTGTATTTTGGGATATTGGTGAGAACTGGAGTTTTTGGTTTGGCCTGATGCCCTACCCCTTTGACAACTTTACTCTTAGTGTTATATTATTTTTCTTGGGCAACCACAACATTCATTAACAACTGCCTATCCTCCTCAAAAGGAATTCCTCCATCATACTTTTTAATCGTTAATGCACTTAAGTATTCAAAATCATTATTAGGAAATTTGAAAGCTTAGACCATATCTATTTCAAAAGTATGAGAGGGAGGAAGTGGTAATACCCAATGAATGCAATCCCATAAATCTGCAGCAGTTCTAGCACTAATTAATTTAGTTGAAGTTTCTCCTTGCCATGAGCTTGTAGAGCACCCCATCATGCACACATCATCATCAGTGTCATCATCAGCTTCCTCAACTTATTTGTCTTCATCACATGGGCCATGTCACAAGAAAAATCTGTCACACCACTCAATTTCATTGGATTCTTCCACAGTAGCAACTCTGGCAACTAAAGGATCAGGCATAGATCTATTTTCTCAGGGTTGAGGCTATTTATTTCCTGATCCCACTGGCTCTTTACCCCTGTCATATGATCTATGATCACCTATAGGATTATTTTCAAATCTTTCTTGACCTTTTGGCTTGTGTTGTGTTATCACCGAATCACAACACCCTTATATTTATACAAGCGCATGTCCTTGGACTCACAGTGTGATTGGATAACATGGGTACTATCTCCAAGTTGTGGGACTTGCTACTCGAGATAGACCTCCAGAGAAAGTTGGTTCTTGCTCCTAAACTACCTGCCACAATCTACTCTAATGAAGGGTAAGCTAACTGTTCTAATCTAAATTTCCAAGGAACCAAGGAGAGAGAGTTCATAAAATGAAAGCCTACATTAAAGCGGTGATACACCAGAAAAGGAGGGTGTGTGAGAGTATGTTTCCAATGTGTGAGATAAAGAAGCAAAATACACACTAGAGGGAGTGATGACAGTTCTCCATAATCTAGCAAAATGCATTAACAACAATATTCCAAATTTACACAATGATAATGGATCCATGCAAGAACATAATAATAGACACAATATTCTTGTAGAAATATTAAAGGGGCAAGAAGGATGCAAGAAAACATAGCAGGGGAAGATACATCCACAAACTTATATTTTATTGCTTCATGATATGCACAGTTCAATCTATTACAAGATAAGGGCCTGGATCGCCATGCAAGGAGTCCACTACAAGGGCCTATAGCACATTGGCTTCACAAATCAATTTTGATAGAGATTTTTTATCTGAAACTCTCCCTTTACAATGAGCCCAACACTCCAATTTATAGAAAAAATGAGAAGAAAAAGAGAAGGGAAAAATAGAAATCCTGAAATCTGTCCTTCAACCACATGTAAGAGACATTAAATGGAGTAAAATGATTATATATTACTTGCAAAAGGCTCCCCATACTATCCCAGGTGTTTCAGCAGAGAAAGAATGATGACCATGCCTCTTAATTGCACTCCCAACCACCAAATAAAACACTGTTATGAACCTGGACACGTTTTCTAAAAAATATTGATCAATATCTCATAAAATCTGTAATTTCTTGATTTTTGTGCATCAGGATTGGAACCATTATTCCAACGGTAACAATTTTGTGTGATTTTTTTGAGAAATGCAAAAGTTATGGCCTTCTGAGTGTGGGCAGCTATTTTGGGTCTGGCAGGCGTTTTCTGTCATTTGACGGGAATGAGCATTAACTGACTGGAGCCAAATATGTTTATTTTATTTAAATATATCTACCCTTGTTAAAAATAACAAATCCAGTTTTCGTGGCGTAGAGGACGTCGTGCTCGTTCAAGAAAGTCCAATTTTGTGAAAATCAGAGCTCAGAGTCAAAAGTTATGGCCGTTTGAAGTTTCACAGGTCAAACATTGACTTTTCTTCTTTGTTGCAGCTATTTCAGAAAATCGTCTGATTCACGTCCCTCGCGTACCTTTGTCCTAGCTGTCCCGAAAAAATTCTCCAGCATCGGCTGATTCGGGCTTGTCTCTCTTTTGCGGCCTTTTCGCCTTTCCGTGTCTCGCGCATCCCGACGTCCCAACTATCCCGCGGACCGTCTTTCGGAAAATTGGCTGATTCGCGTCCCGCACGTACTTTTGTCCTTGGCTATCCCAGACAAAAATCTCTGAACTACCTGAAATGGACCGTCTTTCAGCAAATCCGCTGATTCGCACCCCGCGCTTACTTTCGTCCCGGCTGTCCCAACTGCGCGAAACAAAAACTTGACGATTTTTCTTGCTTTTGGCCGATTCAGCTTTTCGCGTCCCTCGCGTCCTGATGTCTCAACTATCCCGCAGACCGCCTGGGACAAAAATGTCTGACTTAGCCAATTTTATTTGTATTTCGGCCCCAAGCTTGGTACGATGAACCTTGGTGTGACCCGCACTGGTACGACCCGAACCCTTCAAATCCGAAATGCTTTAAAACAATCCTGCAACCTTATTTTTTGCATTTTTTTCATTTTTTCTAACTCATTGTGATTTATCCTTGGATGGGAGAGTTAGAAAGAAGCCGAGGGCCCCCCAAAAACATGATTTTTTTCCTTGAATCAATCTACTTGCTCAGGACTAAATAATTTGATGCATGTTATCAAAATTTCCTCGAGGGGTGAATTTTGGATAACATGTTGACCTTTGTAACCTTATTTAATCCCCTTCTCTGCTTTGGCCAATTTATAGGAAATTTCCTTAACAACGCCGGCCAATGTTTTTACAACCTCTTCGAGGTCCACATAATTACTTGACTAAGGCTTCTCTGGATTGATCAGCTTTATACCTTCCCTCTTAGGAGGCTTACCAACTTATTTGATATTGTTTTCAATCTGCAAAGCCATGGTGAAGGCCTGCCTCAAAGTTCTTGGGTTTTTATCCCTTAAATAATAGGTAGTCATTTTATCAAAAGCATCAAAATATTTTATCAGACAGGAAACATCACTTGGCCTCAAGATTAAAAGTATCCTATCTAGGGTCTTATTGAACCATGTATTGAATTCATGGACATATTCATTAGGATTATTCTTAATATTTTCAAATTCAGACAAAAGAAACCTGGGATCTGTCTTATCCCCGTATTACAATCTAAAAGCATTTTTCATTTCTGTCCATGAATCTATTGAGATATCTGGCAAAGAATTATACTTGTCACGTGCATCCTCCTTAAGAGTATGAATAAACATTTGTATAAACACATCCTCAAATTCAATCTCAAAGTCTTCCATCATATTTACAAAAAAATTTAAATGTTGATCGCCAGTGATAGTGTTATTCCCTTTCAAAATTTAGGTAGTTTATTTCTAACATCTTAGGGCACAACATTTGGATATCTAGTCATACCTCTAAAATATATAGGACCAAAAGTATTGACAACAAATGGAGGTCTGGGTGGGGGTTGGGCCATATTGTTTTGAGGGGGTGATCTTATAAGAGAAACAAAATGATGAGGGATAAGGGGTCTTTGGAACACAGGAGTACAAATAATCCCTGAAAATGGTGCCATTCTGGTGTTGTTTCCGCACAAATAAGTCCCAAAGTTCAAATAGTCCCTGGCAATGCCGCCATTCCAGTGTTGGTATCAAAATTAATTCACTTTTGGAAGTCAAGTAGCATCACATATTTAACCAATTACTTAGAGATAAAAAAATCATGGTATAAGTTGTTTTATAGCCAGGGAAGGGATTTAGATGGCTCTTTGTCACTCAGGCATTAGAGAAATGGATAGCACCTTCCTTAAGGATTTGATCTATCCACACTACTTTAGGTCGTGCCTTTCAACCAAGGTGAGAGGACTCATTTTGTAACCTCTGTTGGTGAAGGACATAAAGAGATCCTTCTTTGCACACTTTTTAGGGGAACCTTGAGAAAATATGATCAATACACCACAATTTAACTCTCATGAGTTGTCACTTATAAAGAATGGAGATGCTTTTTGAACAAGGCTCAGGTTACTAAAGACACTTAAAAATTGTTTCTTCTATATATTTTGGTAGTAGAATTTGTTTATTTGTGGATACATAACACAAACATGGGCACTTCAGGTAGGATTCATGGTTATTTGAAATTTTCTGGTGTGAAATTAAGCAATATGAAGTTGATTTCACTAGATCTTTAAGAATCTGTACAACAACTGGAAAACTAACAGAAAAATGCTTTAGAATAGAAAAAATATTCCTCTAACCAGAAGGTGTGCATCAATGGAGGCCCACCTCTACAAGGTTTCACACAATCTTTAAGAATTCAAAATGAAGGCTCGAGCTAAAGACTCAATTAAAAATTAACAACCCCTAGTTCATCATGCCTAAGATACACTCATAGGCTTACAAACAATATTTATCAACATAGTGGAAGTAAAGTAAAATGATTTTAAATTGTTTATTTCACTACGAGATGAAATATCTTCTGATAATGAAATTACAAATGCCAAAATACTAACACATGGATGAGATCTTGTGTGATTCGGAGAGATTTTACTATAATATTCCAATAGGAACAAGAAAAACTATTTGAAAGACATTCTGAAATAAAAGCAGAGACAATTTTACCCAAGATCAACACAAATTAATTTGAAATTTATCAGATTCATCAGTAGGGGAAAGTTTCTTGAACAATCTCAGATCTTGTCAATGGTTGTACACTTGTAACCATCTTGACGTGATTGAAATCTAAAACACATGAAATTAATAGGTTTCTCAGATGGTCTCTCAGGAAGATGGGATTTCTCAAATTTTCTAGTAAAAATTAAACCCCCAACCATTTTCAAAGAGTATCCTGATTGCATTTATATAATTCACTCACTCACTTATCCCAAATTTCATCCCCAAAAATAAGAATATTCGAGGAATGCTTTGTTTGTTACCAATTTATCTTAGAAAATGATGATTAACAAATTTACACTCGAAGCTTCCAGGTGGACAAATCATGAACGGATCACGTTTCTCATACCTTCAGCCATGACTAGGATGCCACACCATAACCTTCTGACATTCCTTCTAATAATTTTTTTTTCATTTGAGAAATCCTCATTTCAATCATTTTTAGGTAGCTTTGTATAGTGGATCTGACAAATAATCATTTTCACCCTCAAGGAAACACCTTGAGAAATGAGTTCCCTTGTATGGATGCCTACATTCTTGCCTCTCAGAAATGAGTTTCCGTGCATTGACTCTTCAACATACGTGTGCTACGAGTCAAAGTTGGCTGAGTGCAAAGAGGAATCAGTGGAAGCCTCCACATGTTTCCTTGGTACAACTGCAAAGGTGAAGTACATCGGCAAGTTCCAAAACAAGCGCAGGCCTTCCACGTGCCCTAGGCCCAAGAAAATTTCCTTTTGGCCTTTGAAAAAGTCTTAGTATAAAAAAGAGCGAGTGGAAGCCTCCACGTGTCTCTTTGGTGCACTTCTGATATCATAGCCAAAAGAAGAGACCTTAAACAAGAGCAGACTCACCACATGTCCCAACCTAAAAATTTTGTTGAAAATGTTTAAGGACAAGCAGAAGGTGCCAAGTTCCTTGTGTCCAAGAAAGTTTCTTCAGCCATTGAAAAGTCTAAGTATGGGAAGACTCAGCGGAAACCTCCATGTGTCCCTTCGACACTTCTTCAAAAGTAAAGTATAGGGGTATTTCCCCAAATAGGTGCAGACCCTCCATGTTTCTTAGGCCTTAGAAAGTTGCTTGAAAAATTCAAGCATAGAGAAGAGTGACTAGAATCCTACACATGTCTCCTTGGCACAACTACTAAGGTAGGACATTGAGGTGGATCTTCAAATGAGCACCAGCCCTCGACTTGTCCAAGCTTTGAGTTTGAAGTAGGCCTTAGGGTTTCAAAAGGCCCTAGTGACCCGTCTTTCCACTTCTAAATTTTGATGTGGGCCCCAGCAGAGTTGCGGGTTATCTCATAACTTTTCTCCCTTATATAAAGAGGCAAAAAAATTCAAAATGTTATGCCGACCCACCTTCCCACTTGTAACATGAAATATTGCCACGTGTCCTTTGGGGTCAAAGTAAGACTTTTTCCCTGGTGCTTCATATTTTTTGAATAGCCAATCAGAGACTATCAGGGACGTGGGGCCGATTTGGTATTTTTTACAAAGGTGATAAAAGTGGAAAATTTCACCAAAAAGACCCATCAAGCCACATCTAATCCGAAAGGACCATGTTTCCATGGATGTTGGGACAAAAATTGACAGGGAAAACAAAACACGATTGTGGAAAAACATAAGGAAGGGGAAAAAACTGAATTTACGCTCAAATTACAAATTGTTTTTCATTGATAGAGAAATGGGAAAGAATATTTATAATTAATGTGATCCTCAACCAAAGGAAAGGACTAATCATGGAAACCAAATGAAGGAAATATCTTTCACGCATCAATACGAGGAGATAGAAAATATGATGAACTAGGCAGATTGGGAAATTTTTAGAGCAAACGAGGTGAGATTAAATTGAGCACCAACACTCTCAATCCCAAAATTCATATATTTACAATACAATAAACAATTTTAGGAAGGGTAAATTTTTTGTTTCCATTAAGGTATCCCTTGAGAAAAATAAGTTTCATCATAGGCGGACAAGAAAGGAAAAATTTCAAAAGAAAAAGAGTGTTTCATCCCCATTTTGATTTCCTCGTAACAATGACAAGGATAATGAAGTCATTGTAAATTATACCACCCTTTATGATAATTAAAATGAAAGAATGGTTGACCATAGCATAGATCCTCTGTCTAAAGAATAAGAAAATTGAAACTTATTTAGAGAATCATATTATAATGCTAAAGGACCATTTTTTAAATATGAAAAATTCTCAGAACAAGAAATTATGATAAGTTAACATGAGTCAGATAAAAGCTTCCCATCATGGTATGATGAGACCAATGTTAGTGATATTGGGATCATCAATTGGTTGTATAATCTAGCTATCATAATTATGACACATAAATCCATGTATCTAGTGATTAAGTGATGTTGGGTCTTTGTTTAAGAATATATGTGTTTTTTATAGTTTAATATGGTTTATGTATGAATTATTATTGGACCTAAAATATATACTATCATTCCATCTAAACATTGTATTGATTTTTATGAATTTATGGAAGATAACATATGTTTTTATCTATTTTTTATGTGAGCTAAAATAATTGATACACCTAAATATGGATTTATTATTGTTATTCATATGTGTAGTAGAGATCTTATTTTTGAAGTGTTGTTTTCTAAGTTAAAATCCCAAGATTCAAATGTATTTAAAATTTATTGCATAAATCTTGCATGTGAAAATTAGATTTGTTTTTTGTGTAGCCACTATTTGTTAGAGAGAAAAAGTTAAAGGATACGATCATCGACAATGTTAAACAAATAGAACATATATTCAATATTTTCAGAAATTTTTGTTAGCCTCCTCACATTGGCTTCTAGGTAAGTCACCATTTGGTAATCTATGGTTATATCGCTTATAATATTATCCATTTATATGATTATAATTCATTTCCATTACCTCTCAAGATCCTTTTAGAACATCAAATGTGGATCCTCCTCGTAGGAAAAGACATAGTGACATCAATATTAACATAAGCTCATTTAATTTGAAATATGTTTATGTGATGTTATACCCCAAGTTTTTCCACTCAAAATGAATAGATATTTTCTAGTAATCCTATAAAATTTTGACAAGTTTTTTTTCCTTAAGTTTAGTGTTAGCTAGTTTTCATTAGATTCTGCTTTACTAATCCTAATGCAAATCTAGTTGATAGATGTATTAATATTTTTCATAATATACTGACAAGAACTCAAGTGGTTACTTAGGATCCAATATCCCACATCCTATGGGCATAGTCAAGTATGAGTTGGGATTTATTCTAAAAAATTGTTTCCATTATCAGATTGTTATCCATAACTCGTACTAAAAGCCCATAGAACAAGGGAATGAGTAGATGTCGCAATGGCCTCCAAACTATGAATTACATTGAATTAAATTATAAATATTTAACCAAAATATCCTTGCATCATTGTAAGGTTATAAATTTAATTGTTGACTTAGGTGTTTATATTAATCAAATAATATGAGAAATGAGTTTGAATTTCGATCTTTTAGAAACATTAATCTTGATATGAAAGTCTTAGTTGTACCACTGTATCAAAATTAGTTATCAAAATAATTTTTTGTTTATTGGGAAATTAAGTTTCAGATATGAAGTTGCAAGAATCTTGAATCGAGATTTAGATCAAGTGGATCATGTCAGTCAAAATTAGGATCCCTACGGAAAAGGTAATGCTCACATAATGATGTACATTATCACTTGTTTGTTATGCTCCCATATGCATTCAAAACTGGCACATAAAACAGTCCACTACGTCAGTGTCATCTCATGATTTTTGGAATTCATTTATAAATTAGTTAGATGATTACGTAAAGGTAATTGAATTCAACTTATCCTACGTTATATTGTATCAATAAGCATTTTTATGTTACAAAAATTAGTTTCTTTGTTAGTTATCCTCATCATTTAGGGTTATATAAAATTGTACTATCACAACATATAGTTTCCATTAACAGTAGGTTTCTCGAACATGTTTCACACGAAAATTTATAATTAAATGTTTACCTAGATAGTACAAGACTAAATAAGTTCTCTTCATTGGTGAATGATATACTTTTTTTGGCCATCATATCATTGTTAATATATGTTTCTTACAAACTTATTTACTCAATTCATAATGTCCTTATAAATCACATAAAATATTTCACTATAACTCAATCCATATTTTCCATAATAAGATGGAAAACCAACAATATAACTTCTTTATTTTATGGAGTCATGATAGTCAAATCAGAAAATACTTTGTTTATTACACATTAAGCATAACATGTGTTTATGGAAACAATTTTCAACAAATAATCTAAAATTAAAATATGCCATCCTTCCTTCATTCTACCAAGAAATAATACATTTTCATTTTATTAAAATACAAGTACAACAATATAATTATTTGAAATGTAATAAGCAATAAACACCACATGATGAATCACACTCATCCAATACTTTAATTCACTAGTTACAGATTTAATCCATCTGCATGTTGTAGGAAAGATAAAAGTTGAATATATGGTCAGTTCATTAAATTGGCATGAATTAATACACCTAATCTTATTCTTTTAGTTTGAAATAAAGTAATATAAATAAATATCCTCAAAGATAACATAAAATATTCCTAATGCATAAAATGAGAATAACATAATGAAATGGAAAGCAATAAGGTGATATAAAGCTATCTCAAACGTTTTGTTTCCCAAAAACTATGTTTGGACTACAAATGTGTTAATAACCAACCCTCATAGGAGAAATGACTTGTAATGTAACTGCGAATTTATTTATTTTCAACAACTACTAAACAACTAAATTGTTGTTAATAGGATTATTATATTGAGACCATACATTACTTCCACTTAAAGGTTGTTGATAAGAATAATACCCTAGGGGTATCTGTTTATGGTTGAACACTGATGTCAAGGTTTACATATATGATATCAGATGCTCCTTATAATAATGAAAACAAGTTTATATTCTTCAAACAACCAAAATGATGTCGCAAAATAAACTATCATACTAAACATAAATGTCAATGTTTCGTATATGGTCTTGAAGTGTTGTTTATATCTATATAGAAACACACACACACACACACACACACACACACACACACACACACACACACGCACACACACACACACACACACACACACACACACATCTTAATATATATAATAATCAAACATTTTCCCCATCCATGTGATCAACAAAAAATAATTATGTTAATATTCTTGCATAAACAATCATTAGTTACTTATACCTCATAAGGGTTGTAGTGCCCACTTCCCTTCAATACCTTTTTTGTTATTTATTATGATACTGTCAACTATACTTATGGATATTTTTGTAGCTTTTGATTTTGCATGATATTAGATGTTAGAGATCATGGAATGTTGTTGATTTTGATTCATATATAATGCATGTGGATTATTATAGACATTTTGATATTGATGATGATATGCTATTGACATGGTTATATATATTTCTGACATGCGATATTTTTGTCACACTGAGTAGGCCTTGATAATTGAACTAATGGTGTGATCATTTTGACATGGATGAAATGTAGAATAGAGATGTTGTTAGAAATTGTAAATGATATCGTAATTGCCTAGATGATGATTTGATGCATCTATAGATGATTGTTGATTTATATTACACATTTTACTGTGGATGTTTTCATGTGACCGCGAGGCTAAAGGAGGTGTTATGTGTTTTGCAGGTAAATATATTCACAACAAACATTGGGGGGATTGGATACCAACCACATTGTATTTCTAGGTGAATTCAACAAGGGTTCACCATGGCAACATGTATTTGTTGTGTGTATGTTTTAATTGTTTTTAGGGAGGAAATCGTGACCATGCGGTTATGGGATTTCCTCCAATTAGTGACCAAGGGATTTGATGTAGTTCTTTTATTTGATTTTCTAGGGATTTAATTTCCTAGTATGTGATTATTTAGAAATGATATGTAATTTCCCCTATTAACTTAGTGGGTTTAAATTGTGTCTTAATTAAAGTTAATTAATCATGTTACTAAATTAATTATAGATGTGACCAAAAGATAGGTCATTTATTAGATTAGATGGCTCTTTAGGTTATGTGTTGTAAGTTGAGTGTTTGCATGATCTTCAATTTTGTACACTCTACTCCTTCATGGAAATTCGGATTTGGCCTTAAGGGGAAAATTTTGGAGGCTTGTAGCACAAGTTAAACTTGTCCCACACCTTTTAAATGGACTATACCAAACCTACCTATGGATTGTGGGGGTAAAAAATAGACCCCATCATATGTGTTTTGGGATTATAAAAAGGTGACATGTTTATTGCACTTTTCTTACATGTAGTTTCAAAGTTATGTGCTTAGGGGGTGTGGGCTTGGATTGTATGTATTGGTACCCAAATTGATTCTCCCTCAAAAGCTGCGTAACATCAAATTTATTGTGCATTGAAGCGTTGATGTTTGCAAGTGGGGCACATTGTGTATCATTTATGGATTCCCCGAAGATATAGGCATATAGCCACCTCACCCTCATCTCTCCCTTTTCTATTTATGGGTAAGTTCTTTTTGTTGACTTGGGGGTCTATCTTCATTTCTTTATTGTTGCTCCTTTGAATTTTGGAGTTGAGAGGACCCTTTTGGAGCATGCTTGTGCATTTGTAGAGGATCTTGTTGAGTTGAAATTCTTGGGCATTGAAGGGACTTGGTAGTGAAGACTCTTGAAGAAATCAAGCTCAATACCATGGAAAGGTGGGAATCTATCACTCATAAGTTGTCCCTCTAGATAATGGATATATTTTCTGAGAAAGGTATAGGATACTAAAGAAAATGAAAACCTTATTGCTTATGCATGTTTTGGTAACTTGGGTAGATTATCCTAAGTGTGGTGTAGGAGGGGACTATGGGGATCTTACATGGGTAGGGATGGCATATAGTTGGTTATATTTAAATGAATTTTGGAGGGAGTTGGGTTGCAGAGTGCCCCACCTTGGAAAAGAAATTGCTTGCATTTCTGAGACTTGTTTTTTAAATGAGGGAGACTTGATCAATAGATATGCTTCAGAGATAGCATAAGAGATATCCCTGGGAGGCATTAGAATGGTGTGCTTTGAGTGGAGGCCCAAATCAAGATGTTGTGTCACACAAACTTTAGAGGATCCATATTAAAGGGCTTTAAGGTGTGAAACCTATTTCCCATTGGGAGGCATACAGTGACCTCAACCTTTAGATTCTTATCATGCCTTTAGCTTTACATTTTGAAGTCTTGTATATTTTGTTGGTCATCCTTCTTATGATTGTAAAGTGATTTGTAAAATTGTGTTATTCCACTATGGTTGTGAAAGCTCTCCTTGTAATTGTAATGTGGAAGTGCTACCAATTGTTTCACATGAGCTTGGATCTTGTCTGATTCATAGAGATTTCTTTGTAAGGTTGGGGCAATCGAGGGCCAATGAGGAGGATGAATGTCTTACTCCTCATTGAATAAAATGGTTGGGCAGACAGAGTGTTGCCTCTCCCCCTTTGACATAGATTTACTCAACTGAAGCTTGGTGGAGCTCTAATAGTTGGTGAATGTGTGTCTAGATATCCAAATCTCAGAGTCTCCCTCAAAAGCTGTAGCAACATCGCAACCAGGTTTGATAGGATCAGCTTAAAGACAAACTAGATAATAGTATGTTCGTTTTGTAGTCTGGGGATGGGATCTAACTGGGCCCTGTCATCACTCTTTTTGTGGAGAAATGGATAACACGTTAAAAGGATGTGATCTTACTCCTAACTATTTGCAGGTTGTGCAAATTCAACCAAGGTAAGAGAACCTATTTTGTACAACCTATGTTATCCCCTAAAAGAATGTTGGTAAATCACTTCTTTGACACATTATGATTTATAGATCAAGACCTCGGGAAAATCATGATCAACACACCAAATCTGACTCTCACTAGTTGTCACTTCTAGATTATGGTAGATATTCTGCAAATATCTCAGGCATTCAAGGTTACTAAAGACATTTGGTAGATCCTGATTGTTTCTGAATTTTTTGGTAGTAGGAATTATGCATTTGTACACACTAATAGGACAAAGAGGGGTTAGTATCGGGTAGCCATTTGTTGAAATTTTAAATTGAAAATTTTTTGGTCAAGGCCAGGTGAGGCAGGATGGACATGTGACTGGTACCAGACATCTTTAAGAGTTTTTCCTACCAAATGGAGAGCTAAATCAATAAGTCTCTTGCGTGCCAAGGACAACTAAAATGTTCAAGTCAAATTTGACAATAAGGTGTGCATCAATTGATGGCCAAAGATGTTTGCAGACTTTTTCACACCAATCTATGAGATCAAATTAATGTTCCTCTGGAGGCTTGGAGTGTAGGATAGACCCAATAAAAAATAAAAATCTAAGATCAATCACGCACTGAGGTACACCCAGAGAGCTTACAAACAATGGATTTGTCAACAGATGAAAGAAAAGTAGATTTTAAATCAAAGTTGTATGTTCATTTCCAGATGAAAGCTCTTCTAAAAAATGAATTTTGCAGATGCGCACTAAACTACCACTAGGATTGAGATCCATGTGATTGAGACGGGATTTTGACACAAGATTGCAATAGGAACTCTTTAAAACTATTTGCAAACATTTAGAGACGAATAGACACAATTTTACTCCACCCCTCAAGACAAATTTGACTCAAATTTGATTGAAATGTGTATCAGTAGGGGAGTGTTTCAGTGGAAAAATCTCAGATCTTGTCAATAGTTGTACACTTGCAACGAACTTGACATGATCAAACTTAAGATAAAAGAAATAAATAGGTTCCTTATATCCCCCGGATTTCTGCACCTCCAAGATGGACCTTTCCATCAAAATTTGACTCCTCCTTAGTCGATTTTTCTGCGACCATTCTGAACACTCCAACCCTTTTGATGAATAAGAAGCAAAAAACCCAAGTTGCCTCCTGATGGTCCTGCTTCCCCACCCCTCTGAATTTTCAAACTACCACAGCATATCAATGGTGCATCTTGAGATGGTCCACAACAAGTAGAGACCCTTAAATGAGCGATGGGCTCACCACGTGTCGTAGCCTGGACAGAATTTGTTTGAAAGTTTGAAAGATCAACAGAAGGCTGCCATCTGTCTAGGGTCCGATGGCAATTTCCTTTAACCGTTGAAAAGTCCAAGCAAAAGAAAGAGTAAGTAGAAGCTTCCAAGTGTCCTCCTGGCACGGTCTTTAAAATCTCACAGGCTATGTCCGCAAACAATGGTCCCTCTCAAATGTCCCAGGCCTCCCAATATTTTAAAAAAAATTTAAGTATGGGAAGACCCGACGGAAGCCTCAATGTGTCTTTATGGCACAATTTCAAGATGGTCCCTAAGAGCGAAGACTTTGAATGAGCACATGCTCACCACGTGTCCCTGTCCCGCCAAACTATATTAGCTGAATATTGTTTTTTCTAATTTTGGGAAAAGTAACGAAATACCCCACATCTCCTCCTGACACAACTCTAAGGCCAAACCCAAAAGTGAACTTTCAAGTGAGCATCGTTCCTCCACGTGGACCATTTTTGTGTTGAGGTGATCCACAAATTTTTTAGAGTGCCCTGCTAAGCCGCATCCAAGCAAAAGGGGCCATGTTTCCACTAATGCATAGATGAAAATTTGAAGGGGAAAACTCACCCGTGAAATCATAAAATGCAGGAAGATAACTGTTTGAGCCCGGAGATGAAATTTTCTTCGAGGACAGAGAATTTGGAAATGTTACAAGGCTCAAACACACTCCTCCAAGCTACATCCATTCATTTTTCTTCAGGTATTTGGGATAAAAATGATAGGGACAACATATTCCGACTGCAGAAAATGGAAAGAACGTGACAACCTGAGTTTTATACCCAATTTAAAGACTTTTTCATATGGTCAGAGGAACAAAGAATTAATTTTGGGAATTTAAGAGATCCTCGGCCAAGGAAGGAACTGACCATGGCAACTGAATGGGGGATATAGGATTTCAAGCACCAACACGGGGAGATGAAAATGTGACAGAGGCCACAAAATGAAAGATTCTTAATCGCAAATGGGGAGAAACTAATTTCAACACAAACATTGGCTCCAGCTCGGGGATGGGCACTCCCTGTGAGTGCCACAAGAACCAAATAATAGACCAAGTGCCAAAAATATCCATTGGGAAAAGGATTTAGGTTACAAATCAGAACATCAGAACCATCTCCTAAAAACAAACTCAGAAACCATCAAAATCAGGTCACTAAGGACAAGAACAGGCAAACACACAAGATAGAAAATAAACCAACAAACTATACATTGTACAGATGATGTTCACCTTGATTATGGGGAATCAATCAAGGAAATATTTCAAATGACTACCATTAACAGGAAATTTGAGTAATTCCACATCTAAGTGTTTCAAGAAGAAGTTATGGTCACCAATTCGAATGTCAATGGAGTAAGGGCCCATCCATAATGCATCAAAATTACCATGCTTGCCCTTGTCTTCATGCCTACTATCCCATAATAACACAAGATATCCAATGCTTAAAGCTCTTGGAGTGACCTTCTTGTCAAATAACCTCTTCAATTTTTCTTTGAACTTTATGTCTTTGGTGAGATGTCCTCCTTTCTTAATCAAGTTCAACAATCTAGTTAATGTGAGCATCATATGGTCTAACTTCTTGATCTTCCAATTGTTAAAAGAACTGATATGAGGATAATGGCATATACAAGGGAAATAAATCTTGAGTCCCATACACTAACTCAAATGGACTCTTTCCAGTAAATCCTTTAATAGTAATTTGATCAGCCCAAACAACAAACTTCAATTTCTCTCCCCATTTTCTCTTATTCGTTTCCAAGGTCCTGATAATCTTTAAAAAAAATTTATTATTGGACTTAGCTTGTCCATTTCCTTGGGGATTGTAGTTAGAAGCATATGTCAAATTGATCCCATACTCCTTATATATTGCCACCAAAGGTCTAGCTTTGAAGCTCATGGAATTGTCAGCAACAATTTTAACTAACACTCCAAATCTGCAGATGATATGATTCACCATGAAGTCCATGACAATTTTGTGTGTTACTCTTTTGGTGGGGATTGCCTCCACCCACTTAGTGAAGTAATCAATGGCTACAAGAATCCACTTATGGCCAGTACTTGAAGGGTCTGAAATCTCACCAATGAAATCCATTCCCCATTGCTTGAATGGGGCTTCAATTGATACAGGCTGCAAAGGTAGGGAGCCTGAAGCTTTCAGTCTTCCAGGAAAATGTTGGCAACTGTCACATCTTCTAACCAAAAGAGTTTTATCCTTGAAGAGAGTTGGCCACTAATAACCATCCCTCATGATCTTGTGTGTTGTGACTCATCCAACAAAATACCCACCACAAACTCCTCCATGGAGATTAGCAATTATCTTAGGGGATTCATATTTACTAATGAATCTTAAGAGAACTCCGTTAGGGTTATTCTAGGATAACCCATAATCAGTAATAAAATATTTATGGGAATTCAACTTAAGATATCTTTTCTAGTTCTTACTCAAATACTCAGGGCAGTATAGATGTTTGTGATAAAAAAATACATCTTTATACCACTCATAACTCATCAATTTTTCAAAGACATATACCCTTCCTTCTTCTACCTCATTCACATTAATAGTCTGCAAGTTGCTTCTAGCCATAAGATTAGCCAAGCCCAAACCTCTCACCAACTTCGTGGTTTGGATATCCATGTCACATTATTGCAACTTGTTTACCCAAATGCATATTTTTCTTCAGACTTCCATCTCTGATAAGATGTCTTTAACTGTAGTGTGGGGAACACAAGAAAAAATTTTAGAGCTCAAAATGTAAGGCTTGAAAACCTTTGTTGCTTTTACCAAGGAAAATGCTTGTTTCTCCATAATAGTGTATTTCAGCTAAGCCCCCTACAATGCCTTACTGAAAAAGGCAATTGGCCTCTCAGCCCCTTCATCATCCTTCTATAACAGGAAAGATGCAAGAGTGTTCTTTGAAGTAAAAGATTTTTTTTGAAAAGGATTCTTATAATCTGGAGCTGCTAAAACAGGGGCATGTTTTAATGCCTCTTTGATCCCATTGAAAGCTTGAATGGAATCCTCCTCCCATTTGATGACTTGCTCCTTCTTTAGCATGTAAGTAATTGGAATGGTCAACTCAACAAAGTTTGATATGAATCTTCTGATAAAGTTTATCTTCCCAAAGAAGGAATGAATTCCTTTCTTGGTTCTTGGAATTGGGACCTTGCTGATGGCCTCTACCCTTTCTGGATCTATCATTACCCCCTCTTGTGACATAATGTGACCAAGAAAATTTTCCTTCTGCATTCCAAAATGACACTTCTTTGGATTGAGTAAATGCCATATTCTCTACATATTATCATCATTTTGTCCAAGTGTTGCAAGTGATCACCTCTCTTTCTGGAAAACACAGTTACATCATCTTGGTAAACAACAATAAAATCATTAATGTAACCAGCAAAAGCAACATCCATTTCTCTTTGAAAGGTTTCTCCAGCATTCATCAAACCAAAGGGCATTCTAACATAAACATAAGTTCCCCAAGGAGTAGTAAAGGTTGTCTTAATTCTTTCTGATTCCTTTACAACAACTTGGTTATAACCAGAGAAGCCATCCAAGGTAGAAAGTAGCTTAGAACCAGTCACTAATTGCAACATGTTTTCCATGTTTGGTAAAGGATAATTATCCTTCATTGATGCTCTGTTCAGATTTCTAAAATCCACACACATCCTGATATCACCATTCTTCTTTCTAACTAGTACTAGGTTTGCAACCCAAGAAGAATACCTTGTGGGCTGAATAATCCCTCCATCCCTTAGTTTCTTCAGTTCTTCTTGCATTTTAAGAGATAGGAGTGGATTGATTGGCCTCTATTTCTTCCTGAATAGTTTTGCATTAGATTCCAAGGGAATCTCATGTTGAAACAGATCCTCTCTGTATGCCTTTAGTTTAGAATAAGTCCAAGCCATGAAATCTTGATACTTCTTCAAAAATTAAATATAGGAGTGTTTTTCCTCCTTGCTAAGATTGCTTCCCAATTAGATATTCCTTGTTTTATCATTTTTGCCAAGGTCATGCTCCTTACTATCCCTTGAGGCTGATATGCCTCTGTTAATAATGCAATCAACATTATCAAAGTTGGATTCAAGAGCAACCAACCCTCTAGGAATGGTATTAGTTTTCAGTTGGATGATACCTTTTCCAAACAAGGTTTCTTTCCCCTCTGCTACACACACCATTGGCTCCCAATCAATACATTGATCAACAAACTCCCTTTTGTTCTACAAAAACCTTCTGACCTGAGCATCATCATCAAAAACTTTCCAATGCTTAATGTTGTCAGAATAGATTGTTGAATAGATGGCCTTGTTAACACTTCAACATCATATTCACAATATGGGGACATTGCACAATTATGAAACCAAGATCCTAATACTGAAAGTTTTTCTGCCAAATCATTAAACTTCCTATCATGATGCACAATATTGAATGAATCAAACATCTCAATGAGATCCAAAACTGCATGCTTGTATTGTTTCATTCGTTGATTCTTAGTAGCATAGAGCTTTCTGACTTGCTTGAAAATTAGTTTTGAATCTCCTTTGACACTAATTTCCTTAACACCATATTTCCAAGAAATTATCAAACCTAATAACAATGCTTCATATTCAACAATGTTGTTAGTGCACTCAAAGTTAAGTTTGAAGGAAAAAAAAACACTTCCTTACCTGGAGAAATAAGAACAACACCAACACCATTTCCAAACCTAGAGCAAGCTTCATCAAACAATAAAGTCCAAGGAAAGAATTCATGTAAGACACTTGCACTCTTCAATTTTGTGCTCTTTCCCATCAGAAAATCCTACAAAGTTATCAACATCAACACTTGTGTACAACACTTCATAAGATGCATTGTTGGGATCTTCAATGAGGTGCAACATCTTCTTTTCTCCATAAAAATTGACAAGGCTGCCCTCAATTGAGATGTTGGAATAGGAAATATCCATTTTAATACTCCCACCAACACTTGCAGCCCATTTTATAGACAACAACATACCCCACTTGGCTGGGCAATCAACAATAACAACATCAAATTTCAGCTTCTTACCCGCGTAAGTTGCAAGTTGCACCACCAAACCTTTCACACATCCTACCATTAGCACCTCTCTGGAGTCCATTGTAGTGCACCTCCCATATTCTATTTTTTACTTTGATATCCAACTCATTCATGATTTCCAGAGTCATAACATTGTATGATGTCCCCGAATCAAACATACAGTTGTGCAGTAATCTATCCTTAATGATCAGAGTAGTGAAGAATGGGTCAATATTTATCTGAGACTCAACCAAGGATGTCCCCAAATAAACCTCAGGTGGTTCACCTAGTTCCTCCAATGCTGGTGGTGTTTCTAACTCTTCAATGATTAGAGGAGTCTCCACAATGTTTACATTTCTACCTAGGGCAGTCTTTTCCTCTTTCAGCCCCAAATACTCAAAGGCCCTTTTCTTGTGCTCAAGAATTCTAAGAAACTCAAAAATTGGAACATAAATATTTGGAAATGTCATAAGGGACATACTTTTTCAAGGTAGCATTGGAAGGTAAATTGACACACTCATCGGATGGCACAAGATTTTTGACAGCTTGGGCATGAGGAGGAATATTAATTTTGTTTGGGACAACAAGGCCTTTGAAAGATGCATCTTTCTTAGGATCCTCTTTAGGAATATTTGAAATTAATGGATTTTTTGGCTTGGCTTGAGGCCTTTACCCTTTGATAACCTTACTGCTTGTGTTATACTCCTTCTCTTGGGAAACAACATCGTTCATGAACAACTGCCTGTCCTCCTTAGATGGGATTCCTCCATCATACTTCTTTATCATTAAAGCTCTTAAGTATTCAAAGTCATTATTAGGTATCTCAAAATCTTGTATAGTATCTATTTCTAAAGTATGAGAGGGAGGAAGAAAGGGTACCCGGTGGATGCAATCCCAAAAACTTGCAGCAGTTCGAGCACTTATCACTTCAGTTGAAGTTGCTCCTTGTTGTGAGCTCATGGAGCAACCCATCATGCAAACATCATCATCATTGTTATCATCAGCTTCCTCTTTTGTTTTCCGATCTACTTCACATGGTGTATGGGGCATGAAACATCTATCACACCAGTCAACTACATTTGTTTCCTCAACAACAATAACTCTCGCAGCCAAAGGATCAAGTACCATTCTATTTTCCCTAGCCTAGGACTGTTTATTTCCAAATCCAATAGGTCCCTTGCCTCTGTCATCAGATCTCTGATCATTTCTATGATGATTTGTAAACCTATCTTGGCCTTGTTGCTTGTGCTGACCTTGTGAACTTTGCCCAATGCCATTTTCTTCCTGGGCTAATTTGTACGAGATTTCTTTGACAGCCCTTGCCAAAATTTTCACAACTTCCTCCAAATCAACAACCTTACTTGTTTGAGGATTTTCTATGTTAACTAGCTTCACACACTCCCTCTTAGGTGGTTTTCAAATTTCCTTGATGTTGTTATCAATTTGTCGAGCCATGGTGAAGGCCTGCCTCAGATTGGTAGGGTTTTTGTCCCTCAAGTAGTAAGCAACCTTTTTATCAAATGCATCTGAATATTTGATCAAACATGATTCATCACATGGCCTCAAGTTAATAGGAAATATCCTCAATGTCTTATTAAATCTAGTGTTAAAGTCATGCACTGACTCATTAGGATTCTTTTTAATATTCTCAAATTCTGACAGAAGAAACCTAGGATCCGTTCTATCACCATACTGCAATCTAAATGCATTATTCATCTCGGTCCAAGAATCAATGGAATTATCTAGAAAATATTTATACCAGTCCCTTGCATCTTCCTCCAAAGTATGGATAAAAAATTTGATATATACATCTTCAAATTCAATCTCAAAGTCTTTCATCATGTTGATAAAGAGATTTAGATGTTCATCACTAGTTATAGAATTATTTCCTTAGAACTTTGGTAGTCTATTTCTGACATCTTGGAGAACTACATTTGGATAAACAGACATCCCTCTAAAATTTATAGGACCAAAAGTATTTACAACAAATGGAGGTCTGGGTGGGGGATGGGCCATGTTGTTTTGAGGAGGTGACCTTGGAGGAGAATCAAACTGATAAGGGACAAGGGGTCTTTGAAACACAGGAGTATAACTTCCAAAATGGATATCCCCTAAAGGCTCTCTCTCTTGGAAAACCCTATCAACTTCAGAAAACAAAAGGAGCAGAATGAGAAGAAAAATTTTCAAAATCAAATGAAGGCCCTTCTCCAGATGGAGAATTTAATTCCACAAAAATACTACTTGATTCAGAATCACTTGAATGGAAATATTCAATGATAGGCTGATCACCTTCATCAATGGAGATCTCTTTTCTTGACTGTTGATCTCTAACAACTCTCCAGGATCTTTCTTCCTTCTGACTTTGTTTTTCCTAGCTCTGGAAATAATGTCCTAGTAGGATCCCTAGAGAAGAAAGATCTTCTTCCTTCCATCTTTGCAAAGATTAGTAAAAAATATCACTTGACAGAGGTTAAGACACTGGTACTTATAAAAAATTAGATCAACATGGAGTCGCCACTAAGGATTTCCACCTTAGTTGTGTAAATGCACTAAAAATATGATCTGTCAAATATCTGTCAACACTAGAAATTGGAAATGGAACATTCTGATCTTCCTTTACCTAGATTTATCAATGAAACTTAGTGCAATAACTGCAGAAACTAGAAATATTACACACAACACTTGTAACTTTGAACACTTCTTACAGGCCCGAACACAGGCTGATGTTGAAACAATGTACTAGCACTTAGAGCATATAAGAAATGTTTACCAGGGCCTTAGTATGAACTGCAATCACAATGTCCCTGGTAATGGTGCAGAAACATGGTGTTGGTACCCAAATTGATTCTCCCTCAGAAGCTGAGTAACATCACAGTTTTGACAGGAAGCTTAGAGGCAAGTAGGGCACGTTGTGTGTCATTTTGTAGCTAGGGAAGAAATGTAGCTTGCTCTTTGTCACTCAAATTTGGAGAAATGGGTAGCACCCTTAAGAGTATTTGATCTATCATCACTACTTTATGGTTGTTCCTTTCAACCAGGGTAATAGGACATTTTTGTAGCCTATTGTTTGTGGAGGAGATGGAGATGTCATTCGTTGCAAAGTTATTGAGAAGACCTTGAAGAAAACATGATCAATATAGAAAAATATCTAACTCTCACAAGTTATCACCCTAGATAATGGAGATATTTTCTAAGCAACGTTCAAGATACTAAAGACAATGAAAACCTGATTGCTTCTGCATGTTTTGGTAACAGAAATTATGCATTTGTGCACACATAGGACAAACAAGGGTAGTATGGGTATGATTGGTTGTTTTTAGATAATTTTTGTGGGAGGTGAGGCAAAGTGGACTTTGATTCGCCAGATCATCGACGAACTTTTACAAAAATGGAAGGCTTGATCAACAAAATGCTTCAAAACAACTAAAATGTCCCTTTAAGCTCAGAATGATGTGCTTTCAGTGGAAGCCCAAAATCAAGCATTTGTCACACAAACTTTAAGGATCCAAAATGAAGGCTGAAATTGAAAAAAAAATCGATTAAACAATATCAATCTCTATTTTATCATGCATAAGATACCCTCAAAGGCTAACAAAAAATATTAATCATCATGCTAAGAGTAAAGTGATTTTAAATCTTGTTTATTGCACTAAGGAAGTATGAAACTAGATAAATGAAATTCTAAGTTCCACCAAACTATCACAAAGCTAAGATCTTAATGTGATTCATAAAGATTTCAGATGTAAGATTACAATGGAAACAAGATATCAAAAGTATTTGCAGACATTCAGGAAATGAAGATCAGACACAACTTTGCTAAAAGATCGACATAGATTTGCTCAAATTTGATTAAATTTATCAGACCCTCCCCAGGGGAAAGTTTCTAGATATCAAATCTCAATAGCTTGTCAATCCTTGAACAAATATGCAACCACCTTGACATGATAAATTTAACACAAAATAAATAAACAGGTTCCTCAGGTAGTCTCTTGGAGAAAATATGGAAAAATCTGTCAAAACATTTGTTGTCAAGAAATTAGCTCCCGAACTTTAACCCTCGACAACCAATTTGCATGGGACTAAATTCCTATGCAATTTATAACATTTTTACAAAAGAGTTTTCCCCCCAAAAAAAATTCAAAGCACCACTGCTTGTTATGATTTTGATCTTGACCCCATGAATCAGATCTGCAAAAAGGTTGCCCTAGGAAACTCAGTGGAGGTAAATTTCTTCAAATATCTTAGCATTCAATTCTTTGGAATCTAGTAGACCACTCTTCCTCTTATGCCCCAACTACTTCCACCCCTAATCTTTTTAAATATGGTTCTTTAAATTGCCAAGGAAGAATAAATTTTAAAATCAGATTGAGGCCAATAGTCAGATCACATCTTAATGGTAAAAGTGGTCATTCCGGTAGATTTTTTTTCACCAAACCAAGAGTATCAACGGAAGTCTCTTGTGTCCAAGGAAAGAAAGATCATCTTCGAATTTAACAGTCAGATTACATATTTAATGGCGAAAGGTGATTTTCAGACCTTCCCCACCTGGAACTAGTCAATATAAAATTAATGTTCCTCTTCATTTGGCATGTGCAGGAGACTCCAAGAAATGATAAAAAACTAGAAAAATTTGCATCCCCAGGAGCTTTGGATTGAGAAATGGTGGAAGAAAATGGCAAATACAGATGCACATGTTGTCGTTGATGGTGCCTTTTGAATTTGGACCATCCATGTGGGAGATCTGAATTAAGATGGGCCTGGGGATCATCTTTTTTACTTTTTACACCTTTTGGCAAAAATGCTTTTAAAATTTCTCAATTTTCTCCCCCTGCTACCTTTGAAAAATGGGCTTGACACCTGTCCCAATGTGGGTCCCAATGGAAACGCACTTCCTTTCTATAGTTTAACCCCTTTTTTCACAAAGGAAATTTTTCAAAATTTCCCACCAGATGTCCACACCTGCTGTCTATTGAGCTGTTACATCAAATTTTGACTTATCCTTTATCAAGCTTGCAAAATCCATTTTGATGATTTTAACCCTTTGCGATGACAAGAGCCAAAAAAACCAAGTTGCCCCCAATGGCCCGCTTCCCCACCCTTTTGAACTTTTCAAACTGATCCACAAAGTCTCAATGGCCCATCTTGAGATGGTCCCCTAAAGTAGAGACCCTGAATGTGCATGTGTCCTAGCCTAACAAAATTTGTTGAAAGTTAAAAGCTCAGTGGAAGGCGCCATGTGTTTAGGGTCAGCGGAAGTCTCCTTTGGCCATTGAAAAGACCAATCAAAAGACAGAGTAAGTGAAAGATTCCAATTTTATTCCTAGTGATTCTTTAAAATAAAACTAAAAGGTCGGGCCCTAAACATGCACTGTCCCTCCATGTATCCCAGGCCTCTCAAATTTGACTTTAAAAAAATTTTAAGTATGGGAAGACCCGGTTTTGGAAGCGTCCACGTGTCTTTATAGCACAATTTAAAGATGGTCCCTAAGATGATAAATCTGAATGAGATTTTGCTAACCCATGTCCCTATCCAACCAAATTGTATATTGCATGGAATAAAAATTTTTGTCTAAGATAAAGTGGGACATTTCAAGCATGTTTTACCAACACGTCTAAGGAAACCCAAATGTGGATAACATTCAAGTGAGCGTCCATTCCTCCATATGGACCAATTTTAGTGGAGGTGATCCACATGGGAAATTTTAGAGTGCCCCGTTTTGAGCCTGCAAACCAAAATGTGCCATGTTTCCTCTGATGTAGAGATGAAAATTTATTCAGGGAAAAATCACCCGTCAAACCGTAAAATGCAGATTTGAAGAATTGTTTCAGGCCTAAGATGAAATTTTTCATTTGAGGACAAGAGAATTTGGAAATGTTATTGAGTCTAACTCATAACTCCTCTGAACTACATCCATTCATTTGCATCCTACTTAAGTATTTCATGGACAAAAATGACAGGGATCAATCAATTCTATGATATGTGTCAAAAATGGAAAGAATGGGATAGTCGAGTTTTATACCCTTGAAATTTACAGACTTTTCATATGGTCAGTTGGGCACAAAGAATATTTGTTTCAGCATTTAAGAGATCCTATAGGGCCAAGGAAGGAACTGACCATGGCAACTGAATGGGGGATAGAGGCTTTTCAAGCACCATACACGATTCTGGGAGATGAATATGTGACAGAGGCTTCATAAACTTAGCTTCTTAATGGACAAGGGGCAAAACTGAATTAGAGGCACCAAAGGTTTAATGTCGAGTAAGTAACCAATGTATTCATTCCTCTCACCCACAAGATTATGGCTTACAATGGAAAACCCTACTCATATTTGGAAAATGTGTTAGGAAATAAGGCCTTGAGTTGATATGGCATCACTTATCAGAGCACAAATGAAGGCTATCTCTCTAATATTTTGGAGATATTCAGATCTTTTACTTTTTTAACCTACATTACTTCATTATTTGAGTCTCTTTCAAATACCTTGAGAGTGCTTGTATTCCTGTTGGATATCAAGTTGATTAGTTTCTTGAGTTCAATGGATAACTCTTATATATTGATTCTTGGAATCAAGGAAACTACAATCGAAAGGCCTTGGGGCTTTATCTCCTTGCTTATGTAATGCCTGTTATTTCTGTATATGTGCTTGATTTTTGAGTGTTTCTGGAAAGGATTAGTGAAGTGCTAGATGGGTCCACGAATTCCTCCAGTGTTCTGCAATGGTGATTAGTGATGAGATTCACTTATGAGGCATAAGTATTTCTTGATATTGAACGGAATTTGAAATTAGGAGCCTCTGCGAACTTGGACTAAGGACCTTATGCATTTGCATATAAATTACTTATTAACATATCTATCAAAACTTATTTCCTGGCATAAGCTTAGTATTTGATTGGCATAACTACCTTGACCAATATTTGAGCACTGATGAGTATTTTAGTGAGCATATAATGCCACTAGCTTTTACAAAGGAAATATTGCACAGAACATGTAATTTCACCATTGGAGAGGCATTAAGTTTCCTCAACATAGGATGACTAGTGTTTCTTTGAGATTTCATATTTATGCACTTAGTTCATTTGGATGATCATTACCTGTTGTCGGTATGTGTACACACTTTGTTTAAATATTCCCCGAAAATGGTGCCATTCTGGTATATGTTGCTGTAGAATAATACTTGTATCCCGGAGTTCAAACTAAGACTAGCCGATGCAATGGCATTTAGTTCTGTCAAAAGAATTTTTTGTTATCCAAATTGATTTTCCCTTTGAGTGGTCGAGCAACATGTCACAGATTTACCAAGATACTTCAAGAGATAGATACAACCATGATATGATTCATTTTGTAGCCTAGGGGGGGATTCAACTGACTCTTTTTCACTCAGGAATTAGAGAAATGGAGAGCACCTTATTAAGGGCTTGATCTATCCCCACTACTTTAGGTCGTTTCCTTTCAACCAGGATTATAGAACTCATTTTGTAACCTCTGCATCGATGAAGGACATCGACAGCTCCTTCCTTGCACAATTTTCAAAGAGAACCTTGAGGAAATATGATCAATACACCACAGTTTAACTCTCATGAGTCGTCACTTCTAAAGAATGGAGATATTTTCCGAGATAAAGGTTCGAGGGTAATAAAGACACTTAATGAATCTTGCTTGCTCCTTGTATACTTCGGTAATAGAATTTGTTCATTTGTTGATACACAACACAAATGGGGGTACTTCATGGTAGGATTCAATGGTTATTTGAAATTTATTGGTGGGGAAGTTAAGCAAGATAGAATTATATTATCACCATATCTTTTAGAATCCTTTACAAATAATTGGAAAACTAACAGACATGAACGCTTCAGAATAGCCACAAGTTATTCCTTCAACCAGAAGGTGTACATTAATGGAGGCCCAGAGATCTGCACGGTTTCACATCACTATTCGAGAATTCAACACAAAGGCTCAAGCCAAAGAATAAATTAAACATGCTAACAACCCTCTGGTTCATCATGCATAAGATACACTCATCGACTTACAAACAATCTTTATCAACATAGTGAGATTAAAATCATTTTAAATTGTTTATTTCATTACCAGATGAATTGCTGTTCTCATAATGAAATTCCAAATGCCAAAATACTAACACACGGACGATATCTTGTGTGACTTTAGAGATATTTTAATATAAGACTGCAACAAGAACAAGAAAAAACTATTTAGAAATACATTCTGAAATAAAAGTAGACATAATTTTGCCCAAGATCAACAAATAGTAATTCGATAGTTTATCAAATTCATCGGCATGGGAAAGTTTCTTGAAAAATCTCAGAGCCTGTCAATGACTGTACTCTTGCAACCATCTTGACGCAATTGAAATATACAAACACAGTGAAATTAACTGGTTTCTCAGATGGTCTCTTGATGAAGACTAGCTTCACTCTAAATTTTCTCAGTAAAAATTAACACCTCGACCTTTTATGCAAGAGTACTCTCATTGCATTTACACAATTTCACACGCTCATTCATCCCAAAATTTTCCCCCAAAAAAGAAGAACATTTGAGGTATCCTTTACTTGTTAAAAATATGTCTCAGAAAGTGATGTTTAACAAATTTACACCCAAAATTTGCCACGTGGATAAATCATGAACTAATCACATTTATCAGTCCCTCAACTATGACTGGGATGCGATAGCATAACTTTGAGTTGAACTAGGCTAGGGGGTACTTTTCACATTTTGTATCACTTAAAGAAATTGTGCATTTTTGCACAATTTGGTCTACCCATCCACTTTTGATATAGGCTTTACATGTGGATTTCCTAGGTGTGGGTGGAGTCACGGATTAATTTTACACCATTTTACCTTTTCAAAATGAATCCAAAATTTCCAAAATACCTCCAACGACCTGCCCTCCCACTTTCGATATAGACTCAACACGTGGCTTTATCTGGGCACTTGCGGGGTCGCGCTTCACTTTTATACCTTACTCCCTTTTTTAAAACAAGGTTAAAAGTTCCAAAGGCTTCCAGCAACCCCACTCCCTGCTTTTAATTTTCAATCCTAACTCAAACATGTGACCTCATTTGGTCCACAGTGGAATTATGGCTCATTTTTCTCCTTTTCACAAAAGGCCAAAATCTTCAAAATTCTTTGACAATTCGCCTCTCGGCATTTAACTTAAAAAATTTCCACGTGTCCATCTTTGGGGTCAAATTAAGAAAGTTCATTCACCACTTCACATTATTGAATAGTCAATTAGAAACTATTGGGGTCACGGGACCAATTTGGCATTGTCTACAATTGTGAAAAAAGTGACAAGTTCACACAATAGACCGGCAGCCACATCTAATCAAAAAAGACCACGTATCCATGGATGTTGGGAACAGATATATAGAGGAGACATAATCATGGAAGATGCCCAACAAAAAAATTTCTTCCCATGGAGAGAATACTATAAATAAAACTAAGGCTCAATGTGATCCATCACCTAAGGAAAGGACTGACAATGCCAACCAAATAAGGGAGAAAGCTTTGACACATCCATACAGGGAGATAGAGAATAATTCAAACCATGTGGACTGAGAAATTTTGAACAAACAGGGTGAGATTAAATTGAACACCAACATCAGCTCTGACTCAGGGATGGACACTCCTTGTGAGTTCTGCAAGAACAATAGACCATGTGCCAAAAAAACCATTGGGAAACAGAGTCAAGAACAAGCTTACAAAGAAGAAAAACAATAATTAATCCTCCCAAGATCAAACAGAGAATTTAACAAGAACTAGTCACTAGGGACCATGAGAAACTGAAACAGAAAAACAAAAAAATAGAAAAAGAACTAAAATACTATACACTGTACAATGACAAGCACCTTTATTCTGAGAAATCAGTACAGGAAAATTTTCAAGTGCCTGTCATTAATAGGAAACTCAAGCAATTCCCCATCTAAGTCTTTTAGGAAAAATGTGCGCTCACCAATCCAAATATCAATAGAATAAGGGCTGATCCATAATGCATCAAACTTTCCATGCTTTCCCTTATCCTCGTGTCTACTATTGTAGAAAAGCACAAGATCGCCCACACTAAAAGCTCTTGGAGTTACCTTTTTATCAAATAATTTCTTCAAATTTTCCCTTAATTTCACATTTCTTTCGTGGGATTCTCTTCTTTCTTCATCTAATTCAATATTTTGATTAATACGAGCATCATAGGGGCTGGCCTCCTAGTCCTCCAATTGTTGAATAAATTGAAAAGAAGATAATTGCATATGTAATGGAAGTAGAGCTTGTGTTCCATACACAAACTCAAATGGAATTTTTCTAGTATCTCTTTTAACAATGATTCTATCAGACCAAACAACAAACTTCAACTACTCACCTCACTTCCATTTTTTTAATTCCAAGTTCCTTCTGATTATCTTCAACAAATTCTTGTTGCTTGATTTTGCTTGTCCATTACCTTGGGGATTATAATTCGAAGCATGTGCTAAATTGATCCCATACTCATGACACATGACTACCAAAGGTTTGGCTTGAAAACTCATAGCATTATAAGCAACTATCTTAGTAGGAATTCCAAACCTGTAAATTAAATGATTCAAAATGATGTCCATAACAATTTGATGGGTAGCTTTCTTGGTAGGGATTGCCTCCACCCACTTGGTGAAGTAATCAATGGCCACTAATAGTCACTTGTGGTATACACTTGAATAATCTGAAATCTCACCAATGAAGTCCATTCCCCATGACTTAAATGGGGCTTCAATTGATACAGGATGTAAATGGAGGGAGCCTGAAGCTTTCAATCTTCCTGAAAAATGTTGACAACTCTCACACTTTCTTACCAGTAAAGTTTTATCTTTAAAAATAGTTGGCCACCAGTAACGAGCCCTTAATATTTTATGAGTTGCGACTCTTCCAACAAAATCCTCCATGGAAATCATCAATTATTTTTGGGGCTTCACCTTCAGTGATACATCTCAAAAGAACTCCCTCTGGGTTCTTCCAAGCTAACCCATAATACGTGATGATGTATTTCTAGGAGGCTAACTTAAGTGCTCTTTTATTATTTTTGCTTAAATATTTAGGGCACTATAGATGTTTGAGATAAAAAATAATATCCTTCTACCATTAAGAATTTATCAAATTTTCAAGGATATTCATCCTTTCTTCTTAAACTTCATTTACCTCAAATTTTTCAGGTTCCTCTTTGCTATAAGCTTTGATAGGCCAAGACCTCTAACCAATTTTTTAGTTTGGATACCCATATCATATTCTTGCAATTTATTTTTCCATCAGCATCTTTTACTTGAAATTTCCATCTCTGATAGGATATCCTTAACCATGGTATGGGTAACATAGGCTATGACATTGAAGCTCAAAATTTATGGCCTAAATATTTTTGTGGCTTTAACCAAATAAAAGGCATATTTCTCCATGATAGTATACTTCAACTCTTCCCCTTGTAATGCTTTACTAAAGAAAGGTATTGGCCTTTCAGTTCCTTCATCATCCCTTTGTAATGACATAGATGCAATAGTATTCTCTGAAGAAAAGGAAAACATTTGGAAAGCCTTTTTATAATTAGGAGAAACTAAAACAAGTGAATTCTTCAATGCTTCCTTAATCCCAATAAAGGCTTGAATAAAAGCTTCTTCCCATTTGATACTCTGATCCTTCTTTAATATATTAGTGATTGGGATAGTCAATTCGGCAAAGTTAGAAATAAATCTCTTAATAAAATTTATGTGCTCAAAATTGGATTGAATTCCTTTTTTAGTTCTTTGAATAGGAACTTTGCTAATGGCTTCCACTCTCTCAAGATCAATCATGACCCCTTCTTTTGGCACAATATGTCTAAGCAAATTTCCTTTTCAACCCCAAAATGACATTTCTTCAAGTTCAGTGCGATACAATATTCCCTGCATCTTAACAACATCCTTTCTAAATGTTGCAGGTGATCACTTCTTTTCTTGGAGAAAAATGTCACATCATCCTAATACACAACAATGAAGTAATTTATATATCCTGAGAATGCTACATCCATTTCTCTTTGAAAAGTAGTTCCAACATTAATCAAGCCAAATGACATCCTTACATACACATAGGTACCCCATGGAGTAGTGAAAGCAGTTTGGATTCTCTTTGATTGCTTCACAACTAGCCAACTTTATACCTAGAGAAACCATCCAAAGTAGATAGCAACTTACAGATAGTAACCAGTTGCAACATGTTATCCATATTTGGCAAGGGATAGTTATCCTTGATTGATTCCTTATTTAATTTTTTGAAGTCAACATACAATATTATATCCCCATTTTTCTTTCGAACAGGTACCAAGTTTGCTACCCATGAGGAGTATCTTGTAGGCTGTATAATTCCTCCATACCTTAACTTTTTCAACTCTTCTTGCAATTTTGAGGAACGAAGGGGATTAATTGATCTTTGTTTCTTCCTAAATTGCTTGGCATTAGCTTCCTGGGGTATTTCATGCTAAAAAATGTCTTCCTTGTATGCTTTCAGTTCTGAATATGACCAAGCCAAGTAGTCCTGGTACTTTTTTAGCAATTGGATATATGACTTCTTTTCTTCTCTGTTCAAGCTGCTGCCTAGCCATATTCTGCTAGGTTTACCATTTGTGCCCAAGTTATATTCTTCAACATCTCTTGAGGCTGACATGTTTCTATAAATAATGCAATCAACATTATCAAAATTTGATTCCAGTGCAACCAAACCTCTGGGAATAGTATTAGTTTTCAATTAGATAATGTCTTTACCAAACAGGGTCTCTTTTCCATCATTTACACAAACCATTGGTTTTCCAATCCATAATTTGATTGGAAAATTCTCCTTTATTTTGTAGAAACTTTTGGACCTGGGAATCCTCTTCAAAAACCTTCCAGTTCTTGATATTGTCAGGGACAGACGGCCTAGTCAATATTTCAATATCATATTCACAATAGGGAGACATTATACAATTATCAAACCTAGATCCTAATACTACTAATTTTTCTGCTACAGTATTATTGCTCCTATCATGATGTATTATATTTAAAGAATAATAAATTTCAATGAATTCCCAAACTACATGCTTATATTATTTCATTCTTTGATTCTTTTTTGCATACAATTTTAGAAGTTGCTTGAATATCATCTCCAAATCCCCTTAAACGATAATATCCTTGACACCATATTTCCAAGAAATCCTAAAACCCAACAACAGTGCTTCATACTCTACAATATTGTTTGTACACTCAAAATTAAGTTTAAAAGAAAAGTTAAACTCCTCTTGGCTTGGAGATTTCAAAACAACAACAATGCCATTACTAGATCTAGAACAAGATCCATCAAACATTAGAGTCAAAAGATAACCTACCTACTTAGAATACTTACACTTATTAATTTTATGCTCCTTATAATTAGCATATCCCACAAAGTTATCAACATGAACATCTGTTTACAATACTTCCTAAGAAGTATTGTTAGGGTCCTCAATGAGATGTAACATTTTCTTCTCACCATATAACTGCAAAAGGCTACGCTCAATTGGTATCGTTCCATAAGACATGTCCATTTGCACAATTCCACCCACACTAGCTGCCCATTTTCTAGATAATAACAACCCCCATTTCACAGGAGAATCCATAGTAAATTTATTCAAGCTTAAGTACTTTCTTGGATAAGCTGTCAGCTACATTACTAATCCTTTGACATATCCAATTACTAGAACTTCTCTTGAATCCATGGTAGTAAATTTTCCAAAAGCTGTTGTTAACTTGATATTTAACTCATTCATTGCCTCAAGACACATTACATTACATGAGGCTTCCGAGTCAAACATACCATTATGTACCAACGTATCTTTAATAATCAAAGTGGTAAAAACTAGATCGACATAGAATTGAGATTAAACCAGAGAAGCTCCCAAATAAACCATAGATGATTCACCTAGTTCCGCCAATACTTGTGGTATTTCTAATTTTGCAAAAATAGGAGGAATCTCTACATTATTAAGACTATTTCCTTGAGTAATATTTTCTTCCTTAAATCCTAAATATTCAAATGCCCTTTTCCTATGCTCAGGGTTTATAAGTAATTAAACAAAAGGAACAATAACCTTGATCTGACTCAAGGTTTGGGCTATGTCACAAGGAACATATTTAGGTTGGGTCATGTTAGAAGGGAGATTCACAACTTCATCTGATAATATGGGAGTCTTCATAGTCTGGGCATGGGCAGGAGCACAGGTTTTATTTGGAGTAGTTAGGCCTTTGCCATATGAATCTTTCTTAGGGATTTCCCTTGGGATATTTGTAAGAACTTGAACTTTTGGCTTGGTTTTTGGCCCTCCCCCTTTGACAACCTCACTTCCAGTATTATATTCTTTCTCTTTAGTAACTACTGCATTCATTAATAGTTGCATAACTTCTTCAGAATGCATTCCCCCATCACACTTTTTAATCATAAGATCCCTCAAGTATTTGAAATCATGGTTAGATAAATCAAATGATTGTAACATATCAATTTCAAAAGCATTAATGGGAGGAAGAGGCAATACCCAGTGGACACAATCCCATAAATTTTTAGCAGTTCTGGCACTTATCAATTTAGTTGAGGTTGCCATTTGCTGTGACTTCGCAGGGGACTACATCATGCACACATCATCATACATCTTGTCATCATATGCTTCCTCAAATTCTTGATCTACATCAAATGGGGAGTGTGGTAATAAAAACCTATCACACCACTCGATAACATTGGCCTCCTCCATAGTAGCAACCCTTACAGTCAAAGGATCATGAACCAATATATTTTCTTGAGGTTGAGGCTATCTATTTCCTGAACCCATGGGCCCTTTCCCTTTATCATCTGGTCTATGATCACCTCTGGGATGATTTCAAAATCTCTCCTGACTGTGTGGCTTGTGCTAACCTTTGGAACTTTTTCCTATCCCTTTTTTGTCTCTTGCCAATTTATAGGATATCTCTTTAACTACTCCAGCCAATGTTTTTACAACCTCTTCTAGATCCACAACCTTTTTTGATTGAGGCTTTTTAGGATTGATAAAATTAAAACCCTCCCTCTTAGGAGGCTTTCCAACTACTTTGATGTTATTTTCTATTTGTAAGCCCATGGTGAAAGCTTGCCTTAATGTTCCTGGGTTCTGTTTCTGAAGTATTAAGTAACCTGTTTATCAAAAGCATCATAATATTTTATCAAACAGGACTCATCACTTAGCGTTAAGATTCTAGGTAGCCTATTCAAGGTCTTATTGAACTGAGTATTGAAATCATGGACATATTCATTTGGATTTTTCTTATCCCCATATTGCAATCTAAAGACATTTTTCATGTCGGTCCATGAATCTATTGAATTATTTGGTAAATCCTTATACAAGTCATGTGCATCTTCCTCAAGAGTATGGATAAAAAACTTCACATACACGTCTTCAAACTCAATTTAAAAATCTTTCATCATATTGACAAAGAGTCTTAAATGGTGGTCATCAATGATGGTATTATTCCCTTGAAATTTTTGGCAGCCTATTTTTGACATCTTGTGGCACCATATTAGGATATCCATCCATAACTCTGAAATCTATAGGTCCAGAAGTATTGACAACAAAAGGAGGTCTAGGTGGAGGTTGGGCCATATTGCCTTGACGTGGTGAATTCACAATAGAAACATAATGTTAGGGAACAAGGGGTATTTGGAGCATAGGAATATAGATTTTGAAATAGATATTCTCTAATGACTCAACTTGTTGGAAAACCCTATTAACCTTGGAATAAATAGCGGAAAACTTAGAGGTACTCTTTTTAGACACAAATGATGGCCCCTCTCTAGTTGGAGAACTCAAATTTATATAAATATTACTTGGTTCAAAATCACTTGAAGACATATGGTATTCTTTAACCACAGTTTGATCACCTTTCAAAAATTATATCTCCTCTCTTGATTCTTGATTTCCAACAACTTTGCAGACTTGTTTTCCTTCTGAATTTGTCTTTCCTAGTTCTAGAAATTACTTTCTAATAGGATCGCTGGTGAAGAAATACCTTCTTCGCTCAAAATGTGCAAATATCGATGAAAAATTTCACTTGACACAAGTTAAAAAACCGGTAATCATGAAAAACTCAATTCAACATTGAGTCGTCACTAAGGATTTTCACCTTAGTTGCGTAGATGCACTATAAATAACTTTCCAATTGTCTATCAATGCTTAATTTATGCAAAGCTTAACAGATCCGACCTTCCTTTACCCACATTTATCACTATTGATGCAAATTTAGTACAATAACCACTGGAAATTTGAAATATTGCACAATGAACTTGTAATCTTGTATAATTATTACAAATCTCAACAAATGATGACATTGAAACAACGTATTTAAACTTAAATCATGTAAGAAACATTACCAGGGTCCATATGTGTATGCATTTGTGCAAATAAATCCCTGGAAACGGTGCCACTTTGGTGTTTCTACCACATTAATAGGCCCCAATGTTCAAATAAACCCTAGTAATGATGCCACTGTGGTGTTGTTTCCACACAAATAGATCCCAATGTTGAAATAATCCCAAGAAATGGTGTCACTTCAGTTTTGATGCCACACAAATAGGTCCCGGTGTTCAAATAATCCCCAGCAACGACACCACTTCGGTGTTATTGCCACATAAATATGTCTCAGTTTTTAAATAATCCTCAGTAACAACGGTACTTTGGTGTTGTTCCGACACAAATAGGTATCGGTGTTCAAATAATACTTGGAAATGATGCCACTTCGGTGTTGGTATCCAAATTTATTCCCTCCCGAGGGCTAACGAGCATCAAAAAATTGGCAGGATGCTTAGAGATAGACAAATCATGATATGATTCATTTTATAGTCAGGGATGGGATTCAGCTGACTCTTTGTCACTCATGCATTGGAGAAATGGATAGCACCTCACTAACAGTTTGATCTACACTCACTACTTTAGGTTGTTCCTTCAACCAGGGTGAGAGGACCCGTTCTGTAATCCATGTTGTTGAAGGATATAAATATATCCTTCTTTGCATGATCTTGATGAGAACCTTGAGAAAATATGATCAATACAACATAATCTAACTCTCACGAGTTGTCACACTGGAGAGTGGAGATGTTTCCTGGACAAGGTTCAGGTTACTAAAGACAATAATTGAATCCTAATTGTCTTTGCATATTTTGGTAGTGGAGTTTGTTCATTTGTGGATACACACTACAAATAGGGGTAGTTCATGTAGGATTCATCATTTGAGAAGTTTTTGGTGGCATGTAAAGAAAGATAAATTTGATTATACGAGATCTCTGAGAACGTTTACAACTATTCAAAAATTTACAGACAAAATAGCCAAAATATTACTTCAACCAGAAGGTGTGTATCAATGGAGGCTCAAAGATGCAAAACTTCATACAATATTCAAGAATTCAACACAAAGGATCATGCTAAAGACTCAATTAAATGTTGAAAGTCCCTGATTCGTCATGCCTAAGATACACTCATAGGCTTACAAAAAATCATTATCAACTTAACAAAAGTAAAGTGATTTAAAATTGTTTATTTAATTACTAGATGAAAGTTCTTCTCATAATGAAATTGATAATGCCACAATACTAACACATGGATGAGATATTGTGTGATTAAGATGGATTTCAACATAGGATTGCAATAGGAACAAGAAAAACTATTTGAAAAAATTCTGAAATGAGACAAACATAATAATGCTCATGATCAACATAGATTCATTTCAAGGTTCATTAGATTCATCAATAGCTGAGAGTTTCTTAAACAATCTCAGAGTTTTTCAATGGATATACACTTACAACTATCGTGGTGTGATTAAATCTAAAACACAAGAAAATAAACAAGTCTCTCAGATGGTGTCTCGGGAAAATGGTTTTTTCTCAAACTTTCTTAGAAAAATTAACCCCCTTATGCAAGAGTATTCTCATTGCATTTATACAATTTCATTCACTCAATTATCCCAAATTTTCCCCCCAAAATAAGAATATTTGAGGAATCCTTTGTTTGTTACAAGTTTGTTCAAGAAAGTGATGTTTAACAAATTCACACCCAAAAGATGTCAGGTGGATTAATCATGAATTGATCATGTTTCTTAGTCCCTCAATTATGAATGGGAAGCCATATCATAACTTTTGATAGTATTCTTAATCATTCTTTTATTCTGTCATGCAAGAAATCCTCTTTTTAATAATTCTCAAGTGGCTCTATATATCTTGATCTAACAAGCCATCCTTTTCACCGTTTAGAATACACTTTGTGAAATGAGTTCGCTCGTATGGATAAATGTATTCATGCCTCTCCAAAATGAATGTCCTCGCATGGATTATACCACATTTATGTGCTACAAGTCTGAGTTGACCAAGTGTGAAAAGGAGCCAGTTGAAACCTCCATGTGTCTCCTTGGCGCAACTGCAAAGGTGAAGTCTAGAGGCAGGTTCCCAAAAAATTTTGGGCCTTCCACGTGTTCAAAACCATAGAGAGTTACACTATTTTCTTAAAATTCTTACTATGGGAAGGTTCAGTAGAAGCTTTGATGTGTCTATTTGGCACAACTTCAAAGATTAATTCTAGAGGCGGGACCTCAAATGAGCGCAGGATCTCCATGTGCCCTAGGACCAAGAAATCTACCTCAGCCATTGAAAAATTCTCATTGTAAAGAGGAGCCAACAAAAGCTTCCACATGTCTCTTCGGTGCACTTTTAATATGGTTCCTAAAATCAGAGACTGAAAACAAGCACGAGCTCTCCACATGTCTCGGTCATTGAAAACATTTAAGAACAAGTAGATGGTGCCACTTTCCTAGGGTCTGAGAAAGTTGCATCGGACAATTGAAAAATATAAGTATGGTCAAATCTAGCAGTAGCCTCCAAGAGGATCCTTGGCACAAATCCAAAGGTAAGACCCAGAGGTGGATCCTCAAATGAGCGCTAGCCCTCCACGTGTCCTTAGGTCTAACAAAATTACACCGACAATTGAAAAGTCTAAGCATGGGTAGAGCTAGTGGAAAAATCCACATGTCTCTTTAGCACTCATTCACTATGAAGCTCAAAAGAAGGACTCCCAAACAAGCACAGGCCTTCCACTTGTTTAGGTTCTAACAAAGTTACACTGGACAGTTGAAAAGTATAAGTATGGGAAGATCCATTGGAAACCTCCATGTGTCTCCTTGGCGCAACTCCAAATGTAAGACCCATAGGAAGATCTTAAAATGAGCACATGCTCTCCACATGCCCTGGGCTAAAAAAATTTTTCTCGGCCATTGAAAATTCTAAGTATGGGTAGAGCTAGTGGAAACCTCCATGTGGAAAAGATTAGAGTTGAAGTGGGCCAGGGGGTTCTTTTCACATTTTCTATCACTTAAAGAAATTGTGCATTTTTGGAAAATTGTGCTTGCCCTTCCACTTTTGATATAGGCTTTACACGTGGCTTTCCTAGGCGTTGGTGGAGTCACGACTTGATTTTACACCTTTTTACTTTTCAGAACAAAGCTGAAATTTCCAAAATACCTCTGGCGACCCACCCTCTCACTTTCGATGTAGACTCAACACGTGGCTTTATCTGGGCACTTATGGGGTCCCGCTTCACTTTTATACCTTAATCCCATTTTTGAAACAAGGAAAAAAGTTCCAAAGTCTTCTGGTGACCCGCCTCCCCACTTTGAATTTTCAATGCTGACTCAAACATGTGACATCATTTGGTGCCTAGTAGAATCGTAGCTCATTTTTCTCCTTTTCACAAAAAGGGCAAAATCTTTAAAATTCTCTAACGATCCACCTATCTGCCTTTAACTAAAAAAAAATGCCACATGTCCATCTTCGGGGTCAAAGTAAGAAACTTTCTTCGCCACTTCACATTGTCGAATATCCAATTAGAAATTATCGGGTCCGTAGGAACAATTTTGCATTTTTTTCAATTGTGAAAAAAGTGACAAGTTCACCAAATAAACCCGCAGTGCTAAATCGATTTAGAAAAGACCACATATCCATGGACATTGGGATAGGATTTACAGAGGAGACACAATCATGGAAGACGCCCAACAAAAAAAAATTCCCCTGAAGATAAGACTGTAAATAAAATCAAGACTCAATATGATCCACGATCCAAGGAAAGGACTAACAATGGAAACCAAATGAAGGAGAAAGCTTTGAAGCATCCATACAAGGAGATAGAGAATACACCAAACCATGTTGACTGAGAAATTTTGAAAAAATAGGGTGAGATTAAATTGAGCACCAACGGGGCTCAGGGGCCAATGAGGAGGATGTCTTCTCCTCCTCATTAGATATTTTGGTTTTGTGGAGAGTGTTGCCACTCCCCCTATTTTTTTTTGGATCATGCAAATCATGATGGATCTCTCTTGTTGGTGTTTTGGATCTTGGAGCTTTTGTTGGAGACCCTAAGAAAATCCTTCTTGTAATAAAACTTCCATAGTGTTATTCCCACTTAGAGTGGAGGAACTTGTAATATTGTATTTCGATTTTACCTTACATTATTGTATGACTTCCCACTCCATGTGTAAGACATTGTATTGATCTTTTCAAGGAAAGTTGCATTCAAATATTTGTTCTTAAATTTGTATTGTATGTTGAAAGAAACAAAAAAGAAAGAAATATTTGTGTTGTAAAGTTAGTCTTGTGAAATAGAAAAGAAAGCTATTGTCTTTATTTGAACTTTTAGTTAGTTTGTGAGAAAAGAATTCGTTGGTTTTAAAAAGAAATGAGCTATACTCAGTGGGAAAAGAATGTTGAATTTCATTGTGAAATTGCATTATGCTAAAAGAGAAAGAAGAAATATAGAAATTGTAAGATGTTAATAATGTCTGCATAGTAAATTTGAATGAATAACAAAATTGATTTTAGATATTTTGAATATATAAGTTGTAGTGAAAAATGGAAGGAGGCAAACAAATTTGAAGTGTATGGTTATTTTTATATGTTGCATGTTGTAGTAAGTAAAAATAACAATGTAGAATTAGATATAAATCTTTCATTTTACTCTTGGAATTCAAAGAAAACTAATTGAGCAAAAAGGAATAGATCTTGATATTTTTTATTTCTTCTATTGGTTTTGAAAATGATTTAAAATGAGTAGTTTTAACTAAGGAATGAACAAATGGAATGAAATCCCAAACTAGAAACTTAAGGTGCATAAAATCAAGTTCAGAATGTAATTTTAAACACATTAGGGACTTTTGTTTTTGTTAAAATATTGGATTTTAGGTTCTGTTTTTAAGAAATAGGACAGTCGCCCTATGTAGAATGACGGTATCGTAACTATCACTCAGGCAAGTTGGCAGTCTCAGAACCGCCACTCCATAAGGCAGCGGTTCATGGTTTGTTACCTAGGTAGGGCGGCGGTTCTATTACTTATGGCAGAACTTCTCAGATCCACGCCTATGCAAAAATTTTAAATAGTATATACTAATTTTTTAAGTTGTAAATTTAACTAAGAAACTACCAGTAATCAAACAATGCTCAAATTTTATTGTTTAAAGAAATTAAGCCTACAAATGGTAATTGAACACATCCTTTCTCATTTACATTCATGGGGGTAGGGTTTTCCCCAAATAGAGAACCCAAATACAAATAGTCTTGAAATAAAACTAGATTGGAAAAGGAAACCCTTCCAATCCTTGAATGGGAGAAATTACAACAATAAAAATACAATCTAATCTAATCTTAGCTTGATTTCTATGTAGACTCCTCCATAGGCATTCCTCTCTTGCTCCCATGGCTTTTTTCTTTTCAACCTGCAATTTTAACAAAAGAAAATAAACCAAATGAGGAGAATAGGGTAAGAAGAGTTTTTGATAAGAATGCTTAAGGATTTTTAGGGTTAGTTTGGAACCCTAGGATCTAGTGATCAGGATTGATTTGTTCTAAGGATGGAGGATCAACCCTACTTTTGTTTGGTAAGAATATATATTTTATAGGTGTTTTAAATTAACCCTTAAGGGTATGTGTAGATGGGTGAATGAGGCAATTTAATTGCCTTGGGGTGCAAACTCCTTATTTTTTCTTAGTATGCCTTAGGAAATTAATGGAAAGGACTTTAAGAAAATAGGATAAGGAAACTAAAACAAGTAAGGCTAACCATTCCAGATTGAACATTAACTAAAGAAGAGAAAATATTTAACACACTCAATATACTGCAAATAATATGAACTCCAAAAGAAAATAGATCTCCTTCGTTATTCAACCTTGAATTATAATGCTTGATAAATAAGAAAACAACTCCGAACTCTAGTTTCCCACTAAACTCTAACTATCTTTGACTAAATCTACTCTAGGTGGTGGAATTTACTATTTTTAGCAGTTTACCAAAACCTGCAATTCTTAGTAAGCCCACATTCTAAATCATACGGGTACAAAAATTGCCACGCATCTTGTACATGCTTATATTAGAGGAATTGCCAATTTTCTAGCTCACTATACATTTAAGAGACTAAAATTATCGAATTCCCTAATATAGGAAAAATCTGAGTTACAAATTAAATCCTAATTTTGGGCCCTAAAAATGTGTCAAAACGTGCTCCAATGAATAGGGTGGGTTGAATGGTTTGTTTTTCTCATTGAAATAGGTGGTTTTAAAAAATGGACTCAAACAGACACCCAGACCACAAGTTATGACCTTTTCAACTTCTTGTTAATTTTGGTACATCACCGAGCATAACTGCTTCCTTGTTCGGCCCCCAGCTACCAAGGAAGGTTCCAATGATGGCACGTGGGCTTCATAAGATGATGAGGCTATTTTATGGATACATTTGGCATTCTCTGGTGGCATCCAGACTTTGGCCGACAAGAATGGACGTGGAAAAACTAAGAATAGTGATGACAGAGGCACTCGACCTACTTCGAAAGCTCTTTAGAAATCCTCTAACTCTGGTCACGTGGGTTTTACAGATGATACCCAAAGTCACTAGGCTCTTTTCACAAATGATGGTAGCATTGTATCAACTGACAATCATAGAGGTTTGAATTAGACAGAGCCAGGAAAATATACCTTGTGTGACAATGTTGCCTCGCCTTAGGGAGATGGGGTTGGCAAGGGAGCTTCCACCATGAACATATCCTTCAAAGATGCATTGAATGGTAAGAGATCCCCTATGAAACCTGCAAACATTACACAATGTATTTCATTTTGGGAAGAGGTTGTTTCTTTAGAAAAATACTACGAGGAACACATTAGTTTTCATATTTGGAGGTCTACGGCCCAACCTTGCTACACTTCATGATTGGATCTCCAAGTATTAGAATATGATACTAGATGGTAGGTTAGATTTGTACCTGTGTGCTAAAGGTATTTTCATTGTTGATTTTTCTTCAATAGCTGATAAGAATACCATCTCATCCTTGGTTCCCTTCTTTTAACCCACTCATTGAATCATTCTCCTACAAATCTGTATGCATCAGGATGCCCCATTTACCTCTCCAATTTTGGCGTCATGATTGTCTTGTTCCTATTGGCAACACCTTGGTAACCACTCTTTATATAGATTATCAAACCTCTGATTATATACATACTACTTATGCCTCGATCTTGGTGGAATTTGATACCGCTAAAAACCTTCCATCTACCATTGATCTTAGAGTGCAAAATAGAACTTGGTCAAAAAATTTAGATTGTGAAGGCCTGCCATTTAAGTGTAGAAGGTGTTTCTATTTAGGCCACACCTCTACTGATTGTGGGATAACAAAGTGCAAATAGGAAAGACACAACTAGTTAGAAACATGGAGAATAATGAAAATACATCTTCTTTATTTATCCCTCTGATTCTAGAGGCTTCAACAGGCTCGATAACGGTGTGTAAAATGAATTTTTTTTTCAAAGAATACCGCTTCTTCGCCTTGTTATTTTTCCACTGTTGTTCAACTATTCTGTACTTATTTAGTTTTCTTTTTCGGTAAACAATTGTTTGATTGTTGTACATCAATTGTTTTTTTGTTGATGTGCTGTTAGTTTTGGGTACTTTTCTGACCATAGTGTTTTCTGCTAGTGGGCCTTAGTCGTATAAATTTAGCTTTCTGAGCCTTCTTGTAGAAGGGCATAGTCCCTTTTAAAAAACTATTTACCAATAATAATAAAAATTAATAAAAATTAAAAATAAATTAAATTAAATGAATAAATATTAAAATTAATAAAAATATAAAATAAAATGAGTAAAAGTTAATAATTATACATTAAAAATCTAAAATCTGAAATTAAAATTATTTAATAACTAAAATATGGAAAAAATTAGAACTTAGAAATGCAAAATAAAGATTGAACTCAATTAAAAAAATTTAAAAATGATCAATTTTATAAAAAAATTAGTAAAAAACTATTTTAAAAATTTAAAAATTAGATTTTTTTAATAGTAAGAAAATTAAAAATTGAGTAAAATTTGTTTAAAAACCAATAAATTTGTTTTAAAAATTTAAAAAATTAGTAAAAAATAAACCAAAAAAATAGTAATTTTTTTACCAGTTTAATAAACTTTTTAAAAAATTAGTAAAACTATTTTAAAATATTTTTAAAAATTGTAAAAAATTAAAATAATTAGATAAAGATTTAAAAAACTAGTAGAAAATTGTAAAAATTAGTAGAAGTTTAAATATAAATAAAAAATTAGTAAAAAAATCAAACAATCGGTAATATATATATATATATATATATATATATATATATATATATATATATATATATATGTTTATTTTTATTTTTTAAAAATTAGTAAGAAAGTAAAAATAGAAAAAATAGTAATTTTTTTTTAAATAACTAAAAAATAGTTAAATTAGAATTTTATAAAAATTTAGCACAAATTTAAGAAATTAGTAAAAAAAAAATGGAAAATTACTTAAATTTTTAAAAAACTTGGTAAAAAATTAAAAAATTAACTAATTTTTTTTAAATTGATAGAAAAACTTGTAAATTTTCAAAACTTAATAAAAAAAATAACTAGTTTTTTTTATTAGTAAATTTTTATTTTTTTAAAAAATTAGTAAAAAAAAAAGTAAAAGAACTATAAAATTAGAAAAAAATCTTAAAAAATATTTAGAAAAATCATAAAATTAGTAAAAAAAATAAAAAAATTAGTAAAAATATAAAAAAATTGTAATATTGAAAAAAAAAATACATTTAATAAGAATTAAAAATTGATAACAAATTTAAATTTAAAAAGTTAAAATTTAAAATCTCAAATCAAAATATGAAAAAAAATGGAAATTAGAAATACAAATTAAAAATTCAAATTAATTAAAAAGTTAAAAAAAACAAACGTATTTTTTTTAAATTAGTAAAACAATTGAAAAATTTAAAAAGTTGGATTTTTGTTAAATACTACAATTTTTTAAAATTGAGTAGATAAGATAAGATAAGATAAGATAAGATAAGATAAGACGAGGTAATTATATTAAATGTCCACGAAGTGACCACAAAAGTAGGTCAATGAGATTGTGAATCATACAAAGGAAAGCAAAAGCAATGGGGAAACCCAAAAAGGTTTATGCAAACAACAAAAGAAGAAGGAGCATACAAAGAAGGGGAGGAGGTGGAGGGAAAGGCCTCAACACCAACCCTCTCAACTATCACTGAAGGCTAGCTGGAAAAAATCTAGTGATGTGTGGATGTTTGGGACGCCTATGATCTGTGGAAAGTCGAGCTCTCTAAGTGAGTCTGGTGAACTGTCGCCTATGAGAGGGGGCCTTTGGCCATGTACGAGTCTAGATACCTTTGGTCTAGGAAGAAGCTCCTCTTGTAGACACCCAAAAATTACACACTTGTTTTCATCTTATCCTAGTTCGCTTGTTAATACAACATGTTATTCATCCATTTGTTATTAATTGATTAAATCGATTAATTCATACACATTACACCCTTTGGATTAATTAAATTAATCTCATGTTCCCTTAGTACCCCTTTGTGCTATGTTAATTATCATTTATTAAGTAAATGATTAATTAATTAAGTGTTTGCACATCCTAGTCAACTGCCACTCATTCAACATCAACTTAGACTCCACTTGGACACCACATCCTCATCGTAGCTAATTGTATTTCTAGAATCCTAGAGAGGTGCGGGCAATTGAATTACACGTAAAACCACCTTTTCTAATGGAACTTTTGCATTTAATTCATTTACTATGCCAAAGTTCCCTGACATTATTGCAACCTCCTCCAACGTTATTTTTAACATGTGCATTCAACCATGTTCAACCAATTTCTAGTTGTGTCTGGTTCTATAAATTGCAAGCTTGTCAAACCTATCGAAGGTGCTCCTCGTTTTCCTCAAACATACAAGATTATATCAAAATGTCATCAAGAAACACAAGCACGAAGTGATCCAAGAATGTCCTAAACACCCATTCATCAAACTCATGAATATTGCAGGGGCGTTCTTCTGACGAAATTGGTACCATGATAAACTCATAATGGAAATATCTCATGTGAAAAGTTGTTTTGAGGATCTCTGCCTCCACAATCCTTAGGTCATTAGTAGCCTAACTTAAGATCTATCTTAGAAAATATAGTAGCCCCTTCATCTGATCAAATAAATCATCTATCTGGTGAAAGGGGTAAGGACTCTTGATCGTTACTTTGTTTAGCTACTTGTAGTCCACACAAACACAGAGATCCATCATTTTTATTCACAAAAATCACTTGTGCATCCCAAGAAGATACAATAGGATGGATTAGGCCTTTCTGAAGAAGGCCCTGCAACTGCAACTTGAGCTCACATAGCTCAGGTGTGGTCATCCTATATGGTGCGCATGAGATAGGATCTGCTCCTGGAACTGAATTAATAAAAATTCTATCTCATGTGGGGGATGTAACCTTAGAAACTCACTAGGAAAAACATCAGAAAAGTCCTGCGAAATTGGGTTGTCATCAAGTGATGGTTTATGAGTCTCATCCTCTGATCAGTTACTAACAATGATGGAAAATAACTAACAACCCCATCATGCACACCTCTTCAGCTGCATAGTGGATATGGTGCAGATAGAGATGGGTCTCCTGAATCCACCAATCAATGACTCAACTCTTAAATTATTTACACAAGATATAACCTTGCTGTAAAAATCAACTCTAGCTCTATGTGCAGACATCCAATCCATACCCAAGATAACTCCATATCAACCCAAGGGAAGGATATGAAAGATCCAATGTCATGGTCAAGGGTCCAAGGTCCATTACACACTCCTTAACTGAGGATCCAAATGATATTTTGGTTGCAGAATCCATCTCAACATCCCAACTAAGGCCCTACCTAACTACCACCTTCGTACATCGCTCTACTAAAGATGGTGAACTAAAAGAATCTTATCAGCCTAAATCAAATAAGAAATTTGTATAAATACAACCAATGTTACCTATGGTCTCAACCACCGTTCCCTGGTGCTCTTCCTGGAAGTTATCGACCACATCATAAATCCCATGGATCTTGGACATGTCACCAATCATAGACTTAGAAATAGGTGCCTTACCTTAATTAACAGGTTTCTGAGGGCAATGTCTCAAATGATGACCATGTACACCACACCCATAACAACTACCTGGTCCTCTCCACTGAGTAGATACTCTTCCAGGTGGCCCAGTAGTTTGTGTTGTAGATTTTGATGATCCTAACATAGATATTTGTTGGTGCTACGATAAAAGTACTGTTGTTTACTATACACGAGGTGGATCTTGATTCCTACTAGGCCCCCTGCTAGAGGTCGCATACTACGCCCTCTCTGAGCATTATGGTGTTTTGGAGGTTGAAAGCCTGTTTGTGTCTATGGATGCTGCTAAGGACGAGACGTAAAGGAAGACTCTGGTGAACAGTGTCCTGTTGGTACCCAATTTTTTTCTCATTTTCATGCCAAGCAACAACAATTATTCAACATGGAGCTTAGAGGCATCCAAATCATAAATATATGTCATTTTATAGCCAGGGAGGAGGTCTGACTGTCCCTTTGTTACTTGGATTTGTGGAGACATGGGATGCACCTTAAAAGGATAGTATCTTATCCTAACTATTTTAAGTTGTGCCTTTCAACCAAGGTAAGAGAACCTATCTTGTAACCTCTATTATTTGAAAGGAGATACAGGTAACCTTCTTTTGTATAAATTTTGTAGAGAAGACCTTGCGGAAAATATGATCAACACACCAGATTTGATTCTCACGAGTTGTCACTTCTAGATCATGGAGATACATTCACAACAAGGCAAAGGTTACTAAAGAAACTTGAGACCCTGATTGTTTCTACATGTTTTGGTAACAAAAATTATGCATATGTGTACACACATGAAAAATAGGGGCACTATGGGTAGGATTGATTGTTGTTAAATGAATTTTTGTGGGAGGGGAGACAGGATGGACTTGACTCACCAGATCCTTGAGAGCTTATGGAAAATGGAAAGAATCAATCAACAAAATGCCACAAAAAGTTAAATTGTTTCCTCAACTAGAATATGTGCTTCAATGGAGGCCCAGATTAGCACTCTTTCACATAACTTGTGGGATTCTTTCATGAAGGCTTGAGTTAGAGAACCCAATAAAGAACCAAGATTTAAACAAAGTCATGCCTGAGGTACACCCAGAGGCTTACAGAGAATCTCTATCAACAAAATGAGAGAAAAGTGATTTTAAACCATTTATCCCACTCCCAAATGAGAGCTCTTATGAGAAATGAAATTACGGATGCAACTAAACTATCACAAGGAATGATACCTGTGTGATTGGACCCTAATTTGGTACAAGATTGGAATAGAAACAAGGAAAACTACTCATATGCAATCAAAGATGAAATGAATACACTTTACTCAAGATTAACACATAATAACTCAAAGTTTGACGAAATTCATTAGCAAGGGAAAGCTTCTAGAACAATCTCAAAGCTTGTCAATGGTTGTACAATTGCAACCACCTTGAAACGATCAAATTTGATACAAAGAGAGATATGCAGGCTTCTCTTGATGGCTTCTCAAAATGGATGGGCTTTGTTAAGCTATTTGTGTTAGAGATAATCAATCCCGATCTTTATAAAATCTCTCAACCATTTGCACGAAAAATTTGTGCCATTTATAACATTTACAACAGAGCCCGTTCTCCACAAAAGACAAAAAACATTTAATGCACTAGTGATCACCACGATTCTTTCGTGATTCTTAGAATCAGATCTACAAAAAGTCTCTAGGTGCTCGAGGAGGTATATTTCATCTAATGCCTCCCGAATTCAACTCCTTGCTTTGGTAGATCATTCTTCCTTCAATTTTCCAACCACTTCCACCCCTAATCTATCAAATCTGGCTCCTTGTGTGCTTGGGAGAAGAAAAACAAAAAATCTGAGTGGGCACGAAAGTCAAACCATTTTAATAGTGAATGACACCGTCTAGATCTTCCCACCAAACTTCAGATATCAACATTAACTTCCTTCCCTAATTGGCATGTAGAATAAAAAAATAAATCATGAAAACTCACACTTCTAAACATGTTGCAGAGAAATGGAGGGAAAATTAGATTTTGACTCTTAGCTGTTGTTGATCTTTACTTTGAATTTGGGCTGTACACGTGGAAGATTCAAACATAAAAAAGACCCGGGGGCCTCCTCTGACTTTCTAAAACTTTTGGGAAATTTTCATATTTTGCTCTGCATCTCTACCCTTGGGAAATGAGCCTGAAACATGTCCTAAGGTTGGCCCCAACAGGACCGTGGCCAAATTCTGACATTTCACTCCCTTTTTGGAAAATGGAAAATTTTCCAAGTTTTCCCTGCAGCTCCGTCCTTGAAAAAACTGGGCCATGACACGTGTCTAAACATGATTGCAGTGCAACAACACTTCCCTTTTTACTTTTGGCCCACTTTTCTCAATAGAGAAATTTTCCGAATTTCCCCCAATAGTCCACACCTCCACCATTAACTAGAGCAAGCCTTGACTATTCTTTTATCGGGCTTGTGGGCTATTTTGAGATTCTAATCTTTTTTGATGTCAAGAGGCAAAAACTCCAATATGCCTCTGAGGGTCCACTTCCCTGCCTTGTTGACTTTTCAAACTACCACATGTAACCATGGCACACCTTGAGATGGTCCCAAAAATTTCATACCTTCGATGAGCGCGAGTTCACAACGTGTCCCATTCCACCAAACTGAACCAACTGCATAAAAATTTGTCTAAGTCTAGGAAAACCCAGTACCTTCCACGTGTACTCCTATGGGGTCAAAGCAAGACCTTTTCCCTACCCTTAAATTTTCTCTAATCAGATCCTGGCGGGGCCGCGGTGTGAGGTAAAACCATTTTCCAAAGTAGCCAAAAAAGAACAAGTTAAAAAATAGACCTTCCGCACCTCGTCTAATTGGAAGAAGCCACGTAAGCACCAAAAGAACCAATCAGATACAAGTGGGGCTACGGAACCAATTTTTCCTTTTTGCCAAAAAGGAAAAAAATGATAAGTTAAAGCATTCACCTGCCATCCTTTGACCAACCAAAAGAAGCCACATTCCCTGTCGATCCAAGGATGCAAATTTGATCGGGAGAAAATGCCCTTCAAACTATAAAATATAGAAAAATGATCATTGGAGCCAGAAAATGAAAATTTCTTCGAGGATAGATAGTTTAGAAATGTTTACCAGGGTCAAATATGTTTCTTAAGGATACATCCACTCAATTTATTCAACTATTTAGTGTAGAAACCAAAAGGAAAACAAATCCCGACTGTGGAGACCGAAAGGTATTATAAAACCTGAGTTTTTCAGACTTTTCCAGAGGAACAAAGAAATAAGGAGAAAAGGATGGACCCATAAGTGATATACGACTCAGGAACAGATTAAAAATTGGTAACAAGGATTAACCAGGCACAACACGGGGAAAAGGAAAGTGACAGAGGCTATAAATCTATAGATTTTCAAAGGAAAACTAGGGTGAGACTATTCTGAGCACCAACATCAGCTCCGACTCAAGGATGGACACTCCCTATGAGTGCCACAAGAAAAAAGGTAGACCAAGTTCCAAAAATATCCATTGGGAAAAGGAGTTAGCTTACAGATAATAGAAACAGAGCCATCTTAAAAAAAAATGGAGAAACCATAAAAAAAAGGTCACTAAGGACCAGAACGAGAAAAAATAGAAAAAAGAGGGAACAAACAAAAAACTATATATTGTACAGAAGACTTTTTCCTGATTTAAAGAAAATAATCAAGGAAACAATTCAAGCACCTGCCATCCTAGATATGACCATGCCAAGAGGTTTTGATATGTTTTCAACAACTAGAGGTAGACCTCTTTTTTTTCTTTGTTTTGTTTGTAAACCACCCATCTTCTCTAAAGCTCCTCCATTGTGTTTAAGTCAAATTCTTTGACATTCTTCAAGGATGAAATGTAGACCAAATTCCTAGAAAAAGCAAAATTCTTAGGAGCTCTGTTTTTAACACTCTCATTCTCCATGAATTCAAAAAAGCTCACAAAATTGTTAAGATCAACATCTTCTAGCAAAACTTCATAAGATGCATTGCTTAGGTCTTCAATCAGGTACATCATCTTCTTCTCTCCATACAATTTCACCAAGTTTCCTTCAATGGGGATAGTGGCATAAGACATGTCCATTTTACACACTACCACCAACAACTTACTACCCACTTTCATTACAAAAACATCCCCCACATGGCAGGGTAGTCAACAATGACTACATCAAGCTTTAAGTTCCTTCAAGGATAAGATGAAAGTTGCACTACTAGATCTTTGACACACCTCACCACTGGCTCCTCTTTAGAGTTCATGGCAGTGCACTTCCAATATGCTACTTTTAGTTTGATATCTAATTGATTCATGACCTCAAAAGGCATGAAATTACATGAAGATCCAAAATCAGACATACAGTTATGTAACATCTTGTCTTTGATAACCATGGTAGTGAAAAATGGATCCACATTCAACTGGAATTTAACCAAAGAAGTTCCTAAATAAACCTCTGGTGGCTTCCCCAACTCTTCCAATACTTGTGGCTTTTCCAACTCTGAAATGGTAAGAGGCACCTCGATCTTGTTTACATCTTTGCCTTGTATGATCTCTCCCAATTTGAATCCTAAATATTCAAAAGCCCTCTTCTTGTGCTAAGGGATCCTAAGCAGCTCAATAATTGGGATATGAATTTTGATTTGACTCAAAATTTGGGCTATGTCATATGGAGCAAATTTGGGTAGAGCAGTACTAGGGGAAAGATTGGAAAATTCATCAGATGGAATGGGATTTGTTTCATTTTGGGCATGGGGAGGAACACAATTTTTGCTTGGGGAAAAAATCTCTCTGCCAGATGCATTTTTTCTTGCGGTTCTCTGGTAAGCACTGGAAATTTTGACTTGGCTTACACGTAGCCCCTTGGCAGCTTTACTTATGGTATTTTGCTCCTTTTCTTGGGCAACTAAAACATTCATCAATAGCTACCTATCTTCTTCTGACAGAACTCCTTCATCATTCTTTTCAATCATTAATGCCCTCAAGTATTCAAAATCATTAGTGGTCAGTTCAAAATCTTATACAATGTTTACTTCTAAAGTATGATAGGGGGGAATAAGAGACACCCGGTGGATGCAATCCCAAAAGTGACAGTAGTTCTAGCACTTATTACCTCAGTTGAATTTTCTTCCCTCGGAAAACTCATAGGGATCTCCATCATGTAGGCAGCATCATCATTATCATCATCAACGACTTCTTCTTCATGTTGATCTTCTTCACAAGGAGCATGGGGCATGAAACATCTGTCACACTAATCAATGACCTATGTTTCTTACAAAACAACAACTTTAGCAACCAAAGGATCAGGCACCATTCTATTTTGTCTGCCTTGGGGCTGCCTACTCCCAAATCCAATAGCTCATTTTCCTCTGTCATCAATTCTTTGATGATTTGTAAATTTTTCTTGGCCTTGTTGCTTGTGTTGTCCTTATGAGCTCTACCCAACTCCTTTCTCAGCTCAGGCTAGCATGTAGGAAATTTCTTTGACAGCCCCTGCCAAATTCTTTATAACCTCTTCCAAATCAGCAACCTTGCTTGTTTGGGGATTTTCTTGGGTTAACCAACTTTACACCTTCTCTCTTTGCAAGCTTTCCAATTTCCTTGATATTATTTTCTATTTGCAAAGCCATGGTGAAGGCCTACCTTAAATTTGTGGGGTTTTTGTCTCTTAAATAATATGTAGTATTTTTATCAAATGCATCAATATATTTGATTAAGCATGATTCATCACATGGCCTTATCCTAACATGCAATCTCCTCAAGGTCTTATTAAACCTTGTGTTGAAATATTGTACTGAATCATTGGGATTCTTCTTGATGTCTTCAAACTCTGATAGAAGAAACCTAGGGTCAGTCCTATCACCATATTGCAATCAAAATGCATTGTTCATCTCAGCCCAAAAATAAACAAAATTATCTAGCAATGCTTTATACCAGTCCCTAGCATCCTCCTCTAGAGTTTGAACAAACAATTTGATGTACACATCTTCATGCTCAATTCTAAATTTTTTCATCATATTGAGGAAGAGCTTTAGATGCCAGTCACCAGTTATGACATTTTTCCTTGGAACTTAGGAAGTCTATTCCTTACATCTTGAGGTACTGCATTTGGATAACCAGCCATTCCCACAAAATTTATAGGTCCAAAGGTATTTACACCAAATGGAGGTCTGGGTGGAGCCATATTGATTCGAGGAGGTGATCTTGGAGGGGTGAAAAATTGATGAGGGGAAGAGGGTCCTTGGAATAGAGGAGTGTAGTTTTCAAAATGGAGATCCCCCAAAGACCTTGCTTCTTAGAATTCCCTATCTACTTCAGAAAAGATAGGTGCAGAATGTGAAACAAATCTTTCAAAATCAAATGAAGGCCCTTCTCCAGCTTTAGAATTCAGTTCCACAAAGAGGCTACCTGATTTATAGTCACTTGAATGACAGCATTCAATGATAGGCTAGTCACTTTAATCAATGGAGATCCCTCTTCTTTTCTGATATTCTCCCACAACTCTCCAGTATTTTCTTCCTTCTAACTTTTCTTTTCCTAACTCAAGAAACAATGTCCTATCAGGATCCCTAGCAAAGAAATATCCTCTTCCTTCAATATTTGCAAATGTTAGTAACAAATATGACCTTGAAAGAGTTTTAAGACACTGGTACTTTCCAACAATTAGATTAACATGGATTCGCCACTAAGGAATTTCACCTTAGTTGTGCAGATGCATTAAATATGATATCTCAAAGGTCTATCAATACAAGAAACTGGAAATGGAAAGCTTCTGACCTTTCTTCACCCAGATTTATCAAATGAAAGATAGTGCACTAGGTGTGGGAACTGAAATAATTACACACAACACTTGGAGCATACAAGAAGTGTTTTACCAGGTTCTTGATTTTGAACTAAGAGTCCCTGAAAATGAAACCACTGATGTTGGTGCTTTTGACGAGCTAAATAGATATGGATTGGCAGTTAAAGAAAATTAGTCTCACCAATACAAATTATTTCCCAAGAGTTCCAAACAGTCCCTGACAATGGCGCCACTGATAATGGTGTTGTTGACAGGTCAAATAGATACTAATTCAAATATATATGCATGTGGATTAATGTAACATCCCTAATTTCTTGTAAGTTATATTAACTACAGTTAAGTATAAATAGGATTAGAAGAGACCTTGATGATCCTTCCTATAACATGATTAGGCCTTAATCATAGCTTTATGAGAATATTTGAATTATTATTATTTATGGACTTGGTGATTTTTCATTTGTTTGAATATTTTATATGGAACATGGGAATTCGAATAATTATTACGATAACATATTGTTGGCAATATGTGGACTTATATTATGATGATTAATTTTAGCATTAAAGTTAGGTATCAGTTAAAATAAAAATTAATAAAAAAATGCATTATTAATTTCCGAAATTATATATTTAAATCCTAAAAGGATTTGGAATGCAAATCAAAAGTTAAAAAGTATAATAATAAGAAAATTTTAATATTTAAAATCTAAGAGTTTTGAAAGGGACACGCCTTCATCTGACACCGAGTATGTGGCATCATGACATGCATTGACGCATGAAGCAACATTTGGAAGCCTGAAAATTCTCCATTATAGTATAGTTTCTTCCTTATATTCTCTTTTATTTTTCCTTTGTCTGTTTTCATTCTTCTCTTCTGGAAATACCTGCGTGAGTTTTGGAGGAAGGAAAGATTCAAATTGTTGGAGTGGGAAGAGTCGAAATTGCCGATTCTGGGTTTACTTCAGGCATGAATATCTTCTCCCTTCCCTACAGCATTATTTGTAAATAATGAGGAAATACATATTCTGTTTTAAATGGTAATTAAATGAATTTGAGGACTAACTTCTGATTTAATTGCTTGCAAATGAAATCTAAAAAGGAAATTGATGGATTTTGTATTCTCTTAAGTTTCCTTTGTGTGGTTTTAGCTAAACCTAGAAAAAAAAACCGCAGATGGGTGTTCCTAATCAATTTCTAGTTTTATTTTATTTTCTATTTAAATTTTATTTCTGGAAACCCAATTCGATTTCTGCCTCTGGGTTTTATTACAGTAAAACAATAATTTATTTGTATGAGCAAAGCAATTTTCTGGGTAGTGTGAAAAATGTTTTTACCAGGTTTTTCATCATTTTGCTTGATATATTTATTTCCGGATTCTAATAATTTCTAAATAGAAAAGAAATTAATGCTATAATGAACTCATTTGTATATGTACAAGTTGATTTGTTTGTAGGTATAATTTTATTACCTGAGTGAAAAATAAATTAGTGTTAACAGTCTAGGTAATATGACTTAGTTTTTCTCAAAAGATTTCATTACTGGAAGTGTTAGAAAATTATTGTTGTTATTCTATGAAAATAGACTTAAAAAAATTATCATCATGTGGTATGCGGGTCAATTTTTTTTGTTGATCTATTGGTTACCTGAAAGAACATGTTAAAATAGTTTAATAGAGGTGGTTTTACACTATTTAGTTGGACTGTTCCTATAAATATATATCAATGTATTTTGATTGTTTGGAATAAATTTATTGTGCATTTTATAGAGCAGTTCATTATATAGATATATGTCTAATTGGTATTGTGGCAATGATGATTTCAGACTATTTGGTTAAACTGTTTGTTGATTGGTGTGGGTAAGAAAAATAATAGTGGAATATGTACCATGTGAAGCATGATTTGCTTGTGGTTTAATCAGAATTTGGATGTTGAATTATTATGGTTTGATTATGTCTTGATCCTTGTGAATAGAGTGAAACATAATTGTTGAAATAGAAATTGGGGTTGTTCTATTGGTATACATTCATAGTTGTGCGTGTCTTGATGTAGAATATGTAATAATACATTCTTTGTTGTATTACCATGCGTTTGTTGATAAAATAACTTGTATATCATTTCATATTTGTGTGTTAAATGCGATTGCATGCGCGTGCAGAAATTGGAGTTAATATTCATGCCAGTTCATTTTGAACTGTGCAACATATCACTACTGTGTGGGTCTTGTAGGACATGTGTTAGCCGTCACGTTCGGATGTACGGTGCACTTATGTCTTGTGAAGTTTAATCATGTAGCATGGATCTAAATGAGATACTTGGAATGCAATTTGTGTAGAGGGATGATGTGTCCTAGAATTTTTGACTAAATTTATGCGGGATCTTGGACCCATTGTTAATATTCAAACCTCACTATGTGAGAGTTACCATAGTAGTTATATATTTCACCTTAAAGGAATATGTAATTTATGATTTTAATAAAGACGTGATTACCTTGTGTGTAATAATATCTGCATATGAGCAAATGCTAAAGCGCGTAGAAGTGAGAAATGCTTACCTATCATAAATTGATATATTTGGGCGCGTGATATTTGTCAATGTATGAAGCCAATAATCGGGCAATTATTGTAATAATCAATTGTCTTTGCGCGTTATAAATTAAATAATCTATTTAGTGGCATAGCTAATCAAAGGAATAACTAAATATACATGTTGTAATATATATATTTAATTCGGCCTTTCGGTAAACTTGGTATTAATATGATAAGATTGTAAATCCTATTATAGAGAATAGAAGAGTATCATTGTAAAAGCGTAATTTAAGGTTGAAATAACAAGCATGTAGGTGCGTGTGTGTGTGTGTGTGTGCATAAATGTGGAAGATAAATTGATGAAAATATCCATTAGACTTATCTCATGATCCTAGCATTGGCCTTTAGCATATATCTTGATATAAACTCTTACAATATCGGTTAAATTGGAAATAAAGTAAATAAAAACTATAAGATCTAGATAACTATGAAAGGGATAGTTGTGAGGTGGCAGAAGACTTACACTCATAAGAACTAATGTGTTGTCTTGAGTACATTAGATGAAACCTATCACGATGTAGAAAAATTTGGCCAAAGTACATTCTCATTGATTTGTGCATTGTTTGATCACCTATATCCTCCAATTTTAAATTAAAAATGCCAGTAAACTAATCATGGAAGTTGATTTGGACACTAAACATGAGGTAGGAAATGGTCAGATACTTGTAATATGAAGTTGGGAAACTAGATTCGTGGTAGACCCTTAGGACTTTCACATATCTCCCATGACCTAATAATAAGGTTAAGCCAAAATGCTAATAAGCATTATAACTCAAAGTAGTGGCGAAGGGAGATCATGGAGATCTAGATACACCCTTCTCAGCCGCACATGTCTTACACAGATGTTATCAGATGGATCAAAAGAAAAAATTTGAGTTAAAGAATTTGATTAAATAAATCTATATGAATGTTGCTGCGTAATCTAATTTTTTATGTATGTTTAAAAAAAATATCCCCATTTTCTAGTTCTAGTAATTTTGAGAAGCGTTACAACAATTCTATCCCAATATTTTCTGAAATCTGAAATTTTTAATGTATGATCTACCTTGAGCTCATGTAGGATTGCTTTAATTTCTAAAATAGTTGTCAGTTGTTCTATAAAGGAGAGGTTATCTTTACATTTTCCTCAAATATTTAATTACAAACTTGGTATTAATCCCATTGTAAATCGCTTCTAGTATAGAGAATGGAAGAGTATAATTGTAAAAGGTAACCATTAAGAAAAACAAGCATAAGGAAATGAAGACTAAATCTAACAAATGCTGAATAGACAACTAGATCCATTAGACTTATAATGATCCTAGAAGAATAACATAAAGATTATCTCTATATCTTGAATACAATCAATTGGATATGATTTTCCCCGGTAAAGAAAGGTAGAACTTTTTAGGGCTGCTACTGGAATGGGATTCTAGGCATTAAGAGTAAGGGAATACTGCACGACATTAAAGCTAAAAAATGCATTATGATTCACTGATTGTGATCCATTCTAATAGGTAAACTCATAATTCTTGTAGATAATAAAAAGGGCCTACACAGGAACATGGAGTAAAAATGAGTCTTGTTTGGTTGTGAAAATAGACCTTTGAATTTCATTTGTCCCTTAACTTCTCCTCTAAGGTGATTGAGCCAAAATTCTAGTAAGCATTGTCACTCGAAAGTGGCGAATGTCAGATCAGTGGAGATCTGGATATACCCTTCTCAGCTGCACTTGATTGGCTTACACGGATGTTCATCACCATAGAGGCAATTGAACTAAATTTGATTTAAAGAATTTGATTAAATAATTTTTTTGATTGTAGCTGCAGATGTATTTTAAATATAGTTTCAAAAGTGCTGGAAATTCCCATGTTTCCAATTTAGTAATTTTGAGCGTTACAACAACTATACAAAAGAGATCATACAGTTGCCCCAAGTGGAACATGCAGAGTGTCCCACTAGGCACTTCCAAAACTGTTACAAAAAATTACACCTATCTGCTTAACCAAAAGATTGATAATGGGTCTTCAAGGCAACATCCTAACAACTATGGCAAGGATAAGTAGCTTGGGAATCTGAAATAGGAAAAATATCATTTATCTCTAAATATAGGCTTCTTATGCTTATGAGTGAAAAACTAACAAGAAATACTTCACCCAAATTAAATATCAACTATCTAACAAGATAACCTCTTTTATAATTCTGCATTTGTATTGAAGAGGCATTAAATGCATAATCCCTGGTACTCTAAACTATCCTCAGGTGATCAACACAAGCATGATTGGTGTTGGCTATCTCTTGGCTCTAGTGAAGCCAAGTACCTGATTGGGCAAGGTATGATCCGATGGATGTTCCCTTTTCTCTGAAATTCAACTCCATGAACGGACATTTGCTTAATGTGGAACCTTGTAACACCCAAATTATATCTTACAAGAAGAATTGCATTAACTTATAGTTGTAATAAGGAAAAACGATTAAACGATAACATCAGTTAAGGTATAAAATTCCACAAAACATGAATTTTATTTCTCAAAATGATTTATAGTCCATTATAATATGATAAATAAGGTAAGAATCACCTTACAGAATGCCAAAATATTAGACCTGCAACTCATAAAAGTTACGATAGAATAATTTTAACAAAGTTACTTTACATTTCACGAACTTGGCGATTTCCATTTGTTTGAATGAGCCTCAAGAACTGGGAATTCGAATAGATTATTAAGATAAGGAGAGAGAGGGGGAAATGTGGACTTATAGTATGATGATTAATTACCCATTACCATTAAGTTAGGATCAATCTACAATTAAAATAAAATGTCCATTAAAAATGCATTATTAATTTGTGAAATTATAATTTACTCATGCCTAAAAGGATTTGGCATGTAAATCAAAAGTTATCAGTATAATAAAATAATGACTTTAAATAGTTTAAAATCTAAGAGTTTTAAAGGGACATGCCTTTATGATAACACTAAGTATGTGGCATCTGGCATGCATTGCAACATTGAAGCAACATTTGGCAAGTTTTGAAAATTCTCCATTAGGGTCAGTATAGTTTCCTTCATATATGCCAATTTCTTTTTTTCTCCTTGTCTACCTATTAAACATCATAAAAATATCTTCTTGAATACCTGCGTGAGTTTTGGAGGAAGGAAGGATTCAACTTGGTGGAGCGGAAAGAGTAAGATTTTTCTGATTCTGGGTTTACTTCAGGCAAATATCTTCTCCTTTCTCTGCCATTATTTGGGATAATGAGGAAATATAACATTCTGTTTTAAATCAGGGCAATTAAAGGAATTTGTGGACAACTTCTGATTTAATTGCTTGGAAATGAAATTGGAAAAGGAAATTGATGGATTACTGTTTCTTCTTTTACTTTTTTCCTTATCTTTTGTGGTGGGTATGCCATGTTAAATATAGCCAATAAATAATGACACATTCTTCAAAAATGTCAAACCTCTACCAAATTGAATTTACATTAGCTTATATTTAACATTTGATTAATGAGAAACCCAAATCAATTTCTTCGCAATCTGATTTTTATTAGCCCTTAACTGACCACTAAGTTATTTGTGTGAGCCAAGTGAGAAAGCTCCACACTCTTCAAGTTGTCAGATTTTAGATATCTCTTGAGTGAAAACTGTGAAGAATGAGCCAATGAGAAGGATCCACATTCTTCACAGTGTCAGTTGTGTCAAACTTCTCTTTTCTATTTATGATGTTAGACTGCGAAAGGTGATCCAATGAAAAGGTTCCACATAGATCTGGGTTGTTAGACTTGCCATAGTTTTCCTTCATGTCGTAACTTTTAACTTCAGGGGACTTAGAAATTATTGGCTTTATATGCAAATAGACTGTGCAAAATTGTCATCCTGTTGTACCTTCATCAACTTTTCTTTGTGCTGACCATTGTCAGTTTCCCTGAATGAACATGTTAAGCTGATTTCATAGACTTGTTTTTCCATGTTTAAACCCAAAGGTGTTGAATAGACTAGAATCATGCCATTTGGCTCTTCACATCACGAATGCTTGATCTTATTTAAAGGTGTATAATTTGACACACACTAGGAAATATGTCTGATTTTAAAAGGAACCCACCAATGAATTATCTAAGTCTCCCATGGTTGTTTTTTTAATGCCAACAACCAATGCTTTTGAGAGGTGGGAATTGATGACCATTCAAACATCCCCAGATTGTTAAATGGCTATTTCCATTTAAATAAGTTATCCAAATTAATATGGGGGTTAATTTGGGATAACAAGTTGGTGATCTACTAAACTAGGGGTTGGTTCTACTTGTGAAGTTGGTGCTTCACTAATGTTTTTCGATAGTTGAGTATATAATCAGTAGTTTCAGTGAAGTTTATTCCCCTTGATGGTTTCCCACTTATATATTGTGTTCTTTGTCTCTTTCATGATTATGCTTATTTTATTAAATAATTGCATCAGAAATTGGAGTTAATATTCATAGCCAGTTCATTTTTGAAGTGACAACATATCACTACTCCAGTCTTGCAGGACAATAAGTCGTCACGTTCGGATGTGCGGAAACTTATGCCTTGTGAAGTTTAATCGTAGCATGGATCTAAATGAGATCCTTGGATTTCAATTTGTAGAGGGATGATATCCCAGATTTTGACTAAATTTATTGGGAACTTGGACCCATTGTTGATATTCAAACCTCACTATGTGACAGTTACCACAATAGTTATATATTTTGCCTTAACGACATATGTAATTTATAATTTTAATAAAGATATGATTACCTTGTATGAAAGAATATCTCCATATGAGCAAATGGTAAATATTAGAAGTGAGAAATCTTACTTATCATAAATTGATATATTAATTTATTTGATATTTGTCATGTATAAAGCCGATAGTTGGGCAATTATTGTAACAATCAATTTCCTTTAATTTCTAAATTAAATAAGCTATTTAGTGGCATAACTAATCGAAGGAATAATTAAATATACATGTTTTAATATATATTTAATTCGGCCTTTCGGTAAACTTGGTATTAATATGATAAGATTGTAAATCTTGTTGTATAGAGAATGGAAGAGTATTATTGTAAAAGGTAATTAAGGTTAAAGAAACCAAGCATCTGGAAAATAGAAACTAAATGGGAAGATAAATGGATGAAAAGATCCATTAGGCATATTAAGGGATAAGTACATGTGAAATGCTGAAAGATATCCATATCAACATAACGAGTGTACTTATCTCATGATGATCCTAGTGTGCCTTTGGCATATATCTCGATATAAACTCTTGCAAGATAGGTTAAATTGGAAATAAAGTAAATACCAACTATAAGATCTAGATAACTCTGAAAGGGATAGTTGTGAGGTGGCGGAAGACTTAAACTCATAAGACTAGTGTGTTGTCTTGAGTTTTGCTGTAACCTGCACGGTGGAAAACTTTAGCCAAAGTAATGCATTGGTGGTTGTGCATTATCTGATCACCTAGTCCTCCAATTAAACTAAAATTGCCAGTAAACCTGATCATAGGAAGTTGAACACTGAACATGAGGTAGAAATGGTCGGATACCGAAATACGAAGTTGGAAAACTAACTTCATGGTAGACCCAAGGACTTTCACATAGTTCCCATGACCTTAAAAAAAAGTTGAGCCGAAATGCTAAGTAAGCATTGTCACTCGAGGTAGTGGCGAAGGGAGATTGTGGAGATCTGGATACACCCTTCTCAGCTGCACATGGATTACACAGATGTTATTAGATAGATCAAAAGAAAAAATTTGATTTAAAGAATTTGATTAAATAAATTTGTATGAATGCAGCTATGTAATCTATTTTTATGTATGTTTAAAAAATATATATCCCCATTTTCCAGTTCTAGTCATTTTGAGCATTTTATTTTGGTATCAGAGCCAGAGGATTAGATACTTGGACATTAATGGAAACATGTTCTAATAAAAAGTATCCTCTTTTATAAAAATAGGAAACTTTGGCTAGGCCTGCAGCAAGAGCTAATATGGTGAGTGACAATGGGGTAAATATTGGTGACGTGCCAAATAATACGACTGCTAAGTTAGAATAAATCCTCAACCTTTTGAATGACACCTGAAACCAAGTTGTTTCCTTAGAACAACAATGTCAAGGTGGTGAAGAGAATCAGGGGGATGAGCACTATGATGATAAACATGAGCACCTGAATGAAATTGCAAATAAGAAAGAAACACTGGCTTTCGAGTTAGCAAGGGACATTAAAAGAATAACTCCACCTAAATTTGATGGTACAGCTCTTAGGGATGGAATTGGAAATTGGGTATTTGAAATGGAAAAGTATTTTGAGATTAGGGACTTTTTAGAGGAGACAAAAGCATTATGAGGAGCCTACCAATTGTCTTATGAAGCATCTTCCTAGTCGGATAACTGGAAATTGAAACTAGGAATTAATTCTTGTATGATCTTGTGGGAGAAATTTAAGGCCTAATTCCATCAAATATGGCTACCTCAACTATAGTTTGACCAAAAGATGGCAGAATTCTAAAATCTGACTCGAGAAAAGTACTCAATTACAGAATATTAGGAATGTTTCACTCAATTGCTGAAATGTGTTCCTATGTATCAAAGGGATGAGAAGTTTAGAGTGAGAAATTTTATAATGGGATTGAATCCTAGCATTGGTGGTGAAGTAGATGTTCATGGAACTACTTCGATGCAAACATTATTTGAAAAAACTATTAAGCAAGAACAAAAGATGTGAAGTATTTATGCCTCTAAAGAGGAAAATAGAAGGAAATATAGCATTTTTCAAACACCAACCGCAAGTAAACCAGCATGCAAAAAGTGAAACAACAGGTTCACGCCTATTAATAAAAGAGGAATAACAAGTAGAAATATTGTGAATAATAAAAATAATGGGCAACACGGAACAAGCTTTAGCCAAAATAAGTTTGAGAGAAAAGGACCTCTGAGTGGATGTTTTTTATAACAATGGTATAGCTCTGATACCAAATGATAGAATAGAATTAGATTGCAATGACCAAAGAGGGACAAAATTCTCACAAATATTATTGATCATGAAATTGAATTACATAATAATGAAAGAGTTGTAATATTTATAGATATTAGATAGCCTCATATGGATAGACATGACACCCTATTAGGCACCAACTATGATATGATAAGACCCATCTCACATGCACATGTAATTACTACTAATACCAATATTGAATGTAAGTCACTAGACTAGAGTGCACATGTTGCATGTTATTAAATAAAAGACAATGCAATAAAATGCAATAAATATGCCTATGCTAAATTATGCTAACATTCCCCCCCTTAATTTTGCATAGTTTCCAATGAAGTGGAGAGGAACTCTCTGAACAATATGAATTTGTCACATGCAATTGACTTAGTGAAAACATCTACCTTCTGTTCAGTTGTAGGACAGAACTGGAGTTGTATGTTGTGCTTCAAGACATGCTCGTATATGAAATGAACATGTACTTCAATATGCTTGGTTCTTTCATGAAATACTGGATTGCGAACAAGCTTCAGAAATCCTTCATTATCAACATATACTGGAGTAGATTTCTGTTGTGGTAGACCAATTCCTTCCACTATTTGGCATAGCCATATTGCTTCACAAACATCTTCATCTGCAACTCGATACTTTCCTTCTGTAGAAGAGTGTGAAACAAAGTTCTGTTTCTTGCTTCCCCATGATATCAGTCCAAATCCCATAAAGAAGATGATCCCTGATGTTTAATTCCTATCATCCATGTTTCCTATATGATTTGAATCTGAATATCCTGTCAAGAAGAAGTTGTCATTCTTCTTGTACTCTAGACCAAGGTCAATTGTACCCTTCAGATATCTCAGTATTCTCTTTGCTACTTTCCAATGACATATTTTCAGTTCTTGCATAAAGCATGATAAATAACTGACTAAAAAGCTGATAATTGGTCTAGTATATGTCAGGCAAATGAGACTCTCGATCAACTGTCGATAGAGAGTTGCATTCATCGGTGGTGATGGATTGGAATGAGATAACTGAAGTCTCACTTCCATAGGTGTAGTAATAGGAGTGAAGTCCATCATCTTGAATTTCTCAAGCATTTTCTTGGTATATTTCAACTGCGACACAAAGATATGATTCTCTTTTTTCCATACTTCTAAGCCAAGACAATAGTGCATGAGCTCGAGATCTATCATGTCATCGATCATCTTTATAGAACTACCTGTAATGATTAGATCATTGAAATAAACAACCACAATGAAAATCTCCCCCTTTGCTTTTTGAGGTAGAGATTGGGGTCATAAGGATTCCTTTCGAATCCATGACTTATGAGATGCTCATCAATTTTGATGTACCATGCCCAGGGTGCCTGTTTTAGGCCATATAGAGATTTTATGAGTCTGCATACCTTCATCTCTTTTCATAGTATTACATAACCCTTTGGCTAAATCATATATACTTCTTCTTGTAAATCTCCATTAAGAAAGGAACTTTTCACATCCATTTGGTGGACTTTCCATCTAAATTGTGTAGCTAGAGCAAAGATCATCCTGATTATCTTGATCTTAGCTGTGGGAGCAAATGTCTCCTCATAATCAATGCCTTCTTTTTGTCCATACCCCTTTGCTATAAGCCTTGTTTTATACTTGTCAATAGTCCCATCTGATTTGTACTTAGTCTTGAATATCCATCTACATCTAATGGGTTTCTTCCCTGATGGAAGGTTGACAAGCTACCACGTGTTGTTCTTCATCACTAACTGATACTATGAATCCATGTCATCTTTCCAAGATTTTGATTATAGGGCTTCCTGAACTGTAGATGGCTTAAGTGTTTCAACAACTCTGCTCATTAGGGCATAATTGACCTCTTCACGAGCTTGACTGCGAGTTCTAGGTCTAGGATTGGATGATGTGCTAGGCGCTTCATCCAAATTTGCATCTCTTATTAATTGAGTATACCATTTAGGTAACTTCTTAGTTGTTCCATTGGCTTACGGCGGATCCAAGTTTTCACCATCATCCAATTCATCACTATCATCTTCAGTGGGAACATCAAATTTTGTCTTTACAAGAGGTGTATTCTGCATGTTTATTGAGTCATTGAGTGGAACATCTGCTTGTTTCTTCTCGAAGAACTCAACATCCCTACTTGTGTATACTTTCTTTGCTTTCAGATCCCATAATCTATACCCAAGTGCTTGTTCACTATATCCAATGAATATCAGTTTCTCAACTTTCATATCCAACTTGTTCTTGTTCTTCTTGGGTATGTGCATGCTATCTTTGCACCCAAATACTCTTAGGTGTGCAATTGATGGTTTTCGATTTGACCATGCTTCTTGAGGTATCACTCCTTCAAGAGCTACTTTGGCACTATGTTCAACAAATAGAGTGCAGTTCTTATAGCTTCTGCCCAAAATGTCTTTGTTAAACCTGAGTCATCAATCATACATCACACCATTTTAATGATAGTACGATTCCTTCTCTCAACTATACGACTATGGTGTGTGAGTAGGAGGCATTTGTCAATGAATCCCATGATTTTATAGGTAACTCTTGAACTCATTGCTTGTGAATCCCCCCCCTCGATCTAAGAGGAGAGTTTTGATCTTACAACCAACTTCATTCTCAACAAGTGCTTTGAACTTCTGAAATGTCTCAAAGGCTTGAATCTTGTCTCTTAGACAATATATTCACATCTTTCTTGAGTAGTCATCAACACAAAGCATGAAGTATTGACATCTAGAATGACTTGGTTGCATGGGCCCACAAATATCGGTGTGCACTAAATCAAGCTTTCCCTTAGCTCTATATGTGTTCTCCTGGAAGGGTACAATGTGTTGCTCTCCAACTAGGCAATTGTGACACTTTTCAGTGTTGTGCTTGAGTGTAGGAAATAGTTTCACCATGTTGCCCTTTTGAAGTGTTTGTAGATAGCCAAAACTGATGTGACCATATCTGTGATGCCATAGTTCTGTAGATTGTGTGTCTCTGCCCACTAGACTTTGATCATCCTTATGAAAAAAATCAAGTTGGAACATGCATCCCAAATTGGAGTCTCTTGTTACAATCTTGGAACCTCTTGAATTATCTCTTATCAAGCACACTTTTTCTCCATTATTAGTGTCAAAATAAAAATTCAAGTTGTGATCAAGGAGTTGACTAACTGATAGAAAATTCTTGGTCAATTGAGGTATATACAATACATTTGTGATTTTGCAATCATACTTTCCAAGAGGTAGTGAAATGTTTCCAATCCCGTTGACACTATATGATGAGTCATCACCTAATGATACATGGTTCTTGTTATGTGAGTCACGTAGTGTGTAGAACCAATCCTTGCATCTAGTCATGTGTTGAGTTGCACCTGAGTCAACATACCAGATATCTTGTGTGGACTTGGGTTCTTTATCAAATTAATTAGAATACATGTGGTTTCCTTCATCTGAATCATCCTCATGTTTGCCAATTACAATTTTTCTGCCCTTGATTGTTGTTGTTGTTGGACTTCCCTTGATTTGAATTGTTATTACCATGTTGGTTGTTGGGTTTTGAATTTCTCGATGAACCCTTTTTGTAGGAATTGTACCAACAATCTTTGATGTCATGTCCCCCTCTATTGCAAATGGGACACTTCTTGGTGTTGTCTCTTTGACTTTGGTCCCTTTGTTGACTTTAATTTTGTTGGGACTTCTTGTGATTGGACTAAAATTTCTCCTTTCCTTTATGATAAGAAGATAGTGCTTGCTCATCTTCATGATATTTGTTGTTCATTACCTCTTATTGTTGGAGTATATTGACCAACTTCTCAAAGGTGACTGTGTGTTCACTTATATTGATAGTTGTCAAAAAAAAATTGTAGGAAGGAGGAAGTGCTTGCAACATAATTGGTACAAGGTCCTCATCACTTATCTCTTTTTCCAATGCCAGTAGAGATGCCCTCAAAGTAGCAACTCATCTCAAAAAATCTTCAACCTTCTCATTGTGCTTGAACTTGAGAGTATGCAGTTTGTGATAGTAGGTTGAGGATGGCATTCTTATTCTTTGCCTCATAGACTGTGCTCAACTTATCCCATGCATCCTTGGCCGATGTGGCATCTCTAATGTGGGGTTGCACATCATCTATTACAAGATGATCAACTTGGCATTTTGATTGGCCCTGTCAACTTGAACTTGTTTTCTTCTATCATCAAGTGATCTTGTTGTTGTTCCATCTACAACTGTCCATAGGTCTTCAAACTCAAGTAACATATTATAGTGATTTTTATTGTTTGAAATAAATTTATTGTGCATTTTATAGAGTTGTTCATTACTTAGAGGGAATATGTCTAATTGGTATTTTGAAATGATGATTTCAGACAATTTTGTTAAGTTGTTTGTAGATTGGAAGGTAAGAAAAATAATAGTTGAATTTGTACCATGTGAAGCATGATTTTCTTGTGGTTTAATTAGGTTTCAGATGTTGAATGATTATGGTTTGATTATGTCCTGATCCTTGTGATTAGAGTGAAACATAATTGTTGAAATAGAAATTGGTTGTTCTATTGGTATACATTCATAGTTGTATCTTGATGTAGAAAAGGTAATAATACATTCTCTGCTGTAATACCATGCATTTGTTGATAAAATAACTTTTATATAATTTCTTATTTTATTAAATAATTACATCTGAAATTGGAGTTAATATTCATGCCAGTTTAATTTGAACTGATAACATATCACTACTCAAGTCTTGTAGGACAATTAGCCATCACGTTCGGATGTGCGGAAACTTATGTCTTGTGAAGTTTAATCATAGCATGGATCTAAATGAGATCCTCGGATTTCAATTTTTAGAGGGATGATATCCCAAAATTTTGACTAAATTTGTTGGGATCTTTGACCCATTGTTAATATGCAAACCTCACTATGTGAGAGTTACCATAATAGTTATATATTTCGCCTTAATGACATATGTAATTTATGATTTTAATAAAGAGATGATTACCTTGTATGAAAGAATATCTCCATATGAGCAAATGATAAATATTAAAAGTGAGAAAACTTACTTATCATAAATTGATATATTAATTTATTTGATATTTGTCAATGTATGAAGCTGATAGTTGGGCAATTATTGTAACAATCAATTGTTCTTAATATTTATATTAAATAATCTTTAGTGGTATAGCTAAATGAAGGAATAATTAAATATACATGTTTTAATATATATTTAATTTGGCCTTTCGGTAAACTTGGTATTAATATGATAAGATTATAAATCTTGTTGTATAGAGAATGGAAGAGTATCATTGTAAAAGTTAATTTAAGGTTAAGGAAAACAAACATTTGGAAAAGAGAAACTAAATGGGAATATAAATGGATGAAAAGATCCATTAGGCATATTAAGGGATAATTACATGTGAAATTTTGAAATAGATTCATATCAGCGTAATGAGTGTACTTATCTCATGATGATCCTAGTTGTCCTTTGGCATATATCTCAATATAAACTTTTACAAGATGGGTTAAATTGGAAATAAAGTAAATACAAACTATAAGATCTAGATAACTGTGAAAGGGATAGTTGTGAGGTGGCGGAAGACTTAAACTTATAAGACTAGTGTGATTTCTTGAGTTTTGTTGTAACCTGCATTTCAAAAAAGTTTGGCCAAAGTAATGCATTGATGGTTGTGCATTTTCTGATAATCTAGCCCTCTAATTAAACTAAAATTGCTAGTAACCTAATCATGGGAATTTGAACACTAAACATGAGGTAGGAAATGGTCAAATATCGAAATAAGAAGTTGGAAAACTAGCTTCATGGTAGACCTAGGGACTTTCACATAGTTCCCATGACCTTAAAAAAAATGTTGAGCTGAAATGCTAAGCAAGCATTGTCACTCGAAGTTGTGGTGAAGGGAGATCATGGAGATCTGGATACACCCTTCTTAGCCACACGTGGCTTACATGGATGTTATCAGATAGATCAAAATAATAAATTTGATTTAAAGAATTTAATTAAATAAATTTTTATGAATGGAGCTGTGTAATCTATTTTTATGTATTTAAAAAAAAAAATCCCCATTTTCTACTTCTAGTAATTTTGAACATTACAATGGAATGGGAAGCACTAAACGATGTGCATGAAGTGAAAAGTTTTATGGGTCTAGCAGGATACTAGCGGAAGTTTGTAAAGGAATTTTCTAAGTTAGAGGGACCTATCACTTCTTTACAAAAGAAGGGTAAGAAATTGGTTTGGGGTATCAAGTGTGAAGAAGCCTTTAAGGAGTTAAAAGGTAGACTTATAAGTGCTCCGGTGTTGAAGATTCCAGATCCAACCAGGAATTTCTTAGTGGTAACCGATGCTTTAGGGGAATGTTTGGGCAGAGTAATACTACAAGATGGGCATGTGGTAGCTTTTAAAAGTAGGAAGTTGAGGCTGGATGAAGTAAATTATGCACCACATGATATTGAGCTTGTTGCGATTGTTCATGCGTTGCAGGTATGGAAGCACTATTTGTTTTGAAAACCTTTACACAACCGAATCTAAATGCAAGGAAACAAAGATGGTTGGATTTCCTCACAAATTATGACTTTGATATAAATTACATAAAAGGAAAAGAGAATAGAGTGGCTGATGCCTTAAGTCACAGAAAGTATATTGCTATTATAATTGCATTAAGAACCCAGTTCAAAGATGAAGTCAAAAATGAGTTAACAAATGACCCCTACTACAATCATGTTAAAACAACTTTAGAAAAAGATCTGAGGGACAAAAGGTATGCTTGTTTCAAGCTAGAAACTGATGGGATTATGCATTGTAACAACATAATTTATATGTACTAGATGGTAAAGAACTCAGAAGTAAAGTCATGAGATAATTTCATGATGTTCCCTATTCGGGACATCCAGGAGTAACAAAAATGATGGTGGACATCAAAAAGTAATACTTTTGGAAAAAGATGAAAAGTGATGTGATTCTTTATGTCTCACAATGCCTAGAATGTTAGCAACTAAAGGCTAAACATTCACATCTAACATGATTATTATATCCTCACAATGTGCTAGAATATAAGCGACAAGTTATAAGTATGAATTTTGTCCAAGGTCTAACTATGTCCCAAAATAAACATGATGTTATATGTGTAGTTGTGGACAAGTTAACTAAAGTGGCACATTTTATAGCGAGTAATTTAAATGATAATTCTCCCATACTAGCAAAAGGGTTTGTGCTGGAAGCTTTTTGATTACATGGAGTTGAAGAAATAATAATTCTAGACAGGGAGTCAAGGATAACTTCCAGACTTTGGCAGACATTGTATGTTTCCTTAGGGACAAAACTAAACATAAGTTCTACCTACCATCCTGAAACTTATGGTCAAACTGAAAGAGTAAATCAAGTACTAGAATATTTACTTAGAATGTATTTCATGGATCAACAATACAAATAGGAAGAGTATCTTCCCTTGGTTGAATTTTCCTATAATAATACCTACTATTCTTCCATCCAGATGGCTCCTTTTGAGGCCTTATATGGTCGTAGGTGTAGAACACTAATAAATTGGGATAATCCTGAATATAGAGTACTAATTGGACCTAAAATGGTATTGGAAATGGAAAAAATGGGTTAAATTAATCCAAGAAATATTTAAAGAGGTCGTAAATAGACAAAAAAAATTATGCAAATTTAAAATGAATTGACAGAAAATTTAACGTGGGAGATAAAATTTTTATTAGGGTCAAACCTAAAAAGAGTTCCATTTCATTTGGCAGATCAGCCAAACTATCTCTTAGGTTTTTAGGACCAGTTGAAGTCCTAGAGGTCGTTGGACCAGTAGCCTATAAGCTAGCACTACCTCCCGCTTTATCCAGGATGGACAATGTATTTCATGTATCCTTGCTTAATAAATGTGTACCTAATTTAACACATGTACTTAATTAGGATTCATTGCAGGTTTTGGATCCAGGGGTAATCGCGGTTGAGCCGATAAGGATACTGGAAACCTATAAGTTACGCTTGAAAAACTACGAGGTTTCACAATGTAAGGTTCAATGGAACCAATAATCTGAAGAAAGTGCCACTTGGGAAAACTTCAAAGATATCCAGACTACTTTTCGCATCTGTTTGATTGATTTTAAAGAATATATTTTTGTTATAGTGCTAAATTCAATTTTTCTGTAAAGAGGTAGATAAGTAAATCCTGTAGATAAGCTTACAACTGAATATTTGAATTAAGGTACTTTTTTGATGAATAGTTACTGTTGAAGATTTTGTAATGAACCTAGAAAATATGTCATTTAAGTAGTAATATGTTATGTCTACAAATTATGTGACTGATTTTCTAGATTTATAAGGGATGTTATGACCTTTATGATTCAGTTGAAATGATATTTATACAAATTTTAAACTAATTTGAAATATATTAATGCCACAAATGAATGATGGGTTTATTTTTTCTATTTATCCTGAAATCATCGAGACAATGATTATTTAAAGGAGTGGAGTATGTAACATCCCATTTTTTTTGTAAGTTAAATTAACTACGGTTGAGTCTAAATAGGATTAGACGAGATCATCCTTAGGTATAAAATTAATTTGACTCATCAACTTTTGCTGCGGGGTACATGGCATTACAGAACAAATAACCCTATAGGGCTACACCGACCTTGATGATCCTTCCTAAAACATGATTAGGCCTTAATCATAGATTTACGTGAATATTCGAATTATTATCATTTACGGACTTGGTGATTTTTTTCATTTGTTTGAATATTTTATATGGAACTTGGGAATTCGAATAATTATTATGATAACATATTGTTGGCAATATGTGGACTTATATTATGATGATTAATTTTACCATTAAAGCTAGGTATCAATTAAAATTAAAATGAAAAAAATACATTTTTAATTTGTGAAACTATATATTTAAATCCTAAAAGTATTTAGCATGTAAATCAAAAGTTAAAAAGTATAATAATAATAATATTTTAATATTTAAAATATGAGAGTTTTAAAATGGGACACACCTTCATATGACAACAAGTATGTGGCATCACGACATGCATTGACGCATGAAGCAACACTTGGAAGCCCGGAAATTCTCCATTATAGTATATTTTCTTCATTATGATTTCTTTTTTTAGTCCTTTGTATGCTTTCAGTTTTCTCTTCTGGAATACCTGTGTGAGTTTTGGAGGAAAGAAGGATTCAACTTGGAGGAGCGGAAAGAGTACGACGTTGCTGATTATGGGTTTACTTCAGCCATGAATATCTTCTCCTTTCTCTTTTGCATTATTTGTAAATAATGAGGAAATATACATTCTCTTTTAAATGGAAATTAAATGAATTTGTGGACAGCTTCTGATTTAATTGGTTGAAAATGAAATCTAAAAAAGGAAATTGATGGATTTTGTATTCTCCTAAGTTTCCTTTGTGTGGTTTTAGCTAAATATAGAAAAAAACGTAGATGGGTGTTCCTAATCAATTTATATTTTATATAATTTTCTATTTAAATTTGATTTCTTGAAACCCAAATTGATTTTTGCCTCTTGGTCTTATTACATTTAACAATAAGTTATTTTTATGAGCAAAGTGATTTTTGGGTAGTGTGAAAAATGTTTTTACTAGGTATTTCATCATTTTGCCTGATATATTTGCTTCTGTATTTCAAAAATTTCTAAATAGAAAAGAAATTCATGCTGGAATGAAATGATTTGGATACATATAAGTTGATTTTCCTATAGGTATAGATTTATTACCGGATTGAAAATAAATAAATTAGTGTTAACAGTCTATGTAAGATGACTTAGTTTTTCTCAAAGCATTTCGTTACTCGAAGTGCTAGAAACTTATGGTTGTTATAATATGAAAATAGACTTCAAAATTATCATCCTATGGTATGTCGGTCAATTTGTTTTGTTGATTTTTTCGATTACCTGAAAGAACATGTTAAAATGATTTAATAGAGGTGTTTTTACATTGTTTATTTAGATTTTTTCTATATATATATATATATATATATATATATATATATATATATATCTATATATATATGTATGTATGTATGTATGTATGTATGTATGTATGTATGTATGTATGTATATGTATATATGTATATATATACATACATACATACATATACATATATATGTGTGTGTGTGTGCGGGTATGTGTGTCTTTATTTTGATTGTTTGAAATAAATTTATTGTGCGTTTTATAGAGTTGTTCATTACATAGAGGGAATATGTCTAATTGGTATTTGGAAATGATGATATCAAACTATTTTGTTAAGCTGTTTGTTGATTGGAAGGTAAGAAAAATAATAGTTGTATTTGTACCATGAATCATGATTTGCTTGTGGTTTAATCAGAATTCTGATGTTGAATGATTATGGTTTGATTATGTCTTGATCCTTGTGATTAAAGTGAAACATAATTGTTGAAATAGAAATTGGTTGTTCTATTGGTATACATTCAATAGTTGTATCTTGATGTAGAAAAGGTAATAATACATTCTCCACTGTATTACCATGCATTTGTTGATAAAATAACTTTTATGTCATTTCTTATTTTATTAAATAATTGCATCATAAATTGGAGATAATATTCATGGCAGTTCATTTTGAACTGGAAACATATCACTACTCCAATCTTGCAAGACAATTAGCCGTCACGTTCGGATGTGTGGAAACTTATGTCTTGTGAAGTTTAGTCATAGCATGGATCCAAATGAGATCCATGGATTTCAATTTGTAGAGGGATGATATCAAAGAATTTTGGCTAATCTTATTAAGATCTTGGACCCATTGTTAATATTCAAGCCTCACTATGTGAGAGTTGCCATAATACTTATATATTTTTCCCTAACGGAATATGTAATTTATGATTTTAATAAAAAGATGATTACCTTGTATGAAAAAATATCTCCATCTGAGCAAATGATAAATATTAGAAGTGAGAAATCTTACTTATCATACATTGATATATTAATTTATTTGATATTTGTCAATGTATGAAGCCGATAGTTGGGCAATTATTTTAACAATCAATTGTCTTTAATATTTATATTAAATAAGCTATTTAGTGGCATAGCTCAATGAAGGAATAATTAAACTTGGTATTAATATGATAAGATTGTAAATATTGTTGTATAGAGAATGGAAGAGTATCATTGTAAAAGGTAATTTAAGGTTACAGAAACCAAGCATCTAGAAAAGAGAAACTAAATGGGAAGATAAATGGATTAAAAAATCCATTAGGCATATTAAGTGATAAGTACATGCAAAATTCTGTAATAGATTCATATCAACATAACGAGTGTACTTATCTCATGATGATCCTAGTTGTTCTTTGGCATATATCTCGATATAAACTTTTGCAAGATAGGTTAAATTGGAAATAAAGTAAATACAAACTATAAGATCTAGATAATTGTGAAAGGGATAGTTGTGAGGTGGCAGAAGGCTTAAACTCATAAAACTAGTGTGTTGTCTTGAGTTTTTTTGTAACCTACACAGCCGAATTTTTTTGTGAAAGTAATGCATTGTTGGATGTGCATTGTCTGATCACCTAGTCCTTCAATTAAACTAAGATTGCTAGTAAGTTGATCATGGGAATTTGAACACTGAACATGAGGTAGGAAATGGTCGGATACCAAAATATAAAGTTGGAAAACTAGCTTCATGGTAGACCCAAGAACTTTCACATAGTTCCTATAACCTTAAAAAAAATGTTGAGCCGAAATGCTAAGTAAGCATTGTCACTCGAAGTAGTGGCAAAAGGAGATCGTGGAGATCTGGATACACCCTGGTCAGTCACAAATGGCTTATATGGATGTTATGAGATAGATCAAAAGAACAAATTTTATTTAAAGAATTTTATTAAATAAATCTGTATGAATGCAACTGCGTAATCTATTTTTATGTATGTTTAAAAAAATATCCCAATTTTCCGGTTCTAGTAATTTTGAGCATTATTTTAAATTGAACTAAGTTCCTGGCAACGTAAATCAGATCTCCGGAAACAACACCATTGATATTGGTTTTATTGACGGGTCAAATAGATATGGCTTCAAATATGTATGCACATGGATTAAATTGAAGAAAGTTCCTGGCAACATAAATTAGATCCCCAAAAACGGTGCCCCTAATGTTTGTACCTGAATTTGTTATCCTTTTCAAGCCAAGCATGAACAATGATTCAAAATGGAGCTTAGAGGTAGCTAGATCATAAATATATGTCATTTTGTAGCTAGGGATGAGGTCTGTCTGTCCCTTTGTTACTTGGATTAGTGGAGAGATAGGTAGCACCTTAAAAGGATATGATCTTATCCTAACTATTTTAGGTTGTGCATTTCAACCAAGGTAAGAGAACCCATTTTGTAACCTCTGTTATTTGAAAGGAGATACAGGTACCCTTCTTTTGAATAAATTTTGTAGAGAAAACCTTGTGGAAAATATCACCAACACACCAGATCTGACTCTCACGAGTTGTCACTTCTAGATCATGGAGATACTTTCACAACAAGGCAAAGGTTACTAAAGACATTTGAGACCTTGATTGTTTCTACATGTTTTGGTAACAGAGATTATGCATTTTTGTACACACATGAAAAACATGGGTACTATAGGTAGGATTGGTTGTAGTTAAACTAATTTTTGTGGGAAAGGAGACAGGACGGACTTGACTCACTAGATACTTGAGAGCTTATGCAAAATGGAAAGATTCAATCAAAAAAATGCCACAATAAGTTAAATTGTTTCCTCAACTATAATATGTGCTTCAATGGAGGCCTAAATTAGCACTCTTTCACACAACCTATGGGATTATATCATAAATTCTTGAGTTAGAGAGCCCAATAAAGCAACAAGATAGAAACCAAGTCATGTCTAAGGTACACCTAGAGGCTTAAAGAGAATATCTATCAACAAAATGAAAGAAAAGTTATTATAAACCATTTATCCCACTCCCAAAATAAGGATCTTATGAGAAATGAAATTGTAGATGCCACTAAACTATCACAAAGACTGAGACATGTGTGGTTGGACCTTATTTTGGTACAAGATTGGAATAGAAACAAGAAAAACTACTCGTATGCATTCAAAGATGAAATAAATACACTTTACTCAAGATTAACACAGAATAACTCAAATTTTGATCGAATTTATCGGCAAGGGAAAGTTTCCAGAACAATCTCAAATATTTTCAATGGTTGTACACTTGTAACCACCTTGACATGATCAAATTTGATACAAAGAGAGATACATAGGATTCTCTGGATGACTTCTCAAAATGGATGGGCTTTGTCAATCTTTTTCTGCTGGCGAGAATCGGTCCTGATCTTTCCAAAAACTCCCAACAATTTACACGAAAAATTTGTGCCATTTATAACATTTACAACAAGCCCCTTCTCCCCAAAAGACAAAAAACATTTAATGCACCAATGCTCGCCACGATTCTTTCATGATTCTCAGAATCAAATCTGTAAAATGTCTCTAGGTGCTTGAGGAGGTAGATTTCATTGAATGCCACCCGCATTAAACTCCTTTCTCTAGTAGATCACTCTTCCTTAAATTTTCCAACCACTTCCACCCCTAATTTGTCAAATCTGTCTCCTTGCATGCTTAGGAGAAGAAAAACGTAAAATCTGATCGGGAACGAAAGTTACACCATATTAATAGTGAAAGACACCTTCCAAATCTTCCCACCAAACTTTAGATATCAACATTAACTTCCTTCCATGCTTGGTATGTAGAAAAAACCAAGAAATCATGAAAACTCGCACTTCCCGATGTGTTATAGAGAAATGCAAGCAAAATCAGATTTCAACTCTCAGCTATCGTTCATCTTTAATTTGAATTTGGGTCGCCAAAGTGGAAGATTCAAACTTAAAAATAAACCATGGGGCCTCCTCTAAATTTTTACAACTTTTGGGAATTTTTCATATTTTTCACATCTCCTCCCTTGGGAAATGAGCCAGACACGTGTCCTAAGGTAGGTCCCAGTGGGACCGTGGCCAAATTCTGACATTTCACTCCCTTTTTGGAAAAGGGAAAATTTTCCAAGTTTTCCCCGTAGCTCCGTCTTTGAAAAAATGGGCCATGACACGTGTCTACATATGATTGCAATGGAACAATGCTTCCCTTTTTACTTTTGGCCCCCTTTTCCCAAAAGGAATTTTTTCCAAATTTCCCACTATAGTATGCACCTCCGCCATTGACTGCAGCAAGCTTTGAATTTTATTTTATCAGGCTTGCTGGCAATTTTGAGATTCTAATCCTTTTTTATGTCAAGAGGTAAAAACTCCACTTTTCCTCTTATGGTATGCTTCCCCGCCTTGTTGACTTTTTAAACCACCATGTGTCACCATGGCACACCTTGAGATGGTCCAAAAAAATTGATACCTTGGACGAGCACGAGCTCGCCACATGTACCATTCCGCCAAAATGTACCAACTACATAACAATTTGTCTAAGTCCAGGAAAAGCAGCGGTACCTTCCACGTGTCCTTGTGCGGGGTCAAAGCGAGACCTTTTCCCTGTCCTTAATTTTTCTCCAATTAGAGCCTCGTGGGGATGCGAGACAAGTTCAAACCTTTTGCCAAAGTATTAAAAAAATAACAAGTTCAAAAACAGACCCGTCGTACCCCATCTAATTGGAAGAAGCCATGTAAGCACCAAAAGAACCAATCAGATACAATGAGGCCAGAAGACCAATTTTTCCTTTTCACCAAAAAGGAAAAAAGTGATAAGTTATAGAATTTTCCTACCATACCCTGACCAACAAAAAGAAGCCACATCCCCTGTCGATGTAAGGATGTAAATTTGACCAAGAGAAAATGCCTGTCAAAAATTAAAATACAAAAAAGTGATCATTCGAGCTAGAAAATGAAAATTTCTTCGAACATTTACAAGGCTCAAATATGTTTCTCAAAGATACGTCTACTAATTTTCTTCAAGTATTTAGGGTAGAAATGACAAGGAAAACAAATCCTGACTTTGGAGACTGAAAGTTATGATAAAACCTAAGTTTTTTAGACTTTTCGAAAGGAACAAAGAAATAAGGAGCAAACCATGGACCCATAAGTGATATATGACTCAGGAATAGATTAAAAATGGTAACAAGGATTAACTAGGCATGACACAGGGAAAAGGAAAGTGAAAGAGGTTGTAACTCAATAGATTTTCAAAGCCAAACTGGGGCGAGACTAATCTTAGCTTCAACATGTCCACCACTAGGAGGAGGAGTTGATCCCCTTGACCTACTATCATATAGGTAATGTATGTGGTTCCTCACTCTGTCTTGATCCTATTGAGTCTTACCACTGGTTTCCTTTGTAATATAGGCCTTCTCCATGGCCTCTGATAGAGTCTACAAGAAATTAATGTGTACTTCCCCTCCCAAGTCTAAGTTATGGCCCCTAAAGAGCCTGTGAACCACAACTTGGTAAGCCTGCATATAGTCCATATACTGAAGCATATCAGAAAAATGACCCTCATACTTTGCTATCATCATGGAGGTATTCCGTAGATCATGAAAGTCATCAATTCATTTCTAGATGAATCTCTTGGATATGTATCTACTCCTTAAATGATCCTCAAAGAGCTCCCAACTATTTTTTTTGAATCTACATGGAGTTTTTGCTCCTCACTCCTATACAGAAATTCAGTGCTGTCTCTTAGAAGGTTTATAACAACGCAAGATTTTGTGTTACTTGTACAAGGGCATAACTACAAGAATCTTCTCAAGAAAACCAACCACGCCTCGACCTGAACTCATCTCGTGTCTCTAGAAAAATGTGGAGGATGTAACTTCAGTATCTCTCCTTGATGTGATATTCCTCTTTCAAATCTCATCCCCTAGGTCTCTTTGCTTGAATATCCCTTGACCTAGGGCTCCTAGATCTATCTTTGTGTCACAAAGCTCTATATTTGTGCTCCCTAGGTGGTAAACCATGTCCAAATGACTCTGCATGGGAGTGCTCTACCCTATCCTCAGAACTGTGATGTGATGGTGCATGATCCTCCACTAATGGGTCTTTGTCCCATCCGCTAGGTCACCGTCTTAAAGATCCTCCATGTAAAGCAACATTAACATCCTATACTGTCTATAGTATCTAATGAAATATATCCGTTACTTCCTAATCTAGGGGTGGTATATCTAGGTTCATGTGTAAGGACCCCTCATTTATTTCATGCCTCCTACACAGACCAAGGTGGGAGTTATTTTGTCATCATCTAGGATTTGTTTCAATTTTCTAAGTTTCTACATTTTAAAATATCATGCAATGTTGTGTGTTATGGGTTTAGAGTTGCACTAGGTTTTCTTGTTGTGTTTTATATTTCCAAGTGTGCCTAGGGTTTAAGTGTTGAACCCATAACTCTGATACCAAGTGTAATACCCATAAATTTCTACTCGCAAAACAAAATAGAACTAATAAATTAATAGTCAAATTTCTTGTAATAATTAGTTATTTGTAAAAGAGGTTTACAAGGTTAGAAATTATCCACAATTAATACATTCCATGTTTAAAGTATTTCTACACAACAAAATTAAATTAATAATTAAATATTAGTAATTTGCTCCCTAAAATGCATTTGTGGTTTAAAACAATGTGTTTACCAAGTTCCATAAGTTTAATTAATTATCATGAACCAAGATTAGTTTATTTTCGAACATAAAGGTTTAATTATTAATCCTAGCCACCAATTGGCCCCATTCAACACATTACCCATGTTTTTTACTTATTTAAGTTTTCATTCCCAAAAAATACCTCCAACTTAAGTGAGGTAGGGTTTAATTTGGGACATTGGGTTGAATCTATCTTGTTCCTTAGATTTGGGTTTCCATAAATATCCTTATGGGTTTCCTTGTGTTCCTATTTTCCCCAAAACATCCTCATTAGCTTTTTTTTGTTTTGTAGGTTTTAGAAGAGGAGAAAGATGAGAATCCATTAGAGCAAGAAGTGCATCAATGGAGCAATTTTCTTCGTTTTTGTTGTACAGGTTTTACTATTGTAAGATTCTCATTGCTTAATGTGGAGATCTTAGCATGGATCTATTTTTTTATTTAATGTAAACATTCTTTTTGAATTCAAAAATTAGGGAAAGACCCCATTTGATTAAATCTATGAATTTTACACATTTGGGTTTCCATAAAAGGGATAGAAAGGCTTAAATGATTAAATTTAATTGATTAATAATTTATGGAAGTTTCCTTTTGATGGTTTTAAGATTAGATTTCAATTAAATGTTAATTTGGGTTTTCATAGTCGGGAATTTTATTTTTCTGTCAAAAGTGACGAAACCACCACCCTACCAAGGGAGGGCAGTTCATTGACCACTGCTATGAGATTGGCGACAGCTCTGAAACCCCCATTCTACATAGGGAGGTAGTTAAATTAACTAAGGTGTCTTACATTCATCAATTGATAGATTGATATTATATCTAGTTTTTTGTACTTAACAATAAGAAATAAAAATCAATATTTATATAAAAGAAGGGATCAAAATAAGTGGGGATGTGTGCTTGGAAAAGTAGTAGTTAGAGAAATGAATGGCGAAGCGACAGGGTTTGGTGATGGCTGGAGTAGGTAATGCCATGTGGAATGAGATTTGATAGGGAATGGGAATCCCTTATGGCACTCTTCTAGTGCCCACTTCCCTTTGACACCTTTTTGATACTCATCATGATATTGTTGATTATATTATGGACATGATTATGGACTTTATTATAGTATGATGTTAGATGTTAGATCATGGATTATTGCTGACTTGATTTAGTTATGATGCATGATTATTATTAGAGACATTTTATATTTTGATAATGATATAGTATTTGGCATTGTTATATTATGGATGTTGTTCGGACTTGTGATATTGAGATATTGTGAGTAGACCTAGAAATGGAAGTTATTGGATGATGATATAGTTGTTGATAAAACTATAAATGATATTTTTAGATTGATTTGATGTTGTTTTGATTCATATATCTAGATGATTTTGGGAATTATATTTATATTATTTTAGATTTTTTGATATGGCCATGAGGCCGAAGAAGGTATTTGTGTTTTTCAAGTTAAAATATCACAACAAACACCAAGGGATTGGAGACCAACCACATTAGAATTCTAGATGAATTCAACAAGGTCACCATGGCAACTAGTATTTGTTTGTGCATATTGTGTGTGTGTTAGGGATTCCCGTGGGGGGGGATCACCTTTAAATGTGACCAAGGGTATTTATGTATTTCTTTTATTTTGTCCCTTTGTTTATGTTTGCATGTGTTTATTTTGTGGTGCTTTTACCCTTTCATTAATTATTATATGGTGTGTAAATATTGTGAGTAATCATATTGTTAAAATAAATAAATCAAATATGTCATAAAAAGGTAATTAATGAGAGTTGTTTGCCATGATTTAAATTGCTATAAGTAATGTGTAAGTGTTGTAAGACATGTGTAAGTGATGTGTGAGTTAACTTTTGAGTGTTAAATACTCCACGTTCTTGGAAATTCGAAATTGTCCTTAGAGGTTGATTTTGGAGGCTTGTGGGACAAGTTAAACTTGTCCCATACCTCTTAAATTTAATTACTAACCACACATATGGTTGGAGAGTTTAGATTAGAATTTTATAATGCTTTTTGAGATGGAAAATTGTAAGTTTTAATTGCACTTTTCTTACATGATTTATTTGCAATCATTTGGGGTGTGGGTTGGATTTCAATGTGTAAGTAAATTGTCATATTATTCACCCACCTAGTTATTATGCATTGGAGAATGAAGTTGAATTTGGGGGTTGGAGTTGAGGATGTGTGATGTGACATCCCACATGGACCCACCTAATCCCCTTCCCTTCCCTATTCTATAAAATTTAAATTCCTTGCTTTATTTTGGGTTGCTTCACTTTGGAGAGTTCATTCTTGGGTGAATTATTTTGTTGTTTTGTTGCTGTTGCTTTGAAGAATTTTTTTTGGAAGATTGTTGCATGTTTGTGATTGGTTGATTTGGATCGCTTGCATTGGAATAAAGCTTGTTGTTTTGGAACTTGGAACAACTCCATCATGGATAGGTAGGAGATTGGCTATTGAAATTCTTCTTTTTTGTTTATGAAAATGTTAATGGGTGAATGTTTTGGTATGTTTGTGGGTAGTTGGGTAGATGGCCAAGGAATGGTGTAGGAGAAGACTATGGGGTTTATTCTTTGGGAGGCATAATTGTGTTTTAGGGAGATATAAGGGAGGAGGGAGTTGGGATTTGGGTTCCACCTTACAAATAAATAGCTTGCATTTATTTACTCATTATGGGGTGCCATTAGAGGTTGGGGAGGCATAAGGAATGTCAGGGTTTTGATATACTATATTTTTACGGTTTGTAATGCAGGTGGTGATACCCATTTCCCCTTTTGGGAGGCATAAGAAGCATCCCCCATAGTTTCTTGCTTTTTTGGCTTGTTGATGAAGCCTCAGTAATGTTTTTCATGTTTTAATGTAGTTGTAAACTATATTCTGTTTTGGACTATGTTTTTATTATGAAATATAGCTTGTGAGTTTGTGGAATCCTGTTGTTTCCATGAGTTGGATCACATCTTTTGTTACATTGTGGTTGGGGCTCGACAGAAAATGAAGAATGATGGATTCTCCTCTTCATTATATTTCTTAGTTGGCTGGAGAGCGTTGCCTTTCCCCTACTACTGTTGTGACCAAATTGGAAGAATGAGAAATATGCATGTTTTTGTTCTGGAGCAAGGAAAAAGATAGTTGGACAGTCCCTTGTTGAGATAAATTTTATCATAACATTTCCCACTTGAAGTGGATGAACTTGAAAATGTTTTGTAATGGAAAGATGTGTTGATTATGAAAGTTGAAATTCAAAATGTAAAAGAGTTATAATCTATTTTATGTTTTGTTGGAAAGAATATGAAAGAAGGATACATATTTTGTAAAGTTGCATTATTAAATCAAAAAATTATGTACTACCTTTCTCATATTACACTGTTGTATTGAATCTAATATTTTAAATGAAATTGAAATCTCTGATTGAAAGAAAGAAATGCGTATGAAGGAAATGTAATACTCTATTTTATGAAGGCCATGATTTGAAAAGAATAAAAGTTAGATTCTTGTCTTTATCATTTGATTGAAGGAATGAAACCTTTTTGAAACTAGCATGAAATGAATTCATTTGTAAGGCAAGTAAAATAAGAACCAATGAGTTAATTTTGTTGTTTCCATTTTTGCTTCAGGTTAAACTCTATAACTTTTACCATAAATGAACAGACTGAACCTGAAATCCAGACATAATAATGAAACATTAAAATTGAACACGTCAGGATATAAATGAGTTCAATTAGACAAAAAAACTTAAATGAAATCTTTCAAAACCTCGCAAAACTGAGTTCAAAGCTTTCACAGTCATTTTGCTGTCAAGAAATGTAAATGTGTAAATTTCAAATCAAACAGACAAATTGAATCTTGAAATCTTTCCTAAATTGTTTTCATGAAATTTACCCCTTAAACTCAATCAAAATTATAATTTAATGATTCTTGTGTAAAGAGGATGTCGAGAGCTTTCTAGAAAGTCCTCGTTTTCCCAAACTCAAGCTCTCTATCAAAATTTATGGCCTTCTAAATTTTTTCTTCATTCGGTGTTAAAATAATAATAATAAGAATAATTCTAACTGTTAAAATAAAACTTGGGAAAATATTTCCTTGGAAAACCCACGGATTCGAATTTTGACTTAGCGCTTTGAAAAACTTTTGGGAAAATTTTCCTAATTTTCCCCGCCAGCTGGCATCCAATCAAACGCTTCCACATGGAACCTCGAGGCATTAGCAGAGGGGTGGATCCCTTTTTAACTTAGCACTTCAAAAAAAATTGGGAAAATTTTCAAAAATTTCCCCGCCACCCCGCAACCAATCATGAGATGCCATGTGGAGTCGCAACGCATCAGCGGAGAAGTGGATTCCTTTTTGCCTTTTGTGCTTTCAAAAATTTTTGGGAAAATTTTCTAAAGTTTCCCCACCACCCCACAGCCAATCAGGAGCTACCATGTGGCATCATGAGGCATCAACAGATGCGTGGGTGAATTTTACCCTTTTTTCCCTTTGAGGTGCTAAAACTCTTTTATCCCCGCCACCCTGCTTTCCCCACACTGGCTTAGGAGGCACCACGTGTCCCTTGCGGACTTATGAATTTTCAGGAGAGTGGGTGCAAAGGTGGATTTTTTCCCCACGTGAGATATTTAAAAAATTTCTCCCGTGGCCCCACCGACCTGACTCCTCATCTGGGAAATATTTCTCTTGGTGGTCCACAAACCCGCCCTTGGGAAAAATTTCTCCTGTGGGTGTGCAAACCCACTCTTGGGGAAAATTTTCACCCCAAGGCCCACTGGCCCATAATATGAGGAATATGAGAAGTTAGGATGAATTATTTATGTCACTAGAAAGGTGAAGAAATTTCCCATCCAATGGGAATGATTTATAGAAATTTTTGAGTGCCTTAATTTTGAGAAAAATCAAGTTGAATATTTAATCCTGATAGAGAGTGGGTATGGTGAGGAATTACCTTATGAACCTAATTGAACCTTCTAACCCTAAATTTTGGGACGTTGTGACCTCTTATAATTTTTAATAAAAGAAAAGTATATTCTAGTGGATTGGAATTGTTCTGGAACTTGTTAGTGAAAACTGTTTTCTTGTAACCCGGTTGTAGACTCTCTTAAACAAAAAAAATTTATTCCATAATTTTCCTAACTAATCCTAGGTTGTTCTTGGGTCTCAAGTGGGCATCAGACCTTGTATCAGAGAAGTGGTTAAAAATCTTGGGCCATTGGGAACACTAGAAAACTTGAGACATGAACCTTAAACCTAGCACAATTTTAAATTTAGAAGACAACTTAGTTTAGAAATTACATATTTTAGTAAACGTGGAAACTAAGTAAAACCTAGAATAAAGAACTAACTCTCGTCTTGCTCTGTGCAGGAGGTGCAAACAAGATGAGGAGAATTTTCACATAGACCTAGGAATACCACCTTTAGAGCATGCCATAGCAGCTATCCTACCACAGATCTTGTAGACTCTTAAGGATGTTAATGACTCTCTACGCGGAGGATCAATAGGAGGACATGCAGACAGAGATGATAGAGTCACTTCCATTGAGGGTCATCTATCTCCTCATCCCAGTAAAGAGCATGGAGGAGAGAAATTCCAACCAGAGTCATCACATAGGGGATAGGGTGACCAAGTTTCAGGACATAGAGAGAGGTATCAGAGCCCTAGGTTTAGGGATGAAAATGTAGAAAGGCCTAGAGGCCATCAGACCATAGCTGTAGATCACATCAGGGAGATCCTGATGCTTCAACCATCACATTATTCTAGTGACACAGGTGGATTTTAGGTGGAGGCCTAGCTGGTGCACTTGAGCGGATGCTTCAAGCTTTGTCTTTGTTCTAGCAACACGAAAGCTCATGTTGCGATCCATCTATTGAGGGATCAGGCTGGTGTCTAGTGGAGAAAAGAGGAGCAGAAGGTCCATGTTGATTCTGATACAGTTACCTAGGAGCTCTTTGAGGAGTGATTCAGGAGTAGATATTTGTCATGGAGGTTTATACAATAATGGATAGATGAGTTCCATGACCTCCGACAGGAATCTCTTACAGTGGCTGAGTATGAGAGTAGATTTTTGGATCTACTCCAGTATGTTGATTACATGCAGAATGAGTAGGTGCATATTTACAGGTTCATCAGGGGCCTAAATATAGACATTAGAGGTGCAGTGTAGATCCATTATCTATAGACATCTGCTGAGGCCGTCGAGAAGGCCTATATAGCAAAGGAGACTCAGGGAAAGACCCAGTAGGCTAGAGGCCAAGTCTGGAGCCGCATACAATAGATGTAGGACAAAAAATCAAGGGGGTCAGTACCTCTTCCTCATGGTGGATAAGGTTTAGGATAGCTATCTTTTAGACCACAACAGTAGCAGTAGAAGTCCCTCCCACCTTATAGACATCCATAGAGGTTTGATGCATAGAGAGGTCAGAGTATGGGGCCTCCCCCTAGGGGTCCAATTAGGAAATAGGGTGCCTAGAGAGCTCACTCACCAGGAGCTCACGAGCAGAGACCTTAGCATACCACAGCCGAAACATCAAGATCCACACCATAGACCTCTAGAGTACTGGTTAGACCTACCACACAAGGGAGAGGATCAGGGGGTTGTTTTGGGTGTGGTGTTACTAGACATTTGTGGAGATACTACCCATATAACCCTAATAACAAGTGTAAGACACAAATCTCAAAGCCTACTGTTGGTGATATGGGGCATAGTCATAGGATGTATATAGCGGTCTAGAACCGTCAGGTAGAGCATTAGAGTACAATTATTGAGACTACATGTAACTTTGGAGGCATTGCTATCTCCATTATGTTTGATTATGGTTATTCTGATTCTTTTATTGCACCATCTTTAGTAGAGTGATGTAGGCTGGAGGCAGTTAGGCAGGGTCATAGTTGGGATGTTGAGATGGCTTCTAGAGCCAAGATCTCTATAGACTCCTTAGTTAAGGAGTGTGTGGTGGATTTGGGACCTTTCACCACTACCTCGGATCTTTGTATCCTTCCTTTGGGATCATATGGTGTCATCTTTAGTATGGATTAGATGTCTGCACATAGGGCCAGGATGGATTATTACCACAAGATTATATCTTGTGTAGATGATTTGGGAGTTGAGTCAGTGATTCCAGGGGTCATGAGACCCGTTTCTATTCACACCATATCTGTTATGCAACTTAATTGGTGTGTGTGACGAGGTTGTTAGATTTATGTTGTTACAGTAAGTGAAAGATCAGAGGATGGGTCTAGTGGACCATCACTAGATGATCACCCCATTTTTAGAGAGTTTACAAATGTCTTTCTAGGGGAGATACCGGAGTTACCACCCCCACGTGAGATTGATTTTCATATAGATCTGGTTCCGAGAGTAGAGCCTATCTCACAAGCACCTTATCGGATGACCACCCCAGCACTTTGCGAGCTCCAATTATAGCTTGAGGGCCTCCTATAGAAAGGCCTTATCAATCCCAGTGTATCCCCTTGGGGTGCACCAGTGATCTTTGTAGAGAAGAAGGACAAATCCTTCCAATTGTGTATTGATTACCTCTAGCTGAAAAAAGTAACGATCAAGAATCGTTATCCCCTTCCACACATTGATGATTTATTTCATCAGATTAAGTGAACCACAGTTTTCTCTAAGATAGACCTTAAATCAGGCTACCGTCAGCTGAGGTTTTTGGAGGCTGACATTCATAAGACCGCCTTGCATATGAGATATGGCCACTATGAGTTTACAGTGGTACCCTTTGGTTTAACTAATGCCCCCATAGTATTTATGAATTTGATGAATGGGGTATTTAGGACCTTCTTAGATCACTTTGTGCTCATATTCCTTGATGACATTTTAATTTACTCACATATGCGTGAGGAGCCCGAGGGGCACCTTTGCGAGGTTCTTCAGTGTCTTTGGGAGCAGAAGTTGTACAGAAACTTGGAGAAGTGTGCATTCTTTCAGACGAAGGTGTAGTATTTGGGTCATATCATATCTGGGAAAGGTATCTCCATCGATCCTTCCAAGATTAGAGCCATTATGGATTGGCTAGCACCCACTATTGTGAATGAGGTGCGCAGCTTCATGGGATTAGCAAGTTACTACATGAGATTTGTTCATGACTTCTCTCGGATTACGCACCCCATCACTTCCCTTCAATGGAAAGGGAAGAAGTTTGTTTGGTCAGACAGGTACGAGAAGGCATTCAATACATTGAACGAATGTCTCACTACAACACCTATTCTTGTAGTGCTCGATCCACAAGGTGAGTTTTTCCTTTACATAGATGCTTATTTAGCGGGACTTGGAGGTGTGTTGATGTAGGAGGGAAGAGTAGTGGATTTTGAGTCTCGCAAACTCAAATATTATGAGCTTAATTATCCGACTCATGATCTTGAGCTTGCGACAGTTGTATACACTTTGGTTCGATGGAGACACTTTCTTCTTGGTCAAATATTTACACCCACTACTAATCATTTGAGTCTTTGCTACCTCTTCAGGTATCCCAATCTCAATGCTCAACATCAGCATTGGTTGGAGTTGCTTTGTGAGTATGATATGGAGATTGAGCATGTGAAAGGAAAGAAGAATTTGGCTGCAGATACTCTCAGCAGATGGAGACGTGATTATGGCTACTTCAGTGGGTCAATTTTGTGGAGTAGGATTCTTTAGTAGCTTCCTATTGACAACTTCTACATTACAGTTTGATCAGAGATCGAGTCTCAGAGACCCCTCGATGGGAAGTTTTATGGTTTCTCACTAGAGGTAGATGGCCTTCTCAGGAAAAGGGGTCAGATTTATGTTCTGAGAGATGGGAGTATTGAGGCAAGACATGTTGATAGAGGCACATAATACACCTTATTCATCCCACCCTAGGGTGAAGAAGATGCACACTACTTTGACACAGTTGTACAACTAGAGAGGACTGCATATAGATGTGGCCCAGTTTGTGTCACAATGTTTAGAGTGGCAGAAAGTAAATGCTGAGCATTAGAATCCAGTTGGCCTTCTCTTTCCTCATGACATACTAGAGTGGAAATGGGACACCATTTCCATGGACTTCATTGTTGGGCTACCGATGTCAAGATATCACCATGACGCCATCCTGGTCACGGTTGATAAATTGACAAAAGTGGCTCATTTTTCTCCAGTGAAGACCACTTATACACCTAGTGCAGTGGCACGAGTATATTTAGATGAGATTATCAGGTTACACTGGATTCTGCAGAAGATTATTTATGACCACGATCCCTTGTATACTTCCCAATTTTAGACTACCATGCATCACGCCCTTAGGACGAGAATCAATCTCAGTACAACATACTACCCTGAGATAGATGGAAAAATTGAGTGGGTGAATCACATTTTATAGGACATGCTAAGTATGTATGTGATGGGTCAATAGTCTAGATGGGATGAGTACCTGTACTTGGTGGAGTTTGCCTACAATAATAGTTTTCAATGTTCTATGGGCATGGCTCCTTTTCAGGCTTTGTATGGTAGAGAGTGTAGGACACTTCTTAGTTGGGACAGGTTAGAGGACATGGTTTCTCTTTGACCATCTTTGTTGCAAGACATGGAGTAACAGGTGGTTTCCATCAGACAAATAATGTAGGAGGCACATGATAGGTAGAAGAAATATGTAGATCAACATAGGACCGACCATATTTTTCATGTGGGCATGAAGGTGTTCCTTCATGTTAGGCCACATAAGAGCCCTATCCATTATGGAAAAGGTTCTAAGTTAGCTCCTAGATTCATGGGTCCTTTTGAGATCTTAGAGCATATCGGCCCTTTGTCCTACCATCTAGAATTTCCACCCATCTTGTCTCACATACATGATGTGTTTCATGTTTCATTTCTTAAGAGATACATTGCAGATCCTTCCCCTGTGTTTGATTGGACATAATTGCAGGTGCAAGATTCGGGGCATGTGATGGTGGAGCCCGATTGAATCCTAGATTGCAGCACCCTCAGCCTTTGAGGCACAAAGGTTGATCAGATTCGGGTGCAGTGGGACAAATATGATGAGACTATAGCTACATGGGAGGATGCTACTTTTCTATGAGTTCAGTTTCCACTTATTTTCATGTGAATTTTGGGAGAAATTCGAGTCTAACGGGAGGGAAATGTAGTGCCCACTTCCGGTTGACACCTTTTTTATACTAATCATGCTACTGCTGATTATACTATGGACATGATTATGGACTTTATTCTAGTATGATGTTAGATGTTATATCATGGATTATTGTTAACTTGATTCAGTTATGATTCATGATGATTATTAGCGACATTTTATATGTTGATGATGATATATTGTTTGACATATTTATAGTATGGATGTTGTTCGGACTTGTGATATTTGGATATTGTGAGTAGACCTATAAATTTAAATTATTGGATGATGATATAATTGTTGATAAAACTATATATGTATTGTTAGATTTGTTTTATGTTGTTGTGATTCATATATCTAGATGATTTTGGGAATTATATTTATATTATTTTGGATGTTTTGATATGGCCACGAGGCCGAATGAAGTATTTGTTTTTTACAGGTTAAAATATCACAAAAGACATTAAGGGATTGGAGACCAACGACATTGGAATTCTAGATGAATTCAACAAGTTCACCATGGGAACTAGTATTTGTTTGTGTGTGTTGTGTGTGTTATGGATTCCCATGGGGGGCATCACCTTTAAATGTGACCAAGGGGTTTTATGTATTTCTTTTATTTCGTCCCTTTGTTTATGTTTGCATGTGTTTATTTTGTGGTGCTTTTACACTTTCATTAATTATTATATGGTGTGTAAATATTGTGAGTAATCAAATTATTAAAATAAATAGACCAGATATGTAATAAGAAGGTAATTAATGAGATTTATTGGCCATAATTTATAGTGTTATAAGTAATGTGTAAGTATTGTGTAAGTTTTGTAAGAGATGTTAAGTGATGTGTGAGTTAACTTTTGAGCGTGAAACACTCCACCTTCTTGGAAATTATAAATTTTCCTTGGAGGATGATTTTGGAGGCTTGTGGGACAAGTTAAACTTGTCCCATGCCTCTTAAATTTAATTACCAACCACACCTACTGTTGGAGAGTTGAGATTAGACTTTTATAATGCTTTTTGACAAGGCAAATTGTAAGTTTTAATTGCACTTTTCTTACATGATTTTATTTTAGTCCTAGGGAGTGTGTGTTAGATTTGAGTCTGTAAGTAAACTGTCATATTATTCACCCACCTAATTATTATGCATTGGAGAATGAAGTTAAATTTGGGGGTTGGAGTTGAGGATGGGTGATGTGACATCCCACATGGACCCACCTCACCCTCTTCCCTTTCGTCTTCTATAAAATTTGAATTCATTTCCTTATTTTGGGTTGCTTCACTTTGGAGACTTCATTCTTGGGTGAATTATTTTGCTTTTTTGGAGCTCTTGCTTTGAAGAAGTTTTTTGGAAGATTGTTTCATGGTTGTGCTTGGCTGATTTGGATTGCTTGCATTGGGATAAAGCTTGCTATTATGGAACTTGGAACAACTCCATAATGGAGAAGTAGGAGCTTGGCTCTTAAAATGCTTCTTTTTTGTTTATGAAAATGTTAATGTGTGAATTTTTTGGCATGTTTATGGGCTAATGGGTAGATGGCCTAGGAATGGTGTAGGAGAATACTATGGATTTTATTTTGTCGGAGGTAGAAGTGTGTTTTAGGGAGTTATAAGGGAGGAGGGAGATGGGATTTGGGTTTCACTTTACAAAGAAATAGCTTGCATTTATTTACTTGCTATTGGGTGCCATAAGAGGTTGGGGAGGCATAAGGAAATGTGAGGAATAAGGGGTACTTGGGGAGGCATAATGAATGTCAGGGTTTTGTTATACTATATTTTAGCTGTTTGTAATTAAGGTAATGATACCCATTTCCCTTTTTGGGAGGCATAAGAAGCATCCCCCATAGTTTATTGCTCCTTTGAATTGTTGATGAAGCCTCAATAATATTTGAAATGCTTTAATGTAGTTGTAAACTACATTCTGTTTTGGACTGTGTTTTTATTATGAAATGTTACTTGAGTGTTTGTGGAAGTCTGATGTTGCCATGAGTTGGATCACATCTTTTATTGCATTGTGGTTGCGGCTCAGGGGCCAATGAATAAGGATGGCTTGTCCTCTTCATTGGATGTCTTGGTTTGGTGGAGAGTGTTGCCTTTCCCCTACTACTATTGTGACCAAATTGGAAGAACGAGAAATATGCATGTTGTCGTTCTGGAGAAAGGAAAAAGACAGTTAGACAGTCCCTTGTTGACATAAATTTTATTGTAACCTTTCCCACTTGAAGTGGATGAACTTGTAAATGTTTTGTAATGGAAATTTGTTGCGCTGATTATGAAAGTTATAAATCAAAATGTAAAAGAATTATACTCTATTTTGTAGGAAAGAATGTGAAAGAAGGATACGTATTTTGTAAACTATAATTTTGAAATACATAAATGATGTACTACCTTTCTGAAATTACACAGTGGTATTGAATATTATCTTTTAAATGAAATTGAAACCTCTGATTGAAAGAAAGAAATGCATATGAAGGAAATGTAATACTCTATTTTGTGAAGTGCATTCTTTGAAAAGAATAAAATTTAGATTCTTGTCTTTATCATTTGATTTAAGGAATGAAACCTTTTTCAAACTAGCATGAAATGAATTCATTTGTAAGGAAAGTAAAATAAGAACCATTGAGTTAATTTTCTTGTTTCCATTTTTGCTTCATGTTAAACACTATAACTTTTAGCATAAACAAATAGACCAAACCTGCAATCAAGAAATAATAATGAAACATTAAAATTGAACATGCCAGGACATAAATGAGTTCAATTAGAGAAAAACACTTAAAGGAAATATTTCAAAACCTAGCAAAAATGAGTTCAAAGATTTCACAGTCGTTTTGCTATCAAGAAATGTAAATGTTCAAATTTCAAATCAATTAGATAAATTGAATCTTGAAATATTTCCTAAATCCATCTAAGAATAATTCTCCATGTCTATTTGACATGTTGAGAGAGGAAGAAGATTAAATTAAACAAATATCATAAGTTAGAATTTACTAGTTTCAACTATAAAATCCTGCATCTCTTTTTCATTAAATTTACCCCTTAAACTCTATCAAAATTAAAAATTAATGATTTTTGTGTAAAGAGGAAGTTGAGAGCTTTCCAGAAAGTCCTCGTTTTCCCAAAACTGAGCTCTGTATCAAAAGTTATGGGCTTCTGAATTTTTTCTTCATTCGCCATTAAATAATAATAATAATAATAATTCAAACTGTTAAAAAAGAATTGTTAAAAAATTTCCTTGGTGGACCCATGGGTTTGAATTTTAACTTAGCACTTCACAAAATTTCTCAAATTTTTTTTCTTAATTTTCCTCGTCAGCCCGCATCTAATCAGAGGCTACCACATGGCACCACGAGGCATTGGCGGAGGGGTGGATCCTTTTTTAACTTAGCACTTCAAAAAAAAATGGGAAAATTTTCTAAATTTTCTCCACTGCCCTGAAGCTAATCAAGAGATGCCACATGGTGTCACGAGGCATTGGTGGAGGAGTGGGTTTCTTTTAGCGTTTTGCGCTTTCCGACAATTTTGGGAAAATTTTCTAAAGTTTCCCCGTCGCTCTGCAGCCAAACAGGAGCTTCCACATGGCATCAAGAGGCATCGGAGGAGGTGAGAGTGACTTTTATCCTTTTTTTTCTTCAGGGAGCTAAAACTCTTTTATCCATGCCGCCCCACTTTTCCCGTGCTATCTTAGGAGGTGCCATGTGTCCCTTGCGTACTTGCGCATGCACGGGAGTGTGGATGCAAAGGTGGCTTTTCGCCCCGCTCGGGAATTTCAAAAATGTCTCTCGCAGCCCTATTGACCCGACTCCTCCTCCAGGAAATATTTCACTCCATGGCCCGCAAACCCGCCCCTGGGGTAAATTTTCTCCCTTGGGCCCTGTTATCCAAAATTTCACCCCCCCAGGGTAAAATTTGATAACATGTGTCAGAATGTTCAAGTCCCAAGGCAATTGACTGATTCAGAGTAAAAATCAGGTTTCTAGGGTCCCTTCAAGAATTTTTCTAACTCCCCAGGCCGAAGAAGGAAGGAGCAAGCTCTGAAAAAATGCAAAAAAGGTTGCAGAAAGGCAAGTAGGTTGATCCAGGAAAAAGTGTGAAAATTGGCTAAGTCCTACTCAAGGGAGCAATTGGGACATTTGGGACGTCAAGGCGCGGATCGGCCGAAAAGCCTCCAGGCGGCCCAAATTGCATTTGGGACAATCGGGCCAGAAGTACGCGGAGGACGCGAAAAGCCGATCCGGCCGAAGGAGGAAGAAAAATTGGCTAAGTGTTGCTCGGGACGTTCGGGCCAAAAATGCCCGAACCGGCCGAATCGGCCGAAATGAGCACAGGCAGTCAAAAAGCGATTGGGACATCTGGGCCGCGAAGGCGCGAACCGGCCGAACCGGCCGAAAAGAGTCAAGTCAGTCCGAAGCAAAGTGGGACAAGCGGGCCAAAAATGCCCGAACCGGCCGAAATGAGCACGAAGGGCCCAAAGTCAAATGGGACATCTGGGACAAATGGAAGCGAAGTACGTGAAGGAGCCGAAGACCAATCAGAAACTGCCACGTGTCCTCACAGGAGAAAAAGTCAAAAGGTCAAAGGGGCGAGTTATCGAGCGCTGAACCGAACCAATGAAATGGCGCCACGTGTCCAAGTTTAAGGGGCCCACAAGAAATTTCAAAAGGAAAGCCCGCGAAAGATGGAGGAGAGAGAATTGCTCGTCCAATCAGCACGTGCCACGTGTCGTCCAGATGGCGAAGAGCGGGAAAACATTTTAAAATTCATTTTGATCTGTTCCGTGCCCTAAATCTTCAGATCGCCATATCTTTTGATCCAGAGCTCGGATTTCCACGTTCTTTATATCAACGGAAAGCTGTTGAGATGCTCTACATGATTCTGGGATCAATCTCGAGTTTTGGTGCAGTCTGAAGAGAGAAAATCGAGAAACGGCTCTGACGTGTGGTAATGGCCAGAAGCGACCTTTCAACAACTCGTTTTAATGCTAATGGGTCGCATTCTTCTTCTGCACGGCCAGAAGTGACATTTTAGCGGCCAAATTAATACAAATGGGTCGCATTCTCCTCCAAAATCACTCAAAGTGACAAGGTATGGGTTGGTAAGATCATCCATGCTGATTTAATGCATCTGCAGTCAATAAGGAATGGGCTTGCACGTTTTCCCATGTTTTCTGTCCCCTGGGCTCGACCCATGCAATGTAAAAGCCAGATTTGGCTCATTTTAAAAAAAGGAGGTTGTTCATTCTTTCTGCTCTGCCCTCCCTTCTTTTCTTCTCTAGGGTTGAAAATGGAGTTGGAACCTCCTCCCTTTCTCTGTAATGGCGTTCCTGCCTTTTACCATTAATGGAATGATGTTCTGTGCAAACCTCTGGAGCAACAAAACGTGTTCTGTGATGCATCTGTCCATCCTCTCTCGTTTTTGCTTGTCTTCTTCTTGCCTCTCTTCATTGCAGGTGTCTGTGCATGTTTGAATGTTCATTGCAGGTTTGGAGCTGTGTTCATGGAGTTTTGGGACATTTTCTGTGTGAAATCTATCCTTGGGTTTGTGATGCTTCTGTCCATCCTTCCCAATGGCTCACCTCTCTTTGTCCCATGGCAGTTTTGATAGATGTTCAACATTCTCCTTCTCTGGTGTATCACCGTTTTAGTGTAGGCTTTTGCTGTTTTTTCCTTTCTCTCTCTCTCTCTGTCTCCTTGGCACGGTTAGATTAGGATTAGATTAGCTTGCCTGCACTGGAATAGCTTGTGGCAGGTAGTTTAGGAGCAGGAACCAGCCTTCTCTGGAGATTCCTCTCTCGGTTTTACAAGTCCCACGCTTGGAGAAAGGATTCAATGTTGTGCAATCACACTGGATGCCTGAACATCAACCTAGAAGCCTGATGCGCGTCCAGGGGTGCTGTGATTTTGTACTAACAGTTTTGGCACGCCCGGTGGGACCTTAGAGGTCTTTCACTTCATCTTTTGCAGGTTGATGTGTTCCTGTGAAGATTTCAGCCTTTGGAGGCACTTGCAAACACATCTGGTGACTCCATCTGGTCAACAACCATCTCTGAAGTTGCAGACCTTCCTTTCCATTCATTTCCATCCATTTTTCATTCATCCTTCTTTCCATCCCTTTCATTATTTTCCATTCCATGAAGTTGTGCAACCATGACTTCATTTCCATCATGGAACTCACATTTACAACAACAGCAGTATATTCCACCTCCAACACGTTTTACAAATCCTCCAGATCAGCATGCATACTCATATGAACAGCAGTGCCAAAGTCAGTTTGGCAATGGAGCTTTCCAAGAGCAAGAGTGTGCATACAATGAAGACCATCGGATCCAAGATGCTGGTCTGTTGGAGAAAATCCAAAAGATGGAGGTGGAGATGTTGCAGTCCAGAGCAACAGCTCAAATGAGAGCTTTCAGAATTGGTTGCAGGACTCCTTGTCCATGGGGAGGCCCTTTTCCAAGACACTTCAGCCCTCAGGAGAAGCTGGACTTCATGATAAAGATGCTACCCCCAACTTGCACAATGGACATCAAAAATAGAGGCCTATACAGTCGGTGTTGAACAACCTTGTCAATGGGTAAGTTCTACACCATCATCTGGTTTCTCTCTTCCCATTACTCAAGCAGCATCATCTCATCTGGACCTGCAAATTTTAAACCCTCCATCTGCTGTCCCAAGTGTTGAATCCATCCCTCCATCCCCTAGTCTTCCACCCCATCTCGATTCTTCTTTTCTTTTCCCTTCCAAACAGTCATCCCCTCCACAAGAGCTAACAGAAATACCCCCTCCTCCAAAGAAACAAGAGGTTTCACTGCCTCCACCACCACAAAAAAATGTAAAATCGGTTGAGTTTCAACCCATTCCTCCTCTTGCATTCCCAATTTCATATGGGGAAGAGGGAATTAAAAAAATCAGTCATCAAGGACAGCAAGAAGAGGAGCCCAACAGAGAAGAAATGACAGACAGCTTGAAGGTTTGGGCTGCCAAATTTGGGATGACAAAGATCCCCTTGATGGTCAAGCCTACAGAAGAGGCTAGGGTTGGAGAACAGGTAGTGGTTAGGACTGATTTTGTTGCAGCAGAAGAAGAAGATCTTGCAGCCCCAACTTGTCCTCTAGAGCAGCAGATTGAAGAGTTTGACTTGACAAACTTCATGCTGGAGGAAGAGTTCAATCAAGAGCAAGATTGCCTTCAAACATTGGAGGAAGGAGAAACTGCTCCAAATCCAAAAGAAGAGGAGCACATTCTAGCTGTGGAGGAGAAAAGTGCAGATCCAAGGGCTTCGAGCACAAAGCAGGCTACAGGAGAACCTTCAGTTCTTCTTTCCACTTCATCTCTCTCAAGTTCTATTACTGAAAAGGAGTTTGATCTCTCAAACTCAATATTGGAAAGTGAAGGAAACCATGGTGGTCAAGTTGCAGATCAAGAGGACACCATGGAGGAAGTTGAACACGAGCAGCAGGACAGCAATGAGGCAGTTTACCTGTCAGTTTTGGAGGACTGTTTTGATGGAGAAGAGCCAGTTAAGCTTTCACCTTTCTCTCTTTCATCATCCACATTCCAAACACCAGAGCCTGCTACCATGAAGGAGAGCTTTCATTTGCAGCAGCCTGCATCTTACAGCAGCTCTTTGGGATCAAGATTGGAAGATTTTCCATGTTCTTCATTGGAGGAAGAGAAAGGACAGAAGGATTCCACCATTTCTTCCACATCATCCATTCAGGTGGATCTACAAGAAGACTCCATTCTTGGAGTTGAAAATCACAGCAATGGGCATATCAAACGGATCAGACCTTGCCCAATCAGGTATTTGGCTTCATTGGAGCCAAAGGAGAAGCCACAACCAGTCATGCTTGATTCTGAGCATGAGGATGAGCTAAAAAGTACCAAGGATCAGCTGCCATACCTCTCCAATCCAAATGCAGAGCAACTAAAAGAGGTATTGGATTTATTTTCAGTTGATACCTTGATGATTTGGATAGAAGACCAGCTTCTTGTTGATTTTCCATCCATCCAAACAGCCATGATCAGTGCCAAATCAGTTGCATGGCTGCCAATTTTGAAGAAAGGGAGCTATTTTGCACAACCAGTTGCAGGGTTTGTTTAGCTTGCCTTTGCTTCCAGCTAGAGTAGAGTAGGTAGATTTGCTTTCAGCAGAAGAAGTGCTTGTGCACACTCTGCATGTTCCATTTGGGGCATGTATGATTTTCAGTTTTGTACATAGTTTTGGTGTTGCTGGTTCTGCTCTTGCACAGTTCATTTCAGTGGCATCTTGGTGAAGACACTCCAGGTTCAATGGGTTTCCAAGTGGCTCAGAGGGGAGGTTTTCAAAGTTCAGATCAGTTGCAGGTTGCAACTCATGACTCCATGCCCAATGGATGCTTCAGGCTACTGATCATTCATCTAGCAGGCAGATGACCCCGCTGAGTCGCCAAATTGTTATCCAAAATTTCACCCCCCCAGGGTAAAATTTGATAACATGTGTCAGAATGTTCAAGTCCCAAGGCAATTGACTGATTCAGAGTAAAAATCAGGTTTCTAGGGTCCCTTCAGGAATTTTTCTAACTCCCCAGGCCGAAGAAGGAAGGAGCAAGCTCTGAAAAAATGCAAAAAAGGTTGCAGAAAGGCAAGTAGGTTGATCCAGGAAAAAGTGTGAAAATTGGCTAAGTCCTACTCAAGGGAGCAATTGGGACATTTGGGACGTCAAGGCGCGGATCGGCCGAAAAGCCTCCAGGTGGCCCAAATTGCATTTGGGACAATCGGGCCAGAAGTACGCGGAGGACGCGAAAAGCCGATCCGGCCGAAGGAGGAAGAAAAATTGGCTAAGTGTTGCTCGGGACGTTCGGGCCAAAAACCCGAACCGGCTGAATCGGCCGAAATGAGCACAGGCAGTCAAAAAGTGATTGGGACATCTGGGCCGCGAAGGCGCGAACCGGCCGAACCGGCCGAAAAGAGTCAAGTCAGTCCGAAGCAAAGTGGGACAAGCGGGCCAAAAATGCCCGAACCGGCCGAAATGAGTCTAGAGGGTCCAAAGTCAAATGGGCCCGAACCGGCGGCTGAAATGAGCACGAAGGGCCCAAAGTCAAATGGGACATCTGGGACAAATGGAAGCGAAGTACGCGAAGGAGCCGAAGACCAATCAGAAACTGCCACGTGTCCTCACAGGAGAAAAAGTCAAAAGGTCAAAGGGGCGAGTTATCGAGCGCTGAACCGAACCAATGAAATGGCGCCACGTGTCCAAGTTTAAGGGGCCCACAAGAAATTTCAAAAGGAAAGCCCGCGAAAGATGGAGGAGAGAGAATTTCTCGTCCAATCAGCACGTGCCACGTGTCGTCCAGATGGCGAAGAGCGGGAAAACATTTTAAAATTCATTTTGATCTGTTCCGTGCCCTAAATCTTCAGATCGCCATATCTTTTGATCCAGAGCTCGGATTTCCAGGTTCTTTATATCAACGGAAAGCTGTTGAGATGCTCTACATGATTCTGGGATCAATCTCGAGTTTTGGTGTAGTCTGAAGAGAGAAAATCGAGAAACGGCTCTGACGTGTGGTAATGGCCAGAAGCGACCTTTCAACAACTCGTTTTAATGCTAATGGGTCGCATTCTTCTTCTGCACGGCCAGAAGTGACATTTTAGCGGCCAAATTAATATAAATGGGTCGCATTCTCCTCCAAAATCACTCAAAGTGACAAGGTATGGGTTGGTAAGATCATCCATGCTGATTTAATGCATCTGCAGTCAATAAGGAATGGGCTTGCACGTTTTCCCATGTTTTCTGTCCCCTGGGCTCGACCCATGTAATGTAAAAGCCAGATTTGGCTCATTTTAAAAAAAGGTTGTTCATTCTTTCTGCTCTGCCCTCCCTTCTTTTCTTCTCTAGGGTTGAAAATGGAGTTCGAACCTCCTCCCTTTCTCTGTAATGGCATTCCTGCCTTTTACCATTAATGGAATGATGTTCTGTGCAAACCTCTGGAGCAACAAAACGTGTTCTGTGATGCATCTGTCCATCCTCTCTCGTTTTTGCTTGTCTTCTTCTTGCCTCTCTTCATTGCAGGTGTCTGTGCATGTTTGAATGTTCATTGCAGGTTTGGAGCTGTGTTCATGGAGTTTTGGGACATTTTCTGTGTGAAATCTATCCTTGGGTTTGTGATGCTTCTGTCCATCCTTCCCAATGGCTCACCTCTCTTTGTCCCATGGCAGTTTTGATAGATGTTCAACATTCTCCTTCTCTGGTGTATCACCGTTTTAGTGTAGGCTTTTGCTGTTTTTTCCTTTCTCTCTCTCTCTCTCTCTGTCTCCTTGGCACGGTTAGATTAGGATTAGATTAGCTTGCCTGCATTGGAATAGCTTGTGGCAGGTAGTTTAGGAGCAGGAACCAGCCTTCTCTGGAGATTCCTCTCTCGGTTTTACAAGTCCCACGCTTGGAGAAAGGATTCAATGTTGTGCAATCACACTGGATGCCTGAACATCAACGTAGAATCCTGATGCACGTCTAGGGGTGCTGTGATTTTGTACTAACAGGCCCACAGGCCCACTCTTTGGGAAAATTTTCACCCCAAGGCCCACTAGCCCATACATGAGGAATATGAGGAGTTATGAGGACTTCTTTATATCACTGGAAAGGTGAAGAAATTTCCCATCCAATGGAAATGATTTAGGGAAATTTTTGAATGCATTAATTTTTAGAAACATTAAGTAGAATCTTTAAGCGTGTTAGAGAGTGGGTATGGTGAGGAATTACCCTCTGAACCTAATTGAACCTTCTAACCCTAAATTTTGGGACCTTTTGACCTCTAATAATTGTTAATAAAAGAAAATTATATTCTAGTGGATTGGAATTGTTCTGGAACTTGTTAGTGACAGTTGTTGTCTTGTAACCTAGTTGTAGACTCTCTTAAATGAAAAAATTATTCCATACTTTTCTTAACTAATCCTAGGTTGTTCTTGGGTCTCAAGTGGGTTGTTTTAGCAGGCATCAAAACTCTAACCTATCATCTTCCTTGTACTGATATAAGATCTTTGTTGTAGATTTAGAAGTTTCATCCATGCTGGAACCTAGAAAACTTTTTAAATTTAACAGTACTTGGATAGTTGTGGAATATAGAAGACTTCACATTCATCACGAGACTGTCACATAGTTATCCTATGCAATAAACCAATCTCCAACCTGATTAGTTTTTCGTATTGTGCACTCCCATCCTATGTCAAGATGTGAACTTTATGTCATGGTGCGGATGTCCATCAAAACATAAAAGATAAGAGGATATATGGAAGATGTTCTAGTTCCATATGCTTATGTGGATGTGTATGCTAATTATGGAACTTATTCAGGACACGTGAACTATTCAACTTAATTCCTAAAAAAAATACAGTCTCATGGAATGCCATGGTTGCATCATTAGTTGAAAAGGGCTATAAATAATTCGATGGCAATGTGCTACTCTTAACATTCCACCTAGAATTGAATTTTATGTCTTTTCAGTTGACATCCTCTATTTTGCTAGCTATCTTGAGGAAACTCTAAACTTTATCATCGATGCACCAATTAGACCTTTGGTGGTTGTGTAGATATGTTTGTACGGTACCTGTGTAGAGAACATATGAATATCGAGTTATAATAATTTACAACAATTATTATTTTGAACTGGATCATCAAAATGCTGCAACTTATGTTCTTTTTTTAAACATCTATAAATAAGTGCAAAGGTTAGGTGAGGTTCAAATGGTAAGGAAATAGATGAGGGATAAAAGATTTATTTCTTTTCCACCATAGCGAGAAGTTGGAAATTACATTTGAATTTTTAATTCATGCCTCGGGAAAACAAATGGAGTTGTCAAGAACCTTTGTGTATATGTTGAGTGTCATACTACAACCAATTTTATCTCCAAGATCACCTTTAAGACTATAAATAAACTCTTCCCACTCCTTTCAGTCCCATCTTATTAAGATGTCTTAAGGTGGGTCGTCGTGTGCAAGATGGGTTTGTTTAAAAGGTCTTCAAAAATTTGAATCAAATGCCATTAGAAGGTGTAAAGTAAGACTCAACATATGTGGCCAACACACTCTCTTCTTGTGTGAAAATTAGAGCTTCAAGGAAAGGGTATTTGGGAAGGAATTTTCCTATCGTTTGATTATATGCCTCAAAGAGATGTGATCTCATGGTTTGTGTCAGTGGCAAGATACGCATGAAGTGGAGTTTTGAAAAGAAATGGGAATCCAAAGTCAAAGTACATCTAGCAAGTGTTCCACCAAACTATGTCATGGAGAATGCTAATATTTTTCCAGCCATGGTTCATCTCTCCATATATTTCATAATTCTTGTTCTTTATTTTTCATTTCCAACGAAATAAATTTAAAACTTTGGAATATCTCACATTCGATTATTATTTTATAAACTTGTGTTGCAAAATAATAAAATGAAATGCGTCACTTAGGTAACCCAAATAAAACTTTGTAGCTGAGCATAAAATTAAACCTCTCCTTCAAACACAATTTGGAAAACTTTGAAACCAAACTATTAGTGTAAAACAACAAAACTCCTCATCTTTTACTTTATTGACTTGTAGTTTGATCATCATCTGTGGTTGTAACCACAACCTTGTATGTTACTAGACCCTGGGTGTCAAACTTAGGAGTTCGTGTCCATCGGTATTGGTGAGAACTAGAAGATTCATCACCTAGAATAACCCTTATTGTCTACTTTGCAAAGTTAGAAAATGTAATTTTGAGAGACTTGCAAGACAACACTCTAAGCCCCGTAAAACAAATGTAAACTATCATATGTGTTATTTTTTATGTAGAGAGTCACGCTAATTAATAGCTCGACCTCGTTTTACCATTTTCACTATCTTCACAACTCCTCTAAGATCCCTGGTGCTATGTTTTTGCACTTTTAAGAAGTTGTCAAATCTGAAAAGTTTTCTTTTGTTCCATACCATCGTTCGCACCCTGAGCAATGAAATTTCTTTCCACCTTCACAAACCTCTATTATATTTAATAGAAAATTGCTTGCAACATCTAGTTTGAAAGAAAACACTCTTCTAGATAGTTTTGAAAGGGCTTTTTGTAGGTCTTGAGTCGCTGTTTGACTCGGTCAGAGAGGCTAAACTACGACTGGTGGCACAAGAAAAATTGTTTCCATTTGCAAACTATTTATCAGATCCTAGTCCTGTTGAATTATCTATATATAGGGGGATTTTTAAGAAATTTATCATTGCATGTTTGTCCATTGGCATCATTATATGTTATGGCATCAAATTTGGAGTGTTTTCCTTGTTTTGATCAATCTGCATCCCACTTTAGAACTAATTACTTGATGAGTGCATAGATTGGCTCATTAATATCACTTCTTCAGACTGGAAATGCTCTTCATGATATGACTTATTTGTATATGGAAATGTTTTGTATAGTCATGTCTTAGTAGATTGATGCATTTTTCCTTGCTATTATTTATAAAAGCCATTTATCACATCACCTCCTACTAACTATTTTTATGAGATAAAATATGATGATGTGTGCAGGAATGATGGAGGTTACTGGTGGATAAGTTGCCTGAGTTTGATGCATGCGGCTGAAGACTGTTTCCGAATTGACCTATTAGTTTGGGCTTGACTCTAACGGCCCATAGGAATCTAAGAGTTTCAATTGATATTTGATGAAGCATTGTTTAATGCTACCTGATGTGGCGGATCTTGTAACAAACATTATCTATATGAAGACTTTGTCTTCAGAACAGTAGTACCACTTTTTGGGATTCCTCGAAGAAAACTATCTGCATACTGTTCTGTTCTATATTTTTGTTTTTATGATATGTTATTTACTCATTTAGAAGCTAATAAAATCCATGGAATTTTGAGAATCATAAGTGGTTGATCACTCTATCCCGAGGAAGAGCAAGGGTCCACTCAACCAAGGAGATACGAGGTTACTTTTTGTTTTACATGGATACAGTTCTTTGATTAGTTTTACTACAGTTGTCATTTGATGAGTTCTACATGCATTCTTTGATTAACTATCTCTATCTTCTCCATTATTGCTTTCACTTTTAATTAGATGCTTTTGCCATGCCAATTTAGCTCATAAATAGTCTAGACTCTATTACATATTGCCTTGGACACAACCCTGGTTTAGAATGACACTGACAAATATTACGTCAGTTAAATGATTGGAAGAAAACAACAACCCATCATTTGTTGTGGTTTTCTGAGCCCTCGAGCTAACTTTTGATCATTTGCAACTAGGCTAGTTACGACCGATGGAATCATAAAATTGGCCGTCAATCGTAAACCATTCACCCATTCATAATTCCCTCAGTTCTTGTGAACTCTTGGTGTATAACATGATAAATAGAAATTCACCCATGGTGTGCTTGCTCATTGGATGACAATGTTTGAAAGTGATTTCTTAGCCTCCAAGCCTTAACTAAATATTTTTACAACTAGCAGGAAAACGTAAAAAGAAATTTTTAGGACCTCTAGCGGGTAACTAAACCATCAAGGAAATTTGTTGACACTTGTAAACAACTATTATAAAATATATCATGTGACTTATTATTTTAAATTGAAGTTTTGGACAAGTAATGCTTATCTCTCTTCCCTATCTCTTTATCTCTCCTTGCTTACTAAATAAAGTGAAATGAAATGAAATAAACATGTTTCTCTAATCACCCCTTTTTGAATGCAAATTATTAATATTATGTAATTTGAAAACTAAAAATGTTAATTATGCTAGATCTAGGTGAATGCCATGCCAACGATTTATCGCTAATTTCATGCTCACTTGGTTTTACAGGATGCAAGAAAGATGGCGAAAGGAGGTGGTGTAATTCATTATTTATTATCGTAATTTATATAGGTCATTGTATAATGTATATATGCATAACGTATTGTTATATTACAAAAAAAATTGTATTTGAAATTTGGTGATATATATGAGATGTTAGTGTTAAGGATACTTTGGGAAATGTGCATTTTAATTCATATTTACGTATCGTAAAAAGGTTTGATATGTGTGTGTGTGTGTGTTAAATGAATTTCAATTTAATATCTTTTATTACATTTCTAGTGTGTAATAAATAATTGTTGTGTTGTATACTTCACCTTGAAAATTTAATAAATAAATATAATCCCAACAGATAACCTTAGTTTAAAACTAGTACATATCTAACCCTCTCACATGATATTTCTTAGCTCATAAGAAATTGAACCCTTATAATGAGATAAAATGTCGTAGCCTATGACACTTTCTAGTTTAAGTAAATAAGAGCACTAATTTTTGAGTTTTCTTCATAGCCAGTATGTTTAGCGACATCATCGTAAACCAGATGGTTAGGAACAACATGGTCAAACTTTATCTCGAGTAAGTAGAACTAGCACTTCCTTAATATCCTAGTCGACTACCTTGTCATACAAAGTTATATTTAGAATCAAACTTCGTCGTTGAATGAATTCCTTGTGTGATGCAGAGTACACAAATGGATCTAGTGAAATAGTTGTGCTATGACTTAAACTCTTGTTAACAATCTCTATAGATCCTCTTAGCTAAATGTGTTACCTAGGCTAGTGAAAGTTTAGTGCTTGGGCCCTTTGTAGAGGCTTTATAGGGTAAATATGTTTTACACCTTAATCTAATCTTTTATAGGGCGTAGATCCTTGAGTGTAAATTATAATTAAACTAAACCATAGTTGATTTTGAGGATAACTGGTGGGTAGAAAATTATAAGTAACTCTTTGCAAACAAAATTGATTTGAAAGATGTTGGCTTAAGAGAAACCAAGAAACTGACAAAAATTAGTTCCATAATTCTTTGTTATGTCACTCATGACATTAAGAAATTAATAAATTTATCATGAAGAATCACGAAATGCAAAAACATGGGATCTCACTTTGAAAAAAAATCACTTGTGGTTCATGTATGGTTCTAATGCTTCCAATCATGTACTTCATTAAGATATGAGACAAGTACTTTTGTAACTCTTTTGTTATAAAGTGATGCCAATAACAAGACCATAATGCAATGTTAAAGTAGAGCATATAAGAGAAAAATGAGATTTGAAGTTAGGAATAGTGTCACTTTTGGAGTCCTTGTAACTCAATTAGACGTTTACTTGTGTTAAAATAATATGAATTTCCTTGGTGTGATCTAACTTCGAGAAAACAAAATATTTATATAAATCTAAATAAAATTTCTTGATGTGGAAGTGTTGAATGGATTTAATAAATTTTTGAACTATTTTAAGTACAATACGAAATAAGGATACTGTGATAAAAAATGTTCTGGGAAAAGGTATCTTGAATCTAAATCTTCCTCAAATCCTAAGATTTCCATCTTGACATCACGCCAGATTCACTTTTGTAGTAAGCGTAAAATATAACATTGGATAAACGTTTGAGGAATAAAATCTTAACATAAGAACGAGTGAATCAAGAAATTTGTATGAAATTTGAAATATGCCAAATAATTATGTAAGTTATGGAGATTGTTGTAAGAGATAAAGATACAACTTAAATGGTTTTACTATAAGCTGAATATGAAATGAATTTAAGAATTTGTAGGTGGAAAAATAATAAAATTATCCTTTCACGATAATTTTATTACTATGTTTATCGTAAATAAGATGTAATCATGGTAATTATGTGTTGTGGGTTTTCAAATCCTTGAGTAACTTTATTTTGGTTGGGTCATTCTAGTATTCGTTTAGTGGGGAAAGTGTGGCATCGGCATGCATATATGGTGTTTTCATGTGTCTATATGAGTCAATGACTTATGTTAGTGTCTAATGTATAGTTGAGTTTCTCTACTTGGAGCCCTTGTGGTGTTGTGTAGTGAGCAATATAAGTCAAAAAATAAAAAATAAAAAATATCTTGGTATTTTTACTTTTGTATTTGTGTGTGAAAATTTTGTACGTTAGAAGTTTCATAACTCAAAATTTTCAAATCCATAGCTTTTCTAGTCAAACATACAACCTTGAACAACATGAAATGTGATTTTATTTTACTAAACATACTTTGGAATTTCTTTTTGTAACCATACAATACAAATATGAACACTATAAGTCGCAATAACATTCATTTTCAAGACAAGAACTTTTAATCCATTTATTTCAATAAAACTAGTCCTTTCGCACAAGGTATACAACAAAAGTTCTTTTTTCATTCACTACATCACTCAAACTTGTAATAAATTAAATATTACAAACCCTTCTTTTAAACATATAAAAGTTACAATCTTCCACTCTAAGTGGGAATAACATTATGATCAAATTACAACATAGAGATTCTTCAACAAGGTCAAAACAGAATTCTTTATTTCAATGTCTTCTCCAAACTTTTAGCTTTCAACTTGCATCCATCAAGTCTAAAAAAACTTGGATCACAATAATAAGTAAAGCAAATAGGATACGCTCTATGTCCAACCTTAAATCTAATAAAAAGAGAATCCATCCCCTTATTGGCCCTAAAGCCCTAACAAAAGAACAATGAGAAGTATTGAGAAACATTTCATAACTTTTACCAATAATGGCTTCCAAAAACACATTCAAATAAATATACTCAACAATATTTACAACATTATCAATTAACACATGAGATTGATATCAATCCAAAAGGACTAGGGGATATGGAAACAACCTCATTTTTCCTCCCAGGTGAAGTAGGAGTTTCACTCGAAATCCTCCATGTGCTCAATACAAAACAATCAATAAATCCTTATCTCCCCCTTGCAAATATGAAAAAATATTTCCATGTTTTCCTTTTCACTCCCCATAGGTGAAACTCTTAATCACACTCCCTAAAAAATTCATACCTCACATCTCTGTTTTCCCTCCCCAATGGTCTCATACTTCCAACTTCCACACCCTTATTAAGGAAAACTACCCAACCACAACATAAAAAACATTCACAAAAAATCATACAATATTCAACAAGAACAATTTTTGCATCTAATTACATAAATAAAATAATGACAAGTAGAGATCCTACCTCTCCATCAAGCTTCCAAAATTCTTCACTCCAACAATATTTTAACACCTTGAATCCAAGCACTATCTAAATTGTAATATCTAACAAACTCCCATTTCTAAAAGTGTAAGAGACAAAAATAAAACAAGTAACCCAGAATCCTTCGAATACATTCATAAAATAGAAATGGAATGTGAGGATGATCAGGTGGCACCATGTTTGATGCCACTTCATCATTCCTCAATTCCAACACACAAGTCAAACACCATGTCCTAGATAATAATTTAACATGTAAGACTTATGACATGCCCACATGACACTCTAACTTGCACACCATGGGCCTATCAAGGACAAATTAATTATTGTAAGTAGGAAAGTGCAATTATTTTCTCTTTTTACACTCCAAAATGCATAAATAAGCCTAAAAATAACTCCCCATACCGTTTGTATGGTTTTTGGACAAATTTAAGAGGCATGGGAGAAACCTAGCTTGTCGCACAAGCCTCTAAAAAAGCCTCCCAAATCAAAATCCAAATTTTGAAGTTGAGAAAGAGCACACAACACAAAATCCAACACAAATTTAATTTACATCCATAAAATTTCGAGGACCATCTACCCACATAATTATCCAATTGTCACATCCTTATTTTAGTTAACAAATTAAGTTGGATTAACTAATTAAGACAATAATAATTGCTAATAAAGTGACTAAATTTTCCCAATAATTAGATACACATAACACAAAATAAAGCACACAAAATTAAAAGAAGGGAAAAACATTACACCACATGGCCACACATGTGAGGTCACCCCCCATGGGAAACCTTTTAACTAGGCATGCAATAACACAACATAAACATTAGACACACATTTTCAAATTTGGCCATGTTACAAAACACCCAACATTCTTCTGTGGTCGGATATAATGTCCCTACAAACACAAAAAAAATACCACTTTTTCCTCGTGGCTGCATCAACAACATCAAGAAATAAAATATACATAGAAATCAATAATTGTCATCTAAAATTAAGTAATTCTATCATCTATCAACATATCAAATAATTCAGTTCTAACATCCATGAGATTATAATTCTACTAAGAACATCAAGATTATAACGTGTTAGTATAAAGTTAAAATAATGCAAATCAACATATATATCGAACTGTATACCAATTTCATCTAGTGTATCATAATCAAAATTTGAATCACAACATATCAAGAATCCAAATATCCACATAGCCTATCATCAATTGCTAAACATATAATAATCAAAATGTCTAAGTATTAAGCCAATAGTAATATCATTATAATGAAAATAATATCAAAGAGGAGTGGTCACTACGAATATAAGATTAAAAAAATCTTTCTAAATTGTTTAAATTAATCATTAACAAGCTAAGTAATGTAGCCAAACTATAACACAAACATAATATACTGCAAATATCTTGAACTCAAAGAAAATAAATCTTCTTCTTCATTATTGAATGATGAATTGAAATGCTTCATAAATAAAAAAACAACTCCCACCTCAAGTGTCCAAGAAAAATCTAATTAACTTTGACAAAATCTACTCTAGATGGCAAAATTTACTATTTTTAGCATTTTACTAAAACCTATTATTCTTATTAAGTTCGCATGAGTATTCATATGGGTAAAAATTTCCACACATCTTCCACATGCCTAAATTAGAGGAATTTCCAAATATTTGACCTACTATGAATTCAAGAGACTAAAATTAACCAATGCACTAAATTAGGAAAAAACTCAATTACAACTTAAATCCTAATTTTTTTCCACTAGATGGAAAATTTCGGACCCGATAATCTTCCGAAAAAGACTCTAACTATAAGGGCGAGTTAACTGGTGTAGTTGTCTCATCAAAACAAGTGCTTTTAAAGAAACAGAATGAAACGAACACCCAAATAGAAAAATATGACCATTTCATGTTATTGCTAAAAAATGTGCATCACTAAGTAGGTGGATTCATACTCACTCTATAGGGTTATTATATATCTTTACACTACCAACTAGTTTTTTATATCAATCCTTCCCCGTGACAATAATCAACAAGGAAATTTTCATTTTGAATCAACTACCTAAGGGTATCAAACAATGGTTATAGACTATTCAAAGAAAAACTCGATTCCTATTGACCCAAAGGATTTTATGACTTTATGTGCCGATTTCATTATTTTATGAATGCACAAAATAGATACAATTGTCCTAAAATATGGTAAAAAAACACAAGACCCAGTTCATAAAGATTCAAGGCAATTTTATTTCTCATGCCCATTAGTTTTATGCATTCTACAGAGTCTTACAATCATATTTTATTGATGTAACCCTCCAATTATTCCCATATTTTGAGACAATTAATTGTTAGTAGTATGGACTAGCTTACTACAATGAAATATTATAAAAATTAACCAAAAATCTAGCAAATTGACTTCCTTTTCGAACAACTAAGTGACTTCAGAAATGAGACAACCAAGAAGGAAATAATATTTTCCTAATAGCCATTTATTTTAACACATATTCAAGCTTATTTTTGCCTCATATTTTTTACCCAGTAAGGAATAGCTCAATTTTATTCATACCAATTAGTAAAGGGGTAATATTGTAACGCACGCTAAAACGACCACTCGAGTCCCAAGAACAACCAAGGTTTAGATAGAAAAATTATGGAATCATTTTTTTTGAAAAGCATGAAGACAACATTTCATGCCTAATATTTCTAACGAGGAAGCAGACCGGCGGGGAGACTTAAGATTGTTCACCCTTTTTCTAAAAGGTAAAGTTTGAAAGTGCGGGCCCGTGAACCTGGGGAGGTGTTTTTCCCAAAAATGAAATGGGTGGGGCTGTGGGGCCGCAGAGGAATTTGTGACTTTTTGATTTTTTGTAAATAGTACCTAAGTAATTTTCGGCCTGCGGGTCTGATTTACAAAAAATTCCCTCTTTTTTTTCAACTAAAAGAAGTAAAAACTTCAGAAGGCCATAACTTTCGACTGAAATCTCAGATTTGGGAAAATGAGGACTTTTTGGAAAGGGATGGAAGTCCACTTTGCATAGGAAATATCAATATTCATTTTTTATGAACTTAAGTGGGTGTACTTGATGAAAATGTCTTTCCTACCATTAAAATGTGAATTAAACCTTATCAACAACTAGACTTGATTTGATCTGCCATTCTTTCTTCTTCAACTTGCTAAACAGACATGGAGAGTTACACTTAAAGGATTTAAAACAGATTGAAAGGATAAAATATCAATGGTTGAGTATTAAAAATGAATTTCCTTTATTTTTTGTGCATTTGCATTATTTTGTCTCTTGCCCAATTGAATATGAACTGTGTAAATTGTAAGGCCAATACAAACTATTTTGGAATTTGTTTTGATCATCCTTAGTTCATTTTAATATTGTATCTTGTCTTTCATTATTGCAGAGTACTTTGTATATTTTTATGATATTTATTTGCAGTTTTACAGTGAATCGAAAATAGAAATCATACTTAAACCCAAATTGATCTATTTTCATTTACCAAACTTTAAATATTTAAGCTCCTTCCATTCCAATTTTACAATGTTTAAATTTACTTCACTCCATGCGTGAAAACCCAAAATTTAGTTCTACTTTCAAATCATGCACTTCGAATGAAATAGAGAAAGGTAATATTTCTTCATACTTATTTCTTTTTCCATTTTTTGAATAGAGATTTCACAGTATATTTCAAACACATATTTTAAATGTAAACCATATCATTTGTGGTAACTAAATCAACTTATATTGAACTCTAATGATTCTTTTACAACTTCCTTTTTTCATTCATCACATACAACTTACATAATATACATCTCTCACGTTCAAATGTAGGTTCCATTTCCAAAACAAAGAAACTTTCCATCACAAATATTATTGCAATTCCATCCACTTGAAGTGGGAAATTTTCACAATAAGTAACCCAAGGAGGAACTGTAAATTTTTCTTCCTCCTCAACTCCAGAACAACAAGAAGAAGATCCACCGTATATCTTTTGATCACAAGAAAAAGGAGCAGAGGCAATGGTCTCCACCCAACCAAGAATTCCAATGAAGAGGAGATTCCATCCTTCTCATTGGCCCCCAAACCCCAATCACAAAGTAATAAGAAATGTATTTCAACTCATGGAAACAAACTGGGTTCCACATAAAAAAAATAATTTGCATAAATAGAACATAGTCCAAATACATACTATAGTTTGCAAACACAGATGAAGAACATCAAACAATACACTGGCTTCATCATGCACAAGCCAAAGGAGAAAGACCTATGGGGGAAGCTAATTATACCTCCTAATGGGGAAATGGGTGTCCACCTTAAAATAAACTCGCTAATATGTGTGTGTATATATATATGTTTATATATATATGGTATGGGCGCGCGCGCGCACAGCGTATATATCAGTATATGTAAACCCATACTTTCCCTTGAAAACCCCTACATGCCCTTCATGCCTCTCCCAAGTACCCCTTATACCTCTCATTATCTTATGCCTCCCCACACTCTTATGAAACCCCATAATGAGTAAAGAAATGCAAGTTATTTCTTTTACAAGGTGGAACCCAATCCCAAACTCCCTCCATAATAACACTTATACATCCCCAATACTCTTATGCCTCCTCACAAGAGATCCCCATAGTCTTCTTCTACACCATACCTAAGCAATCTATCCAACTAGCCCAGCCAACAACATACAAAAATATTCAAGAATTCACATATGCATAAAAAATAGGAGAACATTATAAGGAGACAAGCTCCTACCTCTCCATGGTAGAGTTCTCTCCAAAGGTTCAAAAACAATATTTTTTCCAATCCAAATAGTCCAAAAGCTCTAACAATCCACAAGCATTTAAAAAAATCTCTAACTCTCTTCCAAATTACAAGAGCTCTAAACCAAAATAAGTAACCAAAAAATGAATTCACCAAGCTCTGAAGTAACCCCCAAAACCCCCAATATCAAAAATGGATTCCCAATAAATAGAAAAGGGAGGGAGGATAGATGAGGTGGCTCCATGTAGGATTCCACATTAACTCATCTTAACTCCACCTCACATGTAAACTTCAAACTCCGAAGAACAATTAAAAATGTGGTTAAATGAATAAAATTTTACTTACACACACACAATCCAAATCCACACCGCAATGACCAAAATTAATTTCATGTAAGATGGTGCAAAAAAATACTTACAACTTGCCTTCCCAAAATACGTTAATAAGGCTTAGCCTTTTGACTCCCCAACCCATAGGTAGGGTTGTGTATCAAATTTAAGAGGTGTGGGACAAGTTGAACTTGTCCCACAAGCCTCCAAAATCAGCCACTAAGGACACATCCGAATTTCAAAAGGAAGATGGAGTGTTTCACACTCAAATTTACTGATACATTACTTACAACACTTAATCCAAGATCCATCATCTCTAATAAATGATTATTTTGATCCCAATTAATTTATTTAACAACATGATTACTCAAAATATCTAAACACATATCTAAATAAATAATAAAGGAGAAAATACATCACTAAAATCACATACTAAATTTAAACAAAGTCGAAACTAAATAAAAGAATACACATAAACCCTTGGTCCAAGATTTCAAAGGTGATCTCCCCCCATGGAAACCCCTAACACAAATTCACAATACACACACACACATAATAAATACATGTTGCACATGGTGACCCTTATTGAATTCAACTACTAATTCCCATGCTCGGTTGGTCTCCAATCCCCTAGATGTTTGTTGTGACATGTTTACCTGCAAAACACAAATACCTCCTTTGGCCTTGTGGCCAACATCAAAACATCTAAAATAAGTGCTATCAAGATATGGCTCTAAGGTCATGCTATATATAAATTTACCATCATCAAGCAAGTAACGACATCATTTATAATTTCCTCAATAACCATATGATCATTAAATTAGTTCAATTTTCTAGATTTACCCAATATGACAACACTTGTCACACAAAACACACACACACACACACACATATATATAACCATGCTAAGAACTGTATCCACACCATCGTACACTGACTCGAGCTTCTAGGATAATCCATCATGACACCCATATATGAATAAAATCAACATCAGTCCTTTGATCAATAATGGACCTTCATACATCAACTCGAAAGCTACAGTAATGTCCAAGAATAGTTGACAGTGTCAAAATCAATAAAAAAATGTCTCAAAGGGAATCTCACAATGACACCATATAGAATCAACATCTACCCATTTTCCATGATCTCTATGACATCTTACATCATCCAAACTATACTTTCCTACAGATAATGAAGCATCAACCATAATCAACAATAGGCCTAACTTCCATAACAAAAGGTTACGACATGGGAGGCTGGGTACTCAAATATACCTTAGGGTCATTAAATTTAGACACCCATTACCTTATGGGTTATAGGCTCTATCTCAATAACACCTTGCAACCATAGACCACCAAATACCATCAAAAACTCCATCTACCTAGAAACTAGACATAAGAATGAAATCCACAGATCACTCCAAATCTATACCTGGTCATATTTATGGCTAACCATTTAACATGAAGGATGACTTTCGTGAACTCCAGTGAAATATTCAATTGGAATCATTGTCCAATGTGAAAATTGACCTCTCTACATATTTTATTCACTAAAGCTTGCAAATTGTTGTAAGCATCTAGACTACTTATCAAGACTCATATATATCCACCTAGAGAAATCTCTGGTAGACCTAGCTACAGTCACCATTCTCATAGCCTCTAAATATTTTTGACTTGCATGTGATTAAACTATAATCTCCTTCACAGGTCATATGATCAATTTTTCTGACCTTGATGTAGAATAACAATGTGCATGTTAGAAATAAAATACTTTATACCTCCTTTACATGGCCAAGCTTAACAATTATTCAATGGTAAATCTATTCCCTACTAGAAATGCATTAAATATGGGTCTTGAACATTGAGCAACACCTTTTAACTATCATGATATATCCCCAGCATAGTAAAGTTTCTCGTGTCAACCAAGCATATGATCAAGTTTTCATACTCGAGCTTTGTTTTATCCTCGTCTAAAGACCTCGTTAGATGTAAAAAAATTTTATATTATCTTATTTTCATGAAAAGTCACCTGAAAATTGGACCAGACCTTAACCAAAATAAAGAATTATTTCAAAAAGGATCGCCTTTCCATTTCCATGTGAAATTAGACCATCTCACCTCATTATGGGAAAACATTGCTAATAAGAAATGTTACCCCCAAACCCCTTAAAATCGTGAGTCGATTGATCCACAAGTATATTCCTACAGAGACACTTTTTTTCTCTAGGGACCATCAAACATGTTCTAAACTGATCTTCACAATGCATAAGACTAGGTTACATAACCCCATGAACCAATAAAATTCCTCATCTTGTGACTATTGCATCAAATAGGCTATCTTGATGACTTTAGATACGGTATAAGAAAGGTTTATAGGAATCCACAACATTTTTTGATGCATTACTTACACACCTAAAGCCCAATTCTTATATGCCTTGAGGTATTTTGACCCAGTTAAAATGCCAAGAGGATTTATAACTTTTAATAAATATGCATCATAACTATTACTTGTGAAGTGGTATGTGACCAATAAAAACAATGTTAGAGTAATAAATACTTTTCTAAGTGGTACAAGAACTATTTACAATATTAATTTCCAATGCAAAGAATTTGTTTAGAAACTGACTAACTTATCTATCAATAACGAAATCATCACATATAGAAAAAAAAGTGAAATCATTCAATCCTCTACAACAAGAAAAATTTGCTATTATTATATTATGAAAAAATTCGTGTGACTAGCGTGGATATGATGTTGTGTATGCACCTGCAGACAAGTATCTATCCCTTTTAGATATATATACAAATGTATAATTCTAACTCAACCTCATATCAGTACTATTGAACTCTCTTTCATAAAATTTTAACACATCCCAATTTAACATCACAATGAAAAAGAATGAAAAAGTTGGGTATGACATACTCCCCCCTGAGAAAATCATCTTCTTGATTATTTAACTCAAAAATAACTAGCTTATTTATCAAAATAAAGTTTCATACAATATTGCTAAGGAAAAAAAGTCCACATTTTAAAGAATAACATGGATTTTTTTATGTTTTCAATCAATCATTACTCACAACATGTTTCACTATAACCTCCTTATTAGTAACAAATATTGTCAAACAGTCAAAAATATGATTTTCACATTTCCTTGTCAATTATAGTCATATAATTTACCCGAATCATAATGCATGCACATAAATCATACAGATAGTAAAATATAAGTTATTCATCACTAAAACAAATAAGGAAAATATCATTTTAATTCATCCAAGTTTCCCTAAGCTGCATAGTTCATTAATATGTTTATCACTTTGTACCTCCCAATAAATTCATTAGTACAACAAAAAGTTTCCTGCAAACGTAAAATAATACAAGAAACTTATCCATATCCTAAACATATTTTTCTTGACTTTATTAATAATCCTAGGTTTCCCATGAATAACTAAGATGAATCAGATGATAATTCACTTAAACTAAAGGTATATGCTTTCTTTTAGAAAGAGAATCACAAGTTGCGAACCTATTGAGATATATAATAATATTGTTATGATGGGAGGAGTGAGTTTATCAATGAGGACTACAAATAGTCAAATCCAAGAATGTATTAGCTAAGGATCCCATCATTCATGGTATAAAGAAAGATAACTAGTTGCCACTTTTATCCCATGGACACGTAAGGTCAAAAAATATGATTACCAACAAGTTATAGGTCTATCAAGGTAATAAAATAATTATTCTCAAGTTGTAAAGTTCACAATAATGAATGTGATATCTGATGAATGAGAATCTCATGAAATCCATTCAAATTTTATTGTCTGTACAATGTGTTCAACTAGGTAGGTAGAGTGATATGTGAGAGATTGTTAATAGTAAGGAATTTGAAAATTTAAATGAGGGTCTTTCCCTTCAAAATGTAGTTCAAAGTGTAAAAGGTGTATCTAGAGTAATAAAATATTTCGGATGTATTGTAAGAGTCTATTTAAGTCCCAAGGTATGTAGTTAGTGTTATCATCGAATCACATCACCCTTATATTTACACAAGTGCATATACTTGAGCTCACGGTGTGATTGGATAACATGGGTACTATCTCCAATGTGGGACTTGCTACTTGAGATAGACCTCCATAGAAAGTTGGTTCTTACTCCTAAACTACCTGCCACAATCTACTCTAATGCAGGAAAAACTATCTTTCCTAATATAACTTTCTAAGGGACCAAGGAGAGAGAATGCATGAAAATGAAAACCTACACTAAAGCGGTGATACACCAGAAAAGGAGGGGTGTGAGAGTAGTCTTCCAATGTGTGAAAAAATGAAGTAAATGCATAATAGAAGGGGTAATAACAGTTCTCCATAATATGGCATATGCATTCACAAAAATATTTCATACATACACAATAATAATGAGTCCTTGTAAGAGTGTAAAAATAGACACAATATTTTTTAATGAAGGTTGAAAGGGCAAGAAGAGTGCAAACAAACACAACAGGGGAAGATGCATCCACAAACTTGTATTTTATTGCTTCATGATATGCATAGTTCAATCTATTACAAGATAAGGGCCTGGATCACCATGCAAGGAGTCCACTACAAGGGCCTGCAACACATTGGCTTCAAAAATAAATTTTGGTAGAGTCTTTGCTACAACAAAACTACCTCCCTTTACAATGAGCCTAACACTCCAATTTATAGAAAAAGAGAAGAGAGAGAGAGAAGGGGAAAATGGAAATCCCAAAAATTGTCCTTCAACCACTTGTAAGAGGCATTAAATGGAGTAAAATGATTGTATGTTACTTGCAAAGGATCCCCATACTGTCCCATGACTTGCAGCAGAGAAAAATGTTTGCCCATGCTTCATTAAATGCATCCAACTACCAAATAAAACACTATTCATGAAACCATCACTGTGTTTTCTGAAAAATATTCATCTATTTCATCAAATCCAAAATTTCTTGATTTCTTTTGTGTTGATCTCATGGAGCCATAGATTCCAATGGTACCAATTTTGTGTGATTTTGTTGAGAAATGCAAAATTTATGACCTTATGAGTGCGGGCAACTATTTTGGGTCTGCCAGGCATTTTCTATCATTTGATGGGAATGAGTGTTAATTGATTGGAGCTGATTATGTTTATTTTACTTTAATATATCTACCCTCATAAAAATTAAGAAATCCAATTTTTTTTTATGCACAAGATGTTGTGCTCGTTCTAGAAAGTCCAATTTTATGAAAATCAAAGCTCAGAGTCAAAAGTTATGGCCGTTTGAAGTTCGGGAGGTCAAACATTGACTTTTTCTATTCACTACAGCTATTTTGGAAAAATTGGGTTTGCATGTCCCGGTTGTCCCACACAAAAATCTCCACTTACCTAATTCAAGCTTCCTTGGCCCCATGCGTCTTCCATTGACTAGGTCATGAGGGCCATTGACCTTTGCATTCTCTGCAATGTATGGTTCTTATTCAAAGGAAAAACTGGCAAAAATATACTTAAGCATCATATATCAAAAAGTTCTCCTTGTGCCTTGCTAATGCACCCAATATATAGCAAAATACATCACCCAACCATTCAAAAAAATATGCTATAGTTTATACTCACCCATGCATGTTAATTTTACCCCTTTATCATGAATAAATAAAGGAATAAAAATAGACATGCTGATTATAATGAGGTATTAATAGCCTTATTTACAAAAATACACTCTAGTCAAAGTGGAGTTGACTGCTCTATTTCTATTACCATAAATAATTTGGGTGAATACTTTTACTAATTTTATCCCTTACTTGATGTGCAAGTCTTCCATGGTGCATGCACACACTCTTCTTTGTCCTGTAGTTGATGATTAAATAATCATGATTTATCACTGATGTGACACTTACATTATTTTATCTTCTTGTGATCACATGCATATTTGAATAGTCCTTCCTTTACAATAATAAGAATTTATATTCTTTCCTTAGCAAAAATAATTCAAGATTCACCTTGTGGGGACCACTTGTGCACATGCAAAATAATATCTTCCTTTCTTAAAAAATAATAAATTATCTTTTGCATGATATTTCTTTAGTAATTTTAAGGTAAAATATGTTTGGTGTGATTGATCAATTATGATCTCTCCTTTAATTGACCTCATGTATACATCCTCTATCATAATCCTTGATTAAAATCATGGCATATAATAATTAGTTCGCCAAATTTTGATTACACATGAATTCGGCGCCCCTTTTTAAGTAACCATATAAACATAGTCAAGGAAATAATCATTTCTTGATTTTCAGGTGAAAAATATAGTCAATGAAAACATTATTGGGGAAGTACCCCCTCTCTAGTATGATTCAACCCTTATCGTTTTGTCGGTGGGAACTAAGTCAATTTTCGTTAGGGTTTTATCATGCTTCTGCCACGTTGGTAATTTTTGTGACTGCGGTTGGATTAAAGGTAACTAAGATAGAGTTTTGGTTTTGTTATTCTATAAAATTGCTAAGGGAAATTTTACAAGTAACCATACCAAATTTCTGTTTTGGTTCCCCATAGAGGTCCCTTAGCATTCGGAATGGCATAAAATCCCTTTCTGAAGAATCTAGTTTTTAGAACTTAGCCATTTCCGACCTTTTTTTTGGGTAGGGCACAATTTTTATTCACGCAACACCAAATGAAAATATGCCCCCTTCTTTCCTTTGGCGCATCATTTGGAGTGTCAACATTGAAAATGTTGCACCTTTGAATGTTGCACCTTTGAAGACTGTGCCAAGGCGCATGTGCCAGCTTGTCAACATTGAAAATGTTCCACCCTTGAATGGTGTGCCAAATCACTAAAAAAGCAATGTTGACAACCCTAAATCTGTGCCTAGGGCACAAATATTTTCATGTTGGCGTCTATCTGAGTTCGCCTTACAAAAATTTGGTGGCACATTTATTGCACCTTTTTCTATATATAGGCGCATTTGACCTATCATTTTCACGATTGAAAAAACATGAAAAATTTAATTCTTCTACACCTGTCAACCCCGTGTGTCATTTTTCATCATATTCGTGGAGCCCACATCATTTCCTCCATCTTATATATTATCCTGGTAAGTGGTCCTTTCTTTTCTTGTGGTTTTGTTGTGGTTTCGTTGTTGTTTAAAGTTGGTATTATCAAAACAAAAAATGAATGAACCTAAGAAGATAATACAACTCCGGCCCGTTTTGCAAATCGACCCACTTTCAAAACGGTTTTATCCTCCTTCCAGATTTGCTAACTTGGGAGGCCTTGTCTCAAAATGAACCCCTAACCCTCTTTCCTCTATTCCCCTCACTAAAAAATCTGAGTTAAGAGAGGTAAAAGACCCCAAACCTACCAAAAAGTAAAAAATCTAAAGTTATTACAATCCAAAAGCAACGTTTTCCTTTGGCACAAATTTTGTTATTGTTACACTAAACACAATCGCACCAAAGGGGTGCACTATCCCTGCATGCAACATTGGTATTTCCTGTGCCTTATCCAAATTCCTAAAACCAAAACACAACTGCATTTGAATGTCGTGTAGACCCTCCTCGTGCCACACCAAAAGCTCCAACCTTAGCGCACCTTAACTGAATGATGCACCCTTTGAACCTGCACCCCTTGGCGCATCATAATGTTTTGCAACATGTACCACATATGTGCTAAAGGCGCACCCTGAAGCATTGTAGCACCAAATAAATCTGTGCCCAGTTGAAACCCTTTATATGGTGCAGGCGCACATCCATTGACACCAACACCTGAATGTTGTGTGTAGTCTTTCCACACCCTGCGCCCCTTTTGGCATTGTTTTCTCTCATGAAACACTTTCCAAAAGTGTGCCTCGCTATTCTGAGACCTTACAGCCTACAGTAAAGCCGTACCATGCACCCAGAAGCTTATAAATTACTAAATTTTCATTTTGTAAGCTTTGATGGATGACTTAACATCTAATATGGCTCTTCTGTGGTGGGCTTCCTTGCTTCTTCATACAGATCAACAGCTGAATTCATATTCACACATTTCTTCATCAAGTAAGAAGCCAACCAAGTCTAAGGGTAAGGCCAAAATAACAGAAGAAGAAATGAAGTATAAATACCAAAGGGTCAGGATGCCCGAGTCACTTGCAGAGTGTGACCTGGACATCAGAGATTCATAGCTTGGCCATATTGACATGGAGGATTTTTGGGCTAGAACTAAGAAGGGCACGGGAAGCCCGTGGATGGACAAATTGGTTAGCAGTGGTATGCACTTTGCTGCAGGAATTCTTGTGAGCGCAATCAACAACAAGTTCATGATGGTGGTCGGTCGTTGTTACAATAAGGGCACAAGATGTGTCAGAAATGAGAAGGGTGAGGTAATAATGACACTACTACTTCGAAATATGTATTCTCCTTATGTTCTCTAGAATTTTTGAGTTTGAAACGCGTTCTAGGTATTCACAAATATTTCTACATTCAACTATAATTTGAGGGTTTGTAAGACTTGGCTTTGAAATGGTAAATTCTTGTTCCTTCTTCAAGACTGTCTGCAAAACTTGTGCAACATGAACATCCATTGAAGAAAATAAAGTTTTATTTTCTGTAAAACTAGAAAAATTGCATTTTGTTTTCATGTCAAAAATTGTCAGGAGGTTTTTCTCTTTTACTTAAGAAATGAAGATCTGTAACTTGTCTAAAAGTTTGAAATGTGTAGAATAAAAGAACTCAAACCATGTGCATTGTTGTTTTTTTGCATGAAGAGGATAGTGGGTACTTTGCATTTTTTATGGTTTTTTCATTTCTGTAAGCTTTTTGTACTATGCCTTTGATTGCAAATGATAAGTGGTGACACTTAATTTGATAAATTCGAAAGGAACTTTAAAACATTGTGTTCATGTTTTAATTGAACTTGAAGGAGATAAATATTTGTGTTATCCTTAATGAGTACCCGCTCTTTTATTGTATATTTTAATATCCCATTCATACCCAAACTAGGTTTGTATTTTGATGATTTTCATAGTTGAATGATCGATTTCGAGGTTCTTGGACTTGGTTGTAACTTTACTGATTATTTCTTTCTTCCAAGATCACTATGAATTGAGATTTTTTCAAAAATCTTTCTCGATGATTAAGATTTATTTCCTTTATTGTACCTGTCACTATAAATGTTTCTTTGATATTTACAAACTATGCTTGTAATTGTTTCGAGGGTTTGATATTTGGGTTTTTCCATTCTAATCATCTTGAACGTTGTAGAAGTAATTCTACTTTTCTTTTCTCTGGGTTTTCATTCTTGTACCACTTTCAAATTTATTCTAGATCTAGATAACCATGGAAGGGTTTGATCCATTTTAACTTTCTCTTAAACTCGTTATATTGTGAATCTGGCTCATTTTTGCTGTAGTTCACCATATTTTGTAATGTCGTCTCAAAACCAGAAATTTTTTGGGCATATTTCAAATCAGTTGCTTAGTGTAGTGAGTATTCTTCATTGCTACTGGAGATTTTATCCAAATCTGGTTCTAAGTTATAGCTTTCACTAATTTCCATGTGGTTTTCTCTATACATAACTTTTGAAACAGCTACTCTATCAAAAGGAAACTTGGTATTGCATTGTATATTTGAAAATCACTCACTGTATATGATATTTTGGGTAATTCACTATTAAAGGTAACTAAGTTTTGTTCTTTTCTGGCCACTTTTTTCTATTTTTGCACTTGCTCTCTTTTTTTTGTCATTATATTTCTTAATGATTTCATTGTTGTAATAATTTTGTTTAGTTTCGAACTCACATTTACCCTATTTCTAAGATATTTTCTAGAAATTTTCACCCTGGCTATGTTTTATTGTTTCTTTGCTCCGAACCAAACAACTAATCACTCTCACTTGTCTGAAACTTAGTGCTCTATACCTCCGTATCATGCTCCTTGCATGCTATGGACTCACTTCTTGGTATGGTTACAACTCCATTCAATTTGGACTTGCATTTATATTATTTTCTGTAGCTCCCATTTTATGTTGAAGATCTTCTTGAATGAATTTTCCACTATTTATTGTATTCATTGGATTGTAATCTATTGATTTACACCTTCAAGCATTTGCAAACATTAACACTATATACCTATACCTAAATCTAAATCTGCAATCACACTTTATGTTGGGATTTTCAATCTTAGTCTCCATTTGTTTACAATGATGATGGAATCATTATATAAAGTTTTATTAGAAACTATTGAACCTCCTTCTTCATATGAAATTGTTGCTATGTCTCTTCTTGATAATAACTGATGCAAAATAAAACTATCCCAGATTAAAGTTATCTAAATAGATTGAGCATGCAATATTTTCTTTGCAATTTTTACTGTAAGTTGATTCATACTCTAAAAAACTGAACCTATCATGATTACAATATGGCCATGTGTTTCTTGTGCAATAATCTAAAGTTAGCTTCCTGGGATATTCCTATTACGCAAGAAGAATTATAGCTCATCATATCTTCAATAATTGATTCTCTGTGATGATGAACTGACTATATATCTCTTTTTTATTTCGCTGAAGAAAAATCCTTCCACTATAATCTTATAACTTTTACAATCTGAAAACTTTGAAACTTTATCTTGAAGTTAGAAGTTGAATTTTGTAGTCTGATAGGCAGTTGTATCTCCACTTGAGAACTATCAGGCTCTCTATTTAAATTTCTTGGAAAGTTATTTGTGTTCTTGAAAATACCATAGTTGGTATTTTATTTTCATCTAGTGCATGTACCTGCACATTTAGAAAACTATTTAGAAAGTAAATAAGCTTTTTAGCCCCCATTATATTCTATAGTCTCTCATTTTTATTTTATTTTGCTTTGTAATGATTCTAGGAATCATATGTAATTCTGCAACATGCTGATTTCTTAATTTTGTATCATTTTTGATGTACGTTATTCCTCTTGATATTTTGAGAACCATTTTTCTAAATATAGATAGCACATGAGTATAGATTAAACCCTGAGCTCTTTGAATGATGTCTTTTCATTTGTCCTTTTAGGTACATTGGTGGGTGAGCCATTTACCTGTAGTAGGAGATCTTGTGGAGAATTTGATCCTATTTTTGATCTACTTCAACGGCACAACTTCAATATTACACCAGCATGCTTCTCATCGCTGAATTCAACTGATCGGTTAGCCAGAAGTGTCTTGCCCCCACGAAGGAATCGGTTCTCACAAGGAGCCTCCACATCCATTTGCAGTGCTCTGTTGCTTAGTGGAAGTACGCTCCCGGCTCGCATCCTCTTTCCAGCTTTTCAAATGCTAGTACCATGGGGAAATCCTATGGGCCCTCTTGCGTTGCTGCATCCTATTCACCCACTCCCTCATGGAAACCGCAAGAATTTCCAAAGATTTTATGGGAGTGGAAACCAAAGCACGGATTCACATACATCCACATTCATTATGTCATGCAACATCCTAGATATGACTCTTTAAGATGTGTCAGTACACCTATTTTTAGAGACCTTGCAAGGACCCGTAGTGGAGTGGTTCCAACATTTGCCGGCCAGAACTATCACCAGTTGGGCCACACTACGAACTGTGTTTGAAGATAGGTATAAGCCTTAAGAAGACGCATTTGCATTACTGTCAAAGATTGATCACCTGAAGAAGGAGGTCAATGAAACCATGCGTAATTTTATTGCTCGTTTTAATTCACTAATTAACCATGTGGCGCCTATCATGCTGCCAACACCAGAAAATAAAAAGTGTTTCTTTGTGAAGCCATGAGCTCAAGAGTAAGTTTCCTACTTTTGTAAGAACAGATCACCACCCTGGTCCTCGCTCAGGCTGCGACCATTCAGATAGAGGACAACCTGCTTATATCTAGAAAATTAAAATGAGAGTCATCCAAGCCAAAGGTTTCAAATCCTTCTCAAGCCACTTCATCAGATCTAGCATTCTAGAAAATGCAATGGTTCGCATTAAAGAAGCAATTAGCTCAATCTTCTCCTAACACTCCATACCGGGATATCCCACAGAGAAACTTCACTCCCAACAACATCTCGACCAGGCCGCATTCACCTACAGCTGCCCCAAGGTTAGCACTTGAGGCCCCTCCTGTCAATGCCTTGGTCGAGATCGAAGAAGAGGAGTAGATTTATGAAGAACCTTCATCACCAGGTGAAGGTGATCAAGATGTCAGTGAACCGACTGGCGAATCTACAATTGGGTGTATGGAATTTAAAGATGAGGAATCTGAAAAAGAAGAAGGTACTCAAGGATATGCAAGTGGATAGTCATACACTATTTTTACCCACTCCCAAGGAAAAGAAGAATAAGTTACTGCCAGGATACAAAAAGAGAAGGCTATGTCAAACACGCCTCCCACCGTTACTAAAAGAGGTAATCCTCTTCCTGCTCAACCTCCCATTAAGTCTTGTACGAAGAAATCTTTTCCCCCCATCTCTCCTCCAAATCAGCCTTCTTCTATTCCTATAAAGACCAGTAACCCTACCCCACCACCACTAAACAAGGGACTCATTCCTTCATCAACGAAACCCTTGGTCACATTCGACATAATCATTCACGCTAAAAAGACCAAGATTCAAATGTCTAAGGCTGAATATCTTCAATCAAACCTTGAGCAACTTATACGACTAACATAATATATCCAAAGCCAAGCTGTTGTACCCTCTCATGCCTCCCCGAAAGGAATCCTTTCCACTCCTCCTGCATCTCACATAAATTTCACCTCGACTTCCATGTCAGGAAAAATTAAACCTTTTTATCTCTCCCTCCTAATCAATGGTCACAAACTAAGCAATTGCATAATTGATTCTGGGGCTTTCGATAATGTCATGCCGGTAAAGGTCACTCATGCTTTGGGCCTCACTCTTACCAAGCCTTTTGGTAGATGTTACTCCATGGAAACCAAATAGGTTCCATTGATTGGTCAGATCAAAGATGCACAATTCGCATTCGTAGCGTTCCCAAAGAAAAGAGTAAAGATGACCATCCTCATTGTTGATATTTGAGTGGCATATGGAATTCTACTTGGAAGAAGATTTTGCAGAGAGGTTGGTGGAGAGATTCATATAGACTGGTCCAAAGCTAGAATCCCCGTCGAGGGTGTAATGCAGACATTGGAGCCTGAATCACAAAAGAAGTACTTGGTCACCAATTTTGACGACCCCAAAGCCCAAATTCTCTTCGAATCATCAGGGATGGGGAACTACTTCTTATCTATTGAGTCTAATAAAATGGACGTTCTCTTCCAGGAAGACGACCTTAACAAGGTTTGGACACTGCAGTTTGATGGCAGTTGTGTAACTAGCGGATGTGGTGCTGGAACTATGCTAATATCTCCTTAAGAGGAGATTTTTCCTCTCTCTTTCAAGCTACAGTTTTTTAATACAAATAATACTGTTGAATATGAATCTTTTCTACTTGGCATGAAAGATGCAAAAGAAAGGGGAATCAAGAACCTAAAAGTACAGGGTGATGCTAAGTTGATCGTTAATCAAGTGAAAAGAATATACCAAGTTAAGAACGAAAGGCTCAGGCATTACCGCAACGAGGTATGGGACAACATTGAGGAATTTGACGCTTTCTCAATAAAATCTGTTCCAAGAGCTCAAAATGACATGGCCAATTCATTGGCCATCTCAGAATCTCTTATGCTTCCTCACCTAAGGTTGCAAACAAACACATATACCATTGAGGTAGTGTTCCACCCAAGCGTGCCAGATAATTCTCAACACTGGCAGGTATTCAACAATGACAATCAACTTATTACCTTTCTAGAGAAAGTAGAAAATTTCAGTGAGCTTCATTTTGAAGGATCTACTTCTGCATGGCATAAATCTGTCACTGGTCAAGCAGATGAATCAAAAGGAGGTGATGGCATATGTCAGCTCAAGGGAAATAAAATTCCAAAAGGTTTAGTCTCTCTGGAACGTTTGTTTGACAAACATGATCACTTTGTCAAGAGAAAGTGACAAGATAACCCTAACTCCACTCCAGAGACCGAATCGGTCAATCTAGGTACTGTGGAACATCCGTAGTTTGTGAACATCGGAAAATGTTGTACACCTGAGGAAAAGCGGAAGTTTGTCAAATTTCTAAAGAAATATATGGACGTATTAGCATGGTTTTATGCAGATCTTAAGTCTTTCAAGCTGAAGGATGTTCAATATGACATCCCGTTAAAAGATGATGTCAAACCCTTTCACCAGAAACAGAGTTACTATAATCCCAAGATCTTGGGTACCATCCAGGCAGAAATACAGAAGATGCTGGATCTAAGGATTATCTTTCCTATTCATCACATTACATGGGTCGTAAATATCATGCCCGTATGAAAGAATAATGGTGAGATACGCATCTACGTAGATTTTCGTAGCCTAAATCAAGCATCCTTGAAGGATAACTACCCACTGCCCATAATGGATCAAGTTCTGCAAGCAGTAACCAGTTCAGAGATGTTGTCCATGCTTGATGGTTTTTCAAGCTATAATCAGATTGAGGTCTCGCTTGAAGACCGATTCAAAACAGCATTCACTACTCCCTGGGGCACATTCACCTACAACAGGATGCCTTTTGTCTTGATCAACGCTAGTGCCACCTTTCAATGAGCAATGGAGTTCACATTCAAGGGTATGATGGGAAATGTCATCTTAGTCTATCTAGATGACTTAATTGTGTTCTCAAAAAATCCAAGTGATCATTGTGATCATTTGGAGCAAGTATTGATTAGATGCTGAGAACACGGGATTTCCCTAAATCCAAAAAATGTTTGTTTTTGGGGTCACTAAAGGAAAGCTGCTGGGACACATTGTCAGTAAGGAAGGAACAAAGATAGATGTCAAAAGGGTTAAGGCTATTCAAAACCTTATCTTACCCAAAAGAAAGACCGGTGTTCACTCCTTCTTCAGAAAGGCGAATTTTCTCAGACACTTTGTTCCTGACTTTTCTAAAAAGACTCATCACATATCAAATATGATGAAAGGGTCACAAACTTTCTGGTGGAGTGAAGAGGAATGAATTCATTCTAGGATATAAAGGCCTCCATCACCCATGCACCCATCCTGGTATGTCCTGACTTCTCCAAGGATTTTATCATGTATAGCTATGCATCTAAGCATACTGTATCAGCCATCTTAATGCAAAATAACTCTGAAGTTATTAAATCTTCGATCACGTTCATGAGCTCCCCTCTCAAGCCTCATGAATTGAACATGTCTTAGTTAGAAAATCATGCCTTCATCGTTGTCAAGGCAGTCATGAAATTCCAGTATTACATCCTAAACTCTCATACGGTAGTGCTAGTTCCTGACATAGCAGTCAAGTCTATCTTAACTCAACAAGAGTTAGGAAGCTTATGAGGGAATTGGATTGCAAAGGTCCAAGAGTATGATCTAGACATAAAATCAACCAAACTAGTAAGAGGCAAGGACCTATGTCAGCTGATGGCTGAAAAAAAAGATTCAGAGGTCCCCAAAGAAAAAGATGATTGCATCGATGGAACGCGAAGCCAGCTAGAGAAAGTTGATTATTTACCAATGGTTCTATTCATTGCGACTAGCGACGAGTGGTATTCCAATATCACTTTCTTCCTCACTGATGGTGAGTGTCTAGCTCATCTAACTTCAAAGGAGAAGTAGACTGTAAAGCTCAGGGCAGTCATATATGTCATATGGGATGACAGTTTATACAAACGCGGTATTGATGGCATCTTCTTACGATGTGTTGACAAACCACAACAGAACAAATTACTTGAAATTTTTCATGACTCAGCCTGCAGCGGTCACTTCTCCTCATCCATAATAGCACATAATATCATCCAGGCCAAGTACTACTGGACAACACTATTTTAGGATATAGCCACCTGGGTAGCAAAATGTGAACTCTACCAACAGTTTGTTAGCAAACCAAAATTGGCTGCTTTTCACCTCAAGCCTGTCATTATTGACGAACCATTCAGGCAATGGCGAATTGAATTTATTGAAGCACTTCATCCCCAATCAAGTTTCAGACATAGTTATTTCCTAACTGCAATAGATTACTTCACCAAGTGGGTGGAGACCATACCTGTTAAACACGCCACTTCTGAAGTTGTTTGCAACTTCATCAAAAAAATATCATTGTAAGATTTGTCATCCCACACAAGATCGTTGCTGATAATGCTTCCAAATTCTCCTCATGGGAAGTTCTCAATTTTTACTATGAATACGGGATAACCTTGGCCCATGCCTCGTATTATTACCCCCAGGGAAATGGTCATGCAGAATCCAGTAATAAGAACCTAGTGACCATCATACAGAAGCTAGTCGATGAGAATCAGCAATCTTGGCACAAGTCATTATATGATTCTCTATGGGTAGACCGTATTACTCCGAAGAGGTCTCTCGATATGTCACCTTTTCAAGTATTATATGGAATTGAAGCTGAGCTCCCCATTTCCGTGGAACTTCGCACCCTGTACTTAGCACGAGCAATTAAAGATGAGACTTTCTAGAATTCTCTTGAAAAGAGGATCATGTATCTAACAGAACTTGAAGAAAAGAGAGTAAGAGTGGTCAACAGGATCACCGAACATCAGAATCAAGTTAAGAGATTGTTCGATAAAAAGGCCAAGCAGAGGGATTTTCAAGTGGGAGATCTCGTCCTTTTGTGGGACAAGCAAAGAGAGCCAAAGGGCATGCATGGAAAATTTGATTCTCTATGGAGAGGGGCTTTCAAGATCAAGTAGCTCAATGGAGAGAATAGCTTCTATCTCTCGTATCTGGATGGAACTAAGCTCCCACTTCCTTATAGCAGGTAGCATCTCAAAATATTCAGGAAGTAGAGCTTGCTCTCTTCTTTGTATAGTTTGCTTTAGTTGTGTGTTTATTTTTTTCGTGTGTTTGTTTTTGTTGGTTGTGTGTTTTCCTTTTTCGTCGCCCTTATTTTTGACTCTGTAACCCAAAGGATAGGCACATGTAGATCTAGGATTATCTACCCTTAAGCTTCGCTTAAAGATAGTCCCCAGAAAGAGCCAGCTATTATCCTGTAAAATTGCTAAGTGAAATTTTACATGTAACCATAGAAAATTTCCATTCTGGTTCCCCGTAGAGGTCCCTTAGCGTGCGGAATGGCATAAAATCCCTTTCTGAAGAATCTAGTTTTTAGAAATTAGCCATTTCTTACCTTTTTTTTTGGTAGGGCACATTTTTTATCCATGCAACACCAAATGAGACCGTGCCCCCTTCTTTCCTTTAGCGCATCCTTTGGAGTGTCGACATTGAAAATGTTGTGCCTTTGAATGTTTCACCTTTGAAGACTATGCCAAGGTGCATGCGCCAACTTGTCAACATTGAAAATGTTGCGCCCCTGAATGGTGCGCCAAAGCGCTAAAAAAATAATGTTGACAACCCAAAATCTGTGCCTAGGGCGCAAATATTTTCATGTTGGCATCTATCTGAGTGCGCCTTACAAAAATTTGGTGGCACATTTATTGCACCTTTTTCTATATATAGGCGCATCCGACCTGTCATTTTCACGATTAAAAAAACATGAAAAAGCTAATTCCTCTACACCTGTCAGCCCTTGTGTCACTTTTCATCATATTCGTGGACCCCACATCGTTTCCTCCATCTTATATATATTCCCGGTAAGTGGTCCTTTCTATTCTTGTTGTTTAAAGTTGGTAATATCAAAACAAAAAATGAATGAACCTAAGAAGATAATACAACTCCAACCCGTTTTACGAATCGACCCACTTTCAAAATAGTTTTACCCTCCTTCCAGATCTAGTAACATGGGAGGCCTTGTCTCAAAATGAACCCCTGACCCTCTTTCCTCTGTTCCCCTCACTGAAAAATCTGAGTTAAGAGAGGCAAAAGACGCCAAACCTGTCAAAAAGTGAAAAATCTAAAGTTATTCCAATCCAAAACCATTATTTTCCTTTGGCGCAAACTTTGTTATTGTTACACTAAACACAGTCACACTAAAGGGGTGCATTGTCCCCGCATGCAACATTAGTCTTTCCCACACCTTATCTAACTTCCTAAAACCTAACACAGGCACAAGCACAACCACACCTACACCTACATTTGAATGTCGTTCAGACCCTCCCTGCACCGTGCCAAAAGCTCCAACCTTGGCACACTTTAACTCAATGATGCACCCTTTGAACCTTCGCCCCTTGGCACATCATAATGTTTTCAAACATGTACCACATCTACACTAAAGGTGCACCCTGAAGTGTTGTAGCACCAAATAAATCTGCGCCCAGTTGAAACCCTTTATATGGCACAGGTGCACATCGATTGACACCAACACCTGAATGTTGTGTGTAGTCTTTCTGCACCCTGCACACCTTTTGGCATTGTTTTCTCTCATGCAAAACTTTCCAAAAGTGTGCCTTACTATTCTGAGACCCTGCAGCCTACAGTAAAGCTGCGCCTTGTGCCCAGAAGCTCATAAATTGCTAACTTTTCATTCTATAAGCTTTGATGGATGACTTAACAGCTAATATGGCTCTTCTATGGTGGACTTCCCTGCTTCCTCTTGCAGATCAAAAGCTGAACTCAGATCCACACATGTCCTCATCGAGTAAGAAGCGAACCAAGTCTAAGGGTAATGCAAAACTAATAGAAGAAGAAATGAAGTATAAATACCAAAGGGTCAGGATGCCCGAGTCCCTTGCAGAGTGTGACCTGGACATTAGAGATCCAGAGCTCGGCCATATTGACATGGAGAATTTTTGGGCTAGAACTAAGAAGGTCACGAGAAGCCCGTGGATGGAAAAATTGGTCGGTAGTGGTCTGCACTTTGCTATAGGAATTCCTGTGAGTGCAATCAACAACAACTTCATGATGGTGGTGGGTGAGGTAATAATAAACCTCACTACCCGACACTTTGAAATCATGTTGGGTATCCCCCACCACCGGCATTTTGTGGGAATAAGCCAAGAATACTGCATAAAGGTATGGAATGAGAATGAAGAAAAATCCATGCAGCTTATGAATGAAGTATATCTGAAAAACAAGAAGGTGGTAAGCAGGTGGCCACAAGTCATTCATCGCAGTGACTTCTCAGAGGAGCTGAGTGACACCATCACCTTCCTAAGTAGGATGTTTGGGCTTCCTGATGCCCATTACTTTCACAAATGGATGGTCAGATATCTGGAAACAATGAGTAAAAATGTTCCTGATCAATGTTTTGAATGGGCGGAGATTATTAGCAGCACCATCTCCGAGCAGCTTCAACAACTCTCAACAACTAGGAAGTTCTACATGAACTCCTATGTGGTATACGCTGCTACCTTTGAAAGATACTACTCAACACTAAACTGATGTGGGGTATGGCCCCAAGTAAGAATATATTAGTACTATCCAGAATTGAGACTGGAAAATAGTATCGCCTAATTTAGCAAAATCAATGATGCCTTCTTCTACGACATCATCTACCTATTGAGGCCCAATATGACTCATGGTCGGACGACCAAGAGTGTGGTAACTACCATAGAGAAGTGGGGGGTGTTATTTATGCAATTCCCCACTTTCACCTATCTCAGAGCTGCTAACTTCTTGGGTGAGCCCACCAAGTTACTGAGGTATGTGGGACCTAAGCTAATCCTATTGGAGTTGTCTAGACAACTTATCACATACCACAAAAAATTTCTAAAAAGAGAGAAGGGTGGAACTCCATTCCCCCTCACGGTGGGTAGGTACACCTATGCTTCCCAAAGTAAAGCCCGGGAAATTTTTACGGAGCTGCAATTTCTTAACTTGAAGCATAATTTCCCGGTGAGGCCAACCTTCATTCCTCGTAATTGGCTTCCAAGGGAAAAGCTCAATCTGATTCATATACCTCAGATCGAAGATATCTACATCAATCTGTATCATGAGGTCGAGCTCAGAAGAAAGGACCACTCCCGGCTTGCCCTAGCGGAAATCATTCAATATGGTGTGGCCATTGTCCCGAAAGGTTTTCAAGCAACTGATAAAGAAGTTGATCAGGTCTATCTAAACACGGACAGGGACAATTGGCCATTTTCCAAGATTGATAGAACTAAGGCACATCAAACTATTGAGGAAATAGTTAAGGGCACTCTATAGTGCACCGAGCATTGGTGTAGGAAAAATGGTCTCATCTACCTTGGGGTAGACTTCACCATGTCTCCCTTGGGTAATGCACGCACAATCCTAAAGTACTTTCCAAAGGGCAAAGGGAAAGATAAAGAGGGAGAGACAAGCACTGCTCAACGAGAAGCTTTTGAGAGCCCTCCCTCTACTGTGCAGGAACATGTAGTAAGTTTGGTATCCCCTGAAAAAGAAGAGGTGGTAAGTGTTCTAATGGGCACATCCACTTAAGATGTTTCCACTACTATAACTATTGATCTTCCCGTTGTCCCCTCTTCTGCTCCTCCTTCCCCTCCTCATGTTGCTAAACCAACCACTCCTTTGGTTGTGTCTTCTACTATTCCCCTTCCTCTTCCTCCATCTTCTCTTCCCTCACGGAGCTATCCCCCAGCATTTCTTCTCTCATCTCTCATATCCCTTCCACCCCCATGGTTTCCTGTCCTATAGTGATTTCTACCCCAATAAGCGTTGGAGGGTCGGCTTCTTTATCAATGCTGCCACCAAGCGTCTCGTCATATTTCCCCTTGTTCACTGTAGTTTCTCCTTCTTCTATCCCCATTTCCCATCCTTCCTCTTGTCACACTCCCTTAAGTCCAGAATGGATCTCCAAACACCTGAGCCAACACAAAAGGAAAGTCCCCATTGTACCTATGGATTTCTCCGTGATTCCGACTAAAGGAGCTAAGAAGAAAAATGCTATAACTCGCTTCTCTCAAAGCCTTTTGGGTGAAAGAGTTATGGAGATCGTGTACCCTGATCCCACAAAGGAGAAAAAAGATCTGTCTCCTATAGATTTTATAGTGACACAGGTCACAATGGGAACGTCCTTAGAAATCCTGTAAGGAGAGGCCCTATCCATAGTGGATGCTCTTTGCAAAAAGCTTCAAGAAGCAAAGGAAGAGAAGAGGATATTGAAAGAGCAGAACAAACATCTTCTCCAAGCCCTGCAAAAAATGGGCAGTGCACCTCCTATAGCTGCCACTAAAACTCTTGAAGCCCTTAGTCAAGAAAAGATAAATGAGTATACCAAGATTGGTGAGCAAGGTATGACAGTATCCACCTGGAGAGACCAGATCCTCAAGGATAGTGAGGAAGTGATTATAAAGTTCACGGAGCTATATCAAAATATTGATCAGGCTAATAAGGAACTCCAAGTGATTGCAGGACCTATCTCCAAAGAGTTGGACCATGCTAGGTTACAACATGAGACATTCTAGAAGATGCTTGACTTCCCAGTTGATGAATTAATGAAATTCGGTGTCTTCGATCACCCAAGAGCACCCAACAAAGTCCTTACTACTTTGGACTATTGGGTTGACCAAATGGAATTTGTCTTGGAGAAAATAGATAAAATCAAGGAGGAAGCCTTGGATGCAATGCATCAAATGGAGCAGATCATCCTAAGGATGTCTCTGGGTTTTCTCACCCCATCATATGCCTTGAGGAAGGAAAATGACACTATTCAGCTCTTCAAGGAGATCACATCACAAGGTTTAGGGTCAGAAGCCACTTTTGACGCAGAATCTATCAAAAACCTTCTGGCCTGTCACGATTTTGTTGGATACCTGACGGAGGTAGGTAATGAATACTTCAAGCTCCCAGAGAGACTCAGAGATGAACAAGAGACTTGTGAAGTCATTGGAGATCATACCAAGGGTCCTTCTCAGGACCAACTTCAAGTGATGGTTAGCAAGTTCATGGAGTATCGTTCTCAATTTCACATTTCCTCTCTTGAGCAAAAGCAGGATACTCCTTTTTAGCTAAGGGATGACGATGAATAGGCTCCTTCCTCCTAGGATTTATCCCATTTTTGTAAAATATTTAAAAGAATGTATGGCACAAATGATGACATCGTCCATGTTGCACCATGGGATGTTGTCATCCACCAAATTGCCCCAAAGTCAACAGTTGACTTTTAGATATTTTTGTAAATATTTTGTAAGTAGTTGTTGGTTCCTTTTTGCGTTCTTTCTCCTTCTCCTTCTATATATACTTGGATACGTGTTGTATTCAAGGGGTGGACATTTTTTAGATAAAAAATAGAAGTGAGAAGAAAAGACTTTGTGTTTTTTGTAACAGAAAATATTAATACATAATTTAAGACATGAATGTATTATGTGCATCAGATATTTCTTAAGTTAGATCTGTGTTGTTTTTCTATTAGATCTATCTCTACTTTTTTGTCATTTTCTCATCAGTATTGCTTTGTTCATTTATGCAAGCAGGTTTGGCTCTATTTACTACCAGCCCAAAACATAAACTCTCTGACCTTTCTGCTTTGGAATTCATTTCTTTTCTCCCTTCGGATCTGTCCTATCTTCGTTCCTCCCTTAATTCCTTTCTATTCATAGTCAAAAATACCCCTACTGGGACGAGATCCCAAACCCCTTAAGGTAGAATACTATAGGACTTGCTTAGATTCCTACTGCTAGATAAGCAATAAACCAATTTCACTTTGCTGTCTCAAAGAGGGGCTATGCCCTACACACTGTTGGCTCGTCTATCCATAGATCTACCCTCCCGACAAATTTTCGGACCAACAGGTTTACATTCGTGACCATTGATTTCAGTAGCTTTTGATCTACTCCATTGGATTGAACTCAATGAGTGAGTTAGGTACAAAGTGGTTGAGTTAGTCGAGTAAAACAAAATTGAAACCTAAGCATTTGCTCATTTCACTTTTTCAATTATGTGGGAAAAGCCCTGGAAAAATTTCCTCTTGACACCATTGATTATTTTTTGAGCTCATCCTAGTTGATTTTGAGGCACTGTGCATGCATCACCTTTCATTTCCTGAGTTTTCAAATCATGTTCTTGAAGTTTTGTGGTTTTGTCAACTATCATGGCCATAATTTTTTATCGTTTTGAGATCTGACTCAAGCTTGGACTAGAAATTTGTTGTGATTATGTTGTTGTTTGATAAAATAGTATGCCATTGTTCATTGAGCACTTTTACTATTTCATTACTTCCATTCTTTGACTTCAATGACACTGCTACTTCAAAATATCTATTCTCCTCGTGTTCTGTGGAATTTTTGAGTTTGAAATGAGTTCTGGGAATTCACAAATATTTCTACATTCAACTATATTTTGAGGGTTTGTAAAACTTGGATTTGAAATGGTAATTTCTTGTTCCTTCTTCAAAACTGTCTGTAAAACTTGTGGAACTTGAACATCCATTGAAGAAAATAAAGTTTTATTTTCTGTAAAACTGGAAAATTTGCATTTTGTTTTCATGTCAAAAACTGTCTGGAGGTTTTTCTCTTTTACTTAAGAAATGAAGATCTATAACTTATCTAAAAATTTGAAATTTGTAGAATAAAAGGACTCAAACCATGTTCATTCTTGATTGTTTGCATAAAGAGGATAGTGGGTACTTTGTATTTTTTTTTGGTTTTTTCAGTTCTATAAGCGTTTTGTACTATACCTTTGATTGCAAATGATAACTGGTGACACTTAATTTGATAAATTCGAAAGGAACTTTAAAACTTTTTGTTCATGTTTTAATTGAACTTGAAGGAGATAAATATTTGTCTTATCCTTAATGAGTACCCACTCTTAAACTGTATATTTTAAAATCCCATTCATACCCAAACTAGGTTTGTATTTTGATGATTTTCATAGTTGAATGATCGATTTCGAGGTTCTTGGACTTGGTTCTAACTTTTCTGATTATTTCTTTCTTCCAAGATCACTATGAATTGAGCTTTTTTCACAAATCTACCTCCACGATTAAGATTTATTTCCTTTATTGTACTTGTCACTATAAACGTTTCTTTGATTTTTACAAACTATGCTTGTAACTATTTCGAGGGTTTGATATTTGGGTTTTTCCATTCTAATCATCTTGAACGTTGTAGAAGTAATTCTACTTTTCTTTTCTCTTGGTTTTCATTCTTGTACCAATTCAACTTTATTCTAGATTTGGATAACCATGGAAGGGATTGATCCATTTTAAATTTCTCTGAAACTCGTTATATTGTGAATCTGGCTCATTTTTGCTGTAGTTCACCATATTTTGTAATGTCATTTCAAAACCAGACATTTTTAGGGCGTATTTCAAATTGGTTTCTTAGTGTAGTGAGTATTCTTCATTGCTATTGGAGCTTTTATCCAGATCCAGTTCTAAGTTATAGCTTTCACTAATTTCCATGCGGTTTTCTCTGCACACAACTTTTGAAACAACTACTCTATTAAAAGGAAACTCTGTATTGTATTGTATATTTGAAAATCGCTCACTATATCTTATATTTTGGGTAATTTTCTATTAAAGGTAACTAAGTTTTGTTCTTTTCTAGCCATTTTACTCTATTTTTGCAATTGCTCTCTATTTTGTGTCACTATATTTCTTAATGATCTCATTGTTGTAATGATTTTGTTGAGCTTCGCACTCACATTTACCCTATTTCTAAGATATTTTCTAGAAATTTTCACCCTGGCTATGTTTTATTGTTTCTTTGCTCCGAACCAAACAACTAATAACTCTCACTTGTCTGAAACTTAGTGCTGTATACCTTCGTATCATGCTCCTTGCATGCTATGGACTCACTTCTTGGTATGGTTACAACTTCATTCAATTTGGACTTGCATTTTGATTATTTTCTGTAGCTCCCATTATGGGTTGAAGATCTTCTTGAATGAATTTTCCACTATTTATTGTATTCATTGGATTGTAATCTATTGATTTACACCTTCAAGGATCTGCAAACATTAACACTATATACCTATACCTAAATCTAAATCTGCAATCACACTTCATGTTGGGCTTTTCAATCTTACTCTCCATTTGTTTACAATGATGATGAAATCATTATATAAAGTTTTATTAGAAACTATTGAACCTCCTTCTTCATATGAAATTGTTGCTATGTCTCTTCTTGATAATAACTGATGCAAAATGAAATCATCCCAAATTGAAGTTATCTAAATAGATTGAGCATGCAATATTTTCTTTGCAATTTTTACTGTAAGTTGATTCATACTCTGAAAAACTGAACCTATCATGATTATAATATGGCCATGTGTTTCTTGTGCAATAATCTAAAGTTAGCTTATTGGGATATTCCTATTACGCAAGGAGCATTATAGCTCATTGTATCTTCAATAATTGTTTCTCTGTGATGATGAACTGACTGTAGCTCTCTTTTTTCTTTCTCTAAAGAAAAATCCTTCCACTATAATCTTATAACTTTTACAATCTGAAAACTTTGAAACTTTATCTTGATGTTAGAAGTTGAATTTTGTAGTCTGATAGGTAGTTGTATCTCCACTTGAGAACTATCAGGCTCTCTATTTAAATTTCTTAGAAAGTTATGTGTGTTTTTTAAAATACACTAGTTGGTATATTATTTTCATCTAGTGCATGTACCTGCACATTTAGAAAACTATTCAGAAAGTAAATAAGCTTTTTAGCCCCCATTATATTCTATAGTCTCTCATTTTTGTTTTTTTTGCTCTGTAATGATTCTAGGAATCATATGTGATTCTGCAACATACTAATTTCATAATTTTGTATCATTTTTGATGTACCTTATTCCTCTTGATATTTTGAGATCCTTATTTCTAAAGCTAGATAGCACATGAGTATAGATTAAACCCTGAGCTCTTTGACTGATGTCTTTTCATTTGTCCTTTCAGGTACATTGATGAGATAGATAATGTTGAAGATAAAGATGGAGTTAGAACTGAAGTAATGAATACTAGGAGAAAACCCAAGGCAATGATGGGTATCTTCTATACTCTTTTTCTTTTCACTTCATGCACATTTATCTTTTATTCAATAGTCATAAGATACATACCACGGATTGTGTGGGAAACATTAAATTTTTCATGAAAAAAAGACTTTAATTTCTTTAACTGAGTTGTATATTTCTTTCTGCATTCATCTTATATGATATCTATTGATTGTATAATGAAATAAAAAATTCAATCACATGATTAAAAATATTTAAACATAGAGGAATAATGAGTTATGATGTACCTGTAACTTAATAATGAACTATTTTGCATGTAAACTAAAACCTTGTTTTTTTTTTAGTTTAACATCTCACCTAAACTATGATTCTCACCTTCATTAAGGTAATGCATTGGTCCTTTGGGGATTTTGAGTTTCCTTGCTGAAGATGAACATGGAATAACAACCTATGTGAGGTGTTACATTTTGTAACAACACACATTGCTGCAGATTACATGTTGTTGATTAATGACTGCAACTGAAAACACAATAAAACTATATGAAGTTCCCCCCTATTATTCTCATTCATCAATGCCTTCCATTGAAAAAAAATTATGGAAAATCTCATTTGCACGAGTGTAAAAAATGTCAATATTTCTGGTGATCCTATGGGGAAAGATGCATAATAGCTGGTTGACTGGTGTCTTGCTCTTATCCATTTAGTATGGAGTCAAAGCATATAACCAAAGTCTTCTTTTTTTGAAAATCCAACCCCTCTAAAAAACTAAGGTTGGGAAAGGATCCGTTAAACCAAATCATGTGCACGAATGCACTTATTGAATTGAAAAACATTGCAATGTACATGAACTACATTTATTGAAAGGGAAATCATAATCTAACCAGACACTTTATTATTTTCAATAACAATGTTTAAGAAACATACCATTCAAAGGAATGGGAAGTTCTTATTTGTTTAGTGTTGAAAGCTGAAATGCATTGTGCTCTTTGCAAGATAAAATTATATAAGAACCACTCCAAATTGTATCAAACTTTGTGTGGTTTCCTATATTTTCACGATCATGATCCCATTTCAACATAATGTCGCATTCAATTAAGAATCTGAAATTATCCTTTTTATCAAATGTTCTCTTGATCTGTCTCTGATTGTTTTCCATGTGCAAATGAGCTTGATCTCTTAGCTCTTGCAACTCCATTAATTCTACTTAATGAACCTGCATTGGTTCATTCTCAACTAATTCCATCTAATGTATTAAATCCAATGTGGGAAATTTGGATGAGATGGGAATTCTTGCCACACGTCCATAAACAAGCTTGTATAGTGAATTACCAACATATGTTTTATGAGTCACTCTATTAGCCCAAAGTGTTCTATTTAACATAAGATACCAAGCTCTTTTGTTATCCTTGAGTGTTCTTCTAATGATCTTCAAAATATTTTTGTTAGAACTTTAAGCTAATCCTTTACCTTCTAGGTAATTATTAGATGAAGTGATCAAATAAATGTTATGATTAATAGCCCAATTTTTTGACTTTGCACCAATAAATGCTAAGGAATTATCTGAAATGATAGGTTATGGAACACCAAATCTGTAAATTATACCTTTGTAAAATGATAAGATTGAAGTCTCATTTGCTTCTTTCTAGGCTACTGATTTAGTCCAATGTCTGAAATAATTTGTGGTAGTCAATATCCACTTGTTTCCTTATGATGAAGGAGGATTTATCATGTCAATGAATTTGATACCCCACTACATGGATGGTTGATCCACTGAAATAGGCTGCAGGGGCAACGAAGCTAAACATTCTTTCCTGACAAATAATGCACACTTCTTACACTTTCTAATTCATTCCAAGCGGTCCTTAAATATGTCGGGACAATAATAACCAACTTTCATACTTTTTAAGGTTGTAGTATGCTCTAAAATGTGGCCTCCTGTAGGTCCTTCATGAAAATTAGATAATAATTGCTACATTCTATCATAATCAATACATCGCATCAAAATTTCATTTATATCCCTTTTGAATAACATACCATCAATAAAAGCATAAGGTACAACTTTTAGTCTAAAATATCTTCATTTATTCTTGTCCATACCTTCCAAATAAGTATCGTGTTGTAAGTAATTAATCAAATAAGCCATCCATCTTGATCCTTGAACTTCTGGATTGAGTTTTGGTTGTTCATTTTCAGGTTGTAATAATATTTCTGACTAATGATATGTGATTTCCACATGTTGTAATGAATATTCTAATTCTACAGCCTACTGATTTTCCATATCAGCAATCAGATGTTCATACAATCCTTTAAGTTGAGATATTTTTGTAACGAGGATGTCAACGTCATACTCCATAACCTTTTTAATCCACCCTCTTTTCTTATCATTTAGTTCTTTGTTCAATAGGAATGCTTTAACACTTACATGAGATACAAAAACATGTATCTTATTATTGGAAAGCATGTACTTGAAATTATTTAATCGTCTAACTACAACAAGTACTTATTCTTCAAGAAACATGTAACTTGTATCGTAGTCATTGTAAGCTCTTCCCAAAGAAAGTAATTGGTTACTCAATATTTTCATCATTAACTTGAGTTAATATGGCTGAAATGGTTTCAGCTCCTGTTAGTGCATACATCATGAAATCATTATAAAAATTTGGATTCTTCAGAGTAAAATCTTGTGAAATATATATCTTGATAGCTTCAAATCCTTTTCTTCCATCGTTGGTCAAATATAAAGTTTTATCTTTCTTTAATATGGTTTTTAATTTCTTAACTAATGTTGCAAAATATGGATTAAATCTTCTAACAAAGTTGATTTTTCCAAGAAAACTTTATAATGCTTTCTTATGATGAGGTAAGGATAGTTGTGAAATTGCTTCAATTCTAAAAGGATCAATAGCTCAACCTTATCTAAAAACAATACGTCCAAGTAATCTACCTTGATGAACTAAAAATATATAATTTTTGGGATTCAATGATATTCCAAACTACCCGCAAAGCTGAAAATTTTGCCTTAGATGAATAAGATGATCATCATAATTCTTCAAACATAAAGTAACATCATCAAAATAAACTAGTATGCATTTATTTAATAGGCTATGAAAATCCATGTCCATCACACGTTGAAATGTTACATTGACATTAGAAAGTCCAAAAGGCTTTCTTTTGTAAGCATAAGTACCCCACTTTGTAGTGAATTTTTTTTTGTATCTGTCTTCTTCACACACAAGAATCTGATTATATCCAATATAACCATCCAAAAGAGACATCATTTTTGAACTTGAAACTATTCTTAAAATCCAATCCATGTTGGGTAGCAGATAAAGTTATTTTAATGAATCCTTGTTAAGATCTCTAAAATCCACAAATAGTCAAATTTCTCCATTATTTTTCCGAACAGACACAAGATAAGAAACCCAACTTGAATGTTTAATTGAAAAGATAATACCTAATTCATTCAGCTTGGAAAACACTTTTCTCATCAAGGGTTCAATCTTAGGATTTATAGGCCTTTGTTTCTGCGTAACTGGTTTGGAATTTGGCTGTAATTCTATGGTATGCTGATCTAAACTGGATTCAAATCATCTCAAATCTTGGTATTTCCAAGAAAAAATGTCTTAGAATTATTTACATAAATTCATAAAAGACTCTATTTTAGCTAAGGAACATACCTTTCCGATAAATAACTTCTTTTCATCATCAACTAAGATCTCTTTGTAGTTATTTATGTGAGTCGAGATCTTTACTTTATACTTTCTTAATTGATCATCACAACTGAAGATATCTTATAACATGACCAGTCCTTGGGGAAGCTTATTTGCCTTTAATTGAAAAAACTTGTCACCATATAAATGTTGCAGTGTTTCTTGATTAACTACAAAAATTCATCTTCTTACCACTGAAATCTATAGATTTTCTCATCATCTTCAAAAGATCACCATTTTTCTTGATTATTAGGTAGTGAAGGTTTGATAATCAATTTTATATGTGGATGAAATTTGTTGTTTTCAATTTGTTCTAATACCTCAAAGGTAGCACCAACTGCTGCAAGTTTGTCTACATGTTTGTTTTCAGCTCTTGGAACAAATTCCATATTAATAATATCAAAATCCTTTATTAAGTCTGAAACTCTATGCTTGTAAGATTTCAATAATGAATTCTTACACACATTCAGGTTTTTTACTTGGTTAATTACTAACTCTAAATCACCAAAAACTTGTAACATGTTAATACCTCTTTTTTTGATCCATTATAAGCCATGAAGTAATGCTTCATATTCAGCTACGTTATAAGTAAATGAGAATTGCAGACTTAGAGCTGAAAATGCCTTTCATTTATAGGGGAAGTAAGCATCAAACCTACACCTTTTCCTTTTTTATCCATTGAAATGAAGCTTCCATAAGCCTTCTGTTGCTTTTCCTATTTTGGAAAGCAAGGGGATTGGTGCATTTTCTCTGTGCAAACAATAAATTCCAAATAAATATTCTTCCATTTCTTTGAAGGGATCATAAACATGTTATTATTGATTTTTTTCATCCATAAACAAATTAGAAACACAATCTAATGTAGAAACATGTGGTTTGATTTCAAAATCAGACTGATCTATGGCTACATAATTTTCTACATCATTTAAAACATGAGGTTCAGCATGAAATCCAGACAAAGGCTCTGAATTTACTATAAATTTAGTTCAATACCTTGTAGTAAAGAAGAAAAATGACAAATCTGAAGAGATCTAATCTCTTATCTTTGTTTTGAAATCTATTGATAAATATGAAGCAAATTATGGAGGTAAATCTACTAGTGTACCATCTTGTAGAATAGAAACATTCAGACAAGCATCTAGCGTTACCTCTAAATTTATAATGGTGCTAATTGTGTTAGTTGTTGTTCTATCTAGCTGCAACACACTTTTCTCTGTAGTTTCATACTACATGCCTAATTTTTATGTAATTGCGTTAGGCATTACTATGTTGCTTGCACCACTGTCAACCTTGTAGTTATGAACTAAATAATCTACAATAACCAGAGATAGATAGAAAGGTGGTGATTTTTTAATATCATGAGCATTTAAAACTTTTTGTACCATCCACTTAACCTCTTTGATGTGATCTTGCTCGATTGTATCAAGAAGCATATCTATTTTTTGATCTTGTTTTTCTGTTGATTTTGAAGAAATCTACAACTTAGAAAGCTCGTGAGAAAGTAGCTCATGTTGTCCTAGAATACTCAAATCATCCCATAATGAAATATTAATATTATGGTTTTTCATTACCACAATAATATTAAAAGAAGTAACCGTCTTTGAAAAAGATTCTAAAGTTTTATCATAAGCTTTAGAGAAAACTTACTTTGTTTCAGCAACTTTCAAAATATGAGGTATGAATAATCTTTTAGGATCAAGCTGCAATTGTTTTTCCTTATCCTTAGAAGATGAATTGCTTACTGTTTTAAAGGAACAATAAAGTTGTTTGTTGTTTTTTGACCTGTACTTGTTGATTTATCGGTGACTTTAGGAAAATATGTCTATTTTGTTGTTTTTCTTTATCTTAAGCCCTTTCATGAGACCTAGTTGTAACTGCGATAAAATATTATTCTCCAAAATTGACTAAACTCTATTCATGTGATTTCTAAATCTAAGGATCTTGTTGCCCACCATCCATTTGAGGCATAAATAATGCTTCAGATTGAGGTTGTGCAACAAGGCTTATATTTAGGAATGCATTTAGACAATTAACAACTCAATGAGGATGATTACAAGGTAAACACCACTCTTCTGAAACCGTGTTGACTGGAACAATTAAATTTCCTTAGCTGATAAGGATGTCTATAGTTCTGATTTTGCTAAAATGGCTGCCTATTATGTTGATTTTGTTGATATGAAGTTTTGTAAGGCCTGTTAGACTAGGTAAGTTTATTATCAATTGATGTTAGTTTGTTCCCCATTGTTTTCAAGAATTTAAATATTTCATATGTATGTGTTGTAATAGTAGGTTCTATTATGGTAATGGGCAATGGAACATGTTTCAAATTTTCCATAAGAGACATAAATGGTCTTAGGGCTGATTTACCAGCTTGGACGAGGCTATTTTCAGCCCTAATAACAATATCATAAGCTGCGGGGAATGTAGTCCCTCCTATAGATTGTATCATGGCTAAAATTTAACTATTCAAAGCTTTAGGATAATATAGAAATGCATGATCAGCTTGATGCTTAGCACTGGAATTCTTTCCCAAATTCTAACAAATCTGATTTTAAAACTAGCCATAAATTCATGAAGAGATATCTTGAGTATAGACAGTTGTTGTATGAGAGATAAATGATCAAAAATGTCTTGAAATTCCTTAGTAGTTTCTCCCCTAATTCATCGCAAATTGTTATGCTCCTTATTAGTAAAATTTTATACAATTGCAAAGCATGCCCTTTAAATGATGCAGGTAAGAGTCTCAAGGCTACATCTTCATGAGTTATGTTATGGATTGCAAAAAGGGCTACAATATATTTAATATGCTCAGTAGGGGTAATATGAATTTTTACCAGTAAATGAAGGTAATCCTTTTAGGGAAACAACAGGTATATCACAATAGACTTGAATTACTAAAGGGATGTCATTGATAAAGGTCAAAAAATTTCTAATTGGTGGTGGTGGTTGATACATGATTACTAGGTTTTGAACATCAAGATTAACCCATGGTGAGGGAAGGGGAGGAGGGTTGCCAAAACAAGACCTATTATAAGGTAAGGTATTTCCTACTATTCTTATTCTTGCAAAATTTAAAGGTAATGAAATAAAATTTGCATAAATTTTTCTTACCAATGATCTAGTAGTCACTTTAGGCATGGACCATGTTGTAAAACTGATCCAAAATGAGCCTTACAGAGTTGCCAAATAATTTCATTTCATTTTAAATGGATTGCTACATCTTTTTTCTTCCAAAAGTGATTTTATTTTGTTGTAAATATGTTGCAGATCTGATCTGTTTCCCACCAGGAGTGCCAAAAATTGTTATCTCTTAGAAGTGCATCCTTCTTGAGAGATGACAAAAGGGGCTCTAAGATTGCTTTATTTCTCACTTCCGTAGATATAACGGAAACACCTCAGGTTTGTGGGTATACCTATTATTGAGGCAAGTCTCCATTATCAAGGTCGGTTCCTTATTGATGTATCCTAAGATATTTCTTTTGGGGTATTGAGTGTAAAAATATTGTTATAACTAAATTGAAATGGGCTGATACACCAAACTTATTGAGGGATTTGACTAAGTACATGAAAAATAAAATTGAGAAAAAATTGTAGATGCACGAACAAATGGTTTTCAACATAATCTTAAGGTAAAACACTTATCTATTAGGGATAAATCACAACAAGACAACAATCTAAACATGCACACTAAGACTATGTATAAAATACTAGATTTTCAACAAGGTAAGATGATTGATTACGGAATTAACATTTACAAGAATTAATGGAAAGATACACATAACTGAAAATAATTGGAAAGGTAATAATTGGTTCTTATTTAAGGGATAAACTAGTAGAAATATGCTTTAGCACTCCTGTATCAAAAAATTCATCCCAACCCTTCCTAAAAATAGAATACATTTTGTACTCGCTCATGCATGCTAATTTTATCCCTTTATCATGAATAAATAAAAGAATAAAAATAGACAGATTGATTACAATGAGGAATTAATAGCCTTATTCACAAAATACGCTCTACTCAAAGTGAAATTGACTGCTCTATATTTCTGTTACAATCAGTAATTTTGGTGAATACTTTAGATAATTTTATCCCTTTCTTGATGTATAAGTCTTACAAAGTGCATGCACACACTCTTCTTTGTCAAGTTGCTGATGATTAAATAATCATGCTTTATCAATGATCTAACACTTGCATTATTCCATCTTCTTGTGATCACATGCATATCAAAATATTCCTTCCTTTGCAAGAATAATAATGTATCTTCTTTCCTTAGCAAAAATAATTCAAGCTTCACCTTGTGGGGACCAACTATGCACATGAAAAATAATATCTTCCTTTTACAAAAAATAAGATATCCTCTTTTGCACAAGGTTTCTTTAGAAATTTTAAGGTAAAGTATATTTTGTTTGATTGAAAAATTATGGTCTCTCCTTTGATTGACCTCATGCATACATCCTCTATCTTAATCCTTGATTAATTTGATTAAAATCATGGCATATAATATTTGGTTAGCCCATTTTTGATTACACATGGTTTTGGGCTCCCTTTTTAAGTCACCATGAACACATGGTCAAGGAAATAATCATTTTTTTTATTTTCATGTGTAGACTATAGCTAACGAAAACATTATTGAGAAAGTCCCCCCCACCTCCACAATGATTCGACCATTATCATTTTGTCAGTGGGAACTAACTCAATTTAAGTTATGGTTTTATCATGTTGCTGCCACGTTGGTAATTTTCTAGACTGAGGTTGGATTACTAGTAATTTTTGTAGAGTTTTGGTTTGCCTTGGTGACCATTGATTTTTGTACCTTTTGATCTGATCTGTTTGATTGAGCTCACAGGGTGAGTTAGGTATATATTGGTTGAATTAGTCAAGTAAAAAAATTTGAAACCTAAGCATTTGCTCGTTTTGATTTATCAATTTAGTGGATGAATTCCTGGGAACATTTCCTCTTAATGTCATTGATGAGTTTCCAAGCTCGTTCTGGTTAATTTTGAGGTGTTTTTCATGCATAATATGTCATTTCCTGCATTTTCAAAGGCTCTTCTTGAAGTTTTTCAGGGTTCTGTGAACTATCACGACCACCTTTTTTTTATCATTTTGAGCTCTAACTCGAGCTTAGAATTTAACTTTGTTATGATTTGGCCATTTTTTGATAAAATGGTAAGCCTTTTTTCATTAAGAAATGTCACTATTTTATTGCTTCCATTATTTGACTTTTATGGCACTTATACTTTGAAATATTTATTCTCCTTGTGTTCTCTGCCATTTTCAAGTTTGAAACTCATTCTGGGTATTCACAAATATTTCAAAATTCAAATATATTTTGAGGGTTTAGAATACTTGGTTTCAAAATGGTAAGTTCTTGTACCCTCTTTAAAACCATTTTCAAAACTTGTGGATCTTGAAACAACCATTGAATATGTAGTGTTCGCTTTCCTTCGACACCTTAGGATATTGATCCTGATACTACTAACTATATTATGGACAATGTTATAGTTTAATTTAGCATGATCTTAGATGTTAGATCATGGTTTATTGTGGAATTTGATTCATATATGGTGCATGATGATTATTAGAGACATTTTAGATATTGATGTTGATATATTGTTTGACATGGTTACATTATAGATTTTGTTCAAACTTGTGATATTTGGATATTTTGAGTAGACATGGAAAATGAGAATTGAATTAAAATTGGTGATGATATAGTTGTGGATGAAATCGTAAGTTATATTGCTGATTATCTTCATGTTTTTTGTGATTCACGTATATGCCAATGATCTTGAAATTATACTTATATTCATTTGGATGTTCTAATATGGCCATGAGGCTAAAGGAGGTATTTATATTTTACAGGTTTAAAATATCACAACAAATATCGGGGGATTTGAGACCAACCACATTGGAATTATAGATGAATTCAACAAGGTCACCAAGGCAACTTGTATTTTTTTGTGTGTTGATTGTGTTAGGGATTCCCATGGGGGGGATCAACTTTAAATGTGACTAAGGGTTATGTGTATATATTTATTTGGTTCCTTTTTATTGATGTTTGTATGTGTTTATTAAGTGATGTGTTTACAACTTTTTATTTAAATAAATTGTGGTATATAATGTGAGTAATCATATTATTAAAATAAATTAACCATGTTGCGTCATAAGAAAGTAATTATTGGAGTGGTTGGCTCTTGTATTAAATGTTGTAAGATATGTGTAAGCAATGCGTAAGTGATGTGTATGAGATATTTAAGTAAAATTTGGAGTACGAAACACTTCATCTTCCTTGGAATTCAAAATTTTCCTTGGAGACTGTTTTTGGAGGTTTGTGGGACAAGTTAAACTTGTCCAATACCTCTTAAATTTGTATACCAACCTTACGTAGGTTTGGAGAGTTTAAATATAGCCTTCATTATAGATTTTTGTAAGTCTAGCTAAATTTTTTAAATTCACTTCTTGCTTGAAATTAATTTCAGTCCTTTGTGGAATGGGCTTGATTTGCGTGTGTAAGTAAACTTTCATATTATTCACCTACTTATTTATTGTGTCTTAGAGATTGAAGTTGACTTGTGAGTTGGAGTTGAGGATGTGTGTTGTGGCATCCTACGAAGATCCACTTCATTGTCCTCTTTTCCCCCTTCTATATATTTGAATTCATTTTATTGTTTTTGGGTTACACTCTTTTGGTTGCTTCACTTTTACATACTTCCTTTGGGGTGAAATTCTTTTGCTGTTTTGAGATCTTACTTTTGGAGAAAGTTTATAGACTTTTTACAGGCCTATGTTTTGTTGATCTTGAGTTGTTTTGCATTAGAAATCTTGCCATTGGGAACTTGGAACAAACTCTAGTATGGAGAGGTAAGATATTAGCTTTTGAAATGCTCTTTTTTTATTTGTGCAAATGTTATTATTGTGAATGTTTTGGCATGTGTGTGGGATTTTTGGGTAGATGGCCTAGGGATGGTGTAGGAGAAGACTATGGGGTATTTCTATGTGTTATCTCAGTTTTGATTTTACGCCAAAATTATCAGATAACCCTACGAAATTTTTAAGCTAGTTTTGTAAAATTGCCTTTATGAGATATAATTGGGTTTTCGGGTTTCACAAACAGGACAACATGTGTTTTGAATGTTTCATGTCTTGTGTTCCCCGAAACCCAAAACCCACTTCAAGTAAGGCGAGTTGGGTTTGCGGACTTCCCAAGCATCGGAACATGCCTTCATCTAAGCATCATGCTTCATGTCGGTTATTTCCCGCAACCCGAAACCCGAATTGCATAAGTCCTTCATTTCGGGTTTTCGGAACTTTGAAGCATCTAAGCATCATGTTTCATGTCATTGTTTCCCTCAACCCGAAACCTGAATTGCTCTAAACACCTTTGTGTCGGGTTTTTGGATCTCCTGAGCATGCTGACATGGCGTTAATGCCGAGTTGTTGGCTGGGTTGGCACGTGCCAGCTGAAGTGTATTAATTGTAATTTTTCATATATATATGCGGATTTCCACGTCATTTTTACCAGACGTATTTTTACCTCATGGATTTTTCGCGCATGCTTCTCCAACCTCGAAACCCGAAACACACCTGTGCCCGATTGAATTGCCGGTTTTTGATCTTTCCTTGCCCTGGTTGAAGGTATTTCTCTCTTCATTCTTTGTTCATGGTTTTTATAGATTGATTATGTGAGGAATTCTTCCCATTTTTACCAGGTTTGTGGAGTTTTTATCTTTTTTTCTTTTGGGGTTGTTTTCTTTACCGGATTTATGTTTTAGGGTTTATCTCTTTCGAATTATCACTTTGTGTTATTCCCATAATATTTTTGTAATCAAAATATGTTTTGGATATAAACGATGAAGAAAGAACTTGCATGTTTTAAAATCAATAAAAACCCTATTCCCCCTTCTCAGGTTTCGCAAGGTGCTGTGCAGTATCAAAAACCCGCAGTATATCAGAAAATTTGAAGAGCCGGGTTTTCTCAAGTCTCTGACATCTTCAAAGTGCCGGGTTTTCTCAAGTCTCTGACATCCTCAGTGTGTCAGGTTTTCTGGATTCCCTGACATCCTCCTCAGTGTGTCGACTCCTCAACATCCTCCTCAGACGTTTCCATCCTTCCGGCATCTCCAGTAGGTCGGGAGTTTTCACAGTGTGCAACATCTCCTGATCTTCGAAACTCTCTTCCTTCGAAATCCCTCATGTCGGACCCTGGTCCATCGCAAGAAAAGACTGAGAAGTCAGGAAGGATGAAATACAAATTCAGAAAGGTGGAATCTCCATCCTATATCGATTGCAATTATGACATCCGAGATACAGATCTCAGAAATATAGATATGGAGGATTTCTGGAGTAGGGTAAAGAGCTCCTCCCAAACTCCATGGATGAAGTCGATAGCCGATAGTGGTTTACCTCTTGCAGCGGGTTTCCCTATGTCCACTCAGTGCCCTGAATTCATCTTAGCCTGCGCCTCGAGTTATGACTCTGCTTCTCGTTCTGTGAGAAATCAGGTGGGAGAAGTTGTGATCAAATTGGACGGAGGTTACTTTGATGACCTCCTCAAACTGCCCAATTTTGAAGAATATGGAGAGTTAGATATCAAGTCAGCTCAGAAAGCTTGGGATAATGATCAGGAAGATTGTATCAAGCATGTAAATAAGAAGTTCCTGATCAAAGCCAAACCGGCTTTCTCCAAATTCCCAAGACTTGTCCCCAGAAGTGATTTCATTCAGGAAATCAATGACATCATCACTCTGTTGAGTCGGGTTTTTGGTTTACCCAAATCAAATGTGTTCCAAGGGTGGATGTATCAGTTCATGATCACCATTAAGAAAAATCAACAAGGAATTGATTGGGGCACTCTCATTAGTAATGAGATAGATTCCCAAATGACAACAGTCTTGTCTACGGGAAAGTTTTATATGTCCTCATATGTCACCTATGCAGCAGTCGGTATGAGGAACTATCCCGGGTTGGATACCAAGGGAAGAAAGATGGTGGACCATGTTTATCAGCATTTTCCTCAGCTGACAAGAAAAGGGTCTCAAGACCAATTCAGAAGGGTGAATGACGCCTTCTTTTACGAAAACATCTGCAGGTTAAATCCTGAACTGAGGAAAACAAGAGTATCTGATGAAGCATGGGCTGAGGTTTCAAAGTGGGGTTGTGTCTTCTTACAGTTTAAGAAGTTCACATATCTACGGGTAGTCATGTACCCAGGAGATCCTTTCCGTCTGCCCCGATATCCAGGGGACAAATTAATCCTGATGGAGTTGGTCAGGCAACTGTTGGATTTTCATAAGTTCCAACAAAGTAAACATAAGGCTGCTATATCTTTCCCAATTTCTATTGGAAGATACACTTGTTCGACAGTGGTGAAAGCTAAAAATGTTGTCCATGAGCTTTAGGACAAGTTGAAGAAGCACATGAAGCCCTGAGATGGGTTTGACATTCGAGGAGTCCTCAGGGCGTATGGAACTCTTCACCTACATTGACCAAGCATAGAGGACATCTGGATTGATCTACGTGATGAGGTTGTTGTTCGTAGAAAGGATCATAGCAGATTAACACTTGCTGAGATTCAAACACTTGAGCTTGCTAACTTACCAGAAGGTACTAGCGATAATGAAAGTGTTCTGGATCTTTCCTATGATGGACTGAATGAAGATCAATATGTTTTCCCACCTATTGATTGGTCAATGAGTGAAAAAGCCTCCATTACAGATAGGTCGGCTCTTATTCTTGCACACACCAAAGCATGGCTCTCCTCTTGGGGAATGAGTTTTAAAGATGATAAGTTTTCAAAGTTGGCTGCTTCAGAGGAAGGGCCCTCCAAAAAGGGAAAGGACAAAAAATCTTCTAAGGGGCCTATAAAGGTCAAGTTTGTCAAAAAGAGAAAAGAAAGAGAAATCTCTTCAATTATTTCTCCAGTTGAAACGGTGGATGTGCCAGAATCACCAACACCACCAGAAATAGGAGAAATTACTTTGGAAGGAGAAGGAAGCCAGCCTCTGGTTTCATCATTTGTTGATTGCCCAACTGAAGAGACCTTATCTCTTGCATCCCAGGCTTTGGAGTCTGAATCTGCGCCTTCCCCCTCACAACCACTCCTACCTCCTCATTCTCCATCAACTTCTTCAATCATGGCCAGTATTTTCTCTGGAATCTCACCCCTCTCTGCTGGGACCCAAGTAATCACCAACACGCCCCCTCCTGTGCCTCTTTTTATTGAATCTACTACCACATTGGTAACTATTCCCCCTCTACTAGTAGAACCTTCTCCCCTTGAGAGTATGATACCAGCTTCTACAATAGTGGAAACTCCCTTTAATACGCCACAATGGCTACTCGAGCAAACTCTGAGGAAAAGGCAAGTGATTGTACACATACCGGCCTTTCATTTTAGCTCACTCAAGGCTCCTACTGCCAAATCAGCCAGGAAAGCCAAAACAAGTTTCAAGGGTTTTGGTGGACGCTTCAGGGCATAAGTTCGCAGAGATCGCCACTCCCGTGACTGACAAAACTAAAGAGGACGTAACAGCCTCTGATTATCAGATAACCAGGGTGGCTCTAGGAAAAGTGACAGCAGAAGGGGCACAACAGGATGCGCGGGATGCCACAAACGTGTTGTGCCAGAAGTTGAAAGAAACAAAAGACAACAGAGATGAGCTTAAAGGAAAAGTGGAGCAGTTGACAGAGGTTTTGCTTAAGCTCTCAAAACCCCTTGAATCCATACCATCTTCTTCTGTCCCTGTCGGATTCGATTTCTCATCAGTGCCTACGATTGAGAAGATTAATAAAAAAGGAAGGGTGGTCGATGAATGGATCCAAAGGCTGCTCCAACAGGGGAAGGAAGTGATTCAAGATGTCGTGGAAGTCTATCAATCTTTGGGGAACATTCAGAGTGATGGAGAGAAGATGGACGATGATTTCTCTCAAGAAATTGGACATCTTGATTTGACTTTTGAAGCTCTCTAGGTATTAAATCAAATACCATCACAACTCTTGGTAGAAGAAGGCATCATCCCACATGTGGATAAGCATTTCCAGCTGACCAAAGCCATCAAGTTCAGGCTGAAGATTCTTAACGAAGCCTACGGTAAGTTGAGAGAATCAAGGGATAAATTGATTGATGGAAAAAGTGATCTGGAAGAAGAGTTGCTGAAGATTATCCAAAGCTGTCAATTGGAAACTGAAGCATCCTATCAGCTGATGATCTTTTCAAACAAGTCCAAGAGTCTGTTCAACATGAACCAATGCACAGATTTGGTATTGAGATCATTGATCGGTTTGTAAGAATTGAACATTCTTTGGAGGCCTTGAGAAGGCTCAGCAAAAGATTGAAAAAGCTTCCCGGCAGTGCTAGTGATACCCATGAAACCTGCGACATTTTGAATGATCATTCCACTGCGCCTGATGAAAACGAAATGCAAGGCATAATTCGAAAGTTCCAAGAATTTTGGAACAAACAGGCTCAGCTGGAGGAAGAGAAAGATGAAGGAGTGAAAGATGACGATTCAGATTAAGTCCCAATGTTTCATGTCATTTCAATCTTGAAATTGACATGTCTTTTTCATTTCTGTTTCGTCACATAGGAAGCAAATTTTGACTTGGTCTCCTGCATGAGAGTCAAGCAAAATAGAACTCTTTTTAAAGAACACTATTTTCTAGGATTTATCCTATTTTCTCTCTACCCCTTTTATTATAAATAAGGGATGCTTATGCATTCCAAAGGGTCGAGATTTTTGGAATATTCGGAGCTATTGGAAAGAAGAAAAACTTTGTGTTTTCTTTTAATCATTTTGAAGAATAGGAGTTGATATTATTTTGCAAACTTTGTGTTGTGGGATATATCTTTCTTAAGACATTGTTCTTACGTTCATGATCTTAAGCTATTCTTTGTGTAGCATCTTAGTGTTTCTAATCATCTCAGACATTATATTTATGATCTAAAGCTCGTATGATTATTTCGTGCTCTGAGTTTACTCGAAATAAAATATGTTTCTCTCATTTCCTTTCCATTGTGTTTCTCTCATTGTAATAATTTCCTACCCAGTCCATTTACAAGAATAACATCTTCGCATCGCGTGGATGTGGATTTCGGGATTCTATCCCAACCTCAATGGTTAGATTAGTGTGAATACTATATATATTGTTTTTGTTGTGTTTTAGATTAGTAATAAGCAGGCAGCCTCACCTGTCTTTGAGGAGGGATTTAATCCCATATACTGTGGTTGAACCTCATATTTTGGATTGACAAAATATCCAACCAACAGTTTTTGGCGACTCCGCTGGGGAATACGGATTTATAGTATAAAGCTTATCCTCTTGGTGTCTGGTGACTCCGTATTTTCCTTATTTTTAACAAGGTCTCTTTCCCAGTTCAAGCTGGCCAGGAAGATCTTCACTCGGTCCCGCCGAGCCCAAGGTGAAATTGACCCACTCTTTGAGTTGCTACAACAGCACAATTTCAGCCTGTCCCCCAACAGCATTGTTTCTAACCGAACCAGAAGTTCTTCACCTGTTCGGAGAAACCGGATCCCCGTGGAACGAGAAGCGTCTGCAACTTGTCGTGCACTACTCTTGTCTGATACTCGGATCCCTATACGCACTCTTTTCAGAAGGATGGCAGTACAACCTGTGCCTTGGGGCGCAGTTATTGGTCCTCTTTCTTTAACTCCACCATTGCACGAGTTACCACATGGATCACGTAAAAACATTCCCAAGTTCAATGGGGATGGGAAGCAGCATCCTGATGAACACGTTGCATCTTTCTTTGTAGCGTGCGGCGTCCTTGGAGTAGCTCACGAAGATGTTTCTGTTCGAATTTTTGTTGAAACATTGCATGGTGCAGCAGCTGAATGGTTTTATCATCTTCCGAATGCATGCATCACAAACTGGGCTACCATGCGGACCAAGTTCGAAGCACGTTTCAAACCAGCCGAAGATTCTCATGCCTTGTTAGCTCAACTTACTCATATGAAGAAGGAATCGCATGAACCCATGCGGGACTTCGTGGCAAATTTTAACAAGCTGATCCGAAAGATTTCGGAAATAGCTGTACCTACTCTAGAAAATCAGAAATGCTTCTTCATTAATGCTCAGCCTCCTGATGTGAGCTTTTTATTAAGAAGGTCGGTTATCCCAGATTTGGCTGTCGCTCAGTCAACAGCTATTGAAATAGAGGATGATCTCATTTTGGCCGGAAGGATCAGGAAAGATGTACCCAAGGCTAAAAATCAAGGTTCTTCCCAAGGTAATACTGATCCTATGTTTCAAAAAATGGCTAATGATTTGATCGCTTTAAAAAAGCAAATGTCTCAGCAGGTGAACAATGTTCCGTATCGGGATATCCCTAGACGGAATTTCAATAACAACAATGGTGTGCTTGCAAGGGATAGGCCGCGATTAACTCCTGCTCAACCGAGGCTAGCAATTGAAGCTCCTCCTGTTAATGTGGCAGTAGAAATAGTTGAAGAAGAGGAAGAACCAGAAGAACAAGATTCTCTGGAGGCTTTTGAAGCTTCAGGATATGCCGATGAGTCTTATGACGATTCGGCTGGCGACTCCAGCATTGGGTATTTGGAATATGATGAAGATGAATGTGCGCCAGATGGTCAGTCATTTGCTGTCTTCACTCGATCCCAATCTCAGAATCCAAGAAAACCTCTTGAAAACACTAAGGAGAAGAATAAGGAACCTCCCATAGCCATAGTTAAGAGAGGTACTCCTATTTCAGCACAAACTGAAAGAGAAGTCACCAAAAAGGTAACTTCTCCTTATTCTCTTTCTCCTAAGATCAGTGCCTCAGCTCAAGCTCATGTGATTAGAACTGAGCCTACCATCACCCCTTCTTATACTGCTTTTGACATTATCGATCATGCAAAAAGAACCAAAATCCAAATGTCAGAAGCAGAATACCTTCAGTCAAATCCTGAACAGTTTGAAAAACTTGCCAAATTCATCAGAAGTAAAGTGGCTGTTCCATCACCTTCAAAAGGTCTCCTTCCAAATCCTACTCAATCCCCACCTCAGAACAATCTGACCTCTGCTTCTTCTTCGGGAAAGATTGAACCATTTTATTTGTCTTTACTTATAAATGGGTTTAAACTCAGCAATTACATCATCGACTCAGGGGCCTCCGACAATGTTATGCCCGCAAAAGTAGCCCATGCCCTTGGGCTTACTTTGACTAAGTCATATGGACGGTGTTACTCTATGGAAACCAAACAAGTTCCTTTGATTGGTCAAATCAAAGATGCACAGTTCGCATTCGTTGCTTTCCCAGAAAAGAGAGTGAAAATGACCATTCTAGTTGCTGACATTCCTGCAGCTTACGGTATCCTCTTGGGTAGAGGTTTTTGTAAAGACGTTAGAGGAGAGATTAATATGGATTGGACCAAAGCCAAGATCCCAGTCAATGGGGTTCATCAGGTTCTCCATCCTGAACCGCAGGCGAGGTATTTGGTAACTAAATCAGATGATCCTAAAGCTCAAATTCTTTTCGAAGATGCTAGCTTCAGAAATTATTTCATGACTTCAGAGATACCCACTGTAGATGTCAAGGAAGAAGATCCCAATGCTATTTGGACCCTCGAATTCGATGGTAGTTGCTCAATCACCGGATCAGGCGCTGGTGTAGTTCTTATATCTCCTAATTCCGAAATTTTCCCATCAGCTTACAAGTTGCAATTTGATAATACTAATAACACGGCTGAGTATGAAGCTCTGTTATTAGGATTAGAAATGGCCAGACAGAAGGGAATTCGAAATCTCAAGGTTCAGGGAGATGCGGAGCTGATTGTCAACCAGGTCAAGGGAATCTATCAGGTAAAAAATGATCGCTTGAGACATTACAGGAACAAAGTTTGGGATAGTATAGAATGCTTTGATGCATTCTCTATTAAGGCAGTTTTGAGAGATTATAACGACAAGGCTGATTCTTTGGCCGTGTCTGCATCCCTCCTTCTTCCTCATCCTCAGTTCAAACAAGATACATACTCTATCGAGATTGTGTACCGTCCCAGTATCCCAGATAATGCGACTCACTGGCAAGTGTTCAATGATGATCAACAGGTGTTGGCTTTTCTAGAAAAGGCTGACAATTTCAGTGAGCTGTACTTTGAAGGTTCGGAATCAGCTTTCCATGAAACTATCTCAGATCCATATCAAGAGGTTGATGGTGAGTTTATCCAGCTTAAAGGCAACAAGATACCAAAAGGTTTGGTTTCTCTGGAGGGTTTGTTTGACAAGCATGATCGTTTTATTCAAAACAAAAGGCAAGTTGAAGGAGCTTCTTCCTCGGAGGTAGATCAAGTCAATCTAGGTTCGTCTGATCAACCTCGGATGGTGAATATTGGAAAATGTTGTTCCCCTGAGGAGAAAGTGAAATTCACTTCACTCTTGAAGAGATACATGGATGTCTTAGCCTGGTCTTATGCAGATTTAAAATCCTTCAAGCCCAAAGACGTACAACACAGTATCCCTTTGAAGCCTGATGTGAAACCATACAGGCAGAAGCAAAGACATTACAATCCCAAGATCTCAGGGACTATCCTTGTGGAAATTCAGAAGATGTTAGATGCTAGAATTATTTTTCCAATCCATCACTCCACTTGGATTGCTAACATCGTCCCTGTCAGGAAGAAGAATGGCGAAATCTGAATCTGTGTTGACTTCCGGAACCTGAATCAGTCTTCGCTGAAGGACAACTATCCCTTGCCTATCATGGATCAGGTATTACAAACTGTTACTGGATCAGAAATGCTATCCATGCTCGATGGATTTTCAGGATATAATCAAGTTGAGGTAACTACGGAGGATCAACACAAGACGGCCTTCACAACCCCATGGGGTACCTTTGCTTACAGGAGGATGCCTTTCGGCTTGATCAATGCCGGAGCCACCTTTCAGAGAGCTATGGACTTGGCATTCAGAGACCTGATGGGCAAAGTCATAGTGGTATATTTAGATGACTTGACCGTTTTCTCTAAAAAACGGAGTGATCACTATGATCATTTAGAGCAAGTACTTTTGAGATGCAGGCGTCACGGGATTTCATTAAATCCCAAGAAGTCCATGTTTGGAGTGACTGAAGGAAAGCTACTGGGTCATATCGTGACTAAAGAAGGAACCAAAATTGACCCAGAAAGGGTAAAGGCCATTCAGAGCCTTACCCTACCCACAAGTAAAACTGGAGTTCATTCTTTCTTCGGAAAGGTTAATTTCCTAAGAAGGTTCGTACCTGATTTTGCTGATAAAACTAAGGATATCCTTGGGATGATGAAAGGAAAAATTCCATTTCGATGGAGTACTGAAGGGAAGCTTGCGTTCTGATGAGATCAAAAGGGCAGTTGCTTGCAGAGCTCCTATCCTAGTATGTCCAGACTTCAAAAAATATTTCATCATGTACAGCTACGCCTCTGCTCACACAGTGTCACACAGCCATCCTGATGCAGGAGAACGGGGAGGGCATTGAAGCTCCCATCTCGTTTATGAGCTGCCCATTGAAGGAACATGAATTAAAGATGTCACAAATTGAAAAGCATGCTTATGCAGTGGTACGAGCGGTGAAACATTTCAGGTACTATGTGCTGAATTCCCATACCCTCGTTCTCGTTCCCGACACTGCCGTTAAATCCATTTTGACTCAACAAGAGCTGGGGAGTCAACGAGGTACTTGGATAGCTAAAGTTCAGGAGTACGACTTGGACATCAGACCTACCAAGTTGGTACGAGGAAGGGGCCTATGCCAATTGATTGCAGAAAATCATGCTGAAGCAGAATGTGAAAAGACTCAAGATACTTCTTCAGAGTTGCCCATGGTGCTTTTTGTAAGTACAACTGATGAATGGTACACAGACATTGCTTTCTTTCTGACGTATGGTGAGTGCCCCCCGCATTTAAGCCAAAAGGAGAAGAGGACAGTCAAGTTGAGATCTGCAAGATACCTCTTGTGGGATAACGGAATATACAAGAAAGGTATTGATGGTGTTTTCCTGCGTTGTGTTGATAAATCACAACAGTTAAAGTTGTTAGAGTCCTTCCATAGCCTAGCATGCGGAGGACATTTTTCATCCTCTGTAACAACTTATAAGATCCTACGGGCTAGGTACTATTGGCCTACTCTCTTTCAGGATTCAGCAGAGTGGGTGTCCAAGTGTGAAGCTTGTCAACATTTCGTTGGTCGTCCCAAGTTAGCAGCTCTTCCCCTGAAGCCCATAGTGATCGAAGAACCTTTTCGCCAGTGGGGAATTGACTTCATTGGAACATTGAATCCTGCCTCCAGTGCCGGACATAATTACGTGCTGACTGCTACAGACTATTTTACCAAGTGGGTGGAAGCCACACCAATCAAGCAAGCAACCTCTGAAGCTGTGTGCAAGTTCCTTAAAGAAAATATAATTGTCAGATTCGGTGTGCCTCACAAGATTGTAGCTGATAATGCCTCTAATTTCTCGTCGCATGAGATGACAGAATTTTGCTATGGATTCGGCATCACCTTGGCTCACTCATCTGATTATTATCCCCAAGGCAATGGGCAGGCTGAGTCCAGCAACAAAAACCTGGTCACTATAATTAGGAAGCTAGTAGATGAAAACCAGAGGACATGGCACAAAGCATTGTATGACGCGTTGTGGGCTGATCGGATTACCCCAAAGCGAGCTATAGGAATGTCTCCTTTCCAAGTGCTGTACGGGATTGATGCTGAGATTCCTATCTCAGTAGAATTTCCAGCCTTACAGTTGGCAAAAGCAGTCGAAGATGTGACTTTTCAAAATTCTATTGAGAAGAGGGTTATGTACCTAGCCAGGCTAGAAGAGGAACGAAGCAAAGTGGTTGATCACATTGCAGACCATCAGAGCAAAGTAAAGAAATTTTTTGATAAGAAGTCAAGGCAACGTCATTTCCAAATTGGAGACCTGGTGTTGCTTTGGGATAAAAGAAGGGAGCAGAAAGGAATGCACGGAAAGTTTGACTCCTTGTGGAAAGGACCTTTTAAGATTCATCAGCTGAGTGGTGAAAATAGTTTCCATCTATCATATCTTGATGGAGAGTTACTCCCTTTGCCTTTCAGTGGCCAACATCTGAAGTTGTTCCATCATTAATGCAAGACGCTCTCTTGCATTGTATATACTTTATTTTATGTCGTGTGTTTGCTTTTAGTCTTCTTTGTTTGTTTGTTTTGTTTTTCGGTTTTCTTCTTTTCTGACTCCGTAGCCCAATGGATAAAGCCAGAGATTCTGAGTTCTCTTCCTTTGATATCACAAAGAAAGTCCCCAACTGGAGCCAGCTGTTATCTCAGTTTTGAGTTTACGCCAAAACTATCAGATAACCCTACGAAATTTTTAAGCTGGTTTTGCAAAATTGCCTTTATGAGAGATAATCGGGTTTTCGGGTTTCACAAATAGGACAACATGTGTTTTGAATGTTTCATGTCTTGTGTTCCCCGAAACTTGAAACCCGCTTCAAGTAAGGCGAGTCGGGTTTGCAGACTTTCCGAGCATCGAAACATGCCTTCATCTAAGCATCATGCTTCATGTCGGTTGTTTCCTGCAACCCGAAACCCGAATTGCCTAAGTCCTTCATTTCAGGTTTTCGGAACTTTGAAGCATCTAAGAATCATGTTTCATGTTGATTGTTTCCTGCAACCCGAAACCTGAATTGCTCTAAACACCTTTGTGTCGGGTTTTCGGATCTCTTGAGCATGCTGACATGGCGTTAATGTCGAGTTGTCGGGTGGGTTGGCACGTGCCAGCTGAAGTGTATTAATTACAATTTTTCATATATATATGTGGATTTCCACGTCATTTTTACCAGACGTATTTTTACCTCGTAAATTTTTCGCGCATGCTTCTCCAACCTCGAAACCTGAAACTCGCCTGTGCCCGATTGAATTGCCCATTTTCGATCTTTCCTTGCCCTGGTTGAAGGTATTTCTCTCTTCATTCTTTGTTCATGGTTTTTATGGATTGATTATGTGAGGAATTCTTCCCATTTTTACCAGGTTTGTGGAGTTTTTATCTTTTTTTCTTTTGGGGTTGTTTTCTTTACCGGATTTATGTTTTAGGGTTTATCTCTTTGGAATTATCACTTTGTGTTATTTCCCAGAATATTGTTGTAATCAAAATATGTTTTGGATATAAACGATGAAGAAAGAACTTGCATGTTTTAAAATCAACAAAAACCCTATTCCCCTTTCTCGGGTTTCACAGGGTGCTGTGCAGTATCAAAAACCCGCAGTATATCAGAAAATTTGAGTGCTCGGGCTTTCCAAAATTCTGAACATCTTCAGAGTGCTGGGTTTTCTCAAGTCTCCGACATCTTCAAAGTGTCAGGTTTTCTCTTCACATCCTCAGTGTGTCGGGTTTTCTCAAGTCTCCGACATCCTCAGTGTGTCAGGTTTTCTGGATTCCCCGACATCCTCCTCAGTGTGTCAGACTTTTCCATCCTTCCGGCATCTCCAGTAGGTCGGGGTTTTCACAGTGTGCAACATCTCCTGATCTCCGAAACTCTCTTCCTTCGAAATCCCTCATGTCGGACCCTGGTCCATCGCAAGAAAATACTGAGAAGTCAGGAAGGATGAAATACAAATTCAGAAAGGTGGAATCTCCATCCTATATCGATTGCAGTTATGACATCCGAGATACAGAGCTCAAAAATATAGATATGGAGGATTTCTGGAGTAGGGTAAAGAGCTCCTCCAAAACTCCATGGATGAAGTCGATAGCCGATAGTGGTTTACCTCTTGCAGCGGGTTTCCCTATGTCCGCCTCAGTGCCCTGAATTCATCTTAGCCTGCACTTCGAGTTATGACTCTGCTTCTCGTTCTGTGAGAAATTAGGTGGGAGAAGTTGTGATCAAATTGGATGGAGGTTACTTTGATGACCTCCTCAAACTACCTAATTTTGAAGAATATGGAGAGTTAGATATCAAGTCAGCTCAGAAAGCTTGGGATAATGATCAGGAAGATTGTATCAAGCATGTAAATAAGAAGTTCCTGATCAAAGCCAAACCGGCTGTCTCCAGATTCCCAAGACTTGTCCCCAGAAGTGATTTCATTCAGGAAATCAATGACATCATCACTCTGTTGAGTCAGGTTTTTGGTTTACCCGAATCAAATGTGTTCCAAGGGTGGATGTATCAGTTCATGATCACCATTAAGAAAAATCAACAAGGAATTGATTGGGGCACTCTCATTAGTAATGAGATAGATTCCCAAATGACAATAGTCTTGTCTACGGGAAAGTTTTATATGTCCTCATATGTCACCTATGCAGCAACCGCTATGAGGAACTATCCCGGGATTGGATACCAAGGGAAGCAGGACGGTGGACAATATGTTTATCAACATTTTCCTCCGCTGACAAGAAAAGGGTCTCAAGACCAATTTAGAAGGGTGAATGACGCCTTCTTTTAGGAAAACATCTGCAGGTTAAATCTTGAACTGAGGAAAACAAGAGTATCTGACGAAGTATGGGCTGAGGTTTCAAAGTGGGGTTTGTGTCTTCTTGCAGTTTCAGAAGTTCACATATCTACGAGTAGTCATGTACTTAGGAGATCCTTTCCGTCTACCACGGTATCCAGGGGACAAATTAATCCTGATGGAGTTGGTCAGGTAACTGTTGGATTTTCATACCCAGGAGATCTTTTCCGTCTGCCCCAACAAAGTAAATTTTCATAAGTTCCAACAAAGTAAACATAAGGCTGTTATATCTATCCCAATTTCTATTAGAAGATATACTTGTTCAACAGTGGTGAAAGATAAAAATTTTGTTCATGAGCTTTAGGACAAGTTGAAGAAGCATATGAAGCCCCAAGACGGGTTTGAAATTCGAGGAGTCCTCAGGGCATATGGAACTCTGCACCTGCACAGGCTAAGCATAGAGGACATCTAGATTGATCTACGTGATGAGGTTGCTATTCGTACAAAGGATCATAGCAGATTGACACTTGCCGAGATTCAAACACTTGAGCTCGCTAACTTACCAGAAGGTACTAGCGACAATGAAAGTGTTCTGGATCATTCCTATGGTGGACTGAATGAAGATCAATATGTTTTCCCACATATTAATTGGTCTGTCATTGAAAAAGCCTCCATTACAGATAGGTCAACTCTGATTCTTGCACTCACAAAATCATGGCTCTCCTCTTGGGGAATGAGTTTTTAAAGATGATAAATTTTCAAAGTTGGTTGCTTCAGAGGCAGGGCCCTCCAAAAAGGGAAAGGACAAAAAATATTCTAAGGGGCCTATAAAGGTCAAGTTTTTCAAAAACAGAAAAGAAAGAGAAATCTCTTCAATTATTTCTCCAATTGAAATGGTGGATGTGCCAAAATCCCTAACACCACCAGAAATAGGAGAAATTACTTTGGAAGGAGAAGGAAGCTAGCCTCTGGTTTCATCATTTGTTGATTGCCCAATTGAAGAGACCTTATCTCTTGCATCCAAGGCTTTGGAGTCTGAATTAGCGCCTTCCCCATCACAACCACTTCTACCTCCTCATTCTCCATCAACTTCTTCAATCATGGCCAGTATTTTCTCTGGACTCTCACCCCTCTCTGCTGGGACCCAATTAATCACTGACATGCCCCCTCCTGTGCCTCTTTTTATTGAATCTACTACCACATTAGTAACTATTCCCCCTCCACTAGTAGAACCTTCTCCCCTTGAGAGTATGATACCAGCTTCTACAACAGTGGCAACTCCCTCTGATACGCCTCAATGGCTACTCGAGAAAACTCTAAGGAAGAGGAAGGTGATTGTACCCATACTGGCCTTTGATTTTAGCTCACTCAAGGCTCCTACTGCTAAATCGGCCAAGAAACCCAAAACAATTTCAAGGGTTTTGGTGGACGCTTCAGGGCATAAGTTCGCAGAGATTGCCACTCCCGCGACTAACAAAACTAAAGAGGACGTAACACCCTCTGATTATCAGATAACCAGGGTGGCTCTAGGAAAAGTTACAGCAGAAGGGGCATAACAGGATGCGCGGGATGCCACAAATGTGATGTGCCAGAAGTTGAAAGAAACAAAAGACAACAGAGATGAGCTTAAAGGAAGAGTGGAGCAGTTGACAGAGGTTTTTCTTAAGCTCTCAAAACCCCTTGAATCCATACCATCTTCTTTTGTCCCTGTCGGATTCGATTTCTCATCAGTGCCTACGATTGAGAAGATTAATAAAAAAGGAAGGGTGGTCGATGAATAGATCCAAAGGCTGCTCCAATAGGGGAAGGAAGTGATTCAAGACGTCATGGAAGTCTATGAATCTTTGGGGAACATTCAGAGTGATGGAGAGAAGATGGACGATGATTTCTCTCAAGAAATTGGACATCTTGTTTTGACTTTTAAAGCTCTCTAGGTATTAAAGCAAATACCATGACAACTCTTGGTAGAAGAAGGCATCATCCCACATGCGGATAACCATTTCTAGCTGACCAAAGACATCAAGTTCAGGCTGAAGATTCTTAACGAATCCTGCGGTAAGTTGAGAGAATCAAGGGATAAATTGATTGATGGCAAAAGTGATCTGGAAGAAGAGTTGCTGAAGATTTTTCCAAAGGTGTCAGTTGGAAACTCAGGCATCCTATCAGCTGATGATCTTTTAAAACAAGTCCAAGAGTTTGTTTAGCATGAACCAATGCACGGATTTGGTATTGAGATCATTGATCGGTTTGTAAGAATTGAACATTCTTTAGAGGCCTTGAGAAGGCTCAGCAAAAGATTGAAAAAGCTTCTCGGAAGTGCTAGTGATACCCATGAAACCTGCGAAGTTTTGAATGATCATTCCACTATGCCTGATGAAAATTAAATGCAAGGCATAATTCGAAAGTTCCAAGAATTTCGAAACAAACAGGCTCAGCTGGAGGAAGAGAAAGATGAAGGAGTGAAAGATGACGATTCAGATTAAGTTCTAATGTTTCATGTCATTTCAATCTTGAAATTTACATTTCTTTTTCATTTCTGTTTCGTCACATAGGAAGCAAATTTTGACTTGGTCTCCTGCGCGAGAGTCAAGCAAAATAGAACTCTTTTTAAAGAACACTATTTTCTAGGATTTATCCTATTTTCTCTCTACCCCTTTTATTATAAATAAGGGATGCTTATGCATTCCAAAGGGTTGAGATTTTTGGAATATTCAGAGCTATTGGAAAGAAGAAAAACTTTGTGTTTTCTTTTAATCATTTTGAAGAATAGGAGTTGATATTATTTTGCAAACTTTGTGTTGTGGGATATATCTTTCTTAAGACATTGTTCTTACGTTCATGATCTTAAGCTATTCTTTGTGTAACATCTTAGTGTTTCTAATCATCTCAGACATTATATTTATGATCTAAAGCTCGTATGATTATTTCGTGCTCTGAGTTTACTCGAAATAAAATACATTTCTCTCATTTCCTTTCCATTGTGTTTTTCTCATTGTAATAATTTTATACCCAGTCCATTTACAAGAATAACATGTTCGCATCATGTGGATGTGGATTTCGGGATTCTATGATCCCAACCTCAATGGTTAGATTAGTGTAAATATTGTATATATTGTTTCTGCTGTGTTTTAGATTAGTAATAAGCAGGCAGCGTCACCTATCTTTGAGGAGGGATTTAATCCCATATACTGTGGTTGAACCTCATATTTTGGATTGACAAAATATCCAACCAACACTATGGAAGGCATAAGTATTTTGGGGAGTTATAAGTGTGGAGGGATTTGGGATTTGGGTTCCACTTTAAAAAGAAATAGCTTACATTTATTTGCTCATTATGGGGTGCCATAAGAGATTGGGGAGGCATAAGGGCATGTTAGGGATCTGAAATGATATATATATATATATATATATTGGTAGTTTGTTCTCAAGTGCTAATACCCATTTCATCTTTAAGAGGCATAAACAACATCCCTCATAGTTTCTTACTCCTTTGGATTGCATGATGAAGCCTAAGTTTTGTTTGTTGTCATTATTATGTGGTTACAAACTGAAGTTTTGTTTTGGACTGTGTTTTTGAATGAGAATATAGTCTTTGTGTTGTGGAAACCTGTTGTTGTCATGTGTTGGAAAACATCTCTTATTGCATTGTGGTTGGGTCTCGGGGGCCAATGAATAAGGATGGCTTCTCCTTTCATTGGATGTCTTGGTTCTGTGGAGAGAGTTTTCTTTTCTCCTGTTCTGTTGTGATCAAATTGAAATAAAGAAAATGGAAGATATTCATGTTGTTGTTATGGAGTTGAGAAAGAAGACATGGTTTTACAGTCCTTTGGGAGACTTCTATTTGTAGCCCTTTTTCCCACTTCAAGAGGATGAATTTTAATATATTTTTATTGGATAGTTATTTTTTTTTGGAAATGAAATCCTATGTTTAAATAAGAAAGAGATATGCACCAAAATTTGTACTATGTAAAGAGACGTGAAAGTGCATTTGAATGAAGGGAAAAGAGAAAGAGTGGTAAATTGTAAATTTGTATGTGATAAATATAAATAGAAGTTGTATTCTTTTCAACAAATGGAGTTACTACTGTGTAAAAATCTGTGTTGAAATATGTTGAGGAAATTCTATTTGAAATAAATAAACACGTATGAAGAAGATATATTACTCTATTTTTGTTGAAATGCATGATTTGAAAATTAGAAGTTGCATCCTTGTTTTTACATTTTAATTGAAGCAAAGATAACTATTTAAAAATAGCATGAAATGTAATCAACGTTTGTATGGCATGGAAAAAGAAATAGATTAATCTCTGGTTGTGAATTGTATAAACTTATTTTTTATTTCATGGTAAAATTTGTAAATTTTTATCAAAACATACATAAAAACCCTGTAAAACTATGGAGAACAATTGAAACACTAATACAATATAAGAAATATCAAAATGATCCCAAACAAACTAAAATTCTTATGAAAATTTTGTAGAGCCTTTCAAATCGTGTTTAGACAAAAACTCAGACTTTTGCTAGATACAAATTGGTAATTTTTTAATTTATAATCAATCAAACCTTTTAAATCTTGCAATACATCTTAAAATATTCCAAGTAAAATCCTCCATGCCTGTTGGGCATGTTGAGAAAGAGTTAACAACAAATTTGAACAAAATTTATAAGTTAAAAATACCAGTTCACATTTTAGAAGCCTGCAGAATGTTTCTCAGAATTAACCCTAGAAAATTTGTCAAAAGCAATTTCTTAAGGTTTCTATGCAAAGAGGACATCGAGAGCATTCCAGAAAGACCTTGTTTTCCAAAAACCAAATCCCCTATCAAACATTATATCCTTCTAAACTTTTTAATTCATTTGGCTTCAAAAATAATCTAACTGTCAAATTTTAATGAATAAAATATTCTTGGGTGGACCCGTGGGATAAAACTTTCTTTTTTTGTTTTTTGCCAAAAAATTGCCAAATCATGAAGTTTCCTTCCACTCCGCTAACACGCAAGCCTTCAATTTTTCTCAAAAATAATAATCTAAGTTCGAAAAAGGAAAATTTGGAAAATTTTACCCGAAGGCCCACTGCCCTACCCTTTGCTTTTGGAAACATTTCCATGGTTACGTGGACCCACAACCCTTAACTTAACCTTTCAAAATTTTGGAAAAAATTCCTACTTTTCTCCATAGCCCCACATCCCTACCCTTTCCTTGGAAAACCACTTTTGCGGGTGCATAGGCCCGTCTTCTAACACTTCACTTTTAAAATTTTGGGAAATTTTCTAGAAGTTTATCCACCGGTCCACCTCCCTGTAGCCAACGATTGGCTAACCCGTGGCTTCATGAGACGACGATGGAGGAGTGGTTTGTTTTTCAACCTTAACATTTTAAAATTCTTTTGGCAAAAATTTAAAATTTTCTCCGTCGTCCCGCCACCCGTAGCCAATGAGATCCTAACACATTGCATCGTCTGACATCGGTGGAGGTGTGGGTCATTTTGTTCCCTTAATGCTTTTCGACAGGAAAGATAAATGTCTTAAATTTCTCTGGCAACCTGGCTTACCGATAGAGCTTGGAAATGCTGACACGTGTCCCCTTATAGATATGCAGGAGCACAAAGGTAGTTTGTGAATTTATCACAAAAATTCAAACGCACTAAGTTCCTCCCCGCTCTGCCAGCCTTCATATGGGAAAATTTTGTTTACTCACTCCACTGGTCCACATTCCTCCTCCAGGAAAAATTTCTCTCAAAAGCCCACAGGCTTGCTCTTGGGAAAATTTTCACTCCAAGTTCCGTCGGCCCATAACTTGAGAAATATGAGGAGTTAGCAGGAATTCTTTATATCACTAGAAAGGATAGGAAATTTCTTATCTAATGAGAATGTTTTAGCAAGTTTTAATTGTGTTATTTATGATAAAAATATAGTGTAAGTTTTTAGTGAGTTTTGGGAGGGGGTAAGTAAGAATTTACTCTGATGATTTTAAATATGTATTCTTTCTCCCCTTTAATTAAACCTTGCTCTTGTCATGGATGTTGTGGAATTAAATACCTTGGGTATTTAATTGCTTTGGTCTCTTAACCCAAAAATTTTAAATCAGGGGATATCTAGCTAAAATTTTAATATAAACAATTATTAAATTAATCCCTAAGGAGATTTGAGCTAGGTGTGGAGTTATTACACTTATTGATTTATAATGTGGAATTAGTAATTGCTATAATAGGAAAAGTTATTAGTTGAATTTAATTGTCCTTGATACTTTGGTTGTTAACACCTTAAATAAATTATTCAATAATTTTTTCTAACTAAACCTAGGTTGTTCTTTGTTCTCAAGTGGAAGTTTACATGGGGTGTTACACTTGGTATCAAAGCCATGGGTTCAAAAGCTTGGACCCTTGGGCATGCTAGAAAACATGAAACATGAACTTTAACCTAGCACATTTTTAATCTAGAAAACAAATTTGTGTGGAAATTACATATTTTAGTAAACATGGAAACTGAGTAAAACTTAGAAAGATGAACTAAATCTCACCTTGATCTGTGCAGGAGATGTAGATGGGATGAGGGGTCTTTTCACATAGATCTAGACTTACCACTGCCAAATCATGTTATAGCAGCTATTCTACCATAGATTTTATAGACACTTCAAAATGTTAATTTCACTCTATGTAGAGGTACCGTAGGAGCACATTCAGTCAGACATGATAGGGTGACATCCACTTATGCTCATGGATCTACTCAGAATAGTGAGGATCATAGAGGAGAGAACTCCCATGAGGAGTTAGTTAGAGTAGAGTCACCACAAAGAGGACAGGGAGACCGGGTTTTAAGACACAAAGATAGGTCTCAGAGACCTAGGCTTTGGGATGAGCATACTGAGAGGCCTAGGGGTCACCAGACCACAACTGCAAACCATATTAGGGAGATCCTAAAGCTATGCCCAGCTCATTATTCTAGTGACATAGGTGGACTTGAGGTAGAGGCCTTGTTGGTGAGCTTGAGTGGGTGCTTCAAGCTCTGCCCTTGCTCTAGCAACATGAAATCTTGTGTTGCGATCCATCTTCTAAGGGATGGAGTAGGTGTATGGTGGAGGACAGAGGAGCAGAAGCTCCATGTTTATTCTGAGATGGTTACCTGTGAGCTCTTTGAGGAGTGGTTCAGGGGAAGATATTTATCTCAAAGGTTTGGACAATAGAGGATTGATGAGTTTCATGACCTTTGATAGGCATCTCTTATAGTGGGTGAGTATGAGAGTAGATTTGTGGATCTACTCCAGTATGTTGATTACATGCATGATGAGTGGGTGTGGATCTAAAGGTTCATGTGGGGCCTGAATCTAGACATTGGGGATGTGGTGTGGATGCATTGTTCACAAAAACTGGTTGAGGCCATTGAGAAGGCATATATAGTAGAAGAGACTCAAGGAAAGACCTAGCAGGCTAGAGACCGAGTTCGGAGCTGCATACAAAAAATGTAGGAAAACGGATTGAGGGGGTCATTACCTCCTCCTCGTGGTGGATAGGGTTCAACATAATCAACCTTTACACCACAACAATAGAAAAATTAGCCTCGTACATCATATAGACCTCCACAGAGATTTGATGTATAAAGGGCTTAGAGTATGGGGCCTCCTCCTAGGGAACCTATTAGGACACATGAAGCACGTAGAGCTCAGTCAGCATGAGATCGCTAGTAGAGTCCTTGCAATCCACAACAGGGTCATCAGAGTCCGCAACACACCCCTCTAGGGCACTTACTAGAGCTACTACTTAGTGGAGAGGATTAGGTGGTTATTTTGGGTGTGGTGTTACTAAATTTTTTTATAGAGACTACCCATAGAACCCTAATAACAAGGTTAAGACACAGATCTCAGAGCCTACTATTGGTGACATGAGGTGTAGTCATAGGATGTAAGCAGTGGTCAAGAATCACCAGGTAGAGCATCACAATACAATTATTGAGACTACATGTAACATTGGTTGTATTCCTATCTCCATTTTGTTTGATTATGGTTCTTCTCATTCTTTTATTACACCATCTTTAGTAGAGTGATGTAGTCTGGTGGCAGTTAGGTAGGGTCACATTTGGGATGTGGAGATGGCTTCTGGAGCCAAGATCTTTGTAGACTCCTTAGTTAAGTATTTTCTAGTGGATTTGGGACCTTTGGCCATACCTCAGATCTTTGTATCCTTCCATTGGGCTCTTATGGAGTCATTTGTACTAGTGATCTTTATAAAGAAGGAAAGATCATTGCGGTTGTGTATTGGTTATCGCTAGTTGAACAAAGTAACGATCAAGAATCATTATTCCCTTCCTTGCATTAATGATTTGTTTCATTGTATGAAGGGATCCAAAGCTTTCTCTAAGATAGACCTTAAGTCAGGCTATCATCAGATGAGGATTTCAGAGGCAGACATTCATAAGACCACCTTTCGTAAGAGATATGGCCACTATGAGTTCACAGTGGTACCTTTTGGTTTGACAAATGCCCCTGCAATGTTTATGAGTTTGATGAATGGGGTATTTAAGACCTTCTTAGATCACTTTATGTTCATCTTCCTTGATGACATTTTTATTTACTCACGTACGTGTGAGGAGCACAAGGAGCACATTTTCTAGGTTCTTCAGTGTCTTTGTGAGCATCAACTTTATGGAAACTTGGAGAAGTGTGCATTCTTTCAGAAAGAGGTGTAGTATTTGGGTCATATCATTTCTAGGAGAGGTATCACAATCGATGCTTCAAAGATTAGAGCTATCATGGATTTTCCAACACCCACTACTATGACTGAGGTGCACAATTTCATGGGATTAGCAAGGTACTACAGGAGATTTGTTCAGGACTTCTCTCAGATTACACACCCTATGGCTTCCCTTCAGCAGAAAGGGAAGAATTTTTTTTGGTCAGATAGGTGTGAGCAAGCCTTTAGGACACTGAAGGAATGTCTCACCACAACACCTATTCTTGCAGTGCTGGATCCATAGGGTGAGTTTTTCGTATGCACGGATGCTTCTTTGGTAGGAATTGGAGGTGTATTGATGAAGGAGGGTAGAATGGTGGCTTTTGAGTCTCACAAACTCAATCTAATTATGAGATTAATTATCCAACTCATGATCTTGAGCTTACGACAGTTATGCACGCCTTGGTTTGATGGAGACACTTTTTTCTTGGCATGAGATTCACACTCAGGAGTGATTATTTAAGTCTTTGCCACCTCTTCACGTAGCCCAATCTCAATGCTTGTTAGCAGGGTTGGATGGAGTTACTTTGTGAGTATGATATGGAGATAGAGCATGTGAAAGGGAAGGATAATGTAGTTATAGACGCTCCTCGGAGATGAAGGCATGTGGCTATGGCCAACTCAGTGAGCATAGATTTTTGGAGCAAGATTCTATAGTAGCTTCCTCTTGATAATTTCTATAATGTATCCAGAACGGAGATCGAGTCTTAGAGACCCCTCAAGGGGAAGTTTTATGGTTTTCCTTTAGAGGTAGATGGTCTTGTTAGGCATAGAGGCTGGATTTATGTTCCTTGAGATGGAGGCTTAAGGAAGGACATCTTGGAAGAGGCATATCGTGCACCCTATTCAGCCCATCCCAGGGTGAAGAAGATGCACGCCACCTTGAGACATTTATATAATTGGAGAGGACTTCATAGATACATGGCTCAGTTTGTGTGATGCTATTTAGAGTGCCAGAAAGTAAAGGCCGAGCATCAGCATCCAACTGGCCTTCTTTATCGTCATGCTATACTGGAATAGAAGTGGGATACCATTTCCATTAACTTCATTGTTGGTCTACTGATGTCGAGATACCACCACGACGTCATCATGGTCACGGTGGATAAATTGACAAAATTGGCTCATTTTTCTCCATTAAGGACCACTTATACAGCTAGTGCAGTGGCATGGGTATATCTTGATGAAATTGTCAGGTTGCATGGGATTCCGCAGAAGATCATTTGTGACTGTGACCCTTTGTATACTTCTCATTTTTGGAGCACCATGTAGTATGCCCTTGGGACAAGGATGAAATTTGGCACAACATATCACCTTGAGATAGATGGACAAACTGAGCGGGTGAATCATATTTTAGAGGACATGCTTAGGATGTATGTGATGGATCATTTGTTATGTTTGTGGAGCCTATTTCCATGTTAGAGTGTGGTACACCTTCTATGTGTTACACTCGGGTATTTTTACGGTGGTCCTGCTCACCGGTGAGGGGGTCAGGGGGTTCATGGGCGAAGCCCCTGAAGCAAATTTTCATCGGTGGTTTATTAACCCATGGGTAATGGGTAACCATTATGGGCTGTTTTTGGGCCCATCGTTTTTCGGTACTCATTTTTTTGATACCCATGGTTTTTTTGCCCATGGTTTTGATACCCACAGTTTTTGCCCATAGTTTTGATACCCACAGTTTTGTATCTAACTGCTTAAGCAATTGTCTATTTATATGGTCTTATGCATATGATACATATAAACAAGCAAATGTATTGCAGATGTGTTTTGAATTCAGGTGTGAATTACGTAGAGTTCGTTGAGCATAGCTCGAAACGGATCTGGGTATTGTATTGAGAGAGTGGAGGCTTGTAATAAAATCTAAGCAAGTGATTCTTGGTGGACGTAGCCCAAATTGGGTGAACTACGTTAAATCTTGTCTCTCTGTGTTGTGTTATTTATTCTGCACTTTTATTTGAGATCTGTAATATTTTCTACATATTAGTTTCTACTGTTGTGATTCTGTAAGGGATTATTCCGCATATTTTATCTCTTATTTCCTAACATCATTAGATGAGATGGGAGGAGTTCTTGTACTTGGTGGATTTTGCCTACAATAATAATTTTCAAAGTTCTATAGACATGGCTCCTTTCTAGGCCTTGTATGGCAAAGAGTACATGACACCTCTTAGCTGGGATTGGTTAGAGGACAAGGTTTCTCTTAGACCAACTTTTTTATAGGACATGGAACAGTAGGTGAATATGATTAGGCAAAGACTGTAGGAGGCACAAGACAGGTAGAATAAGTACACTGAATAGCATAGGACCGATCAAAATTTTTATACGGGAATGGAGGTGTTTTTTTGTGAGAGGGCATATAAGAGCCCTATTTGTTATGCAAAAGGTTCTAGGTTAGCTCCTATAATGGTGGGTCCTTTTAAGATCTTGGAGCGTATCAGCCCTTTGGCCTACCAACTAGCATTACCTTCTAGCTTATCTCACATACATGATGTGTTTCAAGTTTTAGTTCTTAGAAGATATGTTGCAGATCCTTCTCATGTGTTAGATTGGACATCATTGCAAGTGCAGGATCAGGGGCAGGTGATGGTGGAGCGCATTCACATTATAGATCGTAGGACCCTGGGTCTTCGAGGAAGAGAGATTGATTAAGTCCAGGTGCAGTGGGATAAATATGTTGATACTGCATCTACATGGGAGGATGATACTTTGTTATGAGTTCAGATCCCACATATGTTACAGTGACTTCCAGGAGAAATTCAAGCTAAGGGGAGGGGGATGTACTGCCCGCTTTCCTTTGACACCTTGTGATATTGATCCTAATACTGCTAACTATATTATGGACATTGTTGTAGTTTAATTTAGCATGATGTTAGATGTTAGATCATGGTTATTGTGGAATTTGATTCATATATGGTGCATGATGATTATTAGAGACATTTTAGATATTGATGTTGATATATTATTTGACATTGTTACATTATAGATGTTGTTTGGACTTGTGATATTTGGATATTTTGAGTAGACGTAGGAAATGAGAATTGAATTAAAATTGGTGATGATATAGTTGTGAATGAAATTGTAAGTGATATTCATAATTGTCTTGATGTTTGTTATGATTCACGTATATGCCAATGATCTTGAAATTATACTTATATTCATTTGGATGTTCTAATATGGCCACGAGGCCAAAGGAGGTATTTCTATTTTGCAGGTTTAAAATATCACAACAAACATCGGGGGATTGGAGACCAACCACATTAGAATTCTAGATGAGTTCAACAAGGTCACCATGGAAACTTGTATTTGTTTGTGTGTTGATTATGTTAGGGACTCCCATGGGGGTGATCACCTTTAAATGTGACCAAGGGTTATGTGTATTTATTTATTTGGTTTCTTTTTATTGATGTTTGTATGTGTTTACAACTTTTTATTTAAATAAATTGATGTATATGATGTGAGTAATCATATTGTTAAAATAATTTAACCATGTTGGGTCATAAGAAAGTAATTATTGGAGTGGTTGAATCTTGTATTAAATATTGTAAGATATGTGTAAGCAATGTGTAAGTGATGTGTAAGAGATATGTAAGTAAAATTTGGAGCATGAAACACTTCATGTTCCTTGGAATTTGAAAGTTTCATTGGAGACTTGTTTTGGAGGTTTGTGGGATAGGTTAAACTTGTTCCATACCTCTTAAATTTGCATAACAACCTTACCTATGGTTGGAGAGTTAAAATCTAGCCTTCATTATAGATTTTTGTAAGTCTAGCTGAATGTTTTAAATAGACTTCTTTCTTGAAATTAATTTCAGTCATTTGGGGTATGGGCTTGATTTGAGTGTGTAAGTAAACTGTCATATTATTCACCTACTTATTTATTTTGTCTTGGAGATTGAAGTTGACTTGTGAGTTGGAGTTGAGGATGTGTGTCATGGCATCCTACAAAGATCCACCTCAGCCTCCTCTCTTCCCCCTTCTCTATATTCAAATTCATTTTATTTTTTTTAGGTTACACTCTTTTGGTTGTTTCACTTTTGCATACTTCTTTTGGGGCAAAATTATTTTTCTATTTTGAGCTCTTACTTTTGGAGAAAGTTTTCAGAATTTTTACAGGCCTGTGTTTTGTAAATCTTGAGTTTTTTTGCATTAGAAAGCTTGTCTTTAAGAACTTGGAACAAACTCCAGTATGGAGAGGTAAGAGCTTGGCTCTTGAAATTCTTTTCTTTTATTTGTGTAAATCTTATTGTTTTGAATGCTTTTCCATGTGTGTGGGTTGTTTGGGTAGATGGCCTAGGGATGGTGTAGGAGAAGACTATGGGGTATTTCTGTGGGAGGCATAAGTATTTTGGGGAGGTATAAGTGTGGAGGGAGTTGGGATTTGGGTTCCACCTTAAAAATAAATAGCTTACATTTATTTACTTGTTATGGGGTCCCAATATATATATTGGCAGTTTTTGCTCAGGTGGTGATACCCATTTCCCATTTGAGAGGTATAAGTAGCATTCCCCATAGTTTCTTGCTCCTTTGGATTACATGATGAAGCCTGAGTGTTGTTTGTTGTTTTTATTCTATGGTTGCAAACTACAATTTTTTTTTGGACTATGTTTTTGAATGAGAAATTTTTCTTTGTGTTGTGAAAGCATGTTGTTGCCATGTGTTGGAAAACATCTCTTATTGCATTGTGGTTGGGGCTCACGGGCCAATGAAGAAGGATGGTTTCTCATTTCATTGGATGTCTTGGTTGGGTGGAGAGCATTTCCTTTTTCCCTATTCTATTGTGATCAAATTGAAATAAAGAAAATGGAGGATATTCATGTTGTTGTTCTAGAGCTGAGAAAGAAGACAAAGTTTGGTAGTCCTTTGTGAGACTTCTTTTTGTTGGCCTTTTTCCCACTTCAAGTGGATGAATTGTAATATTATTTGTATTGGATAGTTATCTTATTTTGGAAATGAAATCCTATGTTTAAATAAGAAAGAGATATGCACTGAAATTTGTACTGTGTAAAGAGACATGAAAGTGCATTTGAATGAAAGGCAAAGACAAAGACTTGTAAATTGTAAATTTGTATGTGATAAATATAAATAGAAGTTGTATTATTTTCCAAAAATGGAGTTACTGCTGTATAAAAATCTGTGTTGAAATATGTTAAGGAAATTTTGTTTACAAGAGAGAAACACGTATGAAGAAGATATATTACTCTTTTTTTGTTGAAATTCCTGATTTGAAAATTAGAAGTTGTATTCCTGTTTTCACATTTTGATTGAAGGAAAGATAACTAGGTAAAACTAGCATGAAATGTAATCAACATTTGTATGGCATGGCAAAAGAAATAGATTAATCTCTGGTTGTGAATTGTATAAACTTCATTTTTATCTCATGGTAAAATTTGCAAATTTTTATCAAAAGATACATAAAAACCCTATAAAAGTATGGAAAACAATTAAAACACTAATACAATCTAAGAAAGATCGAAAAGAGCCCAAATAAACTAAAATACTTATGAAAATTTTATAGAACCTTTCAAATCGGGTTCAAACAAAAACTCAGACTTTTACTAGAAAAAAATTGGTAATTTTTGAATTGGTAATCAATAAAACCTTTTGAACCTTGCTATCCATCCTAAAATATTCCAAGTAAAATCCTCCATTCCTATTGGGCATCTTGAGAAAGAATTAACGACAAATTTGAACAAAATTTCTAAGTTAAAAATACCAGTTCACATTTTAGAAGCCCGCAAAAAGTTTCTCATAATTGACCCTTAAAAATTTGTCAAAATAAAATTCTTAAGGTTTTTGTATAAAGAGGACGTCGAGAGTGTTCCAAAAAGTCCTAATTTTCCAAAAACCGAGTTCCCTATCAAACGTTAGGGCCTACTAAAATTTTTACTTCATTTGGCTTCAAAAATAATCAAACTATCAAATTTTAATGAATAAAATATTCTTGGGTGGACTCGCGGGCTAAAACTTTATTTTTTTACTTTTTGCACAAAAAGTGCCAAGTCATGAAGTTTCCCACCACTCTGTTAACCCGTAAGACTTCATTTTTCCTACAAAATAATAATCTAGGTTCGAAATAGGAAAATTTAGAAAAATTTCCCTGCGGTCTCGCCGCCTTGCCCTTTGCTTTTGGAAACATTTCTACATGAACACAGGCCCGTAACCCTTAACTTAACCTTTCAAAATTTGGACAAAAATTCCTTCTTTTCTCTGTGGTCCTACATCCCTGCCCTTGCCTTGGAAAATCACTTCTGTGGTTGTGCGGGCCCTCATTCTAACACTTAACTATTAAAAAAATTAGGAAAATTTCTAGAGGTTTCTTCATCGGTACGCCTCCCTGGAGCCAATTATTGTCTAACACATGGCTTCACGAGACAACAACGGAGGAGTGGTTTGTTTTTCAACCTTAACATTTTAAAATTCTTTTGGTGAAAAATTAAAATTTTCTCCGCCACCCCACCGCCCATAGCTAATGAGATCCTGACATGTGGCATCGTTCAGCGTCGGTAGAGGCATGGGTCACTTTGATCCCTTAACACTTTTTAGCAAGAAAGTTAAATGTCTTAAATTTCTCTGGTGACCCGACTTCCCATTGGAGACTTGAAATGTTGACACGTGTCCCCTTATAGACTCACGAGCACGTAGAGGTGCTTTGTGAATTTATCCCAAATTGTCAAAAGCACTAAGTTCCTCCCCGCTCCACCGGCCCGCGTATGGGAAATTTTTATTTCCCCACTCTACTGGTCCACATTCCTCCTCTGGGTGAAATTTCTCTCCGAAGCCTGCAGGTCCACTCTTGGGAAAATTTTCACCCCAAGTTCCATTGGCCCATAACTTGAGAAATTTGAGGAGTTAGGAGGACTTATTTATATCAATAGAAAGGTGATGAAATTTCCTACCTAATGAGAATGTTTTCATGAAGTTTTAGTTGTGTTAATTATGAGAAAAATGTAGTTAAATTTTTTACTTAGTTCTTGAAGGGGGTAAGTAAGAGTTTACTCTGATGATTGTAAATATGTATTATTTCCTCCTTGTAATTAAACCTTGCTCTTGTCGTGGATCTTGTGGAATTAAATACCTTGGGTATTTAACTGTTTTGGTCCCTTAACCCTGAAATTTTAAATCAAGGGATATCTAGCTAAAATGTCAATGTAATCAGTGATTAAATTAATCCTTAAGGACATTTGAGCTAGGTGTGGATTTATTACACTTATTGATTTATAATGTGGAATTATTAATTCTTATAATGGGAAAAGTTATTAGTTGAATTTAATTTTCCTTGAGACATTGGTTGTTAACACCTTAAAAAAAATATTCCATAATTTTTCTAAATAAGCCTAGGTTGCTCTTAGTTCTCAAGTGGAAGTTTACATGGGGCATTACAGAATAAAATAGAGTTTTATTTTATTTTAAACTGGGAAATTTTCATTTTGTTTTCGTGTCAAAAATCTTCTAGAGGGATCTCTCTTTTACTTAAGACATGAAGATCTACAACTTGTTTGAAAGCTTGAAATTTGTAGAATAAAAGGACTTGAACCTTGTGCATCCTTGATTGTTTTCTCGAAGATGATAGTGGGTAATTTTGTATTTTGTTTGATTCTTTCAGTTCTTTAAGCTTGTCATAGTATAACTTTGATTACAAATGTTAACTAATGCCACTTAATCTGAAAAATCCAAAAGGAAATTTAAAACTATGTGCTCGTCATTTACTTGAATTTGAAGGAGATAATTTGTTTCATCCTTAATGGGTATCCGATCTTTTATTGTATCTTTTAATATCCCATTCATACCCAAACTGGGTTTGCATTTTGATGATTTTCGTATTTGAATGCTTGAGTTCAAGATTCTGGGACTTGGTCCTAACTTTTCTGAAACCTTATTTCTTCCAAGATCACTATGAATCAAGATTTTGTCACACAGATATGTTTCTGTGATTAAGATTTTTTTCCTCCACTTTATCTGTCATTTTAAATGTTGCTTTGATTTTTACAAACTATGCTTGTAACTTTTTCGAGGGTTTGAAATTTAGGTTTTTCCATTCAAATCAGCTTGAATGTTGTAGAAGTAATTTTTATTTTGTTTATTCTGTGTTGTCATAATTTTAGAGATTTATAATTTGTTCTAGATATGGATCACAATGGAAGGGTTTGAACCATTTTAACTTGCTCCACAACTTGCTATATTATGAACCTGGCTCATTTTTCCTATAGTTCGCCATATTTTGTAATGTCGTTTCAAAACCCTACATTTTTTGGCGTATTTCAAATGGGTTTCTCTATTTAGTGAGTATTCTTCCTTAGTAAATGAGATTTTATACAAATCTATTTTGAAGTTATAGCTTTCACTAATTCCCATATGGTTTTCTCTGCACTTACCTTTCGAAACAACTCTATTAAAAAGAAACTATGTGTTGCATCGTATGTTTGAAAATTACTCACTATATCTTATATTTTCCATGATACTTCAAGGTATTCTCAACTAAAGGTAAGTTTGTTTCGTTCTAAGATGGTGAGTTTATTCTATTTTTGTACTTTCTCTCTATTCCATGCCAGTATATTTCTTAATGAGGTCTTTGTTGTAATGATTTTGTTGAGCTTCAAACTCACTTTTTCCATATTTCGGAGCTGTTTTTAGCAATTTTCACCCTGGCTGTGTTTTATTGTTTCTTTTCTCAGCAAAGTAAAACTCATGACTCTCACTTGTCTAAACCTCAGTGCTCTATAACTCCATGTCGTGCTCCATGCATGTTATGGAGTCAATTCTTGGTATGGTAACAAATTCATTCAAGTCGGGCTTGCTTTTTTATTATTTTTTGTAGCTCCCATTCTGGGATGACGATCTTCTTGAGTGCATTTTCCATTGTTTATTGTGTTCATTGGATTGTAATTTGTTTATTTGCACCTTTAGGAAAATACAAACATTAACACTGTATAATTGTCCCTGAATCTAAATTTGTAATCACACTTCATGTTGGGATTTTCAATATTAGTTTCCATTTGTTTACAATGATGATGAAATCATTCTATAAATTTGTCTTAGAAACTCCAGAATCTCCTTCTTCAGAGGAAATGGCTTCTTTGTAACTTAAAATTGTCGTTCTTATCTCTGTATTTTTGCTATAACTCTTCTTGATAATAACTTATGCAAAATGAAACTATCCCAGATTCAAGTTGTCTAAATAGATTGAGCATGCAAGATTGTCTATTCAATTTTGACTATAAGTTTATTCATAATTTTGAAAACTGAACCTATCATGATTACATTATGGTCATATGCTTTCTATGCAATAATCTACGATTAGCTTCTTTGGATATTCCTATTATACATGAAGCACTGTAGCTCATCTTATCTTAAATAATTGATTCTTTGTGATGATGAGCTGATTGTAGCTCTCTTTATTATTTCTCTGAAGAAAAATCCTTCCATTATAATCTTATAAATTTTGCAATCTGTAAACTTTGAAACTTTGTCTTAAAGTTAGAAGTGTAGTTTTGTAGTCTGATAGGATATTGTTTCTCCTCTTGTGAACTATCAAGCTCTCTATTCAAATTTCTTGGAAAGTTGTTTATGTTCTAAAAAATACCACAGTTAGTATTTTATTTTCATCAGTTGCATGTACCTACACATTTAGAAAACTCGTTAGATAATAAAATAGATTTTTCAACCTTCCTTATATTCCATAGTCTTTCTTTTTTCTTTCCCTTTCTGTTCTGTCATGATTTTGGGAATCATACGTGCTTCTACAAGATATTGCTTTCTTAATTTTGTATCATCTTTGATGTATCTTATTCCTCTTGATCTTAGGAGATTCATTTTCCTAAAGCTCGATAGCACATGCATACAGATTTAACCCTGAGCTCTTTGACTGATGTCTTTTATTTTATCCTTTCAAGTACATTGATGACCTAGATAATGCAAAATATAAAGATAGAGCTGGAACTGAAGAAATGAAGACCATGAGAAAACCCAAGGAAATGATGGGTTTCTTCTATACTCTTTTTCTTTTAGCTTTATGCACATGTATCTTTTATTCAATACTCATAAGTTACATCCCACGGCTTGTGTGGGAAACATTAAATTTCTTCATGAATAAATGACAATAATTTCTATAACTGAGTTGTATACTTCTTTTTGCATTCATCTTTTATGATATGTATTGATTTTATACAAAAATAAACCCAATCACATGATTAATAGTATTTAAACATAGAGGAATAATGAGATTTGATGTACCTGTAACTTAATAATGAACTCTTCTTCATGTAAACTACAACCTTGTTTGTTGTTTCTTATTTTAACATCTCACATAAACTTTGATTCCTGCCTTCATCAAGGTAATTCATCAGTCCTTCATGGTTTTTGTGTTTCCTGGCTAAAGATGAACATGGAATAGCAACCTATGTGACGTGTCATATTCTGTAACAACACACATAGCTGCAGATTGTATATTATTAATTAATGAATGCAACTAAAAACACAATAAAATTGTATGAATTTTCCCTCGTTAGGTTCATTCATCAATTCCTTTGATCAAAAACAAAGTTTCTAGTTGCTGATTTTTGCACAAGTGTAAAAACTGTCAACAGTGTAAAAATATTTTGATGCAATTCTTATCAATTCAGCACTAAATACTCATTCAAATTATATAGTATTCTCGATTCTAAAATATGGAACCATATTACAAGGTATGTTGTTTCCAATACAATAAAATTCAAACAAAAAACTTTCAACCCCAAAAAGTAGTAATTTCCAAGGCTTCCCGATTGTATCTATAAAAATAACTTAGAATTAATATAAGATTTTACAACTGATTTAAAACATGTCATCATATTATTGTGATAATATTTTATTTGTGTAATTCGCACAAACAACTTATAAAACTAAAATATCACCTCAATCACAGTGAAGATATAAATATTGCCAACTTTTAAATTTGTAAACTCAACATATAAAATAAAGAGTGACCATATGACTATATGAATGAATATCATTGTAAAAAAACTTTTGAAATAATTAATAGTTATATATTTTTGGTTTGCTACAATTTTTGGATGCCCTTTGCAACCCTCAAATCATGAGAAAATATATGTGATATGTTTCTGTACAAATTGGTCATCAACCAATTATCTTTGAAATAATTTTTTTCATTGGATTTGCTCCCCACCATAAAAATTTCTAGAGGGTTTCCCTTTGGCCCCATTGTAATGCACAATATGTCCCTATGGCCAAAAAAAATATCCTTTCTACTCCAAATATTTTTTAGATCTTTTACTACAATTTTTTCTTCTACACTGTAATGTTCTTTATCCAAAAACATAAATTGTTTCAATTCAACTGCTAGTTTTTTTTTCAAATCAGATTTTCAATTTCAGCAAAAGAGAGATAGCTAAACCAAAATACCGCTTCATATTTTACTGCTAGTATCTTTGAAATTCTTTCATCCCACCTTGGAATTTAATACACTCATTACCAAACTTGATTTCCAAATCCTTAAGGGATTGGTTTTTCTCATAGAGAAAACCCTCCAAATATAAAATATTTAAATAATCCTTTTTGCCAACTTCAAATAAGTATTTTTTTCTCAATTTTCCTCAATTTGATATTAACCAATTCAAATAATCAAAATTTTATAATGTTAACACTTACTGATTGAGACTATAAATTGGATTCCCTTTCGCTCCCCCTTGGATGATTCTTGTGATGCACATTCTATTTAAAAAAAATATACAAATTTAAATAAATTATAAGTCTACGTAAAAAAATATGTGATAAAACTTGCTTTTATACAATATTGCATAGATGTAGTTGTATATAAGAAACCATTAGGAGTAAGCCATTAATTCTTGGACTATGTTTGGGTTAATTGTCTTTGTTGGGCTGAGCGAACGCTAATGGCCAACTGCACATAAGTATTTTTATTTTCTATTCTCAGAAAAATATTGTTAACCAATAAAAAAATCATTAATCAATTAAAACTAAATACCATGGCAATGTAATTAAATTCATGATATAACTTTCTTCTATTCAATGAAAAAAAAATTTATGTACAATATTACATAGATATTGATGTATAGTAGCATCTACTAGGCTATCCCATTATTTCTTGGACTATGTTTGGTATGACATACATTGATTAGCTTAGCGGCCCCAAATAGCCAACTATATAGAAGTAATTTTTTTCAATTGTACGCAATTTAATATTAACCAAAAAACCAAAAATTTACTCATTTAAAAATATATCTATTGAAAAATGCATGTTGGCGACTGCTAGGGTAATACATATAACAAATAAACTACTTTGTTATAGGTTGCTACAATTATGAGGGGATTAAAAATGGTCATGTATACTTGTACACGACCACCATACCATTTTTTGTCTATGCGTTCATGTGTTCCATGCCAAAATCCTCCCCATTTGTCATTGAATCTGGAAAATTTAATGTTTTATTAAAAACATGTAAACAATGACAATCAAAAACTTGTTGTAGTGATACATTTATAATACGATTATTTCTGACTCACCTTTTATAGATTCATAGGATATATGGTTAGAGACATATGGGAAAATAAGTTGAATTGGTTGCGACATTTTAAGAACACCTTCATCTCCTTTGTTTGTATGTGGAGAGGAAGATACTATGTCTTCCTCTTCTGGTTAGTTCTCTACATAAATATTGTATGTATCAGCTCAAAACTGTTAAACAAATATAATTGTTGTAAGTGATTTTAATCAATGTACATTTTTTCAAATGAGAATATTAAAGTTTTAAAAATATTTCTTTATTATGTGATTCAACAATAAAAACCAAAAATATACCCGATTCAACTAAAGCATTCACTCCAAGACCACCGCTGTACACCACTATAATTAGAGAATTTTTAAAAGTGATTCGATCAAAAATATGTGACAAAAACCCATAAGACCTCTCGTAAAGAAAAGGGTGTGTCTTTCCTTATAGGCCGATTTTGCTTGCAATCACAAATTGTTGCGGAAGTTTATCCATTCAATCCATGGTGATTTCTGCTCTTTCCACTTCGTCAATCTAAAAAAATTGCACATAAGTTATTGCGTACATAAGACACAAGCTATTAAATTTTCCATTGCTTTCATAAAATCCATAACAACCTTCCACAACTGATTCCCCCTTGTCTTTAACTTTTTGCATGTATTTTTTTATCGTCTCTCTTAAAATTTTTGATGAAGCAACATGTAAGAGCACAATAATTACACAATTCAAAAACCTAGATCCGACAACCATAAGTAAGTCCATTATTGCATCAAAAGTTTTTACAATAGAAAAATTATAGAAATATGTGATCACACATTCTGCATTGAATGGATTAGTTGATGGAATAGAAGATAATGTTGATTGCAGCTGGAACAGATATGCAAATTGATAGGTAAAGTCTTTTGTGTTTTCCATCCTTGCTGGAATTTTTTCTTCCATTGATATCAGCTAGTTATCAATAATTGTTTGAGCTTCCACTGGGAGAACCTCTACCACTTTAGCATCAATTTTTATTGTTTCTGATTTTTCACTTCCTCTAGAATCATCGTTTATTTTCCCTTTATTCTCTTCTCCCAATAGTAAATAAAACTAGCGGTAATGAGAGTCATGCAAACCAAAATTTTCCACAATATTCTTTTCATTACAATTTTCCAATATAATTTTACCTGCATAATTAGTTATTATATATTTTAGAAATTTTCCTCTCATTCTTCTATCATCTTTTAATATTTGGTAGTAGGAATCAAAAGTCTCCACTATAACACCTGCTTAAATAAATCCAGTTACCATACTTTCCTTGATTGCACTTTTTATCTGCTATAATATATAGCTCCTCATCGGTCATTCCTCTTGCATGCCTAAAAGAATTCACCATAAATCTTGTGAGTGAATTTTCTTAAAAGTTTGGTTGGTTATGCTTATAAGGAGAACAAGCAAGCCCACCTAATTTAAACAACTCAAAGGTTGTTTTCCATTTTTTCCATATGTCCTTGGGTAAAAATAGAAATGTTATTTTCTCATAAAGACTCTCTGCCCTAGCCACTTTGAAAATAGCAATACATTGTTTCTCGAAACACTGCATTGAAAGAGGAAGTAGTATATTTATTTTATGCATATTACAAAATTAAATTTTAAGAACAAATGAGTTGAAATTAAGTATTTTTACCTTCAACTCATTTATCTTCGTTTTTCCCACTCTGGATTATGAGGACATCTTAGGGATATCCAAATCATTCAAGCCTTGTACAATATATCAATAAAATTGGCATCAATCCAATTTTTGTTTACATCAATTTCATTCATGTAAATGTTAAAAATGTCTCTACTTGGCGGGTTTGAATAAATAATACGATCCTTTCTAAATTGCATCTTAGTATGTAATGACTTATATTTTCTTTCAGCAAAAATATTTTGTGGGGCGCAAATGGTATGTTGGTAATATAGAATGTAGAACTTCACATCATCCATTTTCAGGTCATTTGGATCCTCGCGTACCACAAGTTCCTTTGTAGATGTAAAAAGGGAAGAATAATTGCATCCCTTAGTGTAGGAATAACATTAATCAACATTCTCTACATGCGTAGGACATAATTGATATTGTATAGGTGACACATAACACCTAAAAACTTCAACTAGAATAGCATCACCATTCAACAGAAAAAAATTTAATTGTTCATCGTTTGTAATTTTAGTTTGCTCAAATATACTAGTCGATTTCTTCAACAACACAGCCGATTTGTTATTCTTTATAATCGCTTGCAACTTTGACTTAGAGGGATTTATCTCTAATTTAGACAAAATAAGATTGCCTTAGCATTGTAAATACCTTTGCATGTTTCGGTGCAGAAGTTTATTTTCTATTCAAATAATGACAAATAGAAGAGGTATTCTCAGTTCTATATAATTTTGTGAATAAAAAATTCGTGTTAGTATTAATCTCAAGTGTATTTTCATAGCCTATTTTTTTAACTGTATGAACAACCCCAAATTCCAACCATATTTAAAATAAGAACACGTTTTATTTTCTCTAGAATCCTTAATTTCTAGTTTCTTGAACAATGAAACTTTGAATTCTATGTCAAGAATAAGGAACTTATTCATTACAATATCAATGCATTCAACATGAATGCACAATGTTTGCTTATCAATAACCTTTGAATTCAGTACCATACCGACTTCTTTGATAACATCTTCGTCGACATGATATAACCACATATCACTATGGTAATTTTCTAAGGAATGCATTTGTACAAAACATTCATCGTTTATCTTTTTCATAGCCTTTTCTCATTCAATCAAACGAATTTGTAGGAATGGAGTACAATAAATGGCAGACATATTTCCTAAAAAAAGGAATTAAATAAATTAATAATTTGCAACTAATTGGAAAGGATAGATATTGTTTCTCAATAGTCCAAAAGCAAGGAGATGTTGTATCTTGATTTCAATATTTTCATAGAGTATAAGTCAATAGTAATATATAATTATAGGTTAGTGGTCGCCAGACATACTTCAACCCTCCTTTAGTTTTAAAAAACAATAAATCATTAATAAATTTTTTTTATCCTTTGCACTATGTAATTTCAAAAATTAATCAATTTTAAATTTGTTTGTTTCGAGCTATCAATTTGTTACTAGAAGTGAAGACTTGTGGCTGCTACAATCTATATATTCACAGGTATATTTTTGTCAACGTAAAAAACAATGTGTATAGTTATAGGATAGAGGAGATATTAGTGCATTGATGGCTATCTTCCCATCAATGTAAAAACATATTTTAGTTACACTACTTAATTGTGGAAACCTAAAATCCAACATGAGTTATAATGGTTGAGAATTGAATATTTAATAAAAACAAATATTACATGTCATGATGTGATTAGGTATTGTTCTCATAAGATATATCCTATATATCACATATTTGAAATTTGCTAGTAAAAAGAAAAATGACTAGCAACCACTAGGTTCAATTAGTAATTAAAATTAATGGTTACCTGATATCAAGCCTCAATAGTTTCTTATTTTAAAATTAGTGATTGAATAACAAAAAACCCATGGACAACCCTAACATCTACTAGGATCCTAGAAGGCGGATAATATACCTAGCAAGTTTTAGGCTTAAGATTACATGTTTGACTATGTATATTGTATTCTCTTAGAATTACTTTTATAATTACTTCTATTTAAAAAAATTCATTAATATTTTTCTTGTATTGGATTATTTGTTGTCTTCTCTTATCTTGGAACATTAAATAAATGTAGTAAGCATCCACCCTAGTAGTTGCTAGTGTTGAAATATCTAAATATAATAATGGAGCATAGTTATTTTTTCAGTGGAAGTCAGTACTACTTATCTCGTATGCAAGACAATAGATCTCCTAGTTGTAGATATAATGTAATAGACATCGAATAACATATTGAGTTGAGCTTCCGCTAGGCATAAAATTTTATCTTTAATTATGTGTATTCAGGAAAGCTATAATTATTTTTCTTGTCTTGGAATATTTTTAGTCTTATATTTTCTTAGAACATGAAAGAAAAGAAACTCCTTGGTGACCACTAAGTTTCTGAACTCCCTTTAGGTAGTTTCCTTTCTATTTTAACTTGGAGAATAACAATTAGAAGGATGGAGACTTATGTATTACTAATTTGATATATTTTCATATCAGGTAATTCATGTTGGTTCTTATATAGGAAAATGCTTAGAGACTGCTAACCTACATTACTTATTGGAAGGAGTGGCCTGGTGCTCACTAGGATTTAACCTTTTGTCAAAAAATATCGACTTTATAAAAATTCACTATCTAATTTAGTGAAAAATGTAAGTGTTAGAAGTCAATAATAGAAGTAAATATTTTAAACTTAAAGGTGTATCCTGATCATCTTGTGCTTGCATATTTCAAGAAATTACCGATTACACAAAATAGTCCTAAATAATTTACTAAAAATCAAGGGCGAAGATGAAGACGAATCTTGTTCGGGAATAAATGATCAAAGGCTAAGATAATCAAGTTCTAGTAATAGACATAACAACATAGTTAGTAAATGTTAGATCATAGAAGTAGAAGTAGATCATAGTAGAAGAATTATCCTTGAATCTTGTATGGAAAGGTAGATGCAAAAAAATAATGGGTATGCCACTTCTAGAGGTTATCCTCATAATTAATAGCTTGACTAATGACTAATTAAGTGTCGGAACACTGTCGGTTCCTGGCTAATTACTCAAATAGAAAAGAATTAATTCACGTAGGAGACCCCCATATTATTGTTCACATTGCCATAAAAAGGAAGACCTTGTTAGGGAAAATCAATCTTGTGTGAATAAATTTCCCTTTGTATGCTTTATATTTTGTCAGATTTCAATTTAAAATCAAGAATAAAAATCCATGCTAACACAAATGTTTCTAAGGAATAAATGATTTATTGTTGACAAGGCTAGGGGCTTCCACCCTCCACATTGTTGAGGAATCAATTTTAATAATGCAAAAATAATCCTTGGCAGAGCCCAGTCCTTGAATACATACCTTCATAATAGCTGACACCTTATGTAGATCTCATTTGATACATTGTGTAGAAAATCATGTAATTCATATCTTTCGATATAAATAATAATGTGTTGCAATTGGTAAACACAGTTAGTGAATAATAGGGAAGGCTTTGTTATTGCAAAGATAAACAGTTTCTTGTAACAAATATAGCCATATAGATCGGTAATGTTCAGTCATTGTAGCAGAAAAAGATCATAGTAGAAGAAGTATCCTCGAAGCTTGTATGACATGGTAGCCGTGAAAAATTAATGGGTGAGCCTTTTCCAGAGGCTACCCTCATATTTAATAACTTGAATAATGACTCAAATTGTAATGAATTAATTATTATAGGAGACTCTCATATTATTGTTAATGTTGTCATTAAAAATTAGACCTTTTAAGGGAAAATCAGTCTTGTGTGAATAAAATTCCCTTCATATGTTGTCATTAAATCTAGATTACCTTTAATATAATCTATTAAGATAGATAATATATATGTCGATTTTGTAGAAAATCAAGATAATGACCAAGCGATTTGTGATAAGATTAGTAATAAATATGTTGATTGGTCATACTCATCACCATTTCCAATAAAGGTTAATATTAAAGCCACTAGCAAGCTTGTATTAATTATAAGTATGGGATAGCATACTCACTCCATATATTAATCTAGTCGACCTCCCTTATTTTCACACCTTTTGGTTTTATCTCATGTCCTTTCATTTATTTTGTGATGGCCAGACCGATGTTGCCTTTCATGTAATTTGTTGCATCGGTGCATGAAATGGGATTATATACTAAAATTTCACGTCGCCATTGTAAATCCATTTCTTGGAACGATCTAGAGACAAACCTAGTTTCTATTGAGGTAGTTCTTGAAGATGATTATATTTCTCATGAGGGATGTCCGAGGGTGAATGTAGAAATTTCTTTGATGTTTGTTTTTCCCCTTCTTATCATACATATGGAAAATTATTGGGCTTTAGAGATGGTTTGTCATTAGATAAAGCCAACTTATATGTTTGGCATTAAAGAGGAAATAGACAAAACCTTGAGTGTATCATGCACCTTGATTTCCGATGTTCATTATAAATAGGAAGGTTTGGTGGATGTGGATGTTTTTTTAGAGTTACACAAATGGGGTGAGACATTAGTGATGGAAGGTAGGTCAATCCCCTTGCCTAACCTTGATGTTATTTCTACTATATTGCAACAGGAACCTGCATGTTGGGATGTTCTTTGAAAGAAAGGTTGTGAGGCATACGATTGGTTAAAGAGTAAGGCTGCTGCTGGAAAAGAGCATATTTTTATAGAACTACTAATGGAAACCATTTTCATGCCCATTAAGGTGGAGATTATGGAGATTTCATATGATTTAGATAAATAAGTGGTTCTAAAATCCGTCAAGATGTATCTTTGTTTTGGTTGTTATATATCATTGTCAGTTCTATTGTTATCGATTTGTACTATTTGGCTTATTGGTCTCGGAATTTTTTAAATTCCTAACCACGTGTTTTTTTGTAATGTAAAGGGAAAGAGACACTTCAACCCTCCTTTAATTATAAAATACAAGAAATATTTAGTAAAAGTTTATGTTATGCGTTGCACTAAGAAATTTAAATAATTAATTATTATTAAATTTGGTTTCTTTCAAGTTGTGAATTATTTTGTAGAAGTGAAGACTAGCAGCCTTTAGTGTCTATATATTTTAGGATATCTTTCCGTCAATGTAAAATAACAATATTTATAGGTTTATATTAGAGGAGCTTGATAGCAAGACAAGAATTATTGTAGCTTCCGCTAATCTCAAGATGTTGTTATGTTACACCAATGCGATGAAATAATCTATGACCTTCAAACCTGTTATCCTTCAAATATCATGTGGTGGACTTCGGATAACATATTGAACTCAACAACCATGAGGCTAAAAATTTCTTTTTCAAATATATGTAATCATGAAATTCGTTAAAATTTGTTATGTTACACGATGGGAATATAATATTATTCAATCTTAGGGGCTATGTGTACTTCAGAATTTATCATTAGTATATATCCTATCTTTGAATATTTCTTGTCTAGTCATGTATTTGAACATACAAGAAATGATTTAAACATCAACCCTAGCGGTCACTACTCCTTGAACATCATTTTCTAAATTCTAAATATAATAATGGAGGTTGGTGCATTTTCCCATCGAGTCATTAATAATTATCCTCTACAAAAAACAACACCTATCGTAGCAGCTACTAACCTCAAGCCTCTATGATGTTGTGAAAATTTTGGGTAAGTGCAACAAGTTGGTGGAACAAAAAGGGTTCATAAATGGAAGTCATACTGCAAAAAATAGTGAAATATCAACTTGTAGGGAATATTAACAATACGCGCAGTAAAAATTAGAAAAATTTATATAAATATGAATTATAGAATCTAGAATCTAGTTTCTAAACTACTTTTTTTTCAAAAAACTAACAAGTTTAGCTATATTAAATACTCAAAATTATATGATTTGTTTTTTTTTTTAAATTATAAGATTGTAGTTTGTTTCCCTATAATTTGGATGACCAAATATTATTTTTTTCTTCGGTGAAAATTTAGATGTCTTTGTCTATCTTGGGATGGATTTTATTTTGTATTTTTTTGAGCAATATAATTTTTTTTACGATTTTTTCTGTGAAAGTAGTCTAATTTTTTCTGAAAACGGAGCACTTTCCGTTTTCTCGCCATAACTATATCAAAAAATATTGAAATGAAATAAAATTTTTTAACGTGTATAGAATTTAGCTATGCTTAAACTGATATAGGTTTTATCACATTTTGATAAGCGAAACAAAAGTTACAGTCTTAAAAGTACACACGAACATTCACGGGAAAATGTCTTAAATATCTATTGTTAGTAAATAATTATAAAATGATATTTATCTTATTCTACTCACTTTGAAATGAATGTTTTTACAAATCTAAAAGTCTTCCCTATGCGATGGTACCATGTTGTGAGATGTTTTGAATTTTTCAGCATGGTTCAAGTCCACAGAAGAGAAAATTTGAAGTTTTTGACCTTTCACATTTCATAATGACCTCCCATAGCTTTGGTTGGGGAAATTTTTTTCCTAAGCCTTGAGGGTCAAATTTGATCATACTGATAGAACCATGATCATGCTTTATAAACTGTGATTGCGGTATTTAATATTAGAACCGCAGTCATGCTTTATAAACCATGACCACACTTTATAAAGCACGATCGAGGTTTAAAAAGTATGATCATGGTTATTAAATCATATTTACACGTATCCCAACATTTGAATTACCATGTGATTTATACTGTTTGGCCTTACTATATAAATTAATACGAAATTCTATCACTTTCTACACATTTTTCTTATCACTAGAAGAAAAAGATCATGGGAAACAAAAAATAAAGTCAAAAAAGGAAGTCAATAGGTAAAAAAACACTAGACAAATTATAGGAAAAAAAAATTGAAAATGTTGAGCTAATGTGGAATGTTTATGAATCAAGAATAGGATCATCTTCAACCCCTACTATTGTAAGAAATAAAGAACCACGTAATGTTTCTACTGTCAATGTTGAACATGAATTAAGTACTTGTGATGAAGATGTTTTTACTATCAATGATGAAGAATAATTAAATACTCATGATGTAGCTGATGTTAAAATTGAAGGAGACAACGAAAATGTGATTTAGGAAATTCATGTTAAAACTGTAGATAATTTTTTTTAACAAAAACACTTCCTAGGATTTAATGTAAGAGACCTAATTATTTTATTGAAATTGATGAGAAAATTTTGAAACCAATGTCTGAAAATAATTATGAATGAAAAATTAGTAGAAAAGCCATGTAAATTTGGGATAATCATTTTCAAATTTAAATGATTCCCAAAGATGTTAGTTGGTTAGTTTGATGAAAATGATTAAAATGAGACCAACAAGATCCATAAGAGATGGAAAAAATTGAGATAGGCTATTCTAGAGGGTCCATATGCCCAGGTGTAGGATATGAAAAGACGTCTCTAGGTGCCATGGAGACCGAGTAATCACCCGTCAAAGTTGAATGGTTTTTTGGTCTCAGGGCTCTTAACAAACTACGCCAGAACAAAGTATCCTAGATGCAACGACATTGTCCCACACCAAAAAACCACTGCCTCAATTTTTTACCTATCCACCAAGACATTTTATTGTAGTCAGTTTGGTGCCATGAGCCACGCTTTGCAAAATATAGCATTTGACAGCCTTACACTAGCTCAAACTGCACTATTTCATGCATTTGCAAACAATACGACAACAAGATCACCGATTAGAGATAGAAAAAATAAAGTCATATTATTGTAGAGTGTCCCTACACTGAGGTGTAGGATCTAAAGAGGCATCTCTAGGTGCCATAGAGACCAACTAATCACCTATCAAATTTTAATGGTTTTTCTTTCTTAGGGCTCTTACTGGACTATTCCTGAACGAAGTATCCCGGAAGCACCGACATTGTCTTTCACCAAAATTAAGCCTCCTCTTGCATTTAACTAAGCACCTAGATGTGTTGATGTAATCAGTTTGCTGCCATAACCCACCGTTTCTAAACTATAGTGTTTGACAGTATTACATTGGCTCAAACTGCACTATTTCACATGTTTCCAAACAATAGGGTAGTAAGAGAACCGATTGGAAGTGGAAAAACCCAAGACATGATATTTCATATGGTCCCTAGACTAAAGTGTAGGACCTAACGAGACATCTTTAGCTGCAATGGAGACCAAGTAATCAGCTGTCAAAGTTGAATGATTTTTTAGTCTCAGGGCCCTCAAGGGACTACGCCCAAATGAAGAAGCCCGAAAGAAATGATATTTTACTACACCAAAATGACACCACACCTAGCATTTACATGGCCACCCATATGTTTTGGCGTAGTCGGTTAGGTGCCACAACCCACCATTTGTAAAATATATTGTTTGAAAGCCTTACACTTTCCCAAACTACACTATTTTGTGTATTTGCAAACAATAGGGAAGCAACAACACCGGTTGGAAATGGAAAGAACCGAGACAAGATATTCTATAAGGTCACTACACCAAGGTGTAGGATTTGATGAGATGTGTCTAGGTTCCATGGAGACTGAGTAATCACCCATCAAAGTTGAACGATTTTTTTTTCTTAGGGCTCTTAAGGGACTATGCCAGAACGAAGTAGCCTAGAAGTAGTGACATTATCCCACATGAAAATGACACCTCCCCTAGAATTTACCTAGCCACCCAGACATGTTGGCATAGTCATTTCAGTTCCAAAACCCACCATTTACAAAATATAAATTTTGACAGCCTTACACTGGCTCAATGTTTACTATTTCGTGCATTTACAAACAATAGGGAAACGAGAGCACTGATTGGAGACGGAAAAAATTGAGAAAGGATACTGTAGAGGGTTCCTATGCCAAGGTGTAGGGTCTCGCAAGATATTTTTAGCTACTATGGAGACCGATTAATCACCTATCAAATTTGAACCTTTTTTGGTCTGAGGGCTCTAAATTGACTATGGCTGAACCAAGTAGCCTGGAAACAATGAAATTTTCCTTCACCAAAACGATGCATCCACTAGTGTTTACCTGACCACCTAGATGTGTTATCATAGTTTCCTTTGTGCCATGACATCCGAAGGCATGAATTCTCACTACTCGCCTCTATTCATTTCCTAGGGCTGCCTAGAAAAGGCATTTTGTAAACAATTATGCCACGAAAGCTCAAGGAATGTCGTGACCCTGAATTCTTTGGTACGACTTTAGGAATATTTCGATAATTTTTTGGCTCAAATGGTTCCTAGTTTGGATAACCTAGTGTCAAGTTGTGATCGTCATAAGTTTCCACTTAAAATGTGAATTGGGATTAATAGGGAAGAGTTTCTTGGCTCTGGATTGGGTGGTCTGACTCCAAACCACCTCCCTACATCCCACCATAGCACCTGAAGGCATATAATCCCCAATCAGATGCATTGGTGATGACAGTTTTCTCCCATGATGTCCTAAGGCACGACGTCTCACTATTCATCTCGCATCAACGAGATTTCAACAAGGTAAACACATTACCATTTAAATACTCAAATGATTTTTTGATCTCTTTTTAAAGCATGTTAATACACAATAGAGTGTTAAGAATATTTTTTGCATATCTTGTGCCAACTAAACTACAATGTTTATATATTTTAGTAAACAAGTGAATTCAAATTAGGACATTATTGTTACACACCTTAATAACAATTAAGTTTTACTAATACATAAAAAATAAATTATAAGTACACTAAAAACATAGAAAATTACTTTATTAATCCATCAATACTATTTTTAATTGTGTACATTTTGTCCCAGTTTGGAGTGTGTTAACCACATGCTTAAAATAAGACAATTAATAGAAGTCCACACTTGAATCTGTTGAAAAAGAAATGATCTTGCACCTAAGAACCTTCAAAACCATTATATAACATAACATCATATATCATATATATCATATGGATAATGGTCGCATAACTGAGGCCATCAAATCAAATCAAACATAGAACTAATATGGTTATGAAAACATACATAGAAGGATATCATGTGCAATGAAATAAAATTAAACATAGAAGTAATATCGTTATGAAAACCAATATGGATATAATGTATCAAAATAAGTGTGTCACGAGTCTCTAAAAATATAAGTTCATAATGTATCGAACTAAGGGTGTCATACATATAGGATCACAGCAGGTCGTATAAGGCTATATACATGGACTATGAAGAATTATGAACTAGGAGCAAATGACATATATATCTATACATCCAAGTCCTATGAATCTAATCATGAAACATCTTCCCTCTCTTCATCTTGCTAGAAGAAGCATGTCCATGACCTGTGAATGTAGTGGAGGGAGATTCCACTATGCATTTCATCCATGTGGTCCTAGGCATCTCTAAGTAGGCCTATAACGTAGGCTACCCATTTATAAACATCATGTTTTTATCACCCAAATATTTAAAATACATTCAAAATTTAGAAACTTAGAATTTGTAATACATGTGAAATCATACCACAATTTCACGATCCTTATCAATTTGTTGTCAATGCCTCATGGGGTCAACAGTAGACTCATGAGGAGTAGGCTACATACAAATAAATAGTTCAAATTAAATATTTCATGTATAAAATTTGATATTGTAGATAAGTAATAACAACAAATTCCTCCCAAATTTAACAAATTTGAAAATTGTACCTGAGTTAGTGGATCTACAGATGCTATGGCAGCATCTACAACAACCTCCACAATATGCATATAGGGAGGATCCTCTTTGGAATTCATAAGCTATACAAAAAACATGTAGATCAATATTAATTGAAAACTATCAAACAATGAGTATTACCATGAGAAGAGGAATAATAATAATAAGGCCTAAAATAGAGAGTTATGTAATATTGCAAGTGTACATGAACCAACCAATATTCTAAACACCTTATGATAAATTAGAGAAGGATAATTAATCCTATTTATTTTCATAATATATCTTGACTATTAATATGGAACTTAGGTCATACAGGTGATGTAGATCATAGTCATTTAATTTCTATGTGTCTTGAAATTTCATAATTTTATTTTTAGAGAAAATTGTAGGCTCTCGAGCTCTATGTATGGATTTGTGTAAATTTTGATTGTACGGGTGAATCTTAATAGAAATTTCAAATTAACAGTGTTTGTTCATGAGTTAGAAGACCCCAAAATTTCCTGGTGATTGATAGAACACGTAGTGGAAGTTATCTAGATAATAGTTATTTTGAGCAACCTGTTAAAAGTAAAGTGTACAAAAATGAAGGCAAAAGTCAAGCTTCTCACTATAATTTTATAAATCATTATCTTAGACTAGGTATGAATGTGATATTAGGTATGAATGAGATGTTTGAATGATCTTAGGGGTGTAGGAATAAAAAAATGCCATCAGTTGAATGAAATATGACCATACAAGACAATATTAAGTCACAAAAAGGGTTATTACAGATATTCAAGAAGTAATTCATTAAATATGCGGAATGTATTTCTGGTATGTAGACTTTAGTTCTAGGCAGGTAACCAAGCTATATCCATTGTGTACATGAGAATGCAAATATAGAGAAACTTGATGAATAAAAATATATAATATGAGATTGGGTGTATAGAATTACATAGGGAGTATTGTTGGTAAACATGAACCAAGGGACCCATGATATATTTACAAGTGTAGGTAACTTATCCCTTATTGTCATCTCTTTGTTATTTAGAGAGAAGAGGGTTAATAAAAATTGAAGAGACCTAACAATGTTAGCAAGGTTAGTTATGCGTAAATCCTAAGAATCTAAAATAGATCCTTAGACGAAAGGTATGATAGAGAAAGAATTAGAGATGTAGTTCTCAACAAACATGTCTAACATAGAGGTAACTGTCCACGATCATGATAAAATGATATTTTGTATATCTAGGAGAGTCTTAAACTTAACCCTTGCACCATAAGAGCTTAATTTTTATGATGAAATTGTACTGGATAGAGTTATGGGATTGCAAACTACTATAGAAATACAAAATTATAAAATTCCATAATTAGAAATAAAGTCTAAAGAGAAACTAACCTACACAAAAGTCACGTGAGGTGTGCCAGTAGCCTCAGTGCCCAGAGCAGATGATGACCCTCTACGCTCCTGTATATAAAATACAAACATATTAATATATACATGTACACGTGAAACATTATATGCAAACATTAAAATTTGTATTTAATAATAAAATTGAAATGCCAAGCTGCAATAGCTAGTATTTCGATGTCGGATGTGTCCTTCACTGGATCTTGATGTTTAAAATGATAAAAATAGTTTTTACATGTTTGTACATGACGTATTCAAATACATATATATTAAAATCTCAAATGAAATATATATATATATATATATATATATATATATATATATATATATATATATATATATTTATTTATTTATTTGACATTTACCTATGAAAGAGCAAGATCATTTACACCAGTTCTAAAAACATCGGCCATCATCTCATGTAGAGAAAACAAATCATGTGATCTAGCAAATGATGTCTCGCATGTAGTGTATATGGCACCACATGATTCATATTGGTGTGGTGCGCTAGAACTAGCACCTCCTCTAACATCACCAAATGTAATCTGGTCATTATCTGATACCATGTCGGAGAAGCCAATTCTTCTCATATAGGATCACTCCAACAGACTAAACAATACCAAAATCATGAAAGTGCATACAAAATCAACTTAAATAATTATAATAGAATGATGCAGGTGATGTACATATAGTATGAGGAAACTGAAACTACCACCTAGATCAGTGGTGAATAACACTCACTAACTCATACTCAAAGTAGAGCTGACTCCACACAACTAGTAAGCTAACTTAGCACAATTTGTAAGGTAAATCAATAGAACTAGTACACGTAATCATTCTAAAAAACAATTGTAGAAGTAACACAAGTGTAATAATTATCCTAATAAAAAAAACAAAGGATAAATAATAACCTACACTAACATTAATGATTCTTTCCATAGCTAGAACAGTAAGTTTTGGAGCCACAATGGCACTTTCTAGAGCCAGAATGACTATTTCTAGAGCTGGAGTAGCTCTTCTGAGATCCCGAATGGTTATTTTCAGAGCCATAGTGGTTCTTTCCAAAGACATGTTAGAATTTTCATCAAAATGAGTATATGTTTATTTAATTTCAGTCACATGGTTTTTTACTGCAATTGTTGCTAAATAAGAGGGGCTCATATGGTCTTCATCCGAGACATCAATCCACATATTTCTATAATTTTAAACGTATGGTTAAGGAGACTATTAGAGATAGTCATATTTTGAGACCTACAATCAATAAATATAGCAACAACAACATGCCAATGTCCTCTTAAAATTGTTGGATAGTCAGCTTTTTAATTTTTAGGTTGCAAGATAATGAAATATACTAGATTTACCATTATTCAAATTCAACTATTACATATTTTATGACTCCCTCTGGTATAACAATGGATTGGTATACCATTTGGAGCATGGTTTTAGCTAATTGCAATCCTCTAAAAAGTAGTAGATTCATTCTATATGTTATCATTACATTAATAATAACTCCTAAATATACCATAACATTAGATATGGTTTGACCATCTATAGTAATAGAAATCACTGGACTCCTTGGATCTCCATATTTAGTTAAAAGCAAGTAATCAACTAATATTCCAGCAACATGATTTTTTTTATATTGTTTCTTTCTTCCTAGTGCCTTTATGTAGAAGATTTTAATCACCTAGTTAAGTTATAGAATATATATATATATATATATATATAATTTCTCTCAAGAGTGTAATATCAATATTTAATTTCCTTAATTCCTACATCAATGTGGATTCTTCCTTGGAAAACATTTCCTTCAATCTTTCAGGAAAGGGGTTTGTGTGATTATTCTTTTCCTCAACCTTTTCATTAGTCTGATTTTAAAATATAGTTTATCCTCTATTTTGGGGTTGTTCAATGTATTTCTAGATATCGAATGAAATTTATTGATGGAATTCACCTACATCATCTCTTCTTGTCGAGTTTCATTATTTGAGGTTAATTTATGCTTTTTGGATTTGGGATAGGTTGAGCTAGCAATTGTGTCTGAGTTTCTTGTCCTCCCTCTGGGTTTAATTGTGGCGGTGGCATATAATCTTGTTGTGGTGGAAACTATCTTGGTTGATTTAAGATTTTTTGTTGAGACCATTGTTGAGTTTACCATGGTTGTGGAATAATTCTTGGCATCCATTTTTGTTGATTGAATCGAGGCATCCATGACAATTGACTTGGGAAATTTATCCAATTATGTTGTGTCCAGTTAGTTTTCTCCCAAGTAGAGGGAAAGGTTTGGTTGAGCAACTGCATCATCTAAGGATTTTGAGGTATTGCAATAGGTCTTGGAGGGAAGGGCTTTGATTATTTTCCTACGGAGATATCTTATCTCTATTGCTTGTTGAGAATTTTTGTTAATATTTATTTCAAAACATGAGGACAGGTATAATCATTAGTTTCATGTTTTTTGATGTCATGAACAAAGCACACGTCTATGTGATCTAAAGGATAATCCTGTAAGGGATGCATTTTCCTACACCTAGAATAATACATGTTTAAAAGTTATTTGGTAGTATTGATTTTGGCTTTCAAACCATCGAAGGTAGAGGTAAGTTGTTTCAAGATATAAGTTTTACTATTAGATATTTGTTCCATGAGATGAAAAGTATCAGAGGAATATTTCATGGCTATGGTTTTCCCACCACTTCCCCTTGTTCTAGAAAAACTACTACATAGCTTAGAAATTTGTTAGAGGGAAAGATTTTTAACATCACCTCTTCCCATTAGATTAAGAGAATATATTGCTTATTCATCAAGTCCATTAGGAAATAATAATTTACTTACATCTTCATTGAGCTCATATCCACTTCTTCTATGGAAAAAAATTAATTTGTACAAATACTCTTCTAAATTTTCATTTTATTTTTATCACATTTGAAAGAATTCCTCCTTCATGTCCCTTCTCCTAAAATAATCCCAATGGTTTTCTAGAAATATAGTTTCTATTTCTTCCTAGTAGTGGATGGAATTAGGTTCCAACCCCATACGCCACCTCGTAGTAGAGTCTATGAGAGTGGAAGGAAAGATCTTGAGCTTTTGATTTTTAGTTTTATAGTCATATGTTTGGCATAATATTTGGAACTCAAAAATGAATTGATCTAGGTATTCTATAGACATTTCTCTAAAGTTCAGAAGAATAAATGGAGATATGTTTTTCAGAGGGGCATATTTGTCTTCTTTTAGGAGAATTATATAAGTGAAAATTTGTCTTATGGGTCTATTCCCATGGGGAGGGTCTTCTTCTCGATAACGATGTCTATAAAACAATTGTGTAATACATGAGTTTCAATTTCAACTTTATTCTCATTTTCTATCTTAGAGGTGTTGTTATTGGATTCTTCTAACAGATATTCACTTCATGTTACCAGTTGAGATATTTTACGTACGTATCTTCCCTTAGAGTCCCGAGGCATGTACATCAAATTTTATCTTGAAAAATAGAGGTTAGGATAATTAATAGTTATATAATATTTTCTTCAATGACATAAATTCCTCAAAAATGGCGGGTCACTATGGGTTCCGATCATTAAACCAAAAAAATTGTAGTTGATGTCATTTTTAACCAAGGATGTGACCATAGAAGTATGCATAGAAGGAAAGGAGTGTATAACTACTAAGTATGGTTTTTTTTATGTCGGGGGGGTGGGAGGCAAGGGGGTTAATTTTTTTCTCTTGATTACCTTGTTTATTTAGCTATCTAATGAAACTAACAACTTCTAATCTATTTGGAAATAAACAACAACTTCTTCTGTATTTTGAAATAAACAACTTCTAGTCTACTAAAATCAAAATCAAATAGTTTTTAATCTACTAAAATCACCACACAAAAAGGAATGCACTTTGAAAAATGAATCTATTCTAAAGAAAAATTGTAGTAAAGGAAATACATAGAAAGGAAAGTTTCAAGAATTGAAAATATAGTGTAAGAAAAGGATAATGAAAAAATTGAATGCCCAAATACTATAGTACTTAAAGTAATTATTACTAAGCATACTTAGAATTCAAAACTATGTAAAAAACATAAATACCAACAAAAAAATCGACTTCGGCCACTGCTCTTGCTCGACTTGGTTTGTTAAGAGGAATTTCTCAAAACAACATGTCTTTATTGATCACCAACAATTTTTACAAATAACAAATTTCAACCAAATTTCTTACATATGTCTATCTCTATTTCTGGTTACACACATTCCTATTTTCTAGATCTCTCAAGAAATTTTTATACCACTCCTCCAACACATGCCTAAGAATCTAGGCAATTGGATATGAGGGTAGTTTCAAAATTTTTTGCAACTCATAAAAAGGTCTTGGAAACTAAGATCCATATTTTTAGTCTTTACTAACTTCTTTAGCTTATCTTTAGTGGTGGCAACTATGTCAACTTAGTTTGTGATAGTAAGGCCTACTGATTATCATGAATTCATTACCCTGCACACATCATCACACATCTCCTCAATGCAATTAGTTAGAAAAAACATAATTAGTAGTCCACAATATTAGACAAGGATAAAAGAAATTATTTCTTACTTGGAAGAAATCCATTCCAACCATCCCATATATTGATTAATGTATTTGTAAACTTAAAAAGTATATAATTTATGATATAATGGGTCAATCAGTGAACGCATCACATGCTGAGGAATAAGATAATTTAAATGAATGACTCTATCAAGATCATGGTATCCATGGAATTATTTTGAAGATGTATCATTGTAATATATCTAGAACCAACACATCCTCGTCACCTTGCATCGAACTCCAACTTACCAAACATCACCATCAAGTATCGATGAAATGACTCGAAAACACTTTCTTGTACTGAACCCTTTATATGTTGCATTCATACCACTTATCATTATTACTAATTATGATTAACAATGTTTTAATAATTTAATAACATTTATCCACACTCAAATAAAATCTCACAATTGTAAAAAATCTCCATTACTGACAACTTTAATATGCATCTAATTGTCTTGGGAATTGAAATATTCCCAGTATCCTTTTATAGTGGTGGAAGAAGTAAACTAGGTCTGTGTCATCCACCAATATGTGAGCCACGGTGGCTAGTACAAAACAAGAAGTACGCACTGTTGCTGTCTTGCTTGCTAGTGATATGATTTTAGTGATAATTTCTTAGGAAAACTAGGCCATCTATAATTCATAACTGGAGATATGAGAATTGCGCTTTATATCATGTTTTACGATTATCGTCATTAATTAATTATCAAGATCATTCATTAATCCAAAACCAATTATTAAATAATTCATACATGTGGGGTATATATTTGAGGCAACTCCATATGTAGTGTCTTGCAATAGAGATGCCCATTATGTAACTAGCAATCGCACGTGAGGTGTGTGATGTTAACGCCGAAATCAAACTATTCTTAAGGCAGAAAAGCAATTGAAAAACACAATAAAGTAATTTGATATTTCTAGTTAGTAAATGAAAACCAAAATGAAGTAGTGAAAAGTGGAGAAGAAGAAAATATTCAGAGTCCAGAAGAAGTGGAGTAGCTTAAAAGGGAAGGTCCATCGCTGAATAAGAGGGGATTGTTAAGGATAGGGAACGAAGACGGGATTCCTCATATAAGTGTGATTGCAAAATTGCTGCTGAGAAAATGTGTCATAGCAAGTGAGTGGGAAAAGGGGTGACATCTGATAGGTAGACAAGGTGGGAATAATCGATATAGTTGTGAAGGAAAGTCATTGTGTTTCCATGCCCCCAATTTCAATAGTGGTTTTCTTTAAAGTAAATCCTTGAGTTTTTTGGATTGAAAACAATAAAGCCAAGTTAACTGGTAATTACCTTTGGTGACCTCTGGAAATTACGGTAGTTGGAACATGGGAGGGGTTTTTCATAAGGGCCCTGTATATCGATCAAATTAGACAATGAGTAATACAATCAGATATGGCCGACAAAAGAAGTTAACGTAAATAATGTCGACGATATAGTTTTGACATAAACATGCTTTATTCATCTGACGTGTGATAGTCACTCTCCAACCACTATGAGCCAGTGTACGGTAGATGAATGTTTGTGCTTCGCTGACCAAATACATCATAAGCATCGATGTCTATATCAGTTGCCAAAAATGGAGGCTTCTAGCCGTAATTAATTTTCTTGCAATATCAAGGTAACTCAAGCTAAAGTATATGTTAATTTCATAATGAACGATGATAATAACGATGAAACCCTATCTTGTACTTCAAAGATGGATTCAATTTTTCACGCGCGGGATCTCAACACAAGGAATCTAGAGCTAGAGGAAGGTTCCCTGACGAATATTCCAACATTGATCTTGGCACAGACAGACAATTGTCTGTTATACGACGATCCAGAGCTTCTCCACATCCGCTCTTGTCGTCCATTATTTTATGTGTTCAATTTTAAAGATACAAATTCGGTGTTGGAAGAACATAATTTTGAAGGCCTCACAACAATTTTGGTCATCTGACATGTGACAAGTTGTCTCCAACCACTGTGTGCCACATGTACGGGTGATAAATTTTAGTGCTTCGGTACCCAAATAAATTGTAATCGTTCATGTCTTTGTCAGTTGTCAGGGGGGGAGGAGGCTTCCGCTCATGGAAATGCCTTTCAGGATAATAACTCGAGCTTAATAAAAACATGAAAAACATATCAACAAAAATATTCAAAATACAATATACAAAACACTATTTATGTTAGTATATAAATATATGCAAATATAATTTATTATATATATTGAATAACTAAAGAATTTAAAAAACTTTAGAACATCATTAATAAAAACACTATATATAATATATATATTAAATAAATAAATATTTATTAAAAAACTATAAAACAAACCAGTAGTAATAACAATATACATATAGAATAAATAAATAAATAAATAAATTACAAAACATGATATATCAAATAAAAAATGGTCTACGACCTGTTTGGTAGCGACCATATATATTTGGCTATGAGAGAAATGATTTCATCACAAAAACATGCAAATCCATAAAAACTCGTTCGGAGAATTGTTTTGCTAAATCTCTAGAGAATTTTTTGGTTCACTCGCATAACTCTAAAGGATCTGTCGAGGAATTATCATTTCCTTACAGAAATGTGACAATGGAAGCAACAAAGAGACTGAACAATGGAATGCAGAGAAAATAACGAACGTTTAATCTAGCTTTGTCAGACGACGTATCGGGAACTCCAATTTGAGGCGGTTTTAGGATATTTATAAATCGAATAGCTAGAGCCCACCATTAAACAAGCCTTAGATGAGACAGTTCTCAGTAATATTTATTTGTTTCTTTCTCTTCATTCTCTTGAGCACACAAACTTGGAGCCGATGAAAATGTGACTGAGGGGAATGGTTAAGTCCTCACACGATCCAGGATGCCTCATCTCACTCCTCATTCTCTTGAGCACGCAAACTTGGAGCTGACGACAATGTGACTGAGGGGAATGGTTAAGTCACAGCATGATCCAGGATGCCTCGTATGATTGTTTAGATCAAACCAAGGTATTGTCATCAAGTTTGTGTGTTGTACATCTGCGAGTCGGTCTATATTGTCTATAACAACACCTAAATCATTGTAAAGGAGGGTTAAGGGGTTAAGGGGGCCATACCCCATACAAAAGGTGGAGAAAAAGATAAGACATTGAGGAATAAACAAGGCTGTCTCTTCTAGCAGCACAAAGAAACAAAACCAACACTAACATCTAACTAATAACAACAAACAAAAACCAGCAACTATCTCATCATTGTGACCCCTTTCCTTTAGATCTTTACTACATCTTAAGGGGAGAAATACTTCATTTCTTTTTCCCACTCACAACTTTCCAATCCTCTTCCATATTTGGATTTTCAATTCATTATTAAATTTAATGTTTAAAATTATTAAAAACACGATGTATTTGCACATAAACTATTATTAATAACTTTTAGTTTTAAAAAAAAAACTACAAAATATTTTACACCCTCATGTTAATCTATTTTAAAAAGTAAATATTATGAGTGAAAAATGATTTATATATTTAAAACAAACAAATCTCAATTAATTTTGTGGATTATAGAAAGGAGTAATTTTAAGTTGTTGAATATATATTCATCCTACAGTGATGAAAATTTCTTAGAAATTGTTGCACTTCATTTGATAAGATTAAATTAAATACACATTTCATTAAAAATATGTTTTAGAATATTTCTTTACAAATTTTAACATATTTCAAAGTCTAGGATGAGTTTGAACTTGACTTCCTTGGATTCATCAAAAAAATAATATGCTTAGAAAAATAATTCATTTCTATGTGGATTATTACATTAAATAAATGAGAATATTTGTTCACTATTTATAATATATTTTCTACCACATGTGTTAGTGCATTTTACGGGGTTGAATCACTACTTGTCTTCTTTTTCATCTCATTTTCTCTTTTCTCTAAGTTGTTCTCAAGTGTCAAAAATTGTCTTGTCTAGAGCATAAGTTCTGAATGACCCTAGTCTTTTCCTAAATCATCCCCAAACTTTTAACATATGTTACGAATGTTAGCATACTCATTGGGGTTTTTTAGTGGTGCCTTTTGGTTTGGGTGCACACATCTTTCAGGACCATTTTTTTTTTTTTTATTGTTACTTTTTTTTATTTTAAGTGTCATTAAAGGTCCTAATTTGAATTTAGATTGCATATAAATACAAAAGATTTACATTGTATTTACAAAAGGAATTCTAGATAGATTATTATTCACATGACTATATTGAGCAATTGCAAGAATTTTAGAGAAGATCAAACATTGAATAGGCATTCATTCATGTTAAGAAAATCGGTGAAAATATACAAGTTATATAGTACATATCACTAATATTCCTAGCTAAGGAATTACTACCATTACTACTTTCTATTTATAATATTATAGAAAAACACTCACATGTATATTACCTATTATAGAGGTGTCTTTTTACCCACTTAACACATGTTATTCCCTAGTTTATTTTCATGATGCCAACTTTGACCATCATAATTTCATTTACAAAAAAATAATGAGAGATGCAATCATATACATATCTTAAATTTTTAAACAAAAATAATTCATCCATTTCAAAATCTTCTTTATGTCAAAATCATATTTCAACTATCTAGAAAATAGTTAAATTTACTTATTACAATTTTAAAATGTTTGTAAGGTTGGGAGAATTGCATCACAGAGGCTATACTAACTATCACAGAGGGAATATTATCTATCATAGAATACCTACAATGAAAATATATTCTTTGGGTATCATTCAGTGCTTATCTATACACAAGTTACATTAACTATTTTGATGAAGGTCTTTAAATCGTCAAAGATGTGCAACTCGTTAATACCCTATTGTAATTATAGTTATATTTTAATCTCTATTATTTTTCCTCTATTCTTTCCCTTCTCATAACGCATTATGATATATCGTTTACCCTTTATCAATCATACATAGTTCAGCAGTAACCAATTTCATTTTTAAAATGTGGTTGTATTTTAGCTTCCCTCATATTTTGTAAATCCATATTTGTATTTTGACTTCCATCTACTCTAGTTTTATTCATGTATATATTTTAGCTTCCCTGTCCTAGTAATATTTTCTTTCTTGGTGTATGTTATCCCAATTTTACCCCCCACCCAAGGCAAAATTGATCAAACACTACCGTGCACATAAGAAAATCTAAGGGGCATTTCAAACCTGCAAACTCGCAATCGATCCCAAATCTGAGGGGCAGGTGGACTCGACAATGGAGGAACAAGGTCAGCAGAAGGTTCTGAACAATGTTAAAGGAGATCAAAGCTCGACAGGAGAAGATTGAAGAAAGGGCTCGAAGTTTCAGATTTCATATACGGAGTCGACTCAAAGCCAAGAAGTAGGGTTGAAAGAAGCCTCCACTTAGTCAGAACCCAATGAGGTAGTGTTCACTCGAGGCCCTGAATCAACTAAGTATAGAGAAAAACTGCGGAGGGTGATACGTGCCTTAATGACGTAATTTGAAGGGTCAAGCCCAACAGGTGGTCTCTTAATGTGTGCCAGTATGCATGTGTATCATTGGTGCACCTTCAAGGGTCGAAGCAAAAGGTGGTCCCCCAAACAAGTGCGGAGCTTCCACGTGTCCTAGGTCCAAAAACAAAATAGAGCCGACAGTGTAAAAGTATTAGGCCAGCGGACGACGCCATGTGTCTCATCAGTGCACCTTTAAGGGTCGAAGCCAAAGGCAGTTCCCCAAAAAAGAGTGATCTCTATATGTGTCTAGGGTCCAACATTCATTCCTAAATGGGCAACAGGCCCAAATCAGCTAAGTATAAGAGATTCTGTGGAAGCCTCCATGTGTCATCTCGACGCATTTTCAAAGGAAAAATCTAGAGGCAGGTCCCAAATGTGCACCAGCTCTCCACGTGTCCCATCGGTGCACCTCTGAAGCTTAGGTCCAAAAAGAGTTTCTAAATGTGTGCAGAATCTCCATGTGTCTAAGGTCAAACAAAATTCAAATGGGTAGCGGGCCAATATCAGTTAAGTATAAAAGGGCTGGTGGAAGCCTCCATGTGTCATCTCAGTGCAACTTCAAATCTTAAAATCTGGAGGTGGTCCCCAAATGAGCGCAGGATCGTCACATGGCCAGAAGTCAAAATGGAAGGCAGAACTAGCCAGAATTGGCTAAGTAAAGAATAGGTTAGCGGAAGCCTCCATGTGACTTGTCCATGCAACTTCAAAGGTAAAATTTGGGGCTAGTTTCCTAATAAGCGCGAAACCTCCATGTGTTAAGGTTAAGACATATTGCCCCACCAAAAAAAAGGGACTTAGCTAAAATATAATTAAACAAAGAAAAACCACAGAAGGAACAACGTGTCTCTTCGGCGCTCTTTCAAGAGGTGAATCTGAAAGTAGTTCCCAAACATGCGCCAGCTCACTATGTAGTCAGGGACCAAGAAAGGCAGTAGGGAAAATTGGCTAAGTACAATTACATCAGTGGAAGTCGCCACGTCCCTCATTTCTGCAACTTCAAAGGTAAAATTTGAGGTAAGTTTCCAAATGAGCACAAAGCCTCCTCATATCTTTAGTCAGGAAGAATGTCTTCACCAATGGGAGCGACTTAGGAAGAATACAAAGGAAATAGAGGAGACCCGCAGATGATGCCATGTGTCTCTTCGGCGTAACTTCAATAGTGTTGAGGAGGGGGAAAAATATCAAGGCGTGTGGGGATGCCACGTGGATCTTGCACATATGGACTCTTTTAAATATTATGAGCTTGCGACCCTGATCTTCTGAAAGCCATAAATTTTGATTAGAATCTCATATTCGAGCAGGAGAGGACATTTTGGAAAGCTATCGGCACTAGCTTCTCACCCACCACCTTCATGTTTCAGTCCACCATTTTGAGGTTGTCAAGTCTCTCACCTACTGTCATAATGAAGGAAAGACCTCCTTCTTTCCCAACAAGGAACAACATGTGAAGGCATGGACTCTATCAAGGAACCCATCATTGTTGCAGGTGAATTTTAATGCATATCTTAGGGTGGTTTAGGTAGGATTCGAATTCTTCCCTCTCTCCTTCTCTCTTTCTTCTATATATTGTAAATGAGGGGCATATTTTTAGAGGTTGCTCATTGTTTCTCTCCTGCTAAATCTCTCTTTTTTTCCTTAGGGTAGAATGTAGAGTCTAAGCCTCCTCTCATGGCTCTGTAATGGCATTTTCTTGCCTCTTACCCACCGATGATATACTATGTGAACTCATGGATCAATAAAATCTATTTTGTGATGTATTTTGTCCATGCTTCACTTATTTCATTGTCTCTTCTTTCCTCTCATCATTGCAGGGTCTAATGTGCATATCTCTTATGTCTATTGAATTGGTGTTTTGTGTGAAATTCATCTCTAGTTTATGGTGCATCTTGTCCACCCTCTCCTTGGCTCACCTCTCTCCACTTTAGGCAGTTATATTTTTTATCAGCCACTTCCTTTTATGGTGTATCAGTGCTTAGTGTAGGCTCTATTTTTATGTATTTCTCCCTCTCCCTATATCCTTGGAAGGTTAGAAATTACGATTAGATAGTTTTCCTGCACTAGAGTAGCTTATGGCAGGTATTTTAGGAAGCAGGAAATAGCCTTCTCTGAAGGTCCATCTCAAGTTCTCAATTCGCACAGCTTGAGAGAATCTCCAATGTTATGCAATTACACCGGATGCCCCAATCAATTCCCAAGCCATTCGAGGGTTGTGTAATTTTGCTACAACAATGTCATTGTTGGGACTTTACATGAATAAGAAAGTAATGAAATCATTTTTTAAAAGTGTCAAACATTTAGATGAATATGCCTCTAGTATTATTTGATGATTGGATTTAACACTGATTGCCAACATGGAACTATCAAGACCTTGTATTTAGTAAAATAGTTAGAAGATAGTATGGTCTTAGATATTTGACCTTTATGGTAACAAGGGATGAAATCTGTCATCTCTAATTTCATGTTAATAATATTTTTTAGGACAACCTAATGTTATTTCAAACCTTTTATTACAACTTACTCTTTTTTAATTGCACCCATTTAATTAATCTACCAGTCTTTAGCCTTTGTTACCCCTTTATAAGTACCGCTTCAACATATTATTTGTATGAATTTTCAACATAATTTATGGTAATGAAAGGGATTTCCTCAGTGAAATATTGGGTTGGATATTTAATTAATTCTTGTAAATCAACATAATTTGGGACTTCAAAACATCTTGGTGGGGAATGAAATTTGGATCCTAGACTTTGATTATGGAAAAAATTATACATTTATACAAATATTATTTGAGTGAAGTGATATAGGGTGTTTTGGTTATGATTTTAGCCATTGTTGAATGTAAATAAAGGTATAATGGAGAAAAGTATAAGATGATTTGGAGTTGTGGGGTATTATTACTAGTTTCAATATTTGAAGCATGTGAATTAATCGTCTCACTAATAAAAAATAATCATAACTAATTTCAAGAAATGTTTTCACTTCCACTTTAGAATAACAATTTGTTTGTTTATTATAATCTTATAATGTCTCGGTACTAGATATTTTATTAATAAAAGAATAGAATATATGAATAGGGAATAACTTAAATATATAATTAGTATGTTGTACAAAGTTATGAATATATAGAAAAGTAATAATGATGTCAAAATGATAGTTTATTAGAAATATCACAATTTATTACAAACTCATTCTGATTTAGAAAAGATGTATAGTACATTTTCGATGTTGAAAAATGATTCAATCATACATATACTAAATGATATAGGAAATTTGTAAAATACATATTCTCAATTTTTTTGATCTTAATGGGGATGGATAATATAACCTCTAGTAAATCCAAACACAAGTGGTTAGATTATTACACCTTTTTTGCAAAAAAAATTAAAAATTAATCTTAAGAGTGATGTATTAGTAATCTATATTGTATTTTAATATTTGAATGTATTCATTTTTTTTAATAAAAATCAAACATTCTTTATCGCCTCCCACATAACTAGTTTACTAGGGACTGAAAAATGTTTTATTTATATTTTAAAATAAAAATTGCTATCAATTTTATACATTATAGGAGGACGGATATTTAAATTGAAGGGTAATATATTCATTCATCTCTTATATGATAAGAAGTTACAAAATAGTTATACTTTTGATTTAATAAAAATCAAATCTTAATCAGACTACTGAGATCAAATAGATAGTGTTGGTACCCATTTGTGTTTTTCCTATTTTCAATGTTTTTCTGCCCCTTGAATCCTTTTTCAGTAAGATAGATCAATGAGGTATCTATTTTGAGGAGGGAATCTCCTTCCTATTATATCTACTATGGTCAGACTGATGAGTATGCAGTTGGTCTTATCATTATTATGAAGGTTTTTAAAATTCCGCATACTTAAGATACAAAACCGTTTGTATTTTGGTGCAAAATTGGGACTTCGAAAGTGTTTGGATAAATGTGACTTTGGTGAGTGCAGTTTATCCCCAAAGCACGAAGGTTAAGTGTTTCCAGAAGTGCATGACTGAATCTAAAAATAAACCCTAGAGTTCCCTCAGAACTCTGATCATGGTTGTACCTTCCATAGTAAGAACGGATGTGTGTTATGTGTTTTCAGGATTTTACCTGAGACTATTCAAAAATTTAGTTTCACCCTAACATCGGATAAAATGTCCTTATTTGATATTACAAAATAAATAATAGTTCGGGGCATGGGACCCGATTTATTGTTGTTTGGATTTGAAGCAATCTATGAGTTTTCTTCTTGACCGAGTTGACTCGTTGAATTCAGAAAAGAGTAAACAAAAGCAAGGTTACAAAGGCCCAATTCTTTTCCCCATGTTTTGGTGTAATGATGTGCGATATATGAAGGTTCATCCATGAGATGGAGTGTTTATTTTGAGGGTGTTATTATTTACAAAAAAGGAATACAAATAAAATGTCAGATATGCATGAATTTTTTAAAGAAACGTTATTTGCACATGTCACACATTTCAAAAATAGAAAGTTCACTCAGAGCAAAAATTACAGTAAAAAAATTGGGGTTCTAAATAAGGGCCCCCAATCCTCCGCTATATAATTCTACGATAAAAATAAGAAAACACAAGATACATTGAGATACATATAATATAGTGGCATGTAAATCAAACGTCCATTGCTTCAGTCACATTTGGGGCACCCTTCAGAAACTGGCCTCGATGCCAAATGAAGTCTTCATGAGCCATGATGATGAAGACTAATTGTATGTATCCCACTAGGCCCCTCGACATCCCTTTCGCACGATACTCGGGGATGCTCATTCTCGGCCCATTCAAAATGTCAACCAGCGCCTTCCTCCTTTAAAGCGTGTTCACCCAATCACATAGACTGGGCCCTCCCCTTTCATATATGCCTTAGTGAGCCAGCCTCTGGTCAGATTGGCCTCTTGAACTGTGGTCACATCATAAATTCATGTGTCAAGGAGGGAATGCCTTTTCTTGTATTGAAATGAATGCATTTCGAACACAACTTTGATATCCTCCATAGAAGACTCTAAAGCCGCAAGTCACTCATGTGTTCTACTCATGCGATAATATGAACATGGACCTTCTTTATTTAGTTCCTATGGATGAGCCGAAAGAGGGAGCTCTATTTCTAGTAAGGAAGGGACATAATAGGCCTTCAACATGTGTCAATGGTTGTCATAAACACATGGGAAATTGTGAGACAAGTGATTCCTCAGTAAATTTGGAGTTAAATGGAATTCTAGGCGGACCCGGTGGAAGTGCAAGTTTTTGAAATGAGGGAAGGAAGGACACATTTCAGCCAAGAGATTAAAGAATGACAACTCTAGGGCTGCCTAATGAGGGAAACCTTTGGGATTGGCTCTATTATTTGGAGCACTAGAAACCTGATGAATTAGAGCCTCATTCCACCATGAGAGTTTGCAAATTTGGCATATGTGGGCCAATTCTTCCACTGAAGGATTTGAACTGAAGGGAGATGAGGCCATTCCTGAGAACAGTGATATGGAATGGGACAATAGAAAGGGAAATGACTTTGAAATTTTCTAGATGGTAGTGTAAATTGGAAAGAAAAAGACTTTGAAAAATATAAGTGACGAATGGAAGGATGGTAGACCATTTAAATAGCCATGACATTGGCGTTGATGTGGTAAAGGACATCATTTTTATATTAATACCGTATCTCATTGCAAGTTAAAGGTACATGTGAGGTGTAAATAAATATTAACTTTTTATGGAGAACGTGTCACTGGAGACAGATTAAAAGCCCACGCATTTCAAAATTTCTTGTCACATTAAAATTTCGAGCCATGCATGCTCATACACATGTGGAAATTTTAAATGTTAAATATGACATAGGAACGACTCAGTGGCAATTGGCAGAATTGGCGGCCATTTGTGAGTAGTTATTTGCATTTTTTGTGGTGGCCCCAAGTTATTGTATGGAGTGCTAATTGATTGGAGATCTGAGGAATATGCTCTAAAACCTGGAGATGATAATATGATATATAAGATGAAAGAGATTTTCTTTTAGGAGAAGAGGCTATTTTTGGAAAAAAGGGCTTGGAAAGAAGGAAAAGGGTGGGAAGATCTTTAAGGAAAAAATTGGAAGGAATTCACAGTGTCATTACTAGCCAAAATGAGGGATCTTGTTTTGGTGAAGGTTTTTTCCTTTGTAACCCAATAATGAGGAAATTATCTTAAGATGATTGCACATGTATAGTCAGAAAGGATTTGAGAGGATTAATATATGTTTCCCTTGTCTTTTTGTAAGTTTAGTGGGTTTAGCATTGAAAATTTATCAGGGCGTATGGTTTCTTTTTGTTTTGATTGTGAAATATTTTTTAGTGCAGGAGTTCAATGTTTCTTTTGTTATTATTTTGTGTGAATCATGGTTGTAATTCAATTCCTAAAATATCTTGCAACTATTAATCTCTTGTCTAGGAAAGGTGCGAGTATTTGGCACTTTCTGGGTACCTAAAAGTGTCATTTTTGAATCCTGTAAAAATATCCTTAGATAATGAGTAGGATTTTGGGGTATGATTTGTAAATCTTTAGGGTGCCTTGATACAGACCATTCAACATGATTTACATGGAATAATTTAACCTTAGGTGTACTAGGCTGGATTTTCAGGAATTTGTAATTTGGTCTTCCTAGAGCCTTCCTTGCAGGCTAGTGTCCTGCAAGAGGCCGATTCATTTCTTTTCCCATATTCATGTAGTAATGGGGAGATATGATGGTCGGCATTAATTTTGGAATTCCCCCAATTACCCTTAGGGTCTTTTTTCCCTTTCCCTTTCTTTGTCTGAAATTCCTCTTATCCCCACTAAAAGTCTAAGTAAACTTTGGGAAATATCTTAACACCGTAAGTGGATCTAAGGCTATTTATTCATACTATACCAATACGCCCCAAAAAACACTTTACCGATGTGTATAAATTACGTGTTCTCAACCCCAATCTGGAATCCCCATCGTTGACCCATTAACAACTTGTGAAAACCTGCAGGATCGATGTGCGGGTTGGGATAACACTACTGTTTAGTAGTCCATGTCGGGTCCCTAGGTGTTTGTAATTCTTAGGTGACCACGCTTTCTGAGAGTGTGTTGCATCTGGTGTCTGCACCTAATCCCAATAATCTGACCCTATGGATCAAATATTTCCTTCGAGAATCTTGTTTTACTCTACATCCCCTTGACCGCATTTTTGTTCCTCTCACCCCCACCAAGATAGAGCTCAAAATAAATAGGGACACTAACCACACCCTTTCTTTGGGTGCCTCCCTTTTCACTACCTCGGTAAGGGTTGGTGGACAAATGGAGAAGGACCCCACCCTCAGCTGCAAAACAAAATTTCATGTGGGCCTAACTCTATTTCCCTTCTTCTTTCCATGATTTTCAAGCCCCATTTCCCTTCCCCCTGGGTGGGTGTAGATTCGGGAGCCAACATGTTTCTTGTGTCATTGGTGGGGAAAAACATTAGATACTCGTCTGGGTTTTTTATTTGAACTTTTTTTATTGATATTTAACGAAATTTAAAAATGTGTTTTGATATGTGATTTACTCTCATTATGTCATATGATTTATTTTTCTAGAGTTATCAGTCTAGAGAAAACTTCGTTATCCTTTTGATTGTAGTAGACTAATGTTTTTTCATTCTAATCAGGTTTAATTGAATTTATATGTCTTTTTTATACTTTTTGGTCAATGTTTACCATTATGTTATCTAGACTTCATATGCTTAAGATTTATATATAAAAATCAATTTGAATCATTTCATGGGTATTTTTGGTAGAGTTAAGTCCCTTTTAAACAAATTTTGTTCAAACCCTTGGACTTACAAAAAATATGTGGATACCCCCATCAGATCCCTATCGGTATTAAACTAAAATTTCCTATATTTCAATGCTATGGTGATATTCTTGTGAAATAAAATCTCGTCATGTTTGAAGAAATGATGCATAAATACCATGTGAGTTATGAAGATGTTTTTATCAGTTCATTTATACAAATGCTACAACAAGATTCTAGAGAAAAGTTTAAATCTTTACCTCATAGCTCTATATGTTCATGGATGGAAATGGTAAATTTATTTGGAAATCAATTCAGTGATTACCCTACTTCCTTTTTCTATGGACATGATGAAGATTTCTTGTACTTGCTTGAAGAAATAAGGTTCATGTGTTTTAGGAATGAAGAAATCGACACTGCAGGATATGTAGCAGGTGTTAAGACATTGATTGATGATTATGTTGGGAAGAATGATTAGATTGGTTATGTTTTTCTCTAGTGTGAAAAATGTTTTATGCCCCATGCCCCATGTGTTGTGGAAAATGTGCTCAATGTTGATAAAATAAAAATAGACACTGAAGAATGAAATGTATTACCTGGTTCCACAAAAAAAAGTTGTGGGGTGTCTTCAAATAACATCCTATGTTACCAAAAAACTGATGATTATTGGAATATTTTCTCTAGAGTATGTCAGGATTTTATCAAAGGTTTTGATGCGGTGGTTTTAGACATAGGTTATATTTCATATGCTTGTAATTTTATTCTGGTAAAGGATGAAATGATTGCTAAATGTAATGGTAGTTTCCCCTCAATAAAAGATAAATGTTATTTTCTTGATATAATAGTGGAGCACGAGAAACATCTCAGATAATGGTATGAGTTGTCAAAAGACATGAATTTTGATGAGTCGATATCCTTATATGTCCCTGAAATTGGTGTCAAAACCTTACGTAAAGGGGAAGATCACTTTCGTAACAATACTGAGAATGTTGTATAGGTCAAAGAAAGGTATAATGATAGTTATTTGGTTTTGGTCCCATAGGATGTTAGTACTGGATGGTCTGTAAATTAGGGGGTATATGATCTTGATCCTTTATTTTCTGATTAAGTGATAGAGCAGTCCTTATTTCAAAAAATCTTGGGAATGCAATGGGTTATTTCAGCTAAGGATTATAATTTTCAAATACATGTCAGTTCCCCCCTTCAAAAAATGAGATTGATGTGTGTGTGAAGTTTGGTTTCTGTTCCCCAAATGTTGATAAAAATGCAATATAAATATACTGTCTCTTTTCAAAATTAGATATGGTAAATATGAGTAAAGGTGAGTAACTTGACCATTTTCTTGATGTTGATGTTGAGTTTAGAAAGAATTGGATGAATGGCGATTTATCTACTCTGGAAAGAGAGATATTTACTAGAAATCTTGAGAAACACATGCAAGTCTTTGGAATGTTGTATCATGTGGTGTGTCATGGAAATGGAATTATATATGAATGGACTGTGCCTAGAGGGAAGAGAGGATCTATGGGTGTTATGACCCTAGAATGTTGGCTAAGTACAAAAAGCACGTATGCATGCAAGTCCTAGTTGAAGAGAGGCACGCAAGGACAGAGTGCATATGGTAGGGTTTAAGAAAAGGGTTTAAGGAAGCTCGTGGCCCATGTGGCATGCGTAGAAAGAACCAAGGGTCTAGGACAGCCAAATTGGGTGTTCAGGACAGAACACATAAAAAGCATGACCCGACTATTCATGATGTTTGGATAAGGTGCTAGCCTAGCGACAAGTTGCCCTAGGAAGGAACATGCATGCGGTAGAAAATTATAGAAGCACATCATGGTGAAAAGTGGAAATCTCATACCTATGAGAGCATGCTCACATAGAGGACCACATTACAACACTCGGCATTGGATCTGAGGCATTGTAGGATTAGTTGGCATCCTTGAGAGGCTATAAATACTAGCACTTGTAGAGTAAACATGGAGGAACAAAAAGAGAGGGTGGAGCTCTACAAAAATACTACAAGAACTCTGTTAATGGGTAATTTCTCTTGAGAAAGGATGTATAATGGGTATGGGGATTGTAATTTTTCTTTGATAGCCTAGCTACATTAGTATAGTTGAAAAGAATGACTATGGTATGTTCCTCTATGGCATTCTGTAATGGCTCCATGGGTGTAATGAGGTTACCAATTAAATGAATATGAATATCAATGATTCGGATGCATACGACTTTCTCATAGGTTCTCTTTCATTTATGTTTATGCTAAGTATGGATGTTTGTATACTTCTTTCTATTATGGTGCAAGTTATATAATCTGTTAAGTGCTTCCTATCTATAATGACTATAAGGATCTAGAGGTCGTTCTGAGCTCTATGGTTCTTGAATGTCTCAACCCCATTTAAATCTCTTAAGCACCAATCATAGATGATGATATTTCCCACAAAACTCACCTAAATAAGAGATTCATCACCCGTGCATGCCTTGGGTGAGCATCCAGCATCTATTGGGTGATAGGATGGCACGCACGAAGTTCCTTTCTTTTATGATAAGGGTAAAAATGACTACATCTTGGTTCCATTTCCGGGACTCTTTTCGAAGTTGTAGTGGGAAATAGCATACAACATGATATGTGTAGTGAGTAATGACAGAACAGTTAACTTTGGAAAGTGTTGAATCATGGTTTAAGAGCACGGAGGATTAATTTACTCAGAGATTCAGCATTGGACCTGAGTTTGATGCACGTAATTAGGTAGAAGAGAACCTCTACCATGATTTATATGAAAAATTTTTCTATTGTTTCCTAGTAGAGCTGTATGAATAGCTCTCAACGTATGAGTCTAGATCAAGTTGGTGCTATGGATTATACATGTGGACCCAAGAAGATTACCATGGGCTGCAAGATGTAGATTTGACATGGACCCATGTTGTGGATCATTAGTGGAAAGGAGTACTGGCTAGCCACACTCTGGAGTATGCCATTTCTACATATTCTTGTCTGGAGGTTGCCAAGTTTGAGTTTTTGTGGGAGCCTAGAGGATCATTTCTACATGTTATCCCCTTGGAAATGAAGATCCTGGTTGTTACTTTGGGTTAAGAGGCATTTCCATTGACCGGCTAGACCATTTCTACTACTAGGCGAGGGAGCTAGGGTGGAGGAAGATGACAAATTTTATGATGGACAAGGAAAGGGAGGAGAGATGGCTCAAGTATAGTGAAGCGCGTGAAAGGGATATTTCTAGATGATGCAAGGCTACAAGTGTGATGGATTTATGGAGGTAGATGTTATGGGAAGGAGTCGAGGTTCACATGGAGGACATTGAACCTGAGCAGTCTGTGCTACCCTATCTTAGGAAGCGCGTAAGAGAGACCCCTTCGGCTTCTGGTGAGATTTTGTCGAGTGGAGAAAGAAGATTCATTGGCATGTATCTAAACCCACCCAGTGACCAAACCCTGGTGCTTGGTTTTCCAGTACAAGGAAGGAGTATCGTTAACCTAGTTGATATTAGTGAAAGTGACAGACCTACACCTAGGACGTACAATTTTTCAGTTCCCACTTCTATGGCTATGCATATTCTAGTATTCAGAGGAGTCTTTGGAGAAGGAGCTAGTATACAAGCCCTCAATATCACGTCTAGGAGTGGCACAGGGTATAATAGTGGTAGTAGGGCACTATTAAAGACTATCAGCGCACAATTCAGTGGAACCGTGGGGACACTTGGCACAACTACTATAGGACCTGGTGGGTTAGGGGGCATAGGAATGAGTGGACCTAGTGGTTTTGGTGGATCTGGTGACTCAAGAGGCATGATACCTAGCAGACCTGGTGGATCTGGCAGTGGAGGAAACACCAGAGAAAACTAAGGCTCTAGCTCAGGAGGACAAGGGTCCAAGCCACCCCCTCAAGTTTTTTTTTGAAATTTCATTGCACTTACTAGATTACATAGGTATTGAGGATGTTGTGGAACATGTTCACAAGTGTTAGCTTCTTTGGTGCACAAAGGGTATCACAACCCTAGAGCAGAAGGCTAGTCAGTTTGTAACTACGTTGCAAGGGCGGGCACATAGCTAGTATAGGAAATATGACCCCCATAAAAAAGTGGTGGATTATACTGCTTTAAAGAATGCATTCTTGGATGAATTCCACATGTCTGAGTTTGAACAGAAGAGTATCAACACTTTGAAGGATATTTAACAAGGAATGGCAGAGATTTTGTCAGAGTATGACACATGCTTCAAAACTCTCTTGTCAAAATTATCATATGATATTCACCCTTCACAGCATGCTCAGTGGTTTTTTGGAGGATTGATCACACCTTTTATATGGGATTTATTGCATAAAACTTTCAAAGACCCGTGTAAAGCATTGGAAGTTTCACTGCTTGCCGAGGCTTTTGGTAGTATTGATACTAGTGTTAGCCCATTCCTGGAGGCTCAAATTGCTCTTATGGCTAGGCAGCTAGAAAAATTGTCTAGAAACGCATCCCATGAGACTCTCAGTGGTTTATGGTGCATGGATTGTGAAGTAGAGGGGCATGTCAAGGGTGATTGGCCCTGGAGGACGGTACGAGCCATGACAGTAGATTGTGAAATTTGTCATGGGGACCATGATGCAAGTAGATGCCCATTATTACAACGTTTAATTTGGAATAATTTTTCTTGTTACTATAAGATCTACACCTCTATAACCCATGATACTAAGGATTGTAGGCTCATTGATCAGATCCATGAGGCCGTTGATCATGGGGTGCGCCAAACGATTATTGCTAGTAGTTCCAAGGGTGATGATCTCCGTTATGAGGAGCACACAGGTGGAGGCACACACGGAAGGGTTTTTCGAGGAGGATTCCATGGTCATCGTAACTACAAGGGAGGAAGGACTGAGTTCTCATGAGGAAACTGTTTTAATTGTGGGTCTACAGAGCATTAGAAATGAGAGTTCCTAGACCTATTGTAGTGCTCATGGTGCAGAAAGAAGCACAAATATGAGAAGTGCCCAGAGTTATTTGAGCACATGAGTCGGCAACACCAGAAAGAGAAGGACATTACAATGGTTGGCATTAAAAAGGTAGACACATAGTGGATGCCATGGGTAACACGGGATGCAGGTTTGGAACTAGTTTTGGTAACAATAAGAGTAGAAGCCACACACGCATAAGAGATACCAAGGCAGAAGAACCTGGTTTCGAGGGAGGAAGTAGTTCATGGAAAGTACCCAGACCATGCACGTCAAAAGGAGGTATATTATGACACCATGTATGCTATTTGGAGTTTAAAAGGGGAGATACAATGTCTAAAGGAGAAGTCCAGGAGGAGGGAACAAGGAAAGAGAGTTGAGGTGCCAAGGGAAGACCTGGAGGGGATCAACGAAGTATGTAAAATGCTATGGCAAGAGAATATTATTCCCACAAGAGGATATTATTCCTTTGTTAGGATCATGGTTAAGAGAGAAAGTATCACGCACCGGAGGAGAGCATGAGAGCAAGGTATTACACGCAAACCTTCCCCCTCACAGCCTTGACTATGAAAAGGAGATTACATTGAATGTAGTTGTAGATGGATGGATCCTTAGTAATATCCTCATTGACATAGGCTCGAAGGTCAATGTTCTAACTCTGGATGCATGCAATTATATGGGAAGACCCACATTACAGCCATCTTTGAATGTGATGTATATGGTAAACAAGACTAAGGCAATGCCCATCGGTGTCCTAAAGGATGTAGCTATCACTATCCAGGGAGCTATGTTTACTGGAGACTTCGAAGTATTGGTGCTCGCCAAGGCAGACAATTTTCTAGCACTCCTTAGATGCCCATGGTGTTATAAGAACAATGCAGACCTTTAGTTTAATAAGGGGTAGATCTGATTTGAAAATGAGGAGGAACAGGTCATTATACCCCTGGCCGATGGGAAGTTGACACCCTATATTGAACCCCTAGGATAAGAAGCTCTGGATAGGATATATATGCACTCAATTAGAGACCTAGAGATAATACATCTTACCGATGGTGTTATCCATTTTGATGATGCTCAATTAGTAAGTTACACCACTAGCCTAGCATGTGATAATTGGGTGCATGGAACATATGAATTGATCAAATTACAGTTGAGAGGATCAGTAAATAAAGTAACGAAGGCGTGCATGGTCCAGTGCCTAGGAGGAAAAAAATTACCTATGTATTTAGGATGGGCCTTCCCTGAGATCTTTTTATAGTAGATGGAAGCTCAGTGGAAGGAGGAGAAGGAACAAAGAGGGATGCTAAGTTATGTCTTACTCGGCACACTGGCACGGTGGTAGACTACACATCAACAAAGCCTTTCAGAGTGGTGCGAGATGAGAATTGCTCTCTTTGTCATATTTTCTAGAAATAACATGCCCACCATCATCAAGGACTACCATGGTAAGGAACCCACATCTTTCCACATGTAGAAGTGTGAGAGGATCTAGAGAGAAGGCACGGAAGCTTTACCACCATCCCTTTGGGTACACAAGTTGTGTTCTACACTACAGGGTTGTGCACACACATGGTACGTAAATTCTGAGACACGCCGCTAAACAATAAATTGGCAAGAGCTAGTAGCTCACCTCATTCAAATATTTTAATATCGAAGTACCAAACCATAAATTTATAAGGCATTGTAAGTTGTTAAGCACCTTATAATGGGGGATAGTGTCATGGCAGAAGATAGGCTGTTGGAACTGCTAGGTGAACCAGGTTTGGAGGCGTGCTTTGAAAAAGAAGTAGAAGAAATAGAAGAGTTACAGTTTGGGTGCATGTGTTGGGAAAATGAGAAAGGGAAGTTTGTATATGTGATTGATGGGGAGGAATCAGAAAGATTGGATGTTAGCCATTCTGTTGAGATGTGCGAGGTGGTGGAATATGCTGATACTTTCTTGCACACCTACCATGAGCCCTTAAAGACAAAGAAGGTAATCATTGGCTCAAAAGAGGAACCTAAGGAGGCTATCATTGGATATTACTAGTCGGAGAAGGAAGTCTCTAAGGTCATAGATCTATTGCGTGAATTTTAGGATTTATTCCCGCGTAGGTACCATGAGCTCAAAGGCATCCACTGTTCCTTGGGGGAGATGAGGATAAAATTGAAGGACGGTGCGTGCTCGGTTAAGAAGAGACCTTACCAGATGAATCCCAATTTTCATGTAAAGGCTAAGGAGGAGATAGATAAAATTGTAGCTTCTTGGATCATTGAGGCAGTGGAAGAGTTAGAATCGATAAGTCTGATAGTAATCAACATCAAGAAGGATGAGTGGATTACGATCTACATGGATTATAGGGTGTTGAACGCAATTTGTGTCATTGATCCTTTTCTAACCCCCTTCACTGAAAATATTATGGAAGGAGTCACTAGGCACAAAATCTATTCCTTTACAGATGAATTTTTGGGTTACCACCAAGTCCATATTGCAAAGGAGGACCAGGAGAAGACAACTTTCACCACTGAGTGGGGAAGTTTTGCATACACTGTCATGCCCTCTAGTTTGAAGAATGTGCCCATTTTTTTTGCACATAGTGGTGCAAGCGTTCCAGAACTTCATCCATAAGTTTCTTCAGGTCTATTTGGATAATTGGACAATGTATGGACTAGTAAAAGACCATTGTGACAATTTGAGGTTAATGTTTGAAAGGTGTAGATAGTTGAGGATATCCCTCAACATTAAGAAGTGTGTATTTACTACACCATTTGGGAATTTATTGGGGTACATCATATGCAAGGAGGGATTCCTAGTGGATCCTGCCAATGTTGCAGTTATTTTGGGATTGGGGGAACCTACTAGACAAAGCGCAGTGTGCATATTTCTTAGGCATATAGGTTATTACAGAAAATTCATCAAGGGGTATGCCAAGATATCTACGCCTCTAGAAGAATTGATTAGACATAAAAGTGCCTTCCATTGGCGAGAGGTGCAACATAAGGAGTTTGACACTTTAAAGAATAGGCTTATCACCATGCCTATATTATGTTTTCCCTCTTGGGACAAGCCCTTCCATGTCCATGTAGATGCCTCAGGAACTGCCATTTGCAGTAGTGCTTGGATAACTAGGTGAAGGTATTGTTGATCACCCTCTATGTTTTGCATGCATGAAGTTGACAACAGTGTAGCAGAATTACACAATGACTGAGTGTGAAGCATTGTCAATGATCTATGTGCTTTTCAAATTTAGGCAGTATCTGTTGGTAACACTCTTTGTATTTTACACCAACCACATGACATTAAAGTATTTGGTGAACAATCTCATTCTACAAGGGTGAATATGTCGATGGGTATTGTTAATTAAAGTGTTTGAGTTCACAGTAGTAGTTAAACCTAGGAAGAGTAATTGTGGGTGTGATCATCTATCAAGAATTGATTCAGGGGAGGATGCGTAGAGTATTGAGGAGACAATGCCAGATGCACAATTATTTAGGTTGTGGCACGTGCCCTTAGATTTGGAGGAGATCGTAGTATGTTTAAAGAAATGTGTGGCACCAGAAGGAATGAAGGCATTAAAGAAGAAGAATCTTTCCATACACACCACGCCCTACATATTGATCAGTGGAGACTTATACAAGTTGGGATGTGGTGAAGTTTTACGCAGGTGTGTATTAGATCATGAATGCCTCACCATCATGGAGGAAGCACATGGAGGAACTATTGGTGGACATTATATAGGTGACACCACCACACGTAAGATATTAATGGATGGATTGTGGTGGGAAACCCTGTACAAGGACTATAGAGACTATTTTAAGGCATGTGACCATTGTTAACTGATTGGAAAGCCAATAAAGAGAGATGAAATTCCTTTACACTCTATACCTAACGTGAAACCTTTTGAGAAGTGGGAAATTTAATTTGTAGGCCTCATGACACCAGTGGCGCATAGGACTGGGTCACGTTATGTCATCACTTACATAGACTATTTGAGAAGGTGGGTAGAGGTAGCTCCAACTAAAGATTACACAACAGCCACAATGACAAGATTTTTATGGGAGAATATTATCACAAGGTATGGATGCCCTTTAAGTTTAACCAGCGATAGGGGTACACATTTCTTAAATGAGATCGTGAAGATCATGTTGCCAGAGTTCATGGTAGCTCATCACAAGACTACCCATTATCACCCACAATCAAATGGAACCACAGAGGTGTTTAACAAAATACTAAGTCATACCTTGACCAAAATTTGTGATGTCGAAAGACAAGATTGGGATGACAAGGTATCAACAATATTATGGGCTTATTGGAAAACTTATAAAAGGATGAACAAAGCCACACCATTTCAAGTGGTGTTTGGCATGGAAGTTGTTCTGCTAATTGAATTCATGTTACCCTCTCTGCGAATAGCGCATGTAGGAGGGTTAGCTGATGAGCAAGCACTTGAAGAAAGAATTGATGAGTTAATGAAGTTGGATGAGAGATGATCGCTCGCTAGGTGGAGTCAGACAATAGAGAAAGCACTGCAAAAGGCATGGCATGATTGCCACATCATAAACAAGAAGTTAGAGGTTGTGCATATGGTCTTAGTATATGATTCTAAGTTCTTGTGCCATCATGGGAAGTTGAAATTCCATTGGTTAGGTTCCTACACAATCTCATACATCCGTGATTTAGGCACGTGCTAGTTACAAGCGCTGGATGGAACGAAATTACTTGGACACTTCAATTGGAGTAGGATGAAGCCCTACTCTAAATAGTCTTCATGGTGTTTGTAAATAAGTAAGTTTTTTGTGTTAGCTTTGAATTTCCCTTTATGGATTTCTTTTCTTATGTTTCCCTTTTGCATTGTTGTTTTGTTTTGCGCATTAGGTGCCGGTAACCTTATCACTACTTCTTGAGAATTTTTGAGTGCACAGAGGACTGCACATCATTTTAGTGTGGGGTGGAGTAATGTGAAGGAGAGCATGGTTAAAATGCCAAGGAATATTTTGTTGAAAAACCCATTTGAATGACCATGTTGAAAGAGGTGCTTGGAAATAAAAGATGGTAAAAGGAAGGTTGGTGCCAAGATAAAGCTACTTTCAAATCCCATGTACAAATAAGGGAAAAGTGCATAAGAAAAACGAGGTAGGCGAGAGAAAAAATCAGGACATAAGAAGTTCCTTCGGCACTTCGTACACGCGCGTAAGATTCTCTTGTCATGTTGGATTGGTTGCATGCCAAAAGGTTAGAGGATTGTTCACATAGGTTTGGGCGCATCAGGGAAAGCACTGAAGTCAAGATTTCTTTGAAAAATATGCATTAAATGTTAAAATTGCATTGGTAGGTGAAGGAGCACTTAGTGCTTCGAAAGGAAAAAACTATAAATAAAGGGTTTGGGGCACTTCATTAGTCACTTTGTGTATAAAGAGAAAGAAGAACTTTTCACACCTTTGCAAACTAGGGCTTCCAAAAAATTGATCCATGTGAAGAAACATTTACAGAGATTGAAGCATGAGTAACTAGTTTGGATTTGCAAACTAGGAGGAAAGGATTTCACGGGTGTAGGAAAAGTGGGAGAAGGTGTAGTATTGTGAAAGGAGTATCCCAGTTAGGATTTAAAGAACTAGGCCATGAGGCTAAGGAACTTTCTTCACAACTTTGAGATCTAAGTTTGGAGAGAGTGGAAGAACAGAGTAACACGGAGTGATTGAAGTAGACCTAGAATGAAACCTAAGAAACCAGTTAGCACACCCAAGAAGGGAAAGGGAAAGAGCAAGGGTAAGCAAAAAGAAACTGACACATGCACAAATGAGGACTGGTATGCAAAAATGTAGTACCCAGATGGAGTGTTGTTAGGGAAGGAGGGGAGTCCCATTTGAGGAACATGTCTGTGAATGACTACAATCATCGAACAAGCACAATCGAGAAGGAGATGGCACTGAAGTTAGTGCACCCAACAAACAAAAGGACACCAGAGGGTTTTCCCATTTATAATGATGATGTGAAGGTTAAGTTGGAGAAGGGAGGGTTATTACAACTCGTTGAGTTTCCCTACTTCGGGAAACTTGAGCACTTATATCAATGGCTGATGTCGCATGTCCATGAGGACTACTTCCACTTTGCAGGATGCAAGATGCACATAACCCCTTAGCTCATTTAACATTTCACAGGCCTCATATGTGAAGGTGAAGGTTTGGAGGATGATTTGACCGACAAAGAAGTGATAAAGGAAATTATCGCCGCTAATGCATACAAGAAAGGGTTAAGGTACTATGATGTCACAGATATTAAGGATCTAGTAATGAAGATGACCATGCACCTGGTTTCAAAGTTAAATGGCTAGGAGAGATTGACCTAGGTTAATAAGCCATGGTTGAATGTTTGTAAGAAAATTTCAGAGGGCACCATCTACAACTGGTCTGAATTCATCACGAATGAGATTATCAGCTCCACGAAGGAAGGTGATAGGATCCTTTTTGGCAATGTCCTATTAACCATCATATTTTCAGAGATCAAGGTATCAGATACATTGGAAAAGTTCATGTGGGAGTACCCTACTGAGGACCCCTCACCCGTAAAGAGGTTTGAAAAATATGCTTGTGACACCATGATACCTATGCACAAGGCGAGCTTGGAAAAATGGTATACACGCCTAAGGAACACGTTCAAGGCAGAATGGAGGATTCCCAAACAATTTCCAGTAACCAGTAGGGGAGAAACAAAATTTGCTGTGTACCAACATTTCTATTTGGGAAGATTCAAACTATCAGATGGAACATGGAGCCCATGGTGCAAGCTTTCCTTTGCCTTCATAGTTCAATGCTTCCAAGCAAGAGTAAATAGTTTCAGGGAGTCCAAAAGTTTGAGTTGGAACTTGGTAATCTGGACCAAGACCACAGGAAAATGCACAAAGGGTTGGTGTACCCCGACAAGCGTGCATACGTGGAATGATACATATCACATGAAGTTAAATTGATAAGTCCCATGACTTTTCCCATTGCAGATGGATCCACAGTGCGCGTATACATCTACATAAGACCCAAGTCTAAGAAGGGAACATATCTGGAGAATGAGGTATCTATACCTTAGGATCCAACTAGTAGGAAGAGACCCGCACCCAAACAGGAGGAGAAAGAGCCAGAGAAGAAAATACCAAGTGTGGTGGAGACACAGGTAATAGGTTCCCCCAAGATAAGTGCTAGAACCAATATGTATGTGTGCAAGAAGAAGCCCATAGTAAAAGAGAAGACTCTAGAGCAAGACAAGCCATCAGATAAGTAGTCATCATGAGAGGAAGAAATGGAATCACCTACAATGGAATCTCCAATTAAGAAGAAGCAAAGGGTAGAAGAAGAGACCATCTCGAAAGAGATTGAGAGTTTATACAAGTACATAAGAGAAAAAGATGAGAGTGAAGAGGACGAGAGTGGAGAAGAAGTAAGTGGGGAAGAGGACCCCAGGAAGGATCAAGGACCACCCGTCTTCAATATACATGATTCAGAGGAGGAAGGTAGAGAACAAGAACAAGGGTTCCAGTTTGTATGGCAGAAGGATAGCCAAGTAGGAGAAGGTGCCAAGGACATGGGAAAAGATGAGGAAGCTATCACGTAGAAGCAAGAGTCTCCAAGTTCTATGTATAGACAGACAACCAAGGTAGAAGAAGGAGAAAAGACCATGGACATTGAGACCATGGTGGAGAATAAATTGGAACATAGCGTTGAGCCAGTGTTGAACAAGGAAAAAAGGTAGAGCACAGAAGAGGAACATGGCAACACGAGAGGCCCCATTTTTATTATAAGTATACCTAAGGCTACGCACATGGGAGGAAGGAGCACATAAGGGGAGAGGATGGAGATGGGTTATATTGATGACCCTAAGAAAGTGTTCTATGCGCAGTTCCAAAATACTATTTTGATAGAGGAGCTTGTAGCAATGTAATATTTTGACAAGGAGGCTACATATCCATGGACAAGGAAGATGTTCTCATGGGCTATAGAGTCCCAATTTGATGAGCCAAAGTTTGAGGTAAGCGATGGGGCAATAATAACTATGCAACCCAGTGGTGGATACCCAGCAACTCTCGGATGAAAAACTATGCAATGCACTCAACAAAGTCTCTGTTGAGATGGACGCTAGACTCTTCAGGAAAAATGATAGGGTCAGAGATATGGAAGGGGAGGTAAAGAAGAAAGAGGAAGAGCTTGCTGCTTTAACAAATGAGTTGAGCTAGGAGAGGTTGATCAACACCCAGTGGCAGCATGAATTGAAGGATGAAAAGGGTAAGGTATGCGTTGTGTACAAGAAAGTGGAATCCATCAATGAGGCTATAATATTGAAGAATCCGGACCAAGCATCGCCTATGAAGAATTATGGATCAGATTTGGGATGCCTCAAGGATTTAACAAGGATCCTCACCATGGAAAGACAAATGCTATCCCTAGAGTCTGTAGAAGAAGTTGCCGCACACCTAGAAAAAGAGGATAAGTTGAAGATCGTAGTGCTTGTCGCAGAATACAACAAGGTTATTTCTAATGTAAGGGCTACTTCTCAGACTGCTGAGGCCATGTACAATAATTGTGCTGACAAAGACAAAGTGACAAGTGCCTTGGTTGCCAGCCATGAAGTAGAAATCAAAGAGTTCCGAAAGAAGAACAAGGGAAATAGGGCGGAAAGGGATAAAATCCTTGCCGAGGTCGAAAGGAAATCTAAAGTCATTGAAACCTTAAGAGGTTCAATCAAAAACCGGTTGAAGCAACTATATCCATGTAATACATGAAGAATGGATGCTCTAGAGGATATAGGTAAGGTGTTGGAGAAAATCACTCATACCATGAGCGTACAATGAAATGGTCTAAATTTTAGGGAGGTGAGCGTCCTGGTTGGCGACCTCTTTCATAGAGCACAGGAAGAAGTCAATGCCTGGAACAAGTTGGAGGCTGCCTTGCAAAAGAATTTTCCTAGCATGTTGCAGTGATTCCTTCACTCTCTCATTCTTTGTTCTTCCTCCATTCTTTCATCTCCTTATTCTTTTTCCAAGGTGTAATCCTGTTGTATTCTTTCTTTCACTTGAGAAGTGTTCCCATGGATGGAGAACATGCATAGTGTGGGGTGATGTTGGGCCCCTAGAATGTTGGCTAAGTACAAAAATTACATATGCATGCAGGTCCTAGTTGAAGAGAGGCACGCAAGGACATAGCGCAGAGGGCAGGGTTTCAGAAAAGGGTTTAAGGAAGCTCATAGCACATGGACAGAACCAAGGGTTTGGGACCCAGTCAAATTGGGTGTTTGGGATAGAACATGTGAAAATCATGACCCGACTATGCATGGTGTGTGGATAAGGTGCCATCATGGTGAGAGATTGGCCTAAGAAGGAGCATGCCTCTAGTAGAAAATTTTAGAAGTACATCATGGTGAAAAGTAGAAATCTTAGACCCAGGAGAGCATGCTCACATGGCATCATATCTGAGGGTGCTAGAGGATGAGTTGGCAGCCTAGAGAGGCTATAAATACTAACACTTGCAGAGTAAATAGGAGGGAAAAAAATAGAGCGCAGACCTCTACAGAAATACAACAAGAACTATGTTAATGGGTAATTTCTCTTCGGAAAGGATGTATAATGGGTATGGGGATTGTAATTTTTCTTTGATAGCCTAGCCACATTAGTCTAGTTGAAAACATGACTACGGTATGTTCCTCTGTGGCATTCTGTAATGGCTCCATGGATGTAATGAGGTTACTAGTTAAATGAATATGAATATCAATGATTCTGATGCATACGTCTTTCTCATAGGTTCTCTTTCATTTATGTTTATGCTAAGTATGGATGCTTGTATACTTCTTTCTATTATGGTGTAAGTTATATAATCTATTAACTACTTCCTATCTGTAATGATTGCAAGGATCTAGAGGCCGTTCTGAGCTCTATGGTTCTTGAATGTCTCAACCCTATTTAAATCTCTTAAGCACCAATCGTAGATGATGATATTTCCCACTAAACTCACATAAAAAAGAGACTCAACACCCACGCGTGCCTCAGGTGAGCATCCAACATCTATTAGGTGATAGGATGATGTGCGTAAAAATGACTACAATGTGTATGAATGGAGACATGATTTTTCTTCTACGAGATGAAGGGTTTCTAGGTAATGGAAATTAATTGATAATATGTGTTTTAGTTGAAGTGATTATGATCGTTACCTTTAGAAGCTGACATGGTAGTTTTTATATTTGGATGGGAATTCGGTGTAACGTATGGAATCTCAATTGGTTATGATGGAAGTTTTTGGGTCCTTATACCGTGGTGGTTTTCCTGTATAATTTATAGTGGCATGTCTTGTCCTTTTTTGGGGGGGTTTTGTTGGTTTTTCAGTTGTTTGTTTTACTCTCACAGTGGTGACTTACAATTTTGATCATATTTTGATTATATTTCATAATGTATAGGCAACTAATATTCTTCTTCCATTATTCTTTCTTGCATTAGTTGTACACTCACGGGGGGACTCCATCCCAAAGAAGGAGCCAATGTTGTTACCCATTTATTTATGTCCTATTTTAAGTGATTTTCTACCCCTTGAAGCCTTTTTTAAAGAAGATAGATCGACGAGAGATCAAAATTGAGGATTACTTCTCCTTCCCGTTATTTTTGCTATGGTTAGATGGATGAGTATGTAGTTTTTCTTATCATCATTATGAATTTTTTTAAAATTCTACATACTTAAGGTACAAAATAGTTTGTATTTTGGTGTAAATTCAGGACTTCAGAAGTGTTAGGATAAATGTGAGTTTTTTGAGTGTATTTTATCCCTTAAGCTCGAAGGTTAAGTGTTTCTATAAGTTCATGAATTAATCTAAAAATAAACCCTAGATTTCCCTCAGAAATCTGATCATGGTTGTACCTTCCATTGTAAGAACAGACGGGTGTTATCTATTTTGGGGATTTATCCAAGAATTTTTAAAAATTCAGTTTTACCAGGACATCCGATAAAAGGTCCTTATTTTATATTTCAAAATAAATAATAATTTAAGGCCTGGGAATTGATTTTTAATTGTTTGGCTTTGAAATAATCTGTGAGTTTTGTTCTGGACCAAGAAAACTGGTTGAAGTCAGAAAAGAGTGAAGAAAAGTAGTTTCTCCAAAATTCCTAAGGGTAAAAAAGGTAATAATGGCCCAATTGTATTCATCGTGATTTAGTGTAATGATGTCTGATATATGAACGTTCATTCGAGAGATGGAGTGTTTGTTTCGAGGGTATTATTTTTAGTGAAAAGGAAAATGAAGAAAATGTCAGATACACATGAATGATTTCAAGAAACAATATTTTCACATGTCACACGGTTCAAAAATAGAAAGGCTACCCAGAGAAATAATTACAGTAGCAAAATTTGGGTTCTATATAAGAGGGCCCAACCCTACACTATATAATTGTATAAATAAAATAAGAAAAATAAGATACATTGAGATACATATAATATAGTGGCACATATATCAAAATTCCATTGCTTCAATCACATTTGGGAAACCATTAAGAAACTGATCTCAAAGCCGAATGAAGTCTTCATGGGCCATAATGTTGAAGACTAATTGTATGTTTCCCATTAGGCCCCTCGATATCCCTTTCTCACATAACTCTAGGATGCTTATTCTCGGCCTGTTCATAATGTCAACTAGCTCTTTCCTTCACACATGCGAGTTCATCAATTCACTTAGACCCAACCATCACCTTTCATATGCGTTGGTGCATCGCCCTCTGGTCAAATGGGCTCTTGAAATGGGGTCACATCACAAATTCAGGTATTAGGGAGGGCAGGCCTCTTCTTGGATTGAAATTCATGTAGTACAATCACAACTTGGATATCCTCCATAGTGGAATCTAAATCCACAAGCCACTCCTCTGTTCTGCCAATGTGAAACCCTAAAGATGGACCTTCATTCTTTAGTTCCTATGGTTGGGCCAAAAAGGGAAACTATGTTTCTAAAAGGGAAGGGGAATAATAGGCCTTCAACATGTTCCAATGGTGGTTGTGAACACATGGGATTTGGTTAGACAAGTGATTCCTCAACGAATTTGGACTTAAATGGAATTATGGGTGAACCAAGTGAAAGTGTAGGGCTTAGAAAATAGGGAAGGAAGGACACATTTCAGCCAAGTGCTTCAATAAGGACAACACCAGGGTCGCTTGATGAGGGAAATCTCAGGTATTGGCTCTAATATTTTGTAAACTAAAACCTTGAAAACTTAGGGCCTCAATCGGCCCTGAGAGTTGGAAACATTGGCCTATGTGGGCCAATTACTCTCCGGAAGAACTTTCCCTCAACATAGATGAGGCCATTCGTAAGAGAACCTATATATAATGGGACAATAGGAAGGGAAATGGATTTGAAATTTTATAGATGGCGGAGAAAATAGCAAAGCAAAAGACTCTAAAAAAAATAAACGATGAATGGAAGGATGATAGACTATATAAATAGGCATGACACTAACACTTATGAAGAAAAGGATGTCATTTCACTATTAATGCCATATACCATTCCAATTTATAGGTACATGTGAGGTGTAAATAAATATTAACTATTTATGCAGAACGTGTCACTGAAGAAAGATTAAAAACCTACGCATTTCAAAAATTTCTTGTCACATTAAACTATTTGACCACATCATGCTGAAATACATCTATAAATACTAAATATTGAATGTGACATGACCTGAAAAAAATTTGGCTGCATCATGATGACGTAAGAAGGACACATTGGCAATTGGAAGAATTGGCGGCCTCATCATGATAACGTGAGTAGTTATTTGCATTTTTTCATGGTGGCCTTGAGTAGTTATATGGAGTGGTAGTTTGTGTGATCCAAGGAATATTATCTAAACTCTTGAGATGATTAGACAATATATAAGTTGAAGGAGGGATTTTGGGGAGAAGGGCATTATTTTTTAGAAAATTGAGCTTAACAAGAATGAAAAGGGCAAGAAGCTCCTAAAGGAATTTTTTTGAAGGAATTCATAGAGGAATTTCTAACCAAAAGGATGGATCATGTTTTGATGACGGTTTCTTCATGTGTGACCCAATTATCTGAAATTTATGTTAAGATGATTGCACATGTACAATCATTAATGAACTGTGAGAGCATTAATATATGTTTCCCTTGTATTTTCCTAAGTTTAGTGTGTTTTACCTGGAAAACTTACCACGACATATGGTTTTTTTTTTATTCAAACTTGATTTTTTGGGCGTAAGTGAATTGTGTCCTTTGTTGTTATTTCTAGTGAATCATGGTTGTAATTCAATTTTGAAAATATCCTGCAACTACTTACCTCTTGTTTAGAAAGGTTGTGATTATTTGAAATTTTCTGGGGGTGCCTGAAATTGTCACTTCTGAAGCCTATAAAAATATCCTTCCGGACTGAGTAGGATTTAAGCATATGATTTTTAAATATTGGGGGTACCTTGATATAGACCATTCAAGATGATTTGGCTGGGATAATCTAGCCTTATGTGTACTAAGCTGGATTGTCAGGAATTTATAAGTTGGTCTTCCCCAAGCCTTCTCCATAATCCAGTCTCCTGCAAGAGGTCCATTAATTTCTTCTCACATATTCATTTACTAATGGGGAAATACGATGGTCGGCAATTTCTTTCTAGAATTACTCTAGTTACCGTCAATGTACTTTTCCCCTTTCCCTTTCTTCATCCAAAATCCCACTTATCCCCACTAAAAATATCAATGACCTTTGGGACACATCTTAAGACACTTCTTGTATCTCAGACTGTTTATTTGTACTTTATAGAACTACCCCAAAGAACACATTACTGAACCATATATATTGCATGTTCTCAACCCCAATCTGGGATCCCCATTTTTGACCCATTAACAACTTGTGAAAACCTATGAGCTCAATGTGTAGGTTCGGCTAACACTTCTCTTTAGTGGTCCATATTGGGTCCCTGAGTGTTTGCAATGCTTGAGTGACCAATCCTTCCGAGTGAACGTTGCATCCACTTGTTGAACCTGACCCCAAAAATCTTACCCTATGAATCTAGAATTTCATTCTAACATCCATCTTTACTGTACATCCCCCTGAGTGCATCTCAGGTCCTCTCACCCTGACTAAGGTAGAGGTCAAAAGTAGTAGAGACACCGACCACACCCTTTATTCGGGTTCCTCTCTTTTCACTCCCTCGGGAAATGTTGGAGGGCAAGCGAAGAAGGACCCCACCCTCAGATACAAGAAAACATTTCAAATGGGCCCGACTATGTTACCCCACTTTTTTCCACTCTTTTTGAGCCCTGGTCCCCTTCCCCATGGGGGGTGTAGATCCGAGAGCCAAAAAATAGAATAGTAATAAGTTATATCTATCATAAAAGAGAAGAAAGTGTAAGAAATAGTGTAATAAGAATAACTTAGCTTGTATTCAAATATTTGGCTCAATTATAGGGTGGAAAATGGGTGGAACTTGTTAGGTATGGACTAGGTAAGCTTCATCTGAAGATTTGGAATCTAAAATTTCTTTATACATGAGCACACAGAGAAGGACTGGACTGCCTAGGTAGTAGTGTCCCAGATAATACTTTACTTCTAGTCTATTCAAGGTCTCAACTTGTGCTCTTCTTTTCACTCTTTGTTGCCTTCTACCACATCCCGCAATTTATTTTTTTCCTTTGTAAGGTTAAGTTGTAGTATGGTTAGTGGTTTATGAAGGAAAGGGGATATGTATTATTACTTAGCTGAGGTCGTAGCTATATGTATATATGTATGTTTACCTTGAAAAGTATATACATACTTACGCGTAGTTATAATCCTAACCATGTAACAAAACTTGTCACCAAACATTCGTGGAGTAATGTAAATTTATAACTTACTTTTGTTATGATTGGTTGTAAGAATTATTTTTATTAATGGTTCAAATGGGTTGAGGGGACCCTACCCCAATACAAAATATATCATTTGGAGAAAAATATGTAATAATGAGTATCGATTGAAGCTTCCTCTACGAGAGGTGAAAAGAAACAACACAAACACAATCAAATTAACAACTCTCCAAAAAAGTAAAACAAGATACAATCTAATCCCTGAGAATCATTCCCACGGGATCTTAATTGCATCTTAAGGGGATTAGAAACAAATTTCCCTGTCTTCTTCTTCCATGTAGTATTCCAACAATCACCAAAATTTGGATTCACATTTTCTTAAGTGTGGACCGAAATGACGATTTCTAATTTCTCCATGTCCTCATGAGTTTGAGTCCCAAGAGGAGGGTAACTAGAAACTACAACATCACAACGTCATGGGGTAGCCTTATCTACCATAGTAGGAGATGGAACAACCTCCACAAAAAATAAATCAATATCAGATAGATTATCTGAATCACTCTCCAAACAACTATCAACTCCTAGTTGACTAGGATAAGAATTCTTCAACCACGTAGATATATTTTTAACTTGTTTTTTCCCCATCTGACAATCCATCGCTATGTGCCCAAGAGAAAAAAAAGTTCAGCATCTAAAATAAAAACCTTAAAAATATAGATTTTCAGTCCAGATTCGATCTTCCACAATGAGATCAGTATAGGGTGGAAAATCCATAGAAGTATTCTTGTCTACCAAAAATTGGGCATATGTGGTAGAATCACAATAATTCATCTTTGGATCAATAGCAAAACATTTACCCAGAGTATATCCTATTGAAACTAAAAAAATATCACTCCAAAATTTGAGGGGAAAATATGGGAATTGCGTCTACACAGGTTTGACATGAAATGTATAAGTTACAAGATTAAACAAAGGGAAATATGATTTCATAAGTAGAAAGTGAGACTTAAAGTCCCAAAAAATCAAATTTCTATTAGCAGTTATATCAAAAATAATATTGAAGAAACCCCTGGATGTAGGATAAATGTCTAGTTTACCTTCAATTAGAGGTCTCTGATGAGTCAAAATCAATTCATGAAGCATAGGAATCCTTGGGCAGAGATAATTGAATCTGAATATTAGCTCATTCTTCTTGTAAAATTATTTTGATGGTCTTCAACAATGATGGTCATAGACTTGGAATCAAGATTGTCTTCAACAATAAATAGGTAAAGTTTAGATCGTTAGGGTAATAGTTTATGAGGTTGAATTAATGATATTTTTATTAGTAATGTAAATATATTACTTAAAAGACTTGGAATCTGGAAAAGTATTGCAAGGCAATTTTTTTTTTTTTATGGTATTTCGATCATGCACTTGGCAAGTGATGGTGAATAAGTATTTTCTTATGAAGGCATGAATATTATTTAAAATATTTGAAAAAGTTAAGGTAAATATTATTTTGATGTTATTCATGAAGTTCTAAGACTCTTATCTTATTTTAAAACTATTTTTTACAGTTTTTAACCATAACTCATTTAATGTTTTATAAAATGGTCGATTGAGCACACCGTGTATTTAATTGAAACTTGTGTGGGTTGATTATGGTTTTTGACCAATCGGATGATCCATGGAAAGTTATCATTATTAACCTATGTGTTTTGATGGTTTGTGACCAAAAGGAAAAAATAAGTTGATTGTTTAAGTTAATTAAAAGCCATTGATCATGATACATAAGATAGGGATAATCATTAATTATTGGAGTGGTCAACGACTTTGGTGAAAGGAATTTAATTGTTTTGTGAGTAATATCATATTTTCCCATAATTAAATAGCATTGTATTGATTAATAAAATTTTGGTTGTGGATCAACCCATAGAATAAGTTTTAATGTTTTTCTTGGATCGCTTGTCTAAAAAACACCTTTAAACTATTTTGGAGGGAACTTGGCAATGGTGGTGGCAAGTGGATATAAGAAACTACACGGAATCTACAAAAGTTAAGTGCACATTTAATGTCTTCACGGACCTTTGGAAAATCCCGAAGCTTAGCTGGTAGAAGTTACCTTGCATGCATACGAAATTGAATTTTTTTCCTTGGTTAGTTTAAAGCTCCTCTTATGGTTGTTTAAACTCCAATCTAGTTAAAGCTATACATGAGAGATTTTAAGTCTATTTTTAGCTATATTTTTAAGGGATAATAATGGCATACCTGGCTATCTATATTTTTGTTATATTTGGTTAACGACGTTGATACGTTTTTAATATGGGAGCAACTAGGTAGAACTTATAGGGTTCTTAGAGTAAATATTGAGAAAAAAATGACATTCTTGTCTGCTTTGCTTGCGACAAATTTAAGGAAGAAATAGAGAATAAGGTTTAAGAACTCTTTATTTTTCGAGGAATGGATATTTTTTTCTCTTCTTGCTACTACGTTATGAATTTGATAAAATTGAAAGGTTTTCTATTATTATTATCTTGCAATAAAATATGTGATAATAGATGGAAATTCACGGATTGGTCTTTTTGCAATATGAGATTACTTTTATGTTATTCTTTGATGGCTATTGCATAAAAATGTATTATACTTAAAAAATAGATCTCTAGCATGTTTTTCTTTAATGGGTATTTGGAAATATATAGAGGAATACAGGTTCCCTATAAGGATAATAGATTTTTGGGTTTTCCTTTTTGTTTAGAACACTTTAACGTTATGGAATGAATTTATTTGATTATGCCAAGGTCATAATCCGTAAAGAGTATTATGAAGTTTCATACCAAAAAATTTGTGGTTTTCATCTCAATCCTTTGTTGAGATTTATGAGATTTTATGTTGCAGATAGCTGTTAAATGTTGGAAAATATGATTCTCTCTCTCTCCCCTTGAAACTAATTCGAGTAGTGATTATTATCATTTTTTTGTTTATGTTAATGGATTTTTTGGAAAGAATGGTTATGAAGTTGTATTAAGTTTTATTTCCTCCATATGGTCTTGCAGTTAAGTGTAACCAATGTATATCTACATGAGCAATCTCGAAGTTTGAATAAAATATTACAAACCCTTGTTTCAAAATTTTAAAAATTCTTTGATCTATTATAAGAATTAGTGTTGATGGAATTTTACATATTTTTGTGTTATTAAGTGGGGTAATTTATGTGAATGTGGATCTACTATAAACATGCTTGTTATAGTTAGATTTAGGTAATATCTTGATGACAATAAATTTGTTCCTCCCCTCCATAAGAACAATCATGGGCTTTTCAGTTGGAAGATTTGTTATTAGTCTTCATTTGGACTCTTGTATAACAACTTGACTGTTAAATTGATGAGTTTGTGATTTCCTTCGTGTAGATTGTTGATATAATATTATTATTAAAATTGTCGATTACACTATTCTACTAAGGAAAAGTAATGGGAAGCTCTTATTATGTAATTGTTCCTTGGATGTGTTAGTGCAAAATAACAACACCCCTAAATGTCTACAACTCAATGGGTTGAGACTCTCAGTGTGATTGCATAACATGGAACATCTCTCAACGTGTGGCAATTTGAAATCAAGAGAGCTCTCCGGATGAAGGCCAATTCCTATTCCTCTATTCAGTTGCACACATAAAATTTGCAGAGAATCTATTGTAAAATATATTCTAACTTGCCAAGGAGACAGGGTTAATAAAGATGAAATAAATTAAACCTAAACTAAAAGAGCTGATGCACCAAAGGAATGTTGAACACTAGCTCTGCTATCAAACATAGACCATTAAAATGTAATATAACCACTATGCACAGATAACCAATATTGCAATGAAATATCAAATAAAGGTAATGAACACAAGAGAGGGTTGAAACCATCCACAAACATGTATTATTACTTCACAAATTGATACAGAACATTACAATGGCCAAGAGGCAAAAAAAATTACATTACAATCTTAATACAAGGTTTAGACTCCATCACTTCATCTGCATACCAGATAAGAAGGGAGGGTGCAAAACCAAAATTTCCAACCCTTTACAATGAGCCAAGCTCTTTCCTTTATGGATGAAGTGAAGAGAGGAGAAGAAAAGAGGTAGGAAACTTAATTTGGAAGATCAACTACCAACCATCAATGCCCCTGCAAATCCGCCCATAATCTGTCAAGTCCACGTATCTATGTATGTTTGGCATGTTGAAGAAGGAAGAACGAATGAAAAAATCAAATTGGATCTGGTTGTTAAACCAATCAGATCGTATATTAATGGCATGAATAGATTTTCCTATTTTTCACCCAACTAACCTCATCAAAATTAAAGTTCAAGTTTCCATGGCGTAGACGATGTCGAGACCTTTCCAATGGTACCAAAATTGTTGAATTTTTAGCATTAAATCAAACGATATACCCATTTGAATGCTTGAGTTGGATCCATACAAAAATGGTGAAAAACCAGTTTTGCAGAATAGGTCCGTAGGCCTGAAATTCACTTTGTGCCTAAAAGCCTCCATGGGCCCAAAAATGAAATTGTGCCTTTTGCATAAAAGTCACAAAAGTGCAAAATTATCTTGTAGCCCCGCCAGCCCGTAACCTTGTAATTTTTAATTTGTCATCCTCGGGCCCGCCTGCCCCCATTTTTCATTTGGGCGAAAAGTCTTCCCTAAGCTCACCGGCTCAATTTTGGCAGAGAATCCCTTCTAGGTGCACCTTCCCACATGTAATTTAGGCCTGACATGTGGCTTCTCTAGGCATCGGTGGAGGTGTGCCCTTTTTTTATACTTTACACCTTTTCAAAACAAAAGCCAAAAAATTTAAACTTCCTCCAGTGACCCGCCTTCCCACTTTGAATTGAAACATGACAACGTGTAGAGCTGGTGTGCGTTTGTGAACCACGTTTGTATTTTTGTTTTGAAGTTACGCCAAAGAGACACATGGCTCCTTCCGTGGCTTTACTCTAGATGTTTTTATTGGCAAATTCCCTCTATTTGGTGGAGGTTTTATGTCTAACACGAGACACGTGGAGGCTCAACAAAAATTTGAGACATGCCTCCATATTTTCCCTTTGAAGATGTGTCAAGTCAACGTGTGGAGGCTTCTCTGATCCTTCTATACTTATCCGATTTGGGCCTGTTCTTTCCCATTAAGACTCTGACCACGTGGCGAGATGACACTAGTTTGAGTCTCCACTTTAGGCTACGCATTTGAAGTTGTGTCGATGAGACATGTGGAGACTTTCACCGGTTCTTTATACTTAGCGGATTTGGGCTTGCTTTGCCCCATTTAGACTCTGGCCATATTGAAAACTGACACTAGTTTGAGTCTCTACTTTGGGATGTGCCTTTGAAGTTGTGCTAATGAGACATGTGGAGACTTTCACTGGTTCTTCATACTTAGCCGATTTGGGCCTGCTCTTCCCCGTTTGGACTCTAACCACATGGCGAGATGATGCTAGTTTGATTCTTTACTTTGGGATGAGCCTTTGAAGTTGCACTAATGAGACATGTGGAGACTTTTGCCAATTATTTATACTTATCCAATTTGGGCCTATTCTGCCCCCTTTTCACACCTAGGACACATGGAGGGCCTGTGCTTGGTTGGGACTGGACTTTTGGCCACGCCTCTTGAATTTGCGCTATTGAGCCATGTGGCACCTTCCACTGGCTTAAGACTTTTCAACTACCAGCTCTATCTCCTTTTCAGACCTGAGACATGTGGAAGCTTCGCACTTGTTTGGGGGATTTCCTTTTGCTTCAACCCTTATACGTGCTTCATGCTAACATGTGGTTCATTCCACTGGTCCTTTTATACTTAACCGATTTGGGCATTCCCTGAATCATATATGAAGTCTGAAAGCTTTGATCCTTTCCCCATTTCCCTCCTGAGAGCCTCTGGCCTCTTTTGATGTTGTTTGATCCTTCGCCGACTCTTCTCCTTCATTGTAGAGCCCACCTAGCCCCTTGAATGTTTGATTTGAGTGTAGCTCATAAGACAGAGTCAACCCTTAGATTTCCTTCTGTGTAGGGTCATGTTTGATCAATTATGCTAGGGGAAAAAATTGAGATAACAGTTTAGCAACTCACAAGGACATCTTCCTACTACATGAAGAGACCAGTATCCTGGTAAGTATCTATTGGGCATGGAGTTTACCTAGTAACTTCAAAATTGGTCTAGAACTACCTTTTACTGCACACACTCTTATCTTTGCGAGAAAATATTGGATTCAAGATTTGTGAGAATAGAGAGTCGTCTGAAACCTGGAAACTTCTCCCTTATTTGATTTTTCACAAAACTGATCTATTGCAGTGCAATGAAAACATCCATACCTACTCTAATAGGGATACTCTGCAGATTTAGTTTCTTGTGGCCACGAGTCTTTTCCATGAGTGAGATTAATTGTATACAAGCATATACCATAATAAATATAACATGTGCACCAACAATTACAAAAACTGAAACCTAAACTATAACAAGACAATGTGCATACGCACTTGGAGAAACTGAAAACCTAAGCTAATATTTACAAGGGTGAGAAATCCTTATTTTAGTAGCAGTGTTCAAGGTAGATACCATTGACTGGAATCTGCAATTCTTCAGCATCCAACTTATCCAGCCATAAGGCATTGCTACTTTTACATTTTATGACCATGTAGGTGCCACTCCAAATGGCATCCAGCTTGGAATGCCTTCCTGGTTTTTCCCGGTCTGCATCCCACTTTAGAACTAAGTCCCCTTCTTGAAAGGTTCTTGTTCTTGATTTCTTATAGAAGCTCTTCTTGATTGATGCTTGATCTCTCTCTATGATCTGCATTACATGTTCTCTTTCCTCTCCTACTTCCATTAGCTTTGCATACCTGATTTCCATAGGTTCAAAATTGGCTACTTCCAACTATTTCATGAGATCAAAACTAGGCAGCTCCAATGATATGGGAAAAACTGCCTCTTTTCCATATACAATCTTATATCAGGAGCTTCCTATAGACCTTTTGGATGTGATCCTATCAGCCCATAGAGATTATTTGAGCTTTGTGTGCCAAGTTCCCTAATTTTCATCTAGATTCCTTCTGATAATTCTTAGTAGGTTCTTGTTTGTGGACTGTAATTGGCCATTACCTTGAGGGTAATAATTTTATCAAGTGCTGAGGTATACACCATTCTTGACATCCCATTCATTGATCCTTGTACCCAGTAATTCCAATGAATTATTTGATATGATAGTGGCAGGGGCTCCAAACCTAGTGACAATCCCTTATAGAGATCCAAGATGGTGGATTAATTTACCTCCTTTAGTGCCACCGCTTCAGTCCACTTGGTGAAATAGTAAGTTGCTGTGAGTATCCACTTGTGGTCCTAAATTGAATTTGGGTTGATTACTCTGATGAAGTCTAGTCCCCATTGCATGAACGGTTGATCCACTAAAATTGGATGAAGGGACAGGGCTGCTAACATTTCCTTCCCTGTGAAGAAAGTGCACTTCTTGCATTTCTTGATACATGAGTAGCAATCACTAAACACTATAGGCCAATAATAACCATCTTTCATGATTTTGATAGTTGTTACTCGAAGAGCAAAGTGGCCTCCTACTTCTTCATCATGGAACTCATGCAACACCATCTCCATTTTTCCTATCCCAATACACCTCAATAGAACACTATTGATATCCTTCTTGAATAAGACACCACCGATAAGAACATGTGGGATGGCTTATTGTCTAAAGTATATCCTCTTTGCTTTGTTCCATTCTTGAGGGCATAAACCTGTTTGGAGGTAATTCACTAAGGCTTGAAACAAACATGAAATAGGTGCATCATTAGCTGGATGCTCTTGATCATTCTATAGTAACAGGACAACCTCTTCTTCATCTGTTGACTCAGCTTGTTGTTTGGAAGTGATCTGCTCACACAAACCCTTGCCACAAAATAGTTTGGTCACTTTGATTTCAATATCATACTCCATTACATGAGTGATCCAACCTACTATCTTCTCATTCAAGTCCTTGTTTAGGAGAAAATCCTTGACACCAACATGAGACACTAGCAATTGAATCTTATTGTTCAAGACCAAGTGTCTGAACTTCTTCAAACTCCTAATGATAGTAAAGACATGTTTTTCAATGAAAGAATACTTTACTTCATAATCCTCCAGGATCTGACTAAAGAAGGCTATGGGTTGTTATGAACCTTCCTTGTTAGGCTGAACCAAGATAGCTGAGATTGTGTCTAACCCTCCAAAACCATACAACATGAAGTCCTTCAAAAATTATGGGTTAATAAGAGTTGGGGTGTATGATATTGCAAGCTTGATGGCCTAAAAAATCTCTTTGCCTTCTACTATCCATTTAAATACAAGACTCTTCTTCAACATCATTGTTAAAGGCTTTACAAGAGTGGTAAAATCAAGTACAAATATGTGAACAAATTTTATTCTCCCCAAGAAGCTTTGGAGAGACTTCTTGTGTTGTGGCAATGGAAGTGTTTTGATGGCTTCAACTCTTTTAGGATCAATTGTTAACCCTTTGAGACAATGTGGCCCAATAATTTTCCCTCATGTGCCAAGAATACACACATCTTTGGATTCAATGACACTTCGAACCTTCTACACCTCTAAAATATCTATCTTAGGTGGAAGAGATGGTGTGTTGCATCCTTTGAGAAGATAGTGATATCATCTGGATATACCAGCACCATCTGCTTGATCAAGCCTTTGAACACCATATTCATAGCTCACTAAAATGTTGCTCCAAAATTTGACAGTCCAAATGGCATATTCTTATAAGAATATGTACCCCATTTGATGGTGAAGGTTGTCTTGAACTGATCTTCTTCTTTCATCATTATCTGATTATAGACTAAGTATCCATATAGAAATTAAAACCTCTCAGAACCAGCTACAACCTACAATATTTTCTCCATTGATGGAAGTGGGTAGTGATCTTTCAGTGATGGTCTGTTTAGATCATGGGAGTCTACACACAATCTGATTTCTCCATTTCTTTTCCTCACAGACACCAAGTTTGCAACCACACTTGAATTCTTGATAAGAAATATGATGCTCGCCTCAATTATCTTGTTCAATTCTTTTCTCATGAGGGGTTCAATGTGAGGGTTTACTGGGCTTTGCTTCTGTTTGAAAGACTTAGATCCCATATCTATCTCAATAGTAAGTTGTGCCAACCTAGGGTTGAAATCTCTTAAATCCTTGTAATTCCAAGCAAATACATCTAGAAATTTTTGAAAAAGTTGAATGAATTCAGAGTTTTCTTGTTGAGTACTTACCTTGCCAATTCACAACGTCTTGCCTTATTCTATGAAGATGGGCTTTGAATCTTAACCCTTTACCTAAATATTTTATTTCTCCTTCTAGAATTGATCATTTGGGTTGAAGATTGACTCTAAAGTTATAATACCCTTTGATAATTTTTTAGTTCTCAGCTGCACCACTTGGTCACCATAACGTTGTTCCAACTTGTCTTAGTTTCTAGCGAAAAACTCAGCTTTGTATTGTAGAAAATTGACAATTTTTTGATCACTCTCGAAGACCTACCAACTTGTGTTATTATCTGAGACAGTTGGCCTCACAACCATCTTTATATGGGGTTGAGACTTATTACTTTTTATACTTTCTATAACATCAAATGTTTCCCCAATTGTTGCCACTTTGTCTGTTGCATCATTATTTTTCCTGGGTATGGACATAATGTTGAAAGATTCAAAGTCCTCGATGAGGTCCCATACCTATTTTTTATAGCTTGCGAGTACGTCATTCCTTGCACCATGTTGTCCCCTGACTTCATTCACAATCATCTCACTATCACCAAATACTTACAGATTCTTAATCCCTCTCTTTCTTGCCCAATGCAATCCATGGATCAATGCTTCATACTCTGCTGTGTTGTTCAAGCAAGAAAATTAGAAACGGAAGGCCGAGTAATATTTTTTACCTTGAGGTGAAACAAGCATAGCTCCTCCTCTGGCTCCTTGTCTACTTCTTGACCCATCAAAGAATACCTCCCATACCTCATTATCATCCTTTTGATCTGGCTTAGTGATCATGTTAGGAAGAGGATGATTTTCCTCATGCAAATAGTAAACTCCTAGCTCTGATTCCTCCATTTCATTGTAAGGATCAAAATCATTCCTCTTGGTTTCCCATTCATTGAGGTTCAAGTCTGGAATATATCTGACTTTGGTATCAGCTTCATGAGTGCTTGGATAATGTTCTTGATCAAGGGCTGAAAAATTTGGATTGATTGGGTTGGGTACATGAGGCTCAATATGGAAGTTTACAATAAGCTCATATCTGATTGTATCCTTAGCTCCATACCTTGTTCTAAAAAACATATGTGACCAATCAGAAGATAAATAACCTCCAATTTTAGTAGTGAAGTCTCTTGATAAACAAAATGCAAAGTGTGTTGGCAAGTCTATGACTGATACATTCTGCAAGACAGTCACATTGGGACGTACATGTAATGTGAGGCTCAAATATTTGATCAATCCAACCATTGTTACTAATGTACCATCCAATTATACCACACCTTTGGAAATTAATTCATAGTGAAGACCCAACTGATCAGCTATTTGTTTTGGCATTACAGAGGTACTTGCTCCCGAATCAATCATACAGTTATGCACTAGCTTGTCTCCAATGATCAATGAGACATACAAGGGAAGAGGCTTCAAATTCTTACCTTATTTTCCTCCATGATTTCCTTCAGGCTGAGCTGCATTGGTAAGAACTTTCTCTTATTGGTTGGGGGGCTGATTTGAGGTTAACCAATTGGCCATAGTAGCCTACAACAAGTCTCTCTGTTCTAGGATAAACAATGACTCCCAATTTAAGATGTTTAAATTTGTCCTCTTCATCTACTCAATTATGTTAAATGGGGATGAGATATCTTTTTGTTACCCCTTTCCTTGCACATGGGTGCTTACAACCTGTGCCTGAGTGGGTTTGGAAGGTGGCTTGGGCTAAATTTGCACATTGGGAGTTGCACTTTGCTGGGAAATAGAGGGTTGTGGACCATTTGAAATGGAGGATTTCCCTTCTCCAATATTCCTCTTCTGGGACTGTGTATTTTCTACCACACTATAAGGATGTTCTTGATTCATACCATAAAAATCTTTAGCTTACCAAATGACAAGCATGTTCTCACTTGGAGGTGTCTCTTGCTAAACTTCTTACTGCTAATTTTCCTCTTGACTAGGTTCTTAGGACATACCAACGGTCTGTACCATCAAGGCCTAGTTTGGTGTACAATTGAAACACATTTATTGGTAGTGAGGTAGACTGCAGGGGTAACACCCACCGTAATCCTTTGCCATGATGTTTTGTGTTAGAACCAAAGCTTTTGATGTTGAAGCTAAATTTGGATCATATGGTTAGAATTTCCTAACAGCTTGAGGTTTTCCTTGGTTCAAATTTTTATTTGTGGCATGACTTGGTGGTTTATTTTTCTTGTATGGGTGTCTAGCTTGATATTGAGTTTGAGGTTGATACAGCCTAGGACTCTGAGCTTGTTATCTCTTGATTGTCACTATCACATTTCCTAGGTTTCCTAGTATTCTTTTGACATGCTAGAAGATGAGGTGAAAGATTTAAATGAAATATGATTCCTTGGAGAAGGTATGGGAGCTAATGTGGGTGTATGACTAGTGCTTGTACTTCCAAATTTTTTATATAGATGCATAGGTGGCCTAAGTGCAAGTTTACAGCCTGAATTAAACAATTTTCAGCTCTAATGGAAATGTTATAGGCTTTAAATAAGGTTACACCTCTGATGGATTGAATCATTATAGAAATATACGAATTTAAATTTCTAACTAAGTATAGAAAAGAACCTTTGTCTGTTGGTCTTACAGCCACCAGAATCCTATCCCACGTATGCTGCAATCGAAAGTTAAAGTCAGTCAGCTGCTCATTTGGAGCCCTCTTGATTGTTGTCAGTTGTTCCAACAAGGAAAAATTATCTCCCTTCTCTCCAAATAGATTGTAAAGATCTTTGCATAGATGGTCCCAATTCTAAATAGATCCTGTTGTTATACTCCTAAACCATTACAAAGCTTTACCCTTGAATGAAGAGGCTAACAATTTGACTGGAACGTCCATCTTATTGATTTCATGAATTGCACAGACATTTGCAATGTCTTGAATGTGGTCACTAGGAGTAGTTTAGTTCTCTCCAGTGAAATATGGAATACTCTTCAATGCTACAACTGGAACTAGATTTTGTGCATTGAGAGTGAGTGGGCTGTTGCCAGTGAGGTTCACATAGGGATTAGGTGGTGGATGTGCCATTATGGTTGGCCTAATAACTCTTGTTGATTGAATGAAGGGTGTGCTAGGGGGAGGTATTGACAAGGTACTATCTAGTTGATATGGAGACCTTTGAGCTTTTCTTCCCCTTCTCCTTCTGTCTAGGGACACGTGTAGATAGACAAATAATCCTTCTTCTCTAAATCTAGATCTAGTCTAAATTCTTCTCATTAATCTGCTGAGCTTGGGCTGCTGAAACTATTGGACTCTTCCTCTTTTGGATTTGTTAGATGTTTAATTTCAATGCTCCTTACAAGCTGAAAAATTACAACAAGTGCACATGAATCTTGCTGAAAAAAAAATGGAGACCTCTTGGTCCCACTGGGTGTGCCAAAACTGTTAATGTAAAATCATAGCACCCCTAAATGTCTGCAACTCGATGGTTAAGACTCTTAGTGTGATTGCATAAAATGGAGAATATCTCAAAGTTTGGGAATTTGAAATAGAGAGAGCTATTTAGATGAAGGTCAGTTCCTATTCCTGTATTCAAGTGCACACATAAAATTTGTAGAGGATCTATTCTAAAATCTATTCTAACTTACCAAGGAGACATGGTTAAAAAATATGAAAGAAATTAAACCTAAACTAATAGAGGTCATGCACCAAAGGAAAGATAAACATTGGCTTTTCTATCAAACATAGACGATTAAAATTTAATACAACCACCATGCACAGATAAACAATATTGCAATGAAAGATAAAATAAAGGCAATGAACACAAGAGAGGGTTGAATCCTTCCACAGACACATGTTATTGCTTCAAAAATTGATATAGAAAATTACAATGGCCAAGAGGCAAACAAATTTCATTACATTATTAATACAAGGTTCGAACTCCACCAATTCATTTATAGACTAGAGAAGAAGGGAGGGTGAAAAACCAAAATGTCCAACCCTTTAAAATGAGCCAAGATCTTTCCTTTATAGATGAAGCGAAGAGAGTAGAAGAAAAGAGGCATGAAACCTGATTTGGAAGCTCAACTACCAAGAATCATTGCCCCAGCAAATCCTCCCACAATCTATGAAGTCCGCCTCTCTATGTCTGTTTGGCGTGTTGAAGAAGGAAGAATGATAGAACAAATCAAATATGATCTAGCTATAGAATAAATTAGATTGTATACTTATGACATGAAGTCATTTTCCTATTTTCACCCACCTAACCTCATCAAAATTAAAGTTTTAGGTTTCCATGGCGTAGAGGAGGTTGAGACCTTTCCAATGGTACCAAATTTGTTGAATTTTGAGCAATGAATCGGAAGATATGCCTATTTGAATGCTTGAATTAGATCTGTACAAAAATGGTCAAAAAAAAGTTTTGCAGAATGGGTCCGCGGGCCCAAAATTCACTTTGTGCCTAAAAGCCTTTGCGGGCCCAAAATCGAAATTGTGCCTTTTGCAAAAAAGTCGCAAAAGTGCAAAAGTCTCCCATAGCCTCACCATCCCGCAACCTTTTTTTTTTTTTGTAATCCTTGAGCCTGCCGGCCCGCATTTTCCACTTGGGTGAAATATCTTCCCCAAGCCTGTCGTCCTACTTTTGGAAAAGAATCCCTCTAAGGCCAACCTTCTCACATGTAATTTAGGCCTGACACGTGGCTTCTTTAGGCATCGGTGAAGGTGTATATTTTTTTTATACTTTATGCCTTTTTGAAACAAAATCCAAAAAATGCAAACTACCTTTGGCAACCTGTTTCCCACTTTGGCATGAAACATGACCACGTTTAGAGCTGGCGTGTGTTTGCATACCGCTTTTAGATTTATCTTTTGAAGTTTTGTGAAAGAGACGCATGGCTCCTTCCATGGCTTTGCTCTGTCTCTTTGTGTTTTCGATAAGTCCCTCTATTTGGCGGAGGTTTAATGTCTGACCTGAGACACGTGGAGGCTCAGCGCACATTTGAGACCTGCCTCCGGATTTTCCCTATGAAGTTACACCGAGCCAATGCATGGAGGCTTCTACTGATCCTTCTATACTTAGCCGATTTGGGCCTGCTCTACCTCATTTGGACTCTAACCATGTGGCGAGCTGGCACTAGTTTGAGTCTTAGCTTTGGGCTACGCATTTGAAGCTACACCAATGAGACATGTGGAGACTTCTGTTGGTTCTTTATACTTAGCTGATTTAGGCCTGATCTGCCCCATTTGGACTCTGACCACGTGGTGAGATGGTGCTAGTTTGAGTCTCCAATTTTGGCTGCACCTTTAAAGTTGCACCGATGAGAGACGTGGAGACTTCCACCAGTTATTTGTACTTAGCTTATTTGGGCCTGGTCTTCCCCCTTTTTAGACCTGGGACACATGGAGGGCATGTGATAGTTTTAGAATGGCCTTTGGGCGACACCTCTTTAATGCACATCATCGAGCCATGTGGCACCTTCCACTGGCCTGAGAATTTTAAATTGTCAGCTCTATCTCCTTTTTAGACTTGGGACACGTGGAAGCTACACACTCATTTGGGGGACCACCTTTTTCTTTGACCCTTAAAGGTGCACTATGTTGACACATGGTTCTTTCCGCTGGTCCTTTTATACTTAACTCATTTAGGCCCACCCTGAATCATATGTGAAGTTTGAAATCTTTGATCCTTTCTCTGTTTCCCTCCTGAGAGACTCTAGCCTCCTTTGATGTTGTTTTATCCTTCGCTAACTCTGCTCCTTCATTATAGAGCCCTCTTGCCCCCTTGACTACTGGATTTGAGTGTGAGCTCACAGGACAAAGCTGACCCTTAGATTTCCTTCTGCGTAGGGTCGTGTTTAATCAATTATGCTGGGGGGAAAAATTGAGATAACAAAATGTTTAACATTGATTTGATTGTTGAATGAAAATTGTTTACATTATTTATGGAATCTTCTGCCAGACATATAAGGTTTTTGTTAACATTTATCTCTTGCATTTAATCCTAAGATAATTGTGCTAAGAATTCAAAGGCCAATTAGAATAAAAAAGGTTCATATTAATGAAACTTAAGAGTAATTATCTTATGATTTGGATTAGTTATGAGATCCAACTTCATTATTTTACTATTATTATTTGTTCAACATGACGTAAATTTTAAACTTAAGAAAAAATATAAATAATTAATTTGGAGACATTATATTTATAGTGTCTTAGCTAAGATCTTTTTGTTGTGATAATGAATATAATTATGGAGGTTATTATATGAAATTAATTGTTAATTCTTACTGAGTTTATTTGTATTGTATGTTAAAATAGATACTTTAGTAGGTTCAGTTCATTTAGTTAAGAACATATATACTTGGTAAATTGAATGTAATAACTTATTTATAATTATTTAGTTAATCACATAACAACATTAATGGGAATGAATTAGTCATGCCAGTTCAATGAACTGATGATGTATACTATCATATTTTATCCTACAAATTACAGGATGGAATAAATGTTATGAAGTTATATTTGGAATAATTTCTTGCATGATCATCATGTAACAATTATATTTATATGATTTTAGATATTGATTATGTTGAACATCGTTTTTTTTTATTGTTGTATTTATTAAAAAAGTGAAATATAGTTTCACATAATTTCATAAGATAACTAGCCTAATTGTATTTGTTATCCAAATTTTCCCCTTAGGCTAAATTGAGAAAACATGAAATTGCACACTGAGAAATTGGAGGGATCATTCGGTCATGTGAGCTCACATTTTGAATCTGGTGGTTAGGATGCAGGTAGGGTCATTAACGGCAACGATGTTGGAGGAAATAAATTTAAGGAGATTTAGAGTTGAGATAAGCTAAAAATGAGGAACCCGAAGTTTGGAGTCTTCGGACTTCAGAGGTTTTACATTTTGGAGTTTTGAGAGACAAAAAAGGAACAAAAAAACAAAAGGTCTGAACTTCTGAATCCTAAAAGTGTGAAATTTTGAATTTTGGAGGTTTGGAGGTGTCGGCACGGTCGAGAAGTTAATAGTTCCACATGGAGGAGGGTTGAAGGTTTGAAACCCAAAGTTACAAATTCAAACTTTAGAGTTTTGGAGATTCAGAGGTTTCATGCGCCCAAATGGATAAGAAAATCCCAAAAATATCAAAACATGAAAACCCCTGAAATCCTGAAAATTAAACCCCCAAAATCCCAAAATCTGAACCCCAAAAAATCCTAAAACCCGAAGCCCCGAAAAAGAAAAAGTTTTGAAACCTGAAATCTTAATTTCAAACTTTGAAGATTTGGAATGTTCAAGCCATCTTCAACAATGAAAAATAACCCGAACTCTGAAATCAAAAACCCCAAAATCCTCGAAACTTGAAAACTCTGAAATCCCATAACCCAAAACCCCAAAAAGGAAAATACCTTGAAAAATGAAGTCTGAATTTTAGACTTAAGAGTTTTTGCATTTCAGAACCTTGAACCCCGAATTCACAAAAGTCATAACTTTAAGTCTGAAACCTGAAGTCTGAAATTCGGGCTTCAAGGTTTTGGAGTTTTGGAGGTTTCATGAACATAAGTGGATGAATAGTAACCCAACCTCTGAAAAGGAAAAACCCGAAGTTCCGAATCCCAAAAGTCCAAAATTTTAGATTTCAAAAGTTGCAATGCAAGTTCAGAGTCCAAAAAAATAGAGTGAACCACTCGCATTTATTCTAGGTTTCTCACCGACCCAAATGATGAGGTATGGGTTTCCTTTCTTCTCTAATAAGGAAAATTACATCGAGGCATAGGTTTTTCAATGGCTTCCATCATTTTCGTAGGTTTATTTAATGCATTTTAGGGTATTTGAAGCAAGTTTTTTGAATTCCTTCTCTCTCCCTTCTCTCATTCTTCCTATATATTATAGGAAGGGGCTCATTTCAAAAAAATTGATAATATTACTTTACACCCTCCCTTATTCACTTGTTTGTAAGTGAATTTGTGGAGATCAAACCTCCCATTCAAACTGTAAATGAAATTTTTACTTCTTTTCCATTGTAATGCACTGTATCAAATCTATGGAGAAATAATATAAGTTTGTGGATGAATATTAACCCTTTCTTGTGTTCGTTGCATTCTCCAGATCTCTCATTGAAATTTTGGTTAATTGTGCACATTTAATGGTTTGTATTTAATGATGAATGAATTGGTGATAAGAAAATGATTTGTGTTGATTTTAATTGTAGTACACAACAAAATAGAAAAAAAAACAAAAATAATAATGACAAAAAAAAGAGTGTGTTAGGTGGTACAATGGACATGAGGGCAAGAGAGTGGTAGGGTATGGACACTCTGAGATATTTTCAAACTTTTCCTTATCCTTGACAACAAACCATGCACTTTTTCTAGAATCTAAAGGATGTACCATGTGAAACACATGTGCCAACATTAAAACAATTTAGCACTAGTTGTTTTTTGTTTATGACACTGAAAGTTCCACTTTTTTTCTATCCCACGTATACGTCTGTAGGATTTTATCTCTTTCACTCTCCACTACATCTCCTTTCCATAATCTTCCCATCTTATGCCAATACTTGAGCTCTTAAGTAAGGTATGTGCATCCATAAGATCATAAAATATAGAGGATCTATCAGACGTTGTAGTTGGAAGTGCTCTAGTAGCTATGTATGTAAACGTGGAAGCAAGCACTTAGCATGTGCAATTTTCAACTAAGTTCCTGAAAACATGGTTCAGTGGACTGTAACTACTGTAGGATATACACAAAATGAGATTTCTTGAAAAGGCTCAGAAACTTTCTAGTAATTGAGTTTTGGTAGGCATAAAGCAAAGATCATCAACCTCTTCATGCAAAACCCCTTCCCATGAAAAATGCAAGATTTGGAACAAGTGGACATCCAACATAGCATAAGGATAAATGAGTTTGGCAAGAATTTGTAGCTGTAGCTATGCTAGTGGACATGGATGCAAAATGTGGGAGATTTTTCTAGATTTTTGTGCTATGTTTTATTTAAGTTCAGTACTGGGATTCCATAACCATCTCATTCTTGAGCTTTATGTGCATTATTGCGTGACCTGGGTGTTCTATTTATATGCAAAAATTCATCGTTGAACAATGGACTATGGTTTGAGTTTATTTTTACTCCATGGCTGCCATTAAATATTTTTAGATGCTTTGCGAGCTCTATTTTATCCCTAAAGTGATCTTGATTTCAACTCTACTTTACCTGGGTGAGGTGGATCTACTTTTCCCTTGTGTTGAAAGAAGGTTTCATTGTAGCATGATGGGGCTCATTGGTTTGACATTTGATTTTCTCAGCTCTCTTTTCCATTTGTCAATTCATTATACCTAGTTTAAGATCTAGGTCTGCCACCATTTAAAAAGAGGAGTTTGATGTTTGTTTCACTAACTTGATTCTAATATTATCTCAACTTGGATTTCCATGGTTGTGGGTTTGTGCAAACAAGTTTTTTTAAAATACAACATATGGATTTAAGTGAATATCATTGGTATATATAGATGAAATTTGAGACCTTTACGAGCCTTTTTCCTAATAGTAATAATTTGGAGATTCAGAATAGGGTACAAACTTCCTTTGAGTAGCAAGAACGATGAAAATTTGTTTATGTAGATGTGGTTTTCATTATATTAATATATTCAAAGCATTGGAGCATACACAAACATGCACACCATTTGACATAATTTCTGGTAGAGGGATGAATCCTATTGGAGTGCGACTGAAACCATGTGGATTACCTCATACACTACAGACACAAATATTCCAAGGCATGGTTCATCTCTCCTTATTTTTCATAACTCTCATACTTTATTTTTTCATTTGCAATGAGATATAATATTAAAACCTTAGAATTATCATACATTTAATTGTTTTATATTAGTTTGTTTTCAAAACAATAAAATGTCATATCGTAACTCACGTAATCAAAATAACCCATTTTTAGTCATTGATGAACTTAAACCCTCATTTTGAGGTTTTTTTAGTAAACCTCTTGACCAAACAAGATTGCTAAAATACTTTTGTTTATTAACAGGTTGAATTTGAGTTGGTTGTAAATATGTTGACTACTCCCTTGTTAAAGGAGATGAATCACAATTTTTGGAGACTTGTAAAATAATTTTGGTGACTCTGAAAAGGGAATGTTAAGTTTCATACATGTACCTTGTTATGTGTGGAGTTAATTCACTCCTTGGATAAACATCATTTGATCATCTGTGATCTTTTTGATGCCATTTTAGGAGCCTTGTTACACCATTTTATAGCTATAGGAAGATGCTAAAAGTGAAAAGTTGGGTTTCATTACAGTTCACCATTTAGACCATTAGTGACAAGATGCTTATCAACTTTCACAAACCTCTAGTACTTTTACTAGATAATTTCCTAGAGCCAACAATTTGGGAAAAAACACTCATCTAGATAGTTTGGGAAGGCTATTTTGTAAGCCTCCAATCATAGTTTGAATAGGTCAAATTGGACAAATTATGACTGGTGGCTCAAAAAAACTCATTGCCACTTGCAACCCATTTATCAGTTCTCAGTTCCATTAACTCCAAAATATTCTTTGTATATAGGAGGGTAAATAGGAGAGTTCTTGTGGAGATTCAAACCATAAAAAATAATTATTCAAATGGTGTTTTTTAGCCCTCAAGGTAAAATAAGGGGTTGTTGTAACTAGCCTAATTACGACCGATAGTGCAGGAAAAAAATGCCACAAATCATAAATGGTTCACCAGTTTTGATTTCCGTCATTCTTGTTAATTATTGGTGTATAGCAGGACACATAAAGATTTAACCATGGTGTGTCTTCTCATCGAAAGACAATGATTGAAAGTGGTTTCTTAGCCTTCGAGCCTAAATTGAAATTTCTTGTAATTATAAGGAAAATATAGAAGGAAAGTTGTAGGACCCCTGTCTGGTTTCTAGACCATCATGGAAACTTGTTGGCACTTGTAAATAATTTCTTGAAACTCAACTGTGTGACTTGTGTGTGAAATTGAAATTTTGGAAAAATAGTATTTCTCTCTCTTCCCTAATTCTTTCTCTCTCGTTGGTTAAGAAACGAATTCTACAGAAATGAAATAAATATGTGTCTCTAACCTTCTCCTTTCAAATGTAAATTATTAATGTTATTATGTAAATGGGAAACTAAAAATGTTAATTATGATAGATTTAGGTGGATTTCAAGCCATCAATTTATCGCTGATTTCATGCTCAGATGTTTTTGCAGGATACAAGTAAGATGGAGGAACGAATTGGGTGTGATTCATTATATATTGTTAGAATTTATGAATGTTAATATAAGGAAATTTTTATTATTTTTTATTTTACAATAAAGTTATTTATTGAAATTTGGCAATATGAATGAGATGTTAGTTTTAGGGGTGTTTTGGGAAATGTTCATTTAACTATAGGTGTTGTTTTGATTCATATTTACATAAAAAAGGGGTGTTGGGTATAAATATTAAATGAAAATGTAGAGGATAATTCAACATTCTGTGAAGTATGAAAAGGATTATAATTGAAGTTTTGTAATATTTTGATGTTATGGTTTAAGGAAAATGTTCATCTGCACATGGGTGTTATCTCAATCCTCAAATTTTGTATTGTAAAATTTGGATATGTATGTTAAATGAATTTAAACTTAAAATATTATAGTGCATTTCCAATTTTCAATAGATGATTAATTAATTAGTGTGTTGTATTCTTACCTTTCAAATGTAATAAAGAGATCTAAACAAAAAACTCAATCGTAATATAAGACTCTTGTATAACCACCCTTCTTGCATGAATTATTTTAGTGTAGAAAACAAAAACCTTAGGATGAACTTCAATCTCTACAGTCGATGTCACCTTATGGATTAAGTAAATAAGATCCCTAGTTTGAATTATCATCATAGTTAGTATGTTTAGTGACATTGTCGTAAACCCGATGGTTAGGAATGACATGGTCAAACTATTTCTAGTGTAAGAATAAAAAACACTTCCTTAGCATCCCATTGAAACGGAAAGTCTTATAAATTTAGATCTAGAAATCAGCTTCATGATCGAATGAATTCCTTGAGGGATCTAGACGACTCAAATGGAGCTAGTGAAATAGTTGTTCTATAACTTAACTCTTGTTAATGATCTCTTTAGTTCCTCACAGTTAAATGCGTTATCTTGATTACAAAAAACATAACACCTTGATCTTTCATGAAGGTTGTTTAGGATAAATATGTACTTTCACCTTAAACTCATATATAGATGAGGTGTAGATCCTTAGGTGCAATTGGAGTTTAACCAAATGTTGGCTAATTAAGGGGTTAACTTGTGGGTAGAAAATGGTAACTCACTTACAAATGAAATTGATTTGAAATATGCTGAATTTAGAGAACCCAAGAAACAAGAAACTTGGTTTTGTAATCCCTTGTTATGCATTTTTTATGAAATTATGAATAAAACAAATTTCTCATGCGGAATCATGAAATGCAGAAACATGGGATCTTATGTTTTAAAAAATATATATCTCTTGTGGTTATTGTGTAGCTATATTACTTCTAGTCATGTACTTCTTCAAGACGTTAGTCAAATATTTATGTAACCCCTTTTGTTATAAAAAAATGCTAATAATGAGACCATATTACAATGTAAGAGTAAATCATATAAGATCAAAACGAGATTTGAGGTTATGAGTAATGTCACTCTTAGAGTCCTTATAACTCAACTAAACATTTTCATGTGTTAGAAAGATTATGAATTGCCCTTGGTGAGATCAACTTCAAGAATATATATTTAACTCTAGATAAAATTTATTGATGTGGAAATGTTGAATAGATTCAACAAATTATTGATCTATGTTAACTATGATAGGGAAATAAATATACCATGATCAAAGAATGTTTTTGGGAAAAAGGTATCTTGAATCTATATTTCCCTAAAATCCTATAATTTATTTCTTGATATCACATCAGATTCACTTATATAGTAAGGGTAAAATTTAAATATCACATAAACATTTGTCAAGCATAAGCTTAACATAAGAACGAGATAATTAGGAATTTTGTATGTAATTTGAAATATGGCAATTGCTTATATAAATTATGGAGATTTACGTAAGGGATAAAGAGTCAACTTAAATGGTCAAACTATAAGTTCAATGTGAAATGAGTTTAACAATCTGTAGGTGGAAAATGGATAAAATTATCCTTTTCTAAAAATATTCTTGGAATGTTAATCGTAACTAAGATGTAATCATGGTAATGATGTGTTTTGGGTTTGCCAATCATTGGGTGTGTTTCTTGTGGTTGGGCCATTACTACTATTGGTTCATTGGGGAAATTGTGGCATTGACATGTATATGGTTTTGTCATGTGTCTATGTCAGTCGATGACTTATGTATGTGTCTTATACGTTGTTGAGTTTCTCTTTTTGGAGCCCTTGTGGTGTTTTGTAGTGAGAAATGTAAGTCAAATAAAAAATTATTCTGGTATTTTTATTGTTGTATTTGTGGGTGTAAAATGTGGGCATTTAAATTGGTATTAGAGTAGAGGTTCATGCTCTCAAACCTCTGAGAGAGACTGGAGTTTTGAAGGTTTTACATGGTGGTGGTGGAGATTGGAAAAGTAATTTGATATAAGTGTGATGTGAACAATGTTGTAATTGTGATATTATGAATGCACATATTGTACATGTCACTCAATGTGTATTTGTTATCATGTTGATGTTCTTGTGATGAGAGTATTCACTCTTATGTTTTTGGATTCAATGAGGAGTTCACGTGTAATGTGCTACCTTCGTGTGTGTTAAAATAATGTTGTTGTGGATTGCGGAGTGTTGGAGTTTCTTTTTTTTTTTGTGGTATGTAGTTGTGTTGATGTGTTGCATGACATAATTGATCAATAGTGAATTGTATTGTATCATAATGTTACCACCGTATTGTGATGAATTGTGTGATTCACTATGTTGTATTACAATTTATTATATGTTGTAAAGTTAGACATTGTGTTCCTCATACGTATAATTCATGAAATATGTGATGGTTCATGTCATGATTTATTGGAATATGGTGAGCGTATGATCCATATAGTAAAAATATTTTTCTTTGGGTGCAGAATGTGGTAATGTGATGTATCATAACCTGTGAAAGTTATGATTATGTTATACCCTGTATATATACCATGCATAAGACAATATGATTATTTTGTGTGAATCACCATTGTGTTAGTGATGTAGTTATGTGTTATGTTGTGAACCCTACACTAACCTAACCTAAGAGAAATTGGTAAAATTGTATGTTTGGAGTGAGAAAATTTGTATCATTGATCAGTCACTAGAATTGAGTACAAGATAGGAAGTGGAGTCTTACATAGGTTGAAAAACCACTTTTATTCATTTGGTATTAATGACGCTTGTTGAATGGGTATCATGCATATTATGTTTCAGGGATACCTTAGGCTCAGTATATGGTGAATTGTACTGCTTTCTCTCTCCATATATGGTTATCATATAGATTAAACCTAAGGTTAGTTACGACTATGTTTAGCCTTGTCAAAGCAGTGGCGGGATGATTCAGACAAAGATGTTGACAGTTTTAATATTTGATATGTTATTTTACAAGTTGACGCTCGATGTCCAAGTGCCAAAAACTTTTTGAGTACCCCTTTGGTCATTGTGTAAGGCCACATAGTTATTGTAATGTGTTATTCCTATATATGTATTTTATTCGAAATTGAACATTTTCTCTTTTCTTACAAGAACCAAAAAATTTCTTGATTGATATGTTCTTATATTTTGGACATTTTATTTTGTTGTTTCACTAACATGCATATTTTTGCACTAACTAGGGCTATTCAGCCATGTTTTTTGCTTAGATTTAAATTTTCTTTTGAAGTTTAAATTTTTTATAGCCAATCCCAAGCCTTGGGATTATTTCCACTTAGAACTTTACATGGAGTGTTATGTTGTTTCTAATGTCATAATGTGTTGGAATAGGGTCATGGGATTCACCATGGAGTGGTAGAGCCTATGGACGTACTTCATTGTATAAGGTTATGCCCTAGGGAGTTATAGATAACTAGCGGGTTGTCAAACCCTGAGTTATTATCTCACTTGGGTTAGAGGTTTCTTGACTCTATGTGCCTAGGGCCATAGGGTGACCAACCTCTTTTGGGTAGCGAAAAGGAAAATTTATCTTTATTCTATTTTATTGAAGGAGGCATAAGACACTTGAGGGAGAAACATATATTATTGTCAGTGTGATTGATGTTTTGGGAGTTATATGTTGTTTTCCTGTGATTCTTGAGAGGTATATGTATTTGTTTTGTGATGTTTGGGAAGGATATACAGTTGCTTCATGATGCATTCGGAGATATATGGAGTTGTTTTGTGATGCTTTTGAAGATATATAGAGATTTTTTGTAATGTTTTTTGATGTTTGGAGTTGGTGTTATGAGTTATGTGTACTCTTGTGAGTCTTTTTAGAAATTGTTATGTTAAAGGATTTATGTTCCCCTTAGTTGATATATACTTATATATCTTGTCTTGGAGTTGTGTGGGTATAGTCATGGTATTTGGGTAATGTGATACCAATGGTATATATATCAACATCATGATTCATTATTTTTTATTCACTTGTGTGTGTTGGATCTAGGCTTGTGACATAATTATTGGAAATTCTTTGTTAAGTGGACTACGTGTTTATAATTCCATGGTGGAATAAAAGGACTTGTGATGTGATACAATTTTGAAAGTGTTTAGCAATATGTATCATGGGTATTTTGTGTTGTGTTAATTTTTATGTGACTTCTTGATGTCAGTTACCAATGGGTACCGACAAAAATAAATAAATTGAAATACTTAAATAATGAAATATTAAGAGCTTAAGAATAAGAAATACATTAATGTAAAATACTAACTAAATGATAAAGTTAAAGAGAACTACCAGTCTTCATAGAATGTTAAGAACTTTTCAAACTTCCCTTATCCCATGCATTCATGCTTTGCTACATGTATCATTCATTGGAGATATGGGTCATGATTATTTCCTCCTTGCTTGTGAGTACCCTCTTCTAATCTTGGCCTTCTGTCACATCAAGGAAAATGATCTTATGAGTAGAGGGAAATATAGTGCATGAAAAAAAAATCAATACTATAATTAATAATAATAATAATAAATAAAGTGTGTTAGGTGGGAAAAATGACATGAGGGAAGGAGAGTGGCAAGGTATGGACGCCATGAGAGATTTTCAAACGTTTTATTATCCTTGAAAGAAAACTATGCACTTTTTTTAGAATCTGAAGGAAAAACCACGTGAAACCCATGTGATAAAACTAAAAAAAATAGCAGTAGTTGTGTTGTTTATGACATTGAAAGTGTCACTTTCTTGTTATCCTTCATATACCTCTATAGGATTTGGTCTCTTTTGCTCTTCCCTTCATCTCCTTGCCAACATCTTCCCATCCTAGTCAAGCCCTAAGCTCTGAAGCATGGTATGGACATTCATCAAAGAATAAAGATAGAGGATATATCATACATTTTAGTTACAAGTGCTCTAGTAGGTATGTATGCAAACATGCAAAAAAGTACTTGGCATGCGCACTATTTGACTAAGTGCCTGAAAATGTGGTTTAATGAACTACAACTACTGCATGATATACACAAAATGGGAATTTCTGGAAAGGCTCAGAAACTTTCAAGAAAATGATTTTTGGAATGCAAAAATAAAATATCTTCAACCACTTCCCGCAACCCCCCTTACCTATGCAAAATGTGAGATTTAGATCAGGTGGACATCCAACACAGAATAAGGATAAAGGATTTTTGTCAGAATTTGTACCTACAAGTGCATTGGTGACATGGATGCAAAACATGGGAGATTTTTCAAGCTCTTTTTCTATGTTTTATTTAAGTTTAGTATTCAGATTCCACAACCATCTCGTTTTTGAGCTTCATGTGCATTATTTCATGACCTTAGTTTTCTATTTGTATGAAAAAATGCATCCTTCCAAAATGGGTTGTGGTTTGAATTTTTTTTTACTCCATGACTACCATTAAATATGTATAGATGCTTGGTGAGTTGCATTGTATCCCTAAATTGATTCTGATTTCCACTATGTTTTACCTGGGTTAGGTGGATCCGCTTTTCCCTTGTGCTAAGAGAAGGTTTCATTATAGCATGATGGGGATCATTGGGTTCAAATTTGATTTTCTCAATTCTCTTTTTTATTTTTTGATTCGTTTTACTTGGGTGAAGATCTAGGTTGGCTACCATTAAAATACGGGTTGGTTGTTGCTTTTATTGACTTGATTCTACTCTTATCTCATCTCAAATTGCCATGGTTGCGGGTTTATGTGAATGAGTTTGTATAAAATACAACATATGGATTTAAGTGAATATAGTATGTAGATCTTCATGAAATTTGAGACCTATGTGAGCCTCTTTCCTACTGGTGATAATTTGGAGCTTCAGAATATGGTAAGGACTTCCTTTGAGTAGAAAGGAGAGTGAATTTTTTTATGTAGCTGTGGGTTTCCTGATATTCATATATTCAAATCATGGGAGCATAGAAAATAATTTATACCATTTTACGGAATGACTGTTAGATGGATGAAGACTATTGGAGTGTGAGTGAAACCGCGTGGATTACCTCATTCATCATGGAGAAAAATATCTCCCAGGCATGGTTCATCTCTCCTTATCTTTCATAAATCATGTTCTTTAGTTTTTCATTTGCAATGAAATATAATTTAAAAACCTTAGAATTATATATTTAATTGTTTTATATTTGTTTGTTTGTAAAACAATAAAATGTCATCTCGTAACTCAAGCAATGAAAATAACCCATTTGTACTCAACCATGAACTTAAACCCTCATTTTGAGATTATTTAGAAAACCTTTTGACCAAAATAGATTGCTATACTACTCCTATTTATTGATAGGTTGAAGTTGTGTTCCCTATAAATATGTTGAACTCTCCCTTTTTAAACGAGATAAATCATAATTTTTGGAGACTTGCAAAGTAATCTTCGTAACTTCGGAAAGGATATGTTAAGTTTCCTAAGTGTACGTTGTTATGTGAGGAGTCACTTCATTCCTTGCATCAAAAAAAATTGATCATCTGTGATCTTTTTTTTGACGCCCTTCTAAGAGCCATGTTACATGGTTTTACATCTGTAAGAAGCTACTAAAAGTGAAAAGTTGGGTTTCATTATGGCTCACCGTTTATACCCTGAGTTACAAGATGCTTATCCACTTTAACAATCATCTAGTAATTTTATGAGATAATTTCATGTCGCCATAAATTTGGTGAAAAATAATCATCTAGATAGTTTAGCAAGGCCATTTTGTGGGCCTCTAGTCATAGTTTAACTAATTCAAACTATACTGATTATGACCGATAGCTCTGAAAAACCCATTACCATTTGCAACATGTTTGCCAATTCTTATTTCTGTCAATACCGATGTACTATTTGTATATAATATGGTATGTAGGAAAATTCCCGTGGTGATTCCAACCATAAAAAGTAAGTTTTTAGATGGGGTTTCTCAGGCCTTTAGCTAAAATAGGTGGTTGTTGTAACTAGCCCAATTTGGACCGATAGCCCCGAAAAACTTATCACAAATTGTAAATAATTTGTGAGTTTTGATTTCCATCAGATCATATGAAATCTTGTTTTATAGGAGGACACATAGATATTTACCAATGGTGTGCTTGCTCATTAAAAGAAAATGTTTGAAAGTGGTTACTTTGCCTTCGAGCCTAAATTGAACATTTTTGCAACTAGTAGGAAAATGTAAAAAGAAATTTGTAAGACCTCTTTCGAGTTGTCAGACCATCATGGAAACTTGTTGACACTTGTAAATAACTACATTAAACTCTACTATGTGACTTGTGTGTGAAATTGAAATTTTAGCAAAATTGTATTTCTCTCTCTTCCCTATATCTTTCTCTCTCCTTGGTTAAGAAATGAAGTGAAGTGAAATGAAATAAATATGTATCTCTAACCTTATCCTTTCAACTATAAATTATTAATTTCATTATGTAAATGGGAAACTAAAAATGTTAATTATTCTAGATTTGGGTGGATGCCATGCCCGCGATTTATCATTGATTTCAAAGTCACACGTTTTTGCAGGATATAAGTAAGATAGTGGAACGACGTGGGTGTGATTCATTGTATATTGTTAGAATTTAGGAATGTTAATAGAATGAAGTTTTTATGTATTGTAATGTTACAATAAAATTATTTATTGAAAATTTTTAATATGAATTAGATGCTAGTTTTAGGGGTATTATGGGAAATGTGCATTTAACTATAGGTGTTATTTTGATTCATATTTACATATATAAAAAGTTTGATATATATGTTAAATGAAATTTTAGTGGATAATTCAACATTTTACAAAGCATGAAAAGGTTTATAATTGGTGTTCTGTAATATTTTGATGCTAGGGTTTAAGGGGAATGCTCATCTACACATGGGTGCTATATTGATCCTCAAATTTTGTATTGTAAAATTTAGATATATATGTTAAATGAATTTGAATTTAAAATATTATGGTGCATTTCCAGTTTTCAATAGATGATTAATTAATTAGTGTGTTGTATTCTTACCTTTCAAATGTAATAAAGAGATCTAAACAAAACACTCAACTGTAATATAATACTTGTGTATAAGCAACCTTCCTGCGTGAATTATTTTAGTGTAGAAAACAAAAACCTTAGGATGAACTTCAATCTATAAACTCAATGGCACCTTATGGCTTGAGTTAAAAGGATCCCTAGTTCGAATTATCATCATAGTTGGTATATTTGGCGACATCATCATAAATCAAATGGTTAGGGACAACATGCTCAAACTATTTTTGGTGTAAGTAGAACAAACACTTCCTTAGAATCCTAGTGGACTGAAAAATCATACAAAGTTAGATCTATAAATCAACTCCAGGATCAAATGAATTCCTTGAGTGATGTAGATGACTCAAATGGAGCTAGTCAAATAGTTTTTTGATTACTTAACTCTTGTTAATGATCTCTTTAGTTCCTCATAGTTAAATGTGTTGCCTTGGTTACCAAAAACATAACACCTTGATCTTTCATGAAGGTTGTTTAGCATAAATATTCCTTATGGAAAAATTCAATTAAACTAAATGATGGTTAGTTAATGGGTTAACTTGTGCATAAAAATGATAAGTATCTCCCTTACAAAAGAAATTTATTTGAAATATGTTGACTTTAGAAAACCCAGGAAACCAGAAACTTGGTTATGTAATCCCTTGTTATGCCCTTTTTTATGACATTAAAAATAAATGAAATTTCTCATACAGAAACACAAAATGCAGAAACATGGGATCTTACGTTAAATAAATATATCTCTTGTCATTCTTGTGTAACTATAATACTTCTAGTAATGTACTTCTTCAAGATTTTAGTCAAATATTTGCATAACCCCTTTTGTTATAAAACAATGCTAATAATGATACCATATTGCAATGTGAGAGTAAATCATATAACAGTAAAATGATATTCGAGGTTAGGAATAATGTCTCTCTTGGATTCCTTATAACTCAACTAAACATTTGTGTATTAGAAAGAATATGAATTTCCCTTGGTGTGATCAACTTTGGAAAACAATATATGTGTGTGTGTGTGTGTGTGTGTGTGTGTGTGTGTGTGTGTGTGTGTATAACTCTAAAAAAAATTTATTGATGTCAAAATGTTGAATGGATTCAACTAGTTATTGATCTATATTAACTATGGTAGGGAAATAAATATACCGTGATTGAAGAACATTTTTGGGAAAAATCTATCTTGAATCTATATCTCCCTTAAATCCTAAGACTTCTTTCTTGATATCACATCCGATTCACTTATGTAGTAAGGGTAAAATTTAAACATCGTATACACATTTGTTAATCATAAGATTAAGATAAGAATGAGAAAAATAGGATCTTTGTATGCAATTTGAAATATGGCAATTACTTATGTGAATTATGGAGATTGTCATAAGGTATAAAGAGCCAACTTAAATGGTTGATCTGTAAGTTGTGTGTAAAATGAATTTAATAATTTGTAGGAGAGAAATGGATAAAATTATCCTTGTATAAAAATGTTTTTGGAATGTTAATCGTAACTAATATGTAATAATGGTAATGTTGTGTTGTGGGTTTTCCAATCGTTGCGTCCCTTTCTTATGGTTGGGTCATTACTAGTATTCATTCATTGGGGAAAGTGTGGCATCCACATGTTTATGGTTTTTTCATGTGTCTGTGTGAGTTGATGACTTATGTAAGTGTCTTATGAATTGTTTAAGTTCTCTTCTTGGAGCCCTTGTGCTGTTGTGTAGTGAGCAATATAAGTAAAAAAAAATTATTTTGGTACTTTTACTGGTGTATTTGTGGGTGTAAAATTTTGGCATTACACTTGGTATCAAAGTGGAGGTTCATGCTCTTGAACCTCTAAGATAAACCGGAGTTGTGATGGTTTTACATTTTGGTTGTGGAGATTTGAAGACTAATGTGATATAAGTGTGATATTATGAACACACATGTTGTGCGTGTCACTCAATGAGTATTTTTAATCATGTTGCTATGCTTGCTATGAGAGTATTCACTCTCCTTTTTGTGGATTCAATTAGGTTTAATGTGTGATGTGTTGTCTTGGTGTGTGTAAAAATAATGTTGTTATCAATTGTGTAGTGTGGGAGTTTATTGTTGTTCTATGGTATGTATGTGTGTTGATGTGTTGCATGACATAATTAATGTATAGTGAATTGGATTGTATCATGATGTTACCATCATATTGTGATGAATTTTTTGAATCACACTATTGTATTAGAAATGACTATATATTGTAAATTTACACATTGTGTTCATCATTTCTATAATCCGTGTAATATGTGATGGTTCATGTCATGATTTAGGGGCATATCGTGAGTGTATGATCCCTATTGTATAGTGATTGAACTCTGGGTACATAACGTGGTAATGCGACGTATCATAGCCATGAAGGTAATGATTATGTTATACCCTATATATATACCATGCGTAATATGCTATGGTTAATTTGTGTGAATCGCCATTGTGTTAGTGATGTAGTTATGTGTTATGTTATGGGCCTTTTATCTCTAGAAATTGCACCCTGTAGAGAGATCGCTACAAGTGTTCTACGATTTCTCTGGACCTCTCTCTTTCATAGATATGATGGAAACACCTCAGGTCTGTGGGTATACCTCTTGTTGAGTTGAGTCTCCGGTATCAAGGCTAGCTCCTTCTTGATGTATCCTAAACTGGTTTTTTGGGGGTTTTGAGGGTAAAAAGATGACTGTAAATGAATTAAAAAAATAGGGTGATACACCAAACATGTTGAGGGCTTTGAGTGAGTAGAAGCAAAAATATCTGAGAATGGATTCTAGATGCACAAACCAATAGTTTTCAGTGGAATATTAAGGAAAAACACTTGATGTATTGAGGGAATGATTCACAACAATACTGAAAAGATAATAATGCACACTAACAATATGCAGAAATTAATAAGTTTTGCAGCATGGTAAGATAATAAAGTAGGGAATTTTGACATTCACAAAAAATAATAAAGTATACACAAGGCTGTAAATAATTTGAAAGGAAGAAATCAATATCTCATTCAAAAGGAAAAACAGGCAAAATCTACTTTAGTACTTCTATGTCCAAAATTCCACCCCTGTGCTTTGTCAATGCACACAATATATAGAAAAATTATTCATCCCACCCTTTCTAAAAATAGACTAAAATTGTACTCACCCATGCATCCTATTTTTATCCTTTATCATGAATAAATAAAGGAATAAAGATAAGCATGCTAATACAGTCATGCATTAATAGACTTGGTTACAAAAATACAACTCATTCAAATTATCATTGACTGTTCTATTTTAAATAACATTGGGTGAATAATTCTGGTAATAATAAACTTTTCTTGATGATAAATTCTTCTCCAATGCATGCAATCTCTATCTTATTGTGCTTGGTTATGACATCTGCAATTCTAATACACTTGCAATTGCAAAAATAGCATTTTAGGCTGCCTCTTGGATGCACATGCAAAAAATAATCTCCTTGCCAGTAAAATAATGCCTTGTCTCTTATACTTAGTGAAAGTTGATCAATTCCACATCATCCATTTTAGGGACCACTGTGAGCACATGTGTAATAATAAACTACTCTTATATTGTGGAAAATAAGGTAATAGGCCTTTCAAAATGCTTCTTGTCCTCTGATCTCAACCTCATGTTTGTCTTCTAGTGGTCACATGAAGAATGCACCATGTTATTGTTTCCCTTTTAAAATATCTCACAGTGGGGACCAATGTGAGATGTGAGCACTTGTCTTTATTCTAGATTGAGCACCCCTTTGACTTGGCACATTATTATGTTTTAAAATTACAAAGGTCAGTTTTAAAAGGAATGTCATCCTATATATTCGGCCACTTGTTGGTTACCATTACATAGTATATAATAATTTATTTTATCTTGATACTTGGCACATATGTTATAGGACCTTTTTGATTAATCATTGCACATTAAATTTTGTTCGGCATTTGATTTTGTAGCACATGGTTTGGAACTTTAATAATTCAATGCAAATGATTTTTTTTATCATCGGGTTGGCCCCCTCTCCCCGATGGTCTGACCCTTCGCATACTTTTTCAATGGCTTAGATTTTAACCATAGTTATGGTTTATTATGGTTGTGTTACATGTTTTTGGTGAGGACCATCGATCTTGTCATGTTTGATTTACATCGTAGATCATTTTGTACCCTCGGTTTGGGTTCTGGCTCTGTAATTATGACATTCGATGACTATGGTTATGGTTAGCACTTACCTCGAATTTGGTGAACGAAATGGTAGCCATTGATTCAATGTAATGTTATCCTCCCCACAGTGGAACTTCTAATTCTGATTGGCATAATGGTTAGCCGTGGTTTTAGTTTCTGACCTTCAATCATTTCATGGCTTGAACTTAGTCACTGATGGTAACTCCAGGTGAGTTAGGTTGGGTATAACCTCATCGAGCTTGTCACTTGGTCTTTCTCATTTCCTTATACTGAGCGTTCAAGCCCTGGTAAATTTTTGGTGGAAGCCATGAATGTGATGTTGAAGCTTGATGGGAAGCTCTTTTGAGTTCTATGCATGCATTTTTTGATTTTGTTTCTTCGTGTCATCATTTTGAGCTTTACTGTGATTTTTGTAACTTCTTTGTTGTCATGAAAGTGCCTATTTAGCTTCCTGCAACTCTGAGTTTTACTCATTTTTTTTCCATTTTTCTATTTTGAGATTGGTTTTGATCCTGTAGAGCTCTTTTATATCTTCGGCATGAAAATAAGTGAAGAAATTCTACCATTTTTGTTTCTCTGCAACACATTTCTAAGATTTCGGTTACCATTGTTTTTTTCTTTCTTGAGCTTTGTTATGCCATCTGAATGCACATATTATATGGATTTTACTCTTTTTTAAGATCTATGTGGTTATGGTGCTGCCATTGTTTATCTAAGATCTCGATTATTTGTTTATCTAGGAGCTTGATTATTTCCTCTAAAAATTGACCTCTCATTGTTCAGAGGCACTATGTATGCATTTTTCATTCTATGAAGCTATGTGGGCTTGGATACTTGCACATCTTTCCTGTTTCCATTCTCTCCGAGATCTATATAAGATTCTTTAGTGGTGGTCGCCGTTACTGAGTATTTATTTTAAATTTCCTTTCTCTTGCTGGATCCTGTATGGTCGTCATGAAATAAAAATGTAAGCTTCTTGTTTGACAACTGTAAATAATGCTTCTATTATTGATTTTTTGAGATTTGTTATCATGCTTTCCTTGATTCTGAAACCCCTTTGGTTTTATTGTTATTTTCTTCTCTCTAACACCATTACGAACTTATAAACCATTCCGGTTCTTTGATTTTGTTTACATCCCTCCATGGTTTCGTCATTTTGAATCCAACCTGATGACTTTCACTCCATCCCAAATCTCTATGTAAAAATATTAGTAGATCTGTAACAACTCAAAATAATCAATCATCATTCTATCTTTGATGGGTACTTGAAATATCTTTCCCTTTTGTTTCCTTAATACTCGAAGATGGAGATTTTTCTTGAAAATGGAAATAGAAGAGTATAATTGTTGAAGGGTATTTGTGTTTTCTCATTTCTTGACATTATTTGTTCAAAAATGAGGAAGTTTGACACTCTTGTGTTGATATGTGTGAATGGTTTTGAATGTATTCTTTTGATTCTACATTATGCATAAGTATTTTCAAAACATTCTATAACTCCTTGAGGGTTGCTTCAACACTTTCAACTTGTAGTATGAATGTGATTTCATCCTTTGTGTAACACTTTTATCTCTAATATATTATTCTTGTGAAGGGTTCTTGTACAATGTGCTTACTTAATCATGCATTTTTTTGATAACCTTAAATTTTGCAAACTTTTCTCAGGAATGTTGTAGATAACCTTAAGGAGTCTAAATAATTGATGTCTTTCTTGTTCTTGTTTTGAAACATAAACATCATGAAAAGTCTCCTTAGTCTCATGGGTTATGTAAAAGTATTTCATTTCATGACTCTAATGATCTTTAGTATTTTATTTTTGATTGATTGAGGGTTTCATTTCTTGTAGAAATGATACAGTGTTATAGATCACTACACCATGAATTTTCTTACTCCTTAAGTATCGATGGTTTTGCATATCCTCAAATGATATTTTCTTTTATAACTCCATGTCAAATTCTTGAACAACATAATGGCTTTGAAGCTGAAAATAATCTTTTCTCTGTTTCAATGATAGCTTCTTGAGCACTATTCGTAATCTTAGATCTATTTTATATAGGTAATCTTAAAATCCCCTTGTATTTCTAAAATATTTATATTTTAACTAAAACTGGGCTTGCTCCTTGCATACTTGAAGTAATTTATCTTTCTCTATCATAAATTTTGATCAGGGGCTTGTATTCTCTACACATTAACTTATTTGTTTGTATTTTTATGGTTGGAGCTCCATTCTGTAAAATACAATCATGATTATTTGAAATTGTTCCTCCTATAGAATATTTTGTAAGGTTTAGAGCTTAGACAATATTGAAAACGATGTAAAACTTGTTTACATTTAGTGATTTTCTTCTGCTACTTTGAATATTTCAGTCTTGTACTTTGATCCTTTATTTGATGATATATAAATTTTTATTCAACTTTTCCTCTGTTGTTGATGAGTTTGGTTCTTGAGCTGAGCTATAACCTTATATTTGCATTTTTCTTCTTTCAATGACTTGGATCTTTGATTGTAGCATCCTTTATTTATTTCTATACTCCTCATACATCTTTTAGGAGCTCCAATATTATTTTTTATGAACAGGAACATGTTACCTGAATGATAGGTTCCTTAAATGTTGTAGTTTATTTCCTTTGTGCAAGATGTATCTGTAAATTTGTACTTCAGAAAATCTTGAAAAATGTAACTTTGAAAACATTACTCTCCAAACTGATTTAGTGTTGTCATATCGAAATGAAGACTTTATTGTTGTTTCTATTCTCCAACTGCAACATTCAACTTTCTCATTAAGTTTTGATGTTATTGCAATGTAATCTATTTTTCTTGTCCAAGTATTCCAATGTATAATTCATTTTGGTACTCTTGAAGCTCTGAAACTGGATATTTTTTGTGCATGAATGTTCCATGAAGCTTTGCAAATTTGTAACTTATTTCTTTGAAGATTCACTATTCTCAAAATTTGTACTCAAACAATGTGTTTCTAAAAGTAGCCTTGATGCATTATATTTGTTTATTTCTTCTTGAATCTAAATCAGCCATATTTCCTTAATTTGACCTGAAATGGACAATAAGCTCTTATAATGAAGAGTGAAACCTAAATATTCTGTAACTTTTATGTAACATTAATGTTATCTCAGAATCACAGTACCCCCGAATGGGTTTGGGTTTGAAGTGGGGTATTCAATGTGATTGTACAATATGGGACCATCTCTCAAGCTGTGGGACTTGCATAACTTGAGATGGACCTCCAGAGAAAGCTAGTTCTTGCTTCTTAATATACCTTCCACAAGCTAATCTAGTGCAGGAAGTACCTATTCTATCCTAATATAACCATTCCAAGGGGATAGAGAGAGAGAGAGAGGGTATAAGAGCCTACACTAAGTGGTGATACACCAGAAAAGGAAGTGGTTGAGTCATAGATTTGACTGCCTGAAGTGGAGAGAGGTGAGCAGAGGAGTGAGTAGAGAGAATGCACAGACTAGAGATACATTTCACATGGAACACCACTTCAAAAACTATTAAGCATAGCTCCCATAACCTACAACAAGTGTCAAAGTGTGCACAATATACCCTGTAATGATGAGAGGTAAGAAGAGACAAAAAGATAAGCCAAGGATGGACATATGCATCACAAAACATATTTTATTATTCCAAAATGTTACATGGTACATCATTAGTGGGCAAGAGGTAAGAAAAATCCATTACAGAGCCATTGGAGAAGGCTTAGACTCCACATTATACCCTAAAGAAGAAAGAGAGAGGGGGGCCGAGGATAAAAGATGACCAAACCTTTGAATATGCCCCTTTATTACAATATATAGGAAGAATGAGATAGAGGAGGGAAGAATTCGAATCCTAGTTCAACCACATTGAGATATGCATTGAATCCTACTTTGAAAGCTCAAAAACCATCAATCCATGCCCCTTTCAAATCCACCTACAATCTGTTGATTCGTGTTCCGTACGGATCAAATTAAATCTAGTCTAGTAGTTAAAGAAATCAGATTCTGCAGTAATGGCCTAGAAGACATTTTCCCATTTTACGCCTACTAAATCCTATTAAGAACAATATTTTATGTTTCCATGGTGTATAGGGTGTTGAGAAATTTTCAAAAATTCTTCTCCCGCCCAAATCTGAGTTTCCAATCAAAAGATATGACCATTTGAAGTTTAATGTCGCGAGAGCACAATATTTATAGAGTCTGTGCATATGGGGTCCATGTGACGGCCTCACGCATCTTGGAGATATGGATCCTTCCTTATGCTCTTTAAATCATGCTAGAATGGCATATGGTGGCTTCCATGATATTTTTAGGTTCCTTTATATTTTTCCAAATTCTCTACTTTGTCTATTCAAGCCCCCAACGCTATCCCTTTTTTTTAATTTGGATTACATGTCAAGCCCGTGCTCATTTGGCTCTCTACTCTTTGGATTTATCTTTGAAATAGTTCCATTTTGACACTTGGCACCTTCCACTGAGTTGATTACTTTTCAATGGCCGGTGCAACTTTTCAGACTCTGGACACATGGAGGCTTGCCGCATGTTTAAGTCTTCCTTTTGGATTTAACCATTGGAGGTGTGTCATTATGACACATGGAGGCTTCTTTTGGTTCTCTATACTTAGTAATTTTTGCCCGCTCTGTCCCTTTTTTTGACCCTGTTGGAACCAGGGACGCGTGGAAGCTTCGCACTCATTTGAGTCTCCACCTGGGGCTCTTATCTCTGAGGTGCATTGTTGAGACACGTGGCAGCTTCTGTTGTGTTTTCCATACTTAGTAATTTTTGCCCGCTCTGTCTCTTTTTTTGACCCTGTTGGAACCAGGGACACATGGAAGCTCCACACTCAATTGAGTCTCCACCTAGGGCTCTTATCTCTGAGGTGCGTTGTTGAGACACGTGGCAGCTTCTATTGTGTTTTCCATACTTAGTAATTTTTGGGGCTTATTCTGAATCATTTGCAGAGGTTGAAGAATTTGAACCTTCGAAATTTCTTATCCTTTAAGCCTATGGTTTCTTTGACACTATCTTCTCCTTCCCCGACCCTTCTATTCCATTTTAGAGCCCACATGCAATCTATTTGCTGGATTTGAAGCATGGGTTCGTTCAACAGAGTCGTTTCTTGAATTTCTTCTTGTACGAGATCATTTGATATTTCGTAGGCCCTACCACTCCATTGTAGATTCCCTATGTTACCTGATTATAGGATTTAAATGTCATTTCTCTAGTTTCTTTTATGTGAGGTCATGGCTGATCAATTTTATCCTGGGGGAAATTGGGATAACAATTTGGTGACTCGCAGGGGCATCTTCCAGCTAGATGAAGGGACTACTAGCCTTGATACATCTATTGGGCATGGATTCAAGAATTGTGGCCTGATACTAATCCTACCTTTGATCCATGAGCCTAACCATGCACTCTCAATTTTCATAAGAAATATTGAAACAAGGCTTCTGGGAGTAGAAAATTGTTTTGACCCGAGGCTTTCATCTATCCCTAAATGGACTATTTCGAAGACAAATTTAGTTGCTCTGTATTTGTTTTATTTTGAAAATTTTAATTGTTATAGTCAACTATGGGTCTTCTGCAATGAATACTGAAAAGGATAGCATGTTCACTTGGAGGTATGTTGAACTGTGTAGCGACGTAACTTGGAGAAATAAAGAACCTGTGCCACAACACTTAGGGAAACAAAACTACACTACAACAAAAAAACGTGTGTACACACTTAGGGAAATTAAAATCCTATGCTAATATTTATAGGGGTTGAAACTTCCTAATCAGTAGAAAGTTTTGAGATGGGTCTCGTTCACTAGGATCTGTAATTCTTCACCATCTAATTTAGCTAGCTGGAAGGCATTGCTACTCTTGCACTCTGTGACCATGTAAGGGCCACTCCAAATGGCATAAAATTTGGAGTGTTTTCCTTGTTTTGATCAATCTGCATCCCACTTTATAACTAATTACTTGATGAGTGCATAGATTGGCTCATTAATATCACTTCTTCAGACTGGAAATGCTCTTCATGATATGACTTATTTGTATATGGGGATGTTTTGTATAGTCATGTCTTAGTAGATTGATGCATTTTTCCTTGCTATTATTTATAAAATCCATTTATCACATCACCTGCTACTAACTATTTTTATGAGATCAAATATGATGATGTGTGCAGGAATGATGGAGGTTACTGGTGGATAAGTTTCCTGAGTTTGATGCATGCGGCTGAAGACTATTTCCGAATTGACCTATTAGTTTGGGCTTGACTCTAACGGCCCGTAGGAATCTAAGAGTTTCAATTGATATTTGATGAAGCATTTTTTAATGCTACCTGATGTGGCGGATCTTGTAACAAACATTATCTATATGAAGACTTTTTCTTCAGAACAGTAGTACCACTTTTTGGGATTCCTCGAAGAAAACTATCTGCATATTGTTATGTTCTAGATTTTTGGTTTTATGATATGTTATTTACTCATTTAGAAGCTAATAAAATCCATGGCATTTTGAGAATCAGAAGTGGTTGATCATTCTATCCCGAGGAAGAGCAAGGGCCCACTCAACCAAGGAGATACGAGGTTACTTTGTGTTTTACATGGATACAGTTCTTTGATTAGTTTTACTACAGTTGTCATTTGATGAGTTCTACATGCATGCTTTGATTAACTATCTCTATCTTCTCCATTATTGCTTTCACTTTTAATTAGATGCTTTTGCCATGCCAATTTAGCTCATAAATAGTCTTGCTTTCTGTTGAATTCCAGTCATTCAGTTATGGTTTAAATTGTTAATCTAATAAGTGTGTGCGTATTTTACTTTTCAATAGAAAATTAGTTGTTGAAATCCATTTCATTGCAAATAGTTGAATTTTGTAGACTTGTATTTAATTTCCATAGATTTAAACTACACTTCCATAGAATAGCCACCAAGCTAGGCAACCCCCTAACAAACTCAATGTATAATTGGCTCTTCTAGACTCTATTACATATTGCCTTGGACACAACCCTGGTTTAGAATGACACTGACAAAGATTACATCAGTTAAATGATTGGAAGAAAACAACAACCCATCATTTTTGGTGCCATTTTCGGGGACCCACACATAACCATAAGCTCCATTATTTTACTCCATATGTTATGGGTGTTAATAGAGTTCATATAGGAAACTAGTAGTTCTCACAGACCTTGATTTAAACCAACCAACCTGGATGCATAGGTCAAGAGATAACCAAGGGATATTTATAGCACGTAATATTCAACAAATCTCGTTAGACACTTCACAAGGGAGAAACACTGAGAGTGATAAAGATTCCAATTCCATGCCTAGAACCTTTTCTGAGCATTCTGTATCCTCTTCACATCATTCTGCAATGGGGGATCTTGGGAATGCTGAAGAAAAACCTTTGGGACGAACATTTACATACCCCATTGTCCTCGATGTAGATGAGGATGCACCCATGAAAAACATCTCACCATCCATCCTCCCCCTCTTTTGAGGAATGACCAAAGAAGACCCTAATCAGTTTCTGTTTGAATTTAAAATCCTGTGCCAGATATATGATTACTGAACTGACAATCGAAAAGTCAAATTATTTCCCTCCACTCTAAAGGATTCCACTATGAGATGGTTTATGGGGTTACCATCTAACTCCATTAATTTAGCCTTCCTGGATAAATACCAAGACTATTGTAGAGGAAGGGATAGGAGGGAGGAGTTCTTTCAAATACGGAAAAAAGAAGATGAAAATCTAGAAGATTATCTGGATAGATTCCTCTTTCTGCATAAATGTAGTGGGTATGAGTTACATGCAAACATCACTAAAACAGTCTTTTTGAAAGGACTGGATGAGGAAACCAAGGATTCTCTCCACCTCATGGGAGCAGGAGACATGCATAAGCTTACCATGGAACAAATTACTAAGCTATGTAGAAGATATTCTAGAACACGTGGAGGAATAAGAAGGAAACCAACATCCAAGTCTTTGGGTACCTCTGAACTTCTAGAAGAAATGGCCAACATGAAAATAGACATTCTGCTGCAACTAACATCCACAATAGATGGACTCAAGGAAAAATCCACCCCTGCTAAAGAACCATTGGACATGTATTGCCCTAAATGTCAGAAGAGACACCCCTTGAGAGAATGTCCTTTGGATGTCACAGATATGTGCTTAATCTGTGAAGTAACTGACCATGACACTAAACATTACACACTTTTACCACAATTGAAGGGAGGTTTGAATGCAATCTCTCAAACAAGTGCTGAATTAAATTTTGTCCAAAGACCAAACAATCAGGGTGGATTCCCATCTAGACCAACTCAGAATCCCTAGAGAATGCCATGGCCAAATGAAGCCTCTGAGTTTTCCTAGGGACAACCTGAGTGGGAAAAATAAAATTGGATGACTTATCCATATCCACCACCTTGGAAAAATCCTACACTCAGCCGGGTTGGGCTCCACCACCCACAGCCAATCCTTCGAAAAATCAGCAGTGGGGTCCCCAACAAAATTTTAGCCAAAATCAGTCCTGGGTACTGCCACAAAACAATAATCAATAACGTAGGTTCCAGTAGCCGTAGCAAGCTTTAATGCCTCCAGCCTATCAAAATCAAGGACAAGCAACACAAACACAAGTTCTGGATCAGCCAGTAGCCAATCCAAAAAATTAATAAACAACTTCAATTGATGACATAGATGTGGGTAATACCATGCAGGTTAACACTATTGGTAATTTACGATTACGATCTGGAAAAATATTGAACCCTCCTGTTGTTATCATAGAACTGCCTGATGATCTCAATAAGGAAGAAAAACTTGAAGGCAATACTGATTCTTCACCAATACCAGATGAGCAGAATGCCCAAATACCCAAACCAACTACAACCCCTTTCCCTGAGTGATTACAGGACACTCAGACTCCAGATGAAAGAAAATTAGTTCAGGAATTGAAAAAATTACATATTGAGGTTCCACTGCTATGTGCAATAAGGGACATCCCTGAACTAAGCCAAACCATTAGAAATGAATGTATAAAGATGCCAGGAAGAAAAAAGAAATACCCAAAGAATGTCAGAGTCGAAGGAAATTTGGCTAATTTAGTTGTTGGCACCCTCATCTCACGAAAATATGGGGATCCTGGGAGCCCTGTCATTACTATTTGTATAAACAACCAGTCAATCTCTAATGTTTTGGTGGATCTTGGTGCTATTATTAATGTCATCACAATAGAAATGTTTAACCAACTATCATTGACAGGACTTCAACCAACCAACACTGTTCTACAGTTAGTAGATCAATCCATTACTATACCTAATGGTGTGGTTGAAGATATAATGGTCATTGTTGAATCATGGGAGTACCCAGTTGATTTCATGGTCTTGCAGCCTAAAGCTCAGAAGTTAGGATTTCCAGTCATCTTAGGAATACCTTGGCTAGCTACGGTTGCTGCTTACATTGACTGTAGGTCAGGCAACATGACAATTCTAAATGGGTAGAAATCCAAACACATTTCATTACATCCTCCTTCTCAACCTGATACGAACAAATGTGACCAGGTATGAGTGGATTCTTTGGATACTAACTTTTTGAATTCTTCTTTTTTGGCCACTATTGTGGTACACAATCATATGACGGAGGCTATAGAGTCCTATATGTTGACTGATTCTAAGGACTCTGTAACTACGGAAATTAGTACTACTTCTACGGAATTCAGAATATCGGAAGAAGACGTTACCTCTGCTGAGTCTGGTAGGAAACTCTATGCTTATAATTCCAAACATCTAGTTTCTGATTTCTATTGTCCTTTAACTAAGGTTCTATCTTTTGATAACGTATCCATCCTACACATGCTCCATCCCCATGTTTTCCCATTGAATTCTTTTATCACTAGTACAGAGCTTGCTCTTGTGGATGATACTAAGCAGGTGCTTGTCAGTTTGGGTAAAGAGCTGACTATAGGAAGTGACTTGGAGGTCAATCAAGAGGTTAGGGTGCTTGAGGTTCTAAAGAAACATTCTCATGCTTTTTCTTGGGATTACACTTATCTGAAAGGAATTCATCCTAGCATCTTTACACATCGTATTTACACTGATGACGTCAAACCTATAAGGCAGTCGCAACGAAGAATCAATCCAGCATTAAGAGATATAGTCAAAATTGAGATTGAAAAGCTTCTAAAGGTAGGTTTCATTTATCCTATATCTGATAGTCAGTGGGTCTCCCCATTAGTTATTGTTCCCAAAAATAATGGTAAATGGAGAATATGTGTCGATTACAAGGAACTTAACAAAGCCACTAAGAAAGATTATTTTCCCCTACCTTTTATTGACCAAGTCCTGGACAATCTGGCTGGTAAGAAATATTTCTCTTTCTTGGATGGGTTTAGTGGGTATAATCAAATTAGTATTGCTCCTGATGATCAGGATAAGACTACTTTTACGTGCCCTTGGGGTACATTCGCTTACAGAGTCTTACCTTTTGGGCTTTGTAATGCCCCTGCCACATTGCAGCGGGTAGTCTTGGCCATTTTTACAGATCTTGCTAACGAATGTGTTGAGGTTTATATTGACGATTTCACTGTCCATGGATTCACTTTTGATGAATCTTTGAATAATCTTGTGAAGGTACTCAGCCGATGTGAACAACACCAACTATCTTTAAGTCATGAAAAATGTCTAATGATGGTTGATCAAGGAATTGTCTTAGGTCACCATGTGTCAGCCCAAGGTATAAAGGTGGATCCCAAAAAGATATCAGTCATCACCCAATTACCTACACCAGCTAATCAAACTGACATCAAAATTTTCCTTGGCCACGCAAGTTATTACTGCCGATTCATAAAAGATTTTAGCAAAATTGCCGCCCCAATTTTTTCATTGCTAACCAAAGATTTTGTTTTTGAATGGTCTTCTTAGTGTCAACAGGCATTATATTCTCTCAAAGAGAAGCTGACAACGGCCCCCATCTTACGTGGCCCTGACTGGGGACAACCTTTCCATATCCACACTGATGCTTCTAATAGAGCCATGGGCACTATCCTTGGACAAAAATACTCTGAAGATCATATGTATGCGATTTATTTCATCAGCAAAATGACTCCGATGGAAAAGAATTACACTACTACGGAAAAAGAGTTTTTGGTTGTGGTGTATGATTTTAATAAATTTTTTCATTACATCACTAGACAGAAAATTTATGTTTACACTGACCACTCTGCCATTCGATATTTGATGAACAAACCGGTGGTTGGCAGAAGGCTCATTCGCTGGTTGCTCTTATTGCAAGAATTCAATCTCACTATCATAGATAAGCCTGGGAAATCTAACATTGTTGCTGAATTTCTTTCTAGAATAAATTTTTCAGGTATGATGAAGCAGTCCAAGATCAATTTCCTGATGAACACTTGTTTTTTATCTCCACAAAGACTCCTTGGTTCGCTGATCTAGCAAATTATTTAACAACAGGGAAGTTTCCTGTTTCTTTTACTCATAAAGAAAGAAGGAGATTGGTTAGAAATAGTGCAACATATAAATGGTGTAACAGATTCTTATTTAAATGTTGTCCTGACATGGTTCTTTACAGGTGTGTTCGAGAGGATGAGGTACATGACATACTGCAAGCATGTCATGATGAGCTAGGCGGTGGGCATTATTCAGTGAAACAAACAATTCACAAAATCCTTGGAGCAGGGTACTATTGGCCTTCCCTCCATAAGACTGTCAAGAAGTATGTGTGGCAATGTGATGCATGCCAATGAATGGGAAAACCTACACTTTCTATGGAAATGCCTCTTAACCCTCAGTTGGTTCTAGGACCATTTGAGAAATGGGGTATTGATTTTGTTGGACCATTTGATCCTCCATCTTTCGGGAAGGAGTATCTCTTGGTATGCACAGACTATGTCACCAAATGGGCTAAAGTTTAAGCATTGGCATCTGCCAATGAAGATGTTGTTGCTGAATTTCTCTACAACCGGATATTGTTGTGATTTGGAGCACCAAGGGCCATAGTATCTGATCAAGGTCCTCAATTTGTTTCAAATATGATTGAAGATTTCTTAGGAATCTACAGAATCAGGCACTGGAAATCATCACCATATCACCCCCAATCCAATGGGCAAGTGGAGATAACCAATCAAGATCTCGAGAATATTCTAAGGTAGTTAATGCCGATAGAAAGAATTGGGTACCAAAGCTTCCGGAGGCCGTCTGGGCCTACAACATGACCTGGAAAACAACTACTGGGTTCTCTCCCTATGAGCTGGTCTTTGGGAAGAAGCCAATTTTACCTGTTGAGTTTGAATTGTGCACCTGGTGAACAACATTGGAGGTTGGGATCGATTTGGATGAAGCATAGCGTGAACGAGTGTTGTAGTTGAATGAACTAGATGAAATGTGGATGGAGGCACAGTAGCAGATTGAAATTCTACAGTGTCAGCAGAAAACTTGGCATGATGCTCACATCAGAAAAATGATATTTTATGAAGGACAGTGGGTTTTACTCTTTGATTCCCACTATCAGCAGTTTAAAGGAAAGTTGCGTATGCGTTGGTTAGGTCCCTATCAATTTCATCAAGTATTTGATAATGGCTATGTTCGATTAATACCGATTGATGGAGACAAACGAACTCTTCTAGTGAATGGGCATAGGCTCCGAGTTTATCGCCAACCACTAGATAAGCAGACCTTCACCAATGACATTCTGTTAACAATGGATATGCATGCTAAGGAGGCTCTTTGCCTCTCACGCATGGAGTAATTAATCTTTTACAAATTCAATAAAGGAAGATGATCCTTCCTTCGATCTTCTTCCCTTAGTTAGTGGTTTCTATTGTAATTTCCAATAAATGCAGGAATTTTCATTGTTTCTACTGCTGCTAATCATGTTTCATCCCAAATTGCAGGGTGTGCGAATCTACAGATATCGGCTGATTAAATATGGCATGGGTAAGTGCATCTTAACCTGCTAATGATATTTCTATGCAAACATTTCCCCATGTATCCATTTTTCATCATGACGGCGTCATCAAATGATTACTATGGTCATCTTGGATCTCCTTCCAAATATGGCTTTATGAATGATGACATAATAGGAGTAATGCCTCATAAATCTCCACATGCTTTGATGTGTCACATTCTCCAACATCAGCACAGGTGGTACATGTTCCTTAACCATGGGATATGTGCCGCCGTAAAAATCTTAATCTCACGCGGATGGCCGGTCTCATCACTATTTTTCCACCATCACCCTCGCTTGATGATTGCGCTACCCAAGGAGTTTGGTGTCATTTTAAATTTAATGCTCTGCAACCACTTCTTTCCATTATGGTATGCCCATCAGTCACGACTGGTTTTATTAGACATTAGATAGGAAGTGGAAGGGACGCTCAACTCTAGTTTTCCTCACTACCGTGTATTTCTCACTTTTTGGCTTAGCATGGGACCGCGAAAGACATCAGAACCTGCTTCACCTGACACCTTGCTCCGGAATGTCACCCTTTCACAAGTATTTCATGATTTCAGATGGTTAGATTTCATTTGGTAGTTTGAAGGTTTTGATGAGAGCATTATGGAAGAGTTCTTGAACAAGTTTGAGTCCACATGCTTGCAAGTTGGTGGATGAAGAGTTGAAATTACCAATCAGGTCATTTCTTACTTGTCTGGCCTTCCAAATTTTGGTCTAAAGGTTATGATGAATTCCCCCTTGAAAATTTTGATTGCTCAGTTCCACGTCGAAGGAGAGGCACTTTCGGAGGTCATCCTGACTCCATTGGGTGTCTAGAAGGGTGTTAAGTGGAAAAGTTTTCTTGGAATCTAGGGTGAGATTGCTAAATGGGTCAACAAGTATTTTATATGTGATGTACATGCTTCTATTTTGGGTGGTAATGTGCTCAAAATGCTCATTCACCTTAAAAAGGGACATGACAATCATGCCCTTCGGGTCAATTTTCCAGAGTACCTTGCAGAGTCTATCATTAAGGTATGCCAGAAACACTGGTCCAGTGGGGGAAAGTCCATGCTTAAGCACCCATGGTTGATTCATTTGTTGTGTTCACACCAATTTTTATTTCACCCAAAGCGAAGACTCGAGGGACGTGTTGGTGGTGAAGGGTCTAGGCCTAAGCAACTAAAATATGGCATCTCTTTTGCACCTCGGTCTACCCTTGCATTGGGCCCTTCACATAGTCAAACTAAGGTAGTTGACGGTCTTGAGGGGCCACCCCCGTCCATTTCTGATTCAAAAGGTAAGTGTCCCATGGCCCCCTCTTCCTCCATGCAACTACAGTCCCGACAGCTTGGCTCATGTTTACGGATAGGCAGTTTCCAATCGGAATCCTTACCTGATGACACCACCCACATTCGGGAGGAACTGCATACGGACGATGTCCCAGCCTCTCCGTCATCTATTGTTCCATCATCTATAGAAATTCACACTGTAACCCAAGAAATGCTTGACACTCAAGTGACACCTTCTTGAAACTATCTGGAGGAGATAGCACTGCTAAAATCTTAGTTACAAGGTATGGAAGAATCCACCCTTTTATTACAAGCTGAATTTACGCAAAGGACAGTAGAAAAAATTTGAGAGATTGTTTCCCTGCAGCATGAGGTGAGTTGTCTAAAGTGACAACGTGATACAGGTCTCACCCTCTTAGATAATTTCCAACAGTTGTCCCTTCAGAAAAGGGAATTACGGCAAGAAAATCAAAGATTAAAAAAGGAAAAAGAATCTTTGGAAGAGGAAAAACAAAAGTTAACATCTATCTTAGACTCCATTTGTCCTTTAGCCATCAAACTATTGTCTTGTAGGAAACCCTCCTCAATCTACAACATGTATGTCCAAGAGCATTTTTATTCTTGGCAGTTATTTCAATTGTGTTCTAGAGCCCCTCACGAAATTCCCGCTGGACCAAATTTTTTATCAATCTACAAGAACAACACCCCGGAAATTCAAAATTTGCTCTGTGAATTTTATTTACATAACATGGTAGTAACCAATGTCCCTAATTTCTTGATCAAGCTGTTTATGGGGGATTTTCAAATTAAAGAATTTCAGTCTGTATTGAGGAATCAGATAACTTAGAGACAACAAACAGACAGTTTCAATAACACTGCTTAGTCAATCGGATTTTACATTCGCCCAACCCATCACACAGATGTCGCCATACAGAAGAACTTTAGATCATTATATTACCAGGCAGGGTGGGGGTGCATGCTTCTCAGATTTTGCTCCAGTGTATTATTTATTTTGAAAATTATAGTAAGGATAATTTTAGAGCTGCTTGGCAAGCTTGCAATAGGAGATGGGATACTTTAAGCCTGTCCTTAAAACGTAGGGAGGTCCTCTCTCCTCATAATTTGAGCTGAAGCATGTGAAGAGGTGATGCCCTCATCGCCATTATCAAACAAACTGTAGAGAATACCAGCCAAAAATACACTGATGAATGGGTAGGCCTCCAGGTACGGCCTCCAATCCTCTTGAGCCCTCTCACAACATGGCAGAACAATGCAGCACAGCCCCATGATAGTTTCACTGCCTGGGTGGAAATTACCTCCAATACTCAGGGTTCCAAGAATACCACAAAGCAATACACTGATCAATTCGAGGAGTATGACATGGCTGAACAACTTGGAAGGCAAGCTGGGTGCAGATGAGTTGCATTGAGACATGAAACAGGTAAAGTTAGGAGGAATGATGAGTGCATAGATTGGCTCATTAATATCACTTCTTCCGACCGGAAATTCTCTTCATGATATGACTTATTTGTATATGGAAATGTTTTGTATAGTCATGTCTTAGTAGATTGATGCATTTTTCCTTGCTATTATTTATAAAAGCTGTTTATCACATGACCTCCTACTAATTATTTTTATGAGATCAAATACGATGATATGTGCAAGAATGATGGAGGTTACTGGTGGATAAGTTTCCCGAGTTCGATGCATGTGGCTAAAGACTATTTCTGAATTGACCTATTAGTTTGGGCTTGACTCTAACAGCCCATAGGAATCTAAGAGTTTCAATTGATATTTGATGAAACAGTGTTTAATGCTGCCTGATGTGGTAGATCTTGTAACAAACATTATCTATATGAAGACTTTGTCTTTAGAACAGTAGTACCACTTTTTGGGATTCATTGAAGAAAATTATCTACATACTATTCTATTCTAGATTTTTGTTTTTCTGATATGTTATGAACTCATTTGGAAGCTAATGAAATCCATGGCATTTTGAGAATCAAAATTGGTTGATCACTCTATTCCGAGGAAGAGCAAGGGCCCACTCAACCGAGGAGATACGAGGTTACTTTATGTTTTACATGCATATAGTTCTTCTATTAGTTTTACTACAGTTGTCATTTGATGAGTTCTACATGCATGCTTTGATTAACTATCTATGTCTTCTCCATTATTACTTTCACTTTTAAGTAGATGCTTTTTCCATGCAAATTTAGATCATAAACAGTCTTCTTTTTGTTGAATTCTAGTCATTCAGTTATGGTTTAAATTGTTAAGAATAAGTGTGTGCGTATTTTACTTTTCAGTAGAATATTAGTTGTTGAAATCCATTTCATTGCAAAAAGTTGAATTTTATAGACTTGTATATAATTTTCATAGATTTAAGCTACACTTCCATAGAATAGCCACCAAGCTAGGCAACCCCCTAACAAACTAAATGTATAACTGGTTCTTCTAGACTCTATTGCATATTTCCTTGGACACAACCCTAGTTTAGAATGACACTGACAAAGATTACGTCAGTTAAATGATTGGAAGAAAACAATGACCCATCATTACTCTTCTTGGAAGGTCCTTGTTCTTGCCTTCTTGTCAAAATTATTTGTTATCAATGCTTGATCCTTTTCCATGACTTCCATTGCATGCTCTCTTGCCTCCCCTACCTCCATTATCTATGCATACTTGATTGTCATAGCCTCAAACTCAGCTAGCTCCAATTTTTTCATGAGTTCCAAACTGGGAAACTCCAATGATATGGGAAATAGTTCCTACTTTCCATATATAAGCTTGTATGGGGGGCTGCCTATGGATCTTTTGGATGTGATCCTATCAGCCCATAGAGATGATTTGAGATTTGTATGCCAAGTCCTCTAGTTTTCATCAAGAGTCCTTCTGATAATCCTTAATAGGTTCTTATTTGTGGACTCTACTTGGCCGTTACCTTGAGGATAATAATTTGATGAGGTGCTAACATACACACCATTCTTAACTTCCCATTTAGTGATCCTTGTACCAAGGAATGCCAATGCATTATCTGATATAATAGTGATAAGAAATCCAAACTTAGTGGCTATTCCTTCATAAAAATCCAAGATGTTGGATTCATCTGCTTCTTTTAGTGCAACTACTTCAGTCCACTTCGTGAAATAGTCTATTGCAATAAGTATCCACTTGTGGCCTTACCTTCAATTTGGGTTAATCACCCCAATGTAGTCTAGTCCCCATTGCATGAATGATTGATCCACTGAAATGTGATGAAGGGGTTGGGTTGTTAGCTTTTTCTTTCCTGTGAAGAATGCACATTTTTTACACTTCTTGACCCATGAGTAGAAGTCCATGAACATTGTAGGCCAATAATTACTAGATTTCATGATCTTGAGAGATGTTACTCGAGGGTCAAATTGACATCCTACTTCTCCATCATAGAATTCATGCAACACTCTCTCAATCTAGCCTTCCCTAATGCACCTTAATAGAACACGATTGATATCCTTCCTAAAAAATACACCACGAACAAGCACATATGGGATGGCTTGTAGTCTGAAGTATATTCTCTTTGCTTTGTTCCATTCTAGAGGGCACAAACTTGTTTAAAGGTAATACACCTAGGTTTGAGTCCAACATGGAGCAGGTGCATCATTAGTTGGTTTCTCTTGATCATTATGTAGAAATAGGACAGCCTCTTTTCCTCCCACTGACTGAGCCTGTTGCTTGGCAGCAAGCTATTCACACAATTCCTTACCTCTAACTAGTTTGGTCACCTTGATCTCAATGTCATATTCCATTACCTGGGTTATCCAACCTGCCCTCTTCTCATTTAAATCCATATTTAAAAGGAATTCCTTTACACCAACATGAGATACTAGCAATTGAATCTTGTTATTTGAGACCAAGTGTCTGAACTTCTTTAAGCTCCTAATAACAGCAAGGACATGTTTTTCAATGAAAGAGTATTCTATCTCGTAGTCCTCCAAGCTTCGACTGAAGAAAGCTATGGGTTTCTCTGAACCTTTTTTTTTGGGGTGGACCAAGATGGCAGAGATGGTGTCTGACCCTCCAAAAGCATATAGCATGAAGTATTTTGAGAATTCTGGGTTAACAAGAGTTGGACCTTGTGATATTGTGAGCTTGATGGCCTCAAAAATCTCTTTCCCTTCTGCTGTCCATTTAAATGCAAGAATCTTCTTTAACATCATTGTAAAAGGCTTCACAAGAGTATAAAAGTCAGGTATAAACATGTGAACAAAGTTTATTCTCCCCAAGAAGATTTGGAGATACTATTTATGTTGTGGAAATGGGAGTGTCCAGATGGCTTCAACCCTTTCAGGATCAATTGTCAATCCTTCTCTTGAGAAAATGTGCCCCAATAACTTCCCTTCATGATCCAGGAACATACACTTTTTTGGGTTTAATGACACCCCAAACCTTCTACATTTCTGAAATACCTGTCTAAGGTGAAAGAGATGGTCTGTAACATTATTTGAGAAGACAGTGATAGCATCTAGGTACACCAGGACTATGTTGTTGATTAAGACTTTGAATGCCATATCCATAGCTTGTTGAAATGTTGCTCTAGCATTTGATAGTCCAAATGGCATTTTCTTGTTAGCATGTGTACCCCACTTAGTTGTAAAGGTTGTCTTGAATTGATTTTCTTCTTTCACCATTATCTGGTTATAGCCTAAATATCCATCTGACAACAAAAACCTCTCAAAACTAGTTACAACTTGTAATATCTGTTCCATTGATGGAAGTGGGTAGTGATCCTTAAGTGATGCTATTTTTAGATCATGAAAGTCCACACACAGTTTGATTTCTCCATTTTTATTTCTCACACGCACCAAATTAGCAACCCTACTTGAATGCTTGATAGGAAAGATGATACTAGCCTCAATTAGCTTGTTCAATTATTTTCTCATGAGAGGCTCAATGTGGGGATTTTTTGACCTTTTATTCTATCTGAAAGGCTTAGCTCCTAGATCCAACTCGATGGTGTGTTTTACCAGCTTTGGGATGAAATATTTTAAATTTTTATAAGTCCAGGAAAATACATCTAGGAACTCTTGAAAGAGTTGAACAAATTAATATTTTTCTTGTTGAGTTCTTACCCTGCCAATCTACAATGTTTTTCCTTCTTCTATAAAAATAGGTTCTGAATATTCACCCTTTACCTGAATATTTTCATTCTCTTTATGAAACTGGTCATTTGGGTTGAATATTGATTCCAAAGTGACAAGACCCTATGGTATTTTGTTGGTTATTAGCTGCTCCACTTGATCACCATATTGTTGCTCCAATCCATCTTGATTCCTGGAGGAGAACTTAGCTTCCTCTTGTAGTTGACAATTTGTTGATCACTTTCAAAGACTTTCTAACCTATGTTGTTGTCTGGGACAGCTGGACTTACAACCAGCCTGATATGGGGATGATGCTTATCACTCTTGATATCCTCCCCAACATTAAATGTTGTCCCATTTGTTGCTAATCTATCTACTGCTTCATTCTTCTTCCTTGGGATGGAGTTAATGTTGAATGCCTCAAAATCTTCAACGAGGTCCCATACCCAGTTCTTGTAACTCTTTAATAGGTCGTTCTTAGTAGCATTTTTCCATCGGACTTGATTAACAACTAGTTTAATATCACCAAACACCTACAAGTTCTTGATTCCATGTTTCCTTACCCAATGTAGTCCATGGACCAAAGCCTCAAACTTTGTTGTATTGTTTGAATAGGAAATTTTGAAACGAAAAGATGAGTAGTATTTCATGCCTTTAGGTGAGACAAGCATAGCTCCTCATTTGGCTCCTTGCCTACTTCTTGAGCCATCAAAGAATAATTGCCATACCTCATTATCATGTTTGTGGTCTAGCTCAATGATGTCGAGAAGAGGTTGATTTTCCTCATGAAAATAGTATACTCCTAAATCAAACTCCTCCATCTCTTTATAAGGATCAAAAGCATGCCTTTTATTCACACATTTGTTGAGAGTCAAGTCTGGGATACACCCCACCTTGGTATCCATCCCATAAGTTCTTGGGAGGTCCTCCAAATCAAAGGCTTAACAATTTGCATTGATTGGGCTAGGTACATAGCACTCAATATGGTAATATGTAGTGTGTTTAGATCTAATTGTGGCCTTAGCCCCATACCTTGTTCTAAAAAACATGTTTCACCAATCAGTAGACAAATATCCTCCAATCTTAGCAGTGAAGTCTCTTGAAAAACACAATGTAAAATGGGGTGGAAAGTCTATGACTAATATGTTTTGCAATACAGTCACATTGGGGTAGGCATGCTGTTTGAGGATCAAATAATTTATGACTCCAATATTTTTCACTACTATCCCATCCAATTGCACTACCCCTCTAGATATGACTTCGTATTGGAGACCTAATTGATTAGCTATTTGTTTTGGCATTACATAACTACTTGCCCCCGAATCAATCATGGAATTATGTACCAATTTTTCCCCAATGATCAATGAAACATAAAATGGAGAAGGCCTCAGGTTCTTACCTTGTTGTCCTCCATGGTTTCCCCCAGTCTGAGTTGCATAGGTAAGCACTTTCTCTTGCTAGCTAGGGGGCCTATTTAAGATTGAACAATTGGCCATAGCAGTCTGTAACAAGTCTCTCTGTCCTAGAATGGCTAGTGACTCCCACATTGAAATGTTCACATTGGTATTCTTCATTTGTTCAATGATATTAAATGAGCTATTCTTATGTTGCCCCTTCCTTCGTACATTTTTCTATTGGACATGGGTTTTCACAACCGGTGCCTGAGTAGATTTGGGAGGTGGCTTGTACTAACTCTACATATTAGGAGTTCCATCTTGAGTTCCAATACCTTGTGGATCAATGAAGGGCTGAGAATTACTTGATTTTGGTGATTGTCCTTCAATATTTCTCTTTTTGGACCATGTATTGACAGCTATACTTTGAGAAGGGGCCTAATTCATTCCATATAAGTCTTTAGCTTGCCAATTAACAAGCATAGTTTCACTTGGAGATGCTTCTTGTTGAACTCCTTGCTACTAATTTTCTTCTTGACTAGACTCTTGTGACACACCACTAGTCTATACCATCAAATCCTCGTTTAGTGCACCATTGAAGCATATTGATTGATTATGTGGCTGATTGCATGGAAAAAACCAATCATATTCTTGTGCCATGTTGTTTTCTGCTACAACTAGTTCCCTTGATGTTGAAGTTATGTTTGGATCATATGAATAGAAAGGCTTAACAACTTGAGGTTGTCCTTGGTTTTGATTCTGATTTGCAGCCCAAGCTGGTGGCCCATGTTACTGTTATGGGGGTCTAGCCTGATACTGAGCTTAAGGCTGATATGGCTTAGAACTTTGAGAGTATTTCCTCTTGATAGTTACTAACTCATTCCCTAGGTTCTGAAGTTGTTTCATAACTTCTTGAATCTCTTTTTAGGTACTAGAAGATGAGGTAGAGGCTTCATCTAAACATTGAATTCTAGGAGTAGGTATTAAAGCTAATGTGGGTGTATGGCTAGTGCTTGGATCTCCTAATCTTGGGTATAGAGGCATGGGAGGCCTAGGAGCAAGCTTGCTAGCCTATGTTAGACAATTTTAAACTCTTATGGAAATGATATGGGATGTAGGTAAGGTTGTTCCTTCGATTGATTGAATCATTAAAGAAATATTATAATTTAGAGCTCTAAGAAAGTATAAGAAGGCACCTTCATCTGTGGGCTTTACAACCACTGGAATTCTATCCCATGTCCTTTGAAATCTAAGGTTAAAATATGTCAACTACTCGTTAGGAGCCCTCTTGATTATTGTCAGTTTCTCCAACAAGGATAGATTATCTCCTTTTTCTCCAAACCGGTCATGAAGAGCTCTGCACAGATGGTCCCAAGTTTGAATAGAACCCGTTGTTAGACTCCTAAACCATTGTGAAGCTTTACCCTTAAGTTAAGAGGCTAGCAACTTGATTGTAATGTCCATCTCAGTGATCTCATGGATTGCACAGACATTTGAAATATCTTGAACATGGTCACTAGGAGAAGTTTGGTTCTCTCTAGTTAAATATGGGTTGCTCTTTAATGCTGCCACTGGAATCGGATTGTGTGCATTAAGGGCGAGTGGCCTGTTGCTAGTGAAATTCACATAAGGATTTGGTTGTGCCATCTTGATTAGCCTGAGCACCCTTCTTGATTGAAATAACGGTCTACTAGGAGGAGGTGTTTACAAGGTTTTGTTTGGTGGAGATGGAGACCTCTAAGATTTTCTCCCCCTTCTCCTTTTGTTTAGGGACAAGTGTAGAGAGACAAACAATCCTTCTTATCTGGTTCTTGACCTTGTTTGTAGTCTTCTCATGAACTTGGAAAGCCTGGGATATTAAACCCAGTGGATTCTGTCTCTTTTGGAGTCATTAGATGTGCAAATTTCATAGCTTATTAAAAGCTAAAACTTGTAACAAGTGCAGATAAATCTTGCTGTAGTAAAAAATGAAGACCTCTAGTCCCATCGAGCGTGCCAAAACTGTTAGTGCAGAATCACAACACCCCAAAATGGCCTTGGGTGTGAAGTGGGCCATTCAATGTGATTGTATAACATGGGATGATCTCTCAAGTTGTGGGACTTGCAGAACTTGAGATGGACCTCTGGAGAAATCTAGTTCTTACTTCCTAATCTACCTGCCATGAGCTAATCCAGTGCAGGAAGAACCTATTCTATCCTAATATAACTTTTCCAAGGGGAAAGAGAGAGAGAGAGAGAGAGGGTGAAAGATCCTACACTAAGTGGTGATACACCATAAAAGGAAGTGGTTTAATCACAGATCTGACTACCTACAGTGGAGAGATGTGAGCAGACAAGAGGGTGGACAAAATGCACCATAGACCAGAGATACATTTCATACGGAACCCCACTTCAGAACCCATCAAAGAGAGCTCCCAGAACCTATAACAAACATCAAAGTGTGCATAGTATACCCTATAATGATGAGAGATAAGAAGAGAAATCAAAATAAGCCAAGGATGGAAAAATGTATAACGAAACAAATTTTATTGCTCTAAAATGTTACACGGTACATCGTTAGTGGGAAAGAGGAAAGAAAATGCCATTACAGATGTATGGGAGGAGGTTTAGACTCCACATTATACCCTAAGGAAGAAATAGAGAGGAGGAAAAGGAGAAACAATGACAAAACCTTTGAATATGCCCCTTCATTACAATGTATAGGAAGAATGAGAGAGAGGAGGGAAGAATTTGAATCCTGCTTCAACCACCTTGAGATATGCATTGACTCTCTCTTTGAAATCTCAACCACCATCAATCAATTATTCTTTCAAATCCACCTACAATCTGTTGATTATGGTTCCCTAGCGGATCAAATTAAATCTAGTCTGGTAGTCAAAGAAATTAGATTCTACATTAATGGCCTAGAAGATGTTTTCCCATTTTCACCTTATAAATCTTGTTAAGAATGATATTTTATGTTTCCATGGCATAGAGGGTGTCGAGATGTTTCCAAAAATTATTCTCCCACCCAAGTCTGAGTTTCCAGTCAAAAGATATGGCTATTTGAAGTTTTGGGTCACAGAAGCACAATATTTAAAGAGTCTATCCATACAGTGTCCACGTGGCGGCCTCGTGCATCTTGGAGATACAGATCCTTCCTTATGCTCTTGAAATCACACTGGACTGACATGTGGTGGCTTCCGGGAGCTCCTTGGGCTCCTTTATATTTTTCCAAAGTCTCTTCTTTGACTATTTAACCCCATGATTCTATCCCTTTTTTTAATTTGGACTACGTCGCGAGCCCACGCTCATTTCAATCTCCACTCTTTGCATTTATCTTTTAAGTAGCACCGTTTGGACACTTGGCACCTTCCACTGACTTGAAGACTTTTCAATGGTTGGTGTAACTTTTGGGGCTTAGAACACATGGGGGCTTGACACTTATTTGAGTCTCCCTTTTGGATTTAACATTTAGAGGTGCAATGTTTGGACATGCAGAAGCTTCTACCGGTCCTCTATACTTGGTAATTTGTGCTCGTTCTGTCACTTTTTTTGACCCTATATGACCCTAGGACATGTGGAAGCTCTGTTCTCATTTGACTCTCCGCATGGGGATCTTATCTCTGAGGTGTGCTATTGAGACACATGGCATCTTCCGTAGTGTTTTCCATACTTAGTCATTTTTGGGGCTCATTCTGAACCATTTGCAGAGCCCAAGGACTTCAAACTTTCATCATTCCTTCTCCTTTGAGGCTCTGGTTTCTTTGACATTGTCTTCTCCTTCCCTGACCGTACTATTCCATTTTAGAGCCCACCTACAATTTGTTTACTGGATTCAAAGCATGCGTTTGTTCAACGAAGTCGTTTCTTGAATTTCTTCTTGGGCGGGGTAATTTGATCTTTGGCAGGCTCTTCCACTCCATTGTAGAGTCCCTTGTAGGATTTGAACATTATTTCTCTGGTTTCTTCTGTGCGGGGTCGTGGCTAACTAATTTTATCTCGGGGGAAATTGGGATAATAATTACTTAATAAGTTCTTTAAATTGAAAGCAATTGCAATGCTCATTTTTACTCCTATAATATATGGATAGGTTACATTATTCTTTTTTCAATCTAAGTTGAATTTCTACAGTACTTCTCCTTATTTAGATTACTATTTGATCAATACAGTAGTTTATCTTTCATCACAACTTTTAAGAATGTATTAGTTTTGAAATAACATGATGGAAAGATGCAAAATTTCCATTTTACATGGTGAAGCCCTGTCAAATTTGTCTTAGATTCTCTTTTCCATTTTGTTTCAGCTGTAACTTCTCTTATTCCAATTGTTAGAAAATGTAGCACTACACCTGTATTTCTTTTATTGATTGGTACGGGAACATATTTGTACATTCATCCTTTAGTCTGAAATAAAATAAATATGAACTAAAATGAATGTACTTTTTTTATTCAAGTTACAGAATGTAACACTTCTTTCTTCTTACATGTATCTACACATTTAGATAAAATAATTAGAAAATATTAGGCTTTTTGGCCTCTCTTTTATTCCATAGTTTTCTCTCTCCTAATTTCTAAGTGAATGAGTCATGTATGTTGTTACAGAATAGTGATTTTATCAGTTATGCCTTTTATCTTCATGTAACTTATACCTCCTGATGTTAGGAGATCCACTTACATGAAATTGGATAGTATACGAATATGAATCAATGTTGAGCTTGTGATTGACAATCTTTCTTTTCATGTTTTTAGGCACAGTGCCATTCATTAAGAAGCGAGGATGAAGATGGAGTGAATCTCAAATTGGAAATGCATCAATCAAAATGAAAGAAACCCAAGTAAATGATGGTTCTTTTGTACTCCTTTACTTTCTTTTTCATGCATATGTGCCTCTACTTCAGTAGTTGTAATTTACATTTGAGTTACATCCCACGATTTGTGTGGGAACATTTGAAATTCCTTATGAATAAAACATTGAATTCTAAAACTAAGTTGTGTATTTCTTTCTCCATTTCAGTTTTGTCTATGGATTGTATAATGAATTAAAAAAATCAATAACATAATTGAATGTATTTAATCATGAAGGAAAGAACTTTAAAATACCTTTAACTTTAGCTATGAATTTTGATACTGCCATGATCTGGAACTATGATTTTTGTTCCAAAACTTCACACTTCACCTATTCTATATTTTCAGTCTTCATCAAGATTACACATCTATCTTTTGGGGCTTTTGTGTTCTTTTGCTAAAGAAAATCATGAAATTTCAGACTATGTGATCTGTTACGTTTTATAACATCACACATAGGTAAAAATTTCATGTAATAATTAATTAATCCAACAGATTAATTATTGAATTGATAGGAATCTCCCCTAGCTTAGTGTCACTTCACCAATTCTATCCATCGTAACAAAGTTTTGAGCTACCCATTTTTACACGAGTGTAAAAATTGTCAACATTTCTAGCGATCCTACAGGGAAAGTTACCTTCTAACTTGTACAAATGTGCCTTGCTCTTGTCCATTGGTCATGGGGTCCATAGCATGTAGCCAAAAACAACCTTTTTGAAGGTCCAGCCCTTCCAAAACAAACTAAAACTTGGAAGGATATGGTAAACCAGATCATGTGCATGAATGCACTTGATGAATTGAAAAAACATTACAATGTACAGGAACTGCACTTATTAAAAGGGAAATCCTATTCTAAATAGACATTGTAAAATTTTCAATAGAAATGTTTGAAAAACATACCATTCATAGGAATGGGAAGTTCCTCTCCATTCAGCCTTAAAAGCTGAAAAGCATTGTGTTCTTTGCACATTCAAATCGTATAGGGACCACTCCAAAGTGTCAAATTTTGAGTGGTTTCCTGGATTGGCTAGATCAACATCCCATTTCAAAACAATGTCTCCTTCATTGAATACTTTGAACTTAGCTTTCTTATCAATGGTTTTCTTCATTTGTTTATAATTCTTTTCCATGTCCACATGAGCTTAATCTCTCAACTCTTGTAACTCCATCAATTCTGCATAACGAATCTACAATGGTTCATTATCAAGTAGCTCCATATGATGTAGCAAATCTAATGCAAGTAACTCAACTAAAATAGGCATTATTTCTTCTCTTCCGTAAAAAATCTTATACGGTGAATTATCAACTGATCTTTTAGGAGTTACTCTATCATCCCAAAGTGTTGAATTCAACATTAGATGCCAAGTTCTCTAGTTATCTTTGAGTGTTCTTTTGATGATCCTTAGAAGATTCTTGTTAGTACTTTTAGCTAACCCATTAACTTGTGGGTAATAATTAGATGGCATACTTAAATAAATTCCATGTTTGACAACCCGATCTATTACCTTTGCACCAAGAAATGCTAAGGCATTATCTGAAATGATAGTTGCTAGAACACTAAATCTACAAACTACACCTTCATAAAAGGATAGAATCGAAGATTCGTTAGCATGTTTGAAAGCTATTGCTTCAGTCCAACATGTGAAGTAATCTGGAGCGGTCAAAATCCACTTGTTTCCTTATGACAAAGGTGGGTTTATCATGCCAATAAAGTCAAGACCCCACTGCATGAAAGGTTTATCCATTGAAATAGGTTGTAAGGGAAGTGAAGCTAAACATTCTTTTCTAGCAAATAAAACACATTTCCTACACTTTCTGATCCATTCAAAATAGTCTTTGACAATGTTGGGCCAATAGTAACTACCTTTCATAATTTTTAAGGTTGTGGTATGTGTTGAAAAATGACCTCCTACGGGTCCTTTATGGAATTTAGATAATAATTGTTGAATTATTTTATAATCAACACATCGCAGTAAGATTTTGTTTATATATTTTTTAATAACACACCATTAATAAAAAAATAAGGTATAGCTTGTAACCGGAAATATCTTCATTTGTTCTTGTTCATACCTTTCAGATAAGTGCCAAGCTATAGATAGTTAACTAAATCAATCATCCATCTTGATTCCTGAACTTCTTGAACAAGCTCAGGTTGTTGATTTTCTGGTTGCACTATGCTATCTGATTGCTGATATGTAACTTCACCATGTTGTCTTGGATCTTCTAATTCTATAGCCTACTATTTTTCCATATCAGCAATTAGATGCTCACAAAAACATTTGCCTCGAACTATCTTTGTAACACGAATATCAATGTCGTATTCCATGACTTTTATTATCTAGCCTACTCTCTTCTAATTCAATTCTTTATTTAACAAGAAAAATTTTACACTTGGATGAGAAACAAGAACATGTATCTTGTTGTTTGAATGCATGTACTTAAAATTCTTTAGTCCTCTTACTACTGAAAGTAATTATTTTTCAAGAAATGTGTATCTTGTTTCGTAGTCATGAAAACTTTATCCAAAGAAAGTAATTGGCTGCTCAATATTTTCATCATCAACCTGAGTTACCATGGCTGAAATTGTTTTAGCTCCTGCAAGTGCATACATTGTGAAATATTTATCAAAATTTGGATTTGCAAGAGTAGAAGCTTGAGAAATGGCTGTTTTAATTTCTTCAAACCCTTCTCTCCCTTCGTTGGTCCAAGAGAAAGTCTTCTCTTTCTTCAACATAGCTATCAATGGTTTAACGAATGCTGCAAAATCTGGAATAAATATTCTAACAAAGTTGATTTTTCCCAGAAAAATCTGTAATGCCTTCTTATGATGAGGCAATGAAATTTTTGATATGGATTCAATTTTAAAAGGGTCAATTGCTAAACCTTGTTTAGAAACAATATGAAAAAGTAATTTACCTTGATGTACTGAAAAGACAGACTTTTTGGGATTCAAATATATTCCAAATTGTTTACATAACTGAAAATTATGCCTTAGATGTATTAGATGTTCATCCATTTTTTTTGAAAATATGGTAACATCATCCAAATAAACTAGTATGCATTTATTTAACAAGCTAGGAAAATCCATGTCCATTGTATGTTGAAACATTACACCAACATTTGAAAGGACGAAAAGAATTCTTTTTTAAGCATAAGTACCCCACTTGGTGGTAAAAACTATTTCATACCTATCTTCTTCTTAGACTAGAATCTGATTGTATCCACTATAACCATCTAAAAGAGATAGTCTATTAGAACTAGAAATTGTTCTCAAAATCTGATCCATATTGGGCAGTGGTTAATGATCTTCTAGTGAAGCTTTATTTAGATCTCTAAATTCCACACATAATTTGATTTCTCCAATATTTTTCTAAACCAGAATGAGATTGGATACCCAACTTGAATGCTTAACTAGAAAAATGATACCTTATTCAATCAACTTAGATAACTCTTTCCTCATTAAATGCTCTATCTTGGGATTTACAAGTCTCTTCTTTTGCTTAACTGGCTTGGAATTTTGCTGTGATTCAATAGTATGTTATGCCAAACTTGGATCAAACCCTTTCAGATATTTTTATTTCCAAGTGAAAACATCCTTAAATTATTTACAAAGATTGATAAAGGAATGTTTTTCAGCTAAGGAACATACCTTTCCAAGAATTGTTTTTTCATCATCAACTAAGATCTCTTCATAATTGTCTGCATGTGTTGACATCTTCGTTTTTTCTTTCCTTAACCGATCATCAATGTTGAATATGTCTTCTAATGTGACCAAACCTTGAGGTAGTTTATTCGTCTTAAATTGAACAATCTGGTCACCATATAAGGGCTGCAACTTCTCTTGATTTATTGCAGAAAATTCAGCTTCTTGCTACAAAAACTTGCAAATCTGTTCATCATTTTCAAAAACCTGCCAATTCAAATCATTATCAGGTATAGAAGGCCTGATAATTAGCTTTATGTTAGGCTGAAACTCGTTGTTTTTAATCTGTTCTAGCACTTCAAAACTAGCATCAATTGTTGTAAGTCTATCGGCATGTTTGTTTTCTACTCTAGGAATTGACTGGATATTAATAGCATTTAAATATTCCATTAAGTTTGAAACTCTATGTCTATAAGAATTCATCAATGTATTCTTACAAACATTGAAATTTCTTACTTGATTGATAACCAACTCAGAGTCACTAAAAATCTGTAACATGATAATATCTCTCTTCATGGCCTAAAGTAAGCCATGAATTAATGCTTCATATTTAGCTACATTACAAGTGCACAAAAATTAGAGACTCAAAGCTGAGAAATACCTTTTTTTTGTAGGGGAAGTGAGCATCAAACCTACTCCTTGTCCTTTCTTATTCTTACCTCCATCAAAATGAAGCATCCAAATCCCGTGTCCTGTATTTTCTATTTTGAATAGCAAGGGAATTGGTGTGTTTTCCTCACGTAGGCAATATACGCCAAATAGATGTTCTTCAACTTCTTTGAAAGAATCATGATCAAGTTCTTCATGTGTATTTTCATCCATAAATAGATTAGAAACACCATCTAGTGTCGAAACATGAGTTGTATTATCAAAATCAGACTGGTCTAAGGCTCCATAATTAACTAATGCATTAGAATCATGAGGCTCGATATAAAATCTATCCAATGGTTCAAAATTGATAGTAAATTTAGTCCCATAACGTGTAGTGAAGAACAAAAAGGACCAATAAAAAGAGATATAACCTCCTATTATTGTCGTGAAATATCTAGATAAGCATCTAACAAAGTAAGGAGGTAAATCCACAATAGTAAAATCTTGAAAAATGAAAGTGTTCAGACAAGCATGTAATGTTACCTCAATATTTCTAATGACACCAATTGTATTCATTGCAGTCCCATCAAGTTGTAGCACACTCTTCTTTGTAGGTTCATACTGCAGGCCCAACCTTTATGAAATTTCTTTTTGCATAATTGTGTTACCATTATCAAATTTTACCCATCAGGAAAAATTTATCAAACAAAACCTTACACAGGAGAAATGGGAGGCTGGTTCAATTATATGAGCTCACATTCGATCCCAAAAAAAAAATGGCAGATGGGCTCGAAAATGGAGAAGTAGGGTCAAAAGATGAATGGCCATGGAAATGTTGAAAAAATTAGAGCCCAGAGCGAGTCAACTCAAAGAAAATCAATAGAGCCATGGAAGGATCCACGTGTCAACTCGACACACTTTCAAAAGGTGCAACAAAAACAGAGACCTCAGGGATACGTTTGACCCCCACATGGATCTCAACACATAGCAGGCTTGTAGAAAATGCCAAGTGTCCCACCATCACAACTTTAGGAGATAACTACAAAGGTCCCACCCCAAAAGGGGTTTTGGCATAATATATAGTGGGGCCCTTTACTCACCTAAAGGAATGAAGTAGGAAGTGTTCACTCGAGGCCCTAATCAGATAAGTAGAAAAGAGCCATAAAAATACTCCACGTGTCATCCTAGTGCAACTTTAAGGGTAACATACAAAAGGAGGTCCCCAAACAAGCGTAGCATCTCCATGTGTATAGGGCCTGAGAAAGTTTCACCAGCAATTGAAAAGTCTAAGAGTCAACAAAAGTATCCATCTCTCAGCTCAACGTAACTTCGAAAGTGCGACAAAAAGAGGGGTCCCCATATGAGTGCAATCTCTCCACGTGTCTAGAGCCTGAAAAGGTAGAGACGACCATTGAAAAGTCTAAAGAATGGAAAGGGCCAATGGATGCCTCCACATCTCTCATCATTGCAATTTTGCTATTATGCTTCAAAGGAAGGTACCCAAATTACCGTAAGCCCTCCACATGGTTAGAGTCCAAAAAGGTAGAGCAGGTCATTGAAAAGTCTAAGGCCAGTGGAAGGTGCCATGTGTCATATCAGCACTACTTGTTATCACCGAATCACAGCACCCTTATGTTTATACAAGTGCATATACTTGAACTCACGGTGTGATTGGATAACATGGGTACTATCTCCAAGTTGTGGGACTTGGTACTTGAGATAGACCTCAAGAGAAAGTTGGTTCTTGCTCCTAAACTACCTGCCACAATCTACTCTAATGCAGGATAAGCTAACTGTTCTAATCCAAATTTTGAAGGGACCAAGGAGAGAGAATGCATAAAATGAAATCCTACACTAAAGCGGTGATACACCAGAAAAGGAGGGTGTGAGAGTAGTCTCCAAATGTGTGAAGTACAAAAGCAAAGTACACACTAGAAGAGGTGATGACAGTTCTCCATAATCTAGCAAAATGCATTCACAACAATATTCCAAGCATACAAAATGATAATGGATCCCTACAAGAACATAATAATAGACACAATATTCTTGTAGAAAGATTAAAGGGGCATGAAGAATGCAAGAAAACACAGCAAGGGAAGATACATCCACAAACTAATATTTTATTGCTTCATGATATGCACAGTTCAATCTATTACAAGATAAGGGCCTGGATCACCATGCAAGGAGTCCACTACAAGGGCCTATAGAACAGTGGCTTCACAAAGCAATTTTGACAGAGCATTGTTACCTGAAAACTCCCCCTTTACAATGAGCCCAACACTCCAATTTATAGAAAAAATGAGAAGAGAAAGAGAAGGGAAAATGTAAATCCCGAAATCTATCCTTCAACCACTTGTAAGAGGCATTAAATGGATTAAAATGATTATATATTACTTGCAAAATGCTCCCCATAATGTCCCATGTGCTGCAACAGAGAAAGAATGATGACCATGCCTCTTAATTGCACTCCCAACCACCAAATAGAACATTGTTATGAAACCAGCCACATTTTCTAAAAAATCTCAATTAATATCTCATCAAATCTGAAATTTCTTGATTTCTATGCATCAGGTTCGGAGCCACAATTCCAATGTTACCAATTTTGTGTGATTTCATTGGGAAATGCAAAAGTTATGGCCTTCTGAGTGCGGGTAGCTATTTTGGGTCTGGCAGGCGTTTTCTGTCATTTGACGGGAATGAGCATTAACTGACTGGAGCCGAATATGTGCTCATTCTAGAAATTCCAATTTTATGGAAATCGAAGCTTGGAGTCAAAATTTATGGCCGTTTGAAGTTCACAGGTCAAACGTTGACTTTCCTTCCTTGTTGTCGGCCATTTCGGCTTTTTGCGTCCCACGCGTACTTTTGGCCCAACCGTCCCGGATGAAAGTCCCCTGTTTCAGCTGAATCGGCCGGTTCGCATCCCACGCGTACTTTTGTCCCAACTGTCCCAAAATGCCTGGGACAAATATCTTCGAACCACCCGAAATGGATTGTCTTTCGGCTTTTAGGCCGGTTCGTGTCCTGCGCGTACTTTTGGCCTGGATGTCCCAAACCGCTCGATAACAAAACTTGGTGATTTTTTCCACTTTTCGGCCATTTCAGCTTTTTGCGTCCCGCATGTCCCAATGTCCCAACTGTCCCAAATGCTGCACAGACTGCCTGGTGGCTTTTCGGTTGATTCGCGCCCCGACGTCCCAACTGTCCCACGGACCGCTTGGACTAGGACTTAGCCGATTTTCTCTGTATTTCGGCACCAAGCTTGGCTTTCACAATTTTTTCACATTTTTAAAACTTGCTGGGTTTTCTTCTTGGACAGGAGAGTTAGAAAGAAGCCGAGGGGACCCCAAAAACATGATTTTGGGTCTTAAATCAATATATTTGCTTGGGACTAAAGAATTTGATGCATGTTATCAAAATTACCTTGAGGGGTGAATTTTGGATAACACTACTTTAGGGGTAGAATCCAAAGATAGTCCCCAAAAATGCACAGGCTCTCCACGTGTCTAAGGCTCGAGAAAGTCGCATCGGCCATTAAAAATTCGAAGTAAAGAAATAGAGCTATTGGAAGGCACCATGTGTCAGTTCAATGTAACTTCAAAGGTAAGACCCAAACGGCAGGTCCTAAACATGTGTTGGCCCTCCACGTGTCTAGGGTTAGACATAGTGCTCCACCAAACAGAAGGGACTAAGCCAAAACAGAAGGGAACAAAGTAGCAGGCTCGTAGATGATGCCAAGTGTCCAACTGTCGTAACTTTAAGAGTGATAAGAGGCAAAAAAATCTTAATAATGCACGACGCTTCCACGTGGATCTTGCGTAGATAGACTCCAAACCCAAAGCACCTTCAAATGATCGTAATTTTTGACTGGAAGTTCATATTTTAGCAAGAAAGGATTTTTTGCAAAGCTCTAAATGTCTGTTACTCACCTACTACCAGTAATGAAAAATGATAAATTTAGTCCACTATTTTTGAGGCAATCAGGATTCTCACCTACCACCATAAAGAGGTCTAGTCTTCCTTTGTTTCCTAGAAAGGAGCTTTAATGGAGGCATGGGTTTTGCAGTAAAACTCATCATTTTTGTAGGTGAATTCATTACTCTTTTGGGGCGGTTGAACAAGAATTTATATTTCTTTTATCTCCTTCTCTAATTGTTCCTATATACTATAAGGAGGGGCATTTTTTCTTCTCACCCTCCCTTCTTCCCTTGTTTACAAGTGATTTTGTGGAGTTTCAAACTTCCCATTCAAGTTGTAATGCAGTTTCTACCTCTTGGCCATTTTAATGTAATGTATCAACTTTTTAGAGCAATAATGCATGTCTGTGAATAACTTTTAACCCTCTCTTGTGTTCATTATCTCCTTCTTGATATCTCATTGCAGTCGTGGTTATCTTTGCATGGCAGTTGTATTGAATTTTTATGGTTTTTTTTTATTGCAAAGTATGTTTTCAAAATTCCTTTGGTGCATCACCCTTGTTAGTTTAGGTTTTATTTCTTACATCTCCTTACCCTGTCTCCTTGGAAAGTTATAGTAGGTTTTAGAGCATATCCTCTACAAATTTAATGTGTGCACCTGAATAGAGGAATAGGAACCAACCTTCATCTAGAGAGCTTTCCTGATTGTAAATTCCTAGAATTTGGGAAAAGCTCCATGTTATGCAATCACACTGAGAGTCAACAACCCATTGAGTTGCTGTCATTCAGGGGTTCTATGATTTTGCACTATCAATTTTGGCATGCCTAGTGGGACCAAGATGTCTTCTTTTTTATTGCAGCAAGATTGATGTGCACTTGTTGTAAGGTCCCTACTTTTAAGAAGCTCTGAAATTACACATCTAGCTACTCTAAAACGGGTAGAACCCACTCGTTTTAGTAGTCCAAGCTTGGTAGATTCATGAGAAGAATTTAGACAAGGTCAAGAACAAGAGAAGAAGTATTATTTGTCTATCTGCATTTATCCTCAGAAAGACCAAGGAGAGGAAGAAGAGATCAAAGGTCTCCATCTCTGCCAAACAAAACCTTGTCAACACCTCCACCTAGTAATCCTTTCATTCAATCAACTAGAGTTCTTCAACCATTCAGGATGGCACAGTCTAACCCCTACATCAACTTCACTAGCAGAATCGCACTGGCTCTCAATCCACAAAACCCAGTTCTAGTTGTAGCATTGAAGAACATTCCATATTTTGTTGGAGAGAACCAGACAACTCCAATTTCTCATATCTAGGACATTACAAATGTCTGTGTAATTCATGAGATTGCTGAAATGGGCATTGTAGTCAAGTTGTTTGCATCCTCCTTTAAGGGTAAAGCTTTGCAGTGGTTTAGAAGTTTAACAATAGGGTCCATCCTTAATTGGGACCATTTATGCATATCTCTCCACAATCAATTTGGAGAACATGGGGATAATATGTCTTTATTATAGTAGTTGACAACAATCAAGAGGGCTCCTAATGATCAGTTGACTGACTTCATCTTTAGATTCTAGTGAATGTCAGATACAATTCCATTGGCCATGAGACCAAGAGCTGAAGTTTCTTTCCTATACTTCCTTAAAGCTTTAAATTCTGATATTTCCATGATGATTAAATCCATGGGAGGTATAATTTTACCCTCATCCTATAACATTGCTATTAGAGATGAGAATTTTCTCATTCCGTCTAGTAAACTTTTACCTAGGCCACCTACACCGCTATATCCAAAACTAGGAGCTCCAAGCACTAATCAAACACCCACATTAGCTCCTATCCCTGCTCCAAAAAATTAGAATTCGATTGAAGCTTCTACTTCATCTCCTATCACCTCAAATGAGCTCCAAGAATTCATGAAGCAACTACAAAACTTGGTTAATGAGTTGGTTACACTTAAGAGGCATAAAGATCAAAATTACAGATCATATGAGCCTCAAACTCAACCAAATAGGCCTCCATATCAGCCTAAGAGGCCACCCATTCAAGTTACAAGTCAGAACCAAGTAAGGTCTCCTTCTAATAGGCAATTCCATCTTTACAATCCTAATGTCCCATCAACATCTAGAGCCTTAGCACCAGTGCAAAATAACATAGCTCAATAATATGACTGGTGTTACCCATGTAATCAACCCCATAAGTAGTCAATGTGTTTCAATGGTGCTTTGAATGAAGCTCTTATGGTTACAAAACATGGTGTGCAACGAGAGACAAGAAAAGAAGGAAATCAGTAGCAAGAAGGAAATCAACAAGAGGCACCTCCAAATGAAACCACACTTATCAATTGGTAGGTTGAAGATTTATGTGGTATAAATCAAGCCCCTTCTCAAAGTGTAGCATCCAATACACGGTCCAAGAAAATAAATATTGGAGAAGGAAATTCATTCAATTCAAATGTTCCACAGCCTCCTATTACTCTACAAGGTGTTAACAATCAAAGTGCAACTCTCAATATGCAAGGTCATCCCAAGCCACCTTGCTGACCGACTCAAGTGCTAGTTATAACAACCCATGTGCAAGAGAATAATGTGTAGAGAAAGGGGCAACAGAAGGATAGTTCACCCCCATTCAACATTATTAATCAGATGAAGAAAACACATGTGGACATTTCCATGTGTGATTCATTGGTTATCCTAGGACAAAGAGACCTATTGCAAGCTACTATAGAAAATTGGTCAGCATCAAACCAACCACCCAATTAACAAGAAAAGGTTTTTACCAATGCATCTCAACAATGAGAAAATCAAGGAGGCCAAAAAGGTAAAAATTTTAAGCGCCCTCCATTCTATATCTAATTGATCATTTGAGATAAGTTAGTTTATAATTACATGATTGATTCGGGAGTATTGGTATCCAAATTTGTTCTTGCTTTCAAGCTGAGCAACATCATAGATTTGACATGGACCTTAGAGTTAGATATATCATGATGTATGTCATTTTGTATCCGGGTATGATATCTAACTAGCCCTTTGTCACTCAGATTTGTGGAGAGATGGATGGAACATTTAAGAGGATTTGACCTATCCTCACTACTTTAGGCCATGCCTTTCGACTAGGGTGAGAGGACCTGTAGTGTAACCTCTGTTTTATGAAGGATATGGAGCTATCCTTCTTTTGCACAAATTTTATGAAGAAAACCTTGGGAAAATAAGGTCAATGCTCCATAATTTAACTCTTAAGAGTTGTCACTTCTAATATATGGAGATACTTTCAAAATAAGGCTAAGGTTACTGAAAACATTATGAGATCCTGATTGTTCTGCATATTTTAGTAAATAGATTTTGTTCCTTTGTTAATATACAGGGAAAACAGGGGTAGTTCAGGATGAATTCATGGTTTTTGAATTATTTTGGTGGGAGATTGAGAAGGATAATGATAATTATACCAGATCTTTGAGAAAATTCACACAATGGATAACTCAACAACATAAAGCTTCAGAATAGTTAAGGAATTCCTTTAACTAGAAGGTTTTCTTCAGTGCAGGCTTAGATCAACACGTTTTCACACAATCTTTGAGAATCTAACACGAAGGTTGAAGTTAAAAGACTCAATTAAACACAAAAATCTCTGATCAATCATGCCTAAGGTACACCCAAAGACTTACAAAAAATCTTTATGAACAAATAACAATGAAGTGATTTTAAATCATTTATCTCATCACAAGATGAAGGCTCTTCTTGAAATGAAATTGAAAATTCCACTAAACTGTCACAAGGATGAGATCTTATGTGATTTCACAAAGATTTCAATGTAAGATTGTAATAGGAAAAAGAAGAACTACTTGTAGACCTTCTGAAACAAAGAAAATACTAATTGCTCCAAGATTGACACAAATTAATTTCAAAATTGCTTAAATTCATCAGTATGGGAAAGCTTCCAGAGTGATCTTAGTTCTTGTCAATGGTTATACATTTGTAACCAACCTGACATGATAGAAAATCTAACACAAATGAAATCAACTGGTTATCTCGAATTGGTCTCTCAGGAAGATGGATTTTCTCAAAAAATTCTCTTAAGAATTCAATCTCTGACCCTTTACAAGATTATTCTCATAGCATTTATACATTTTACTCACTCAATTTTCCCCCAAAAGAGAAGAATATTCTACAGAACTTTTCTTATTACCAATTTTCCTTAGAAAGTGACATTTAACAAATTTGCATTCAAAAGCTGCCAGGTGGACCAATGGTGAATTGATCAAATTTCTTAGGCCCTCAACTAATGACTAGGATGCCATGCCACAAATTTTTTGCAATCCTTCTAATCATTCTAATTTTGTCATGAGAGAAATCCCCTTTTTAATCAGTTTCTCGAGGCTCTACACAACTGGATATGATAGGAAATCCTTTTTGCTCTTGAGGCAACACCTGTTTCATCTTTTGTGCCTGCAACTTTCATCATTTCATCCTTTTCTATTTCTTTCCTTAGCAACTCTATCCCACATCCAGCTTCTGTAGTAATTGACATTTTTACAAGTTCTTGAGCAATTATAACTTCAAAATATCGACCTTAACAATCCCTAGACACACAAATTAAGTTCCAAATTCATTTAATGACACTTTACAGACATAAATGACAAGGAATTTCATCAAAAATGATGAAAAATAGTATGTATTCGCATCTCCAAGAGTCTTAGACCAAACATTATGGAAAAAAAGGTAAAATGCAGAGAAACCATTGATTCTTCCCCTTCTCTACTTTATATTATATCCGTGCCCATGTTTTCTTGATGTAACTACAAAGGATAAGTACAGGGGAAAGTTTCCAAACATGTGCGGGCCTTCCACGTTCCCTGGGCCCAAGAAAAATGTCGTTTGCCTGTTGAGAAAGTCTAAAAAAATGAGCTAGCAGAAGCCTCCATGTGTCACCTTTGCACACCTTTGTTATGATCCTCAAAATTGGATACCCTAAACAAGCATAGGCTCACCATGTGTCTCATTCTGGTAGAGTTGTTAAAAAAATTGAAGGATCAGCGGAAGGCAATATGTGTTAAGGGTTCACGACAGTTTTCCTTAGCCGTTGAAAAATCCAAGCAAAGGTAGAGTGAGCGGAAGCCTCCAAGTGTCCTCCTAGTGCTTCTTCAAAATAAAATTTAGGGGAAATTCCTTAAATAGGTGTGGTCCCTCCATGTGTCCCAAGCCTTAGAAAATTACTTTGAAAAGTTTAAGAATAGAGCGGAGCTAGTGGAAGCCCCCACATGTCTCACTATCGCAATTGTTAAGGTGAGACCCTGAGGTTGATCCTCAAATGAGCACCACCCCTCCTCATGTTCATGGTATGTCAAAGCTACACCAACCACATGAAAATTTTGACTAAGTCTAGGTAAGGTAGTGGAAACATCCACCTGTCACCTCGACGTAACTCCAAGGCCAAACCAAAAGGAAAATTTTTAGATGAGCGTCGGCCCTCCATGTGGAAAAGTTTTGAGTTGAAGTGAGCCTTAGAGTTTTCAATGTGCCCCACTGAGCTGCATCCAACTAGAAAGGGCCAAATTTCCATAGCTGTTGAGATCTAAATTTGACGAGGAAAAACACACCTGTCAAGCCGTAAAATCTAGGAAAATCATCATTTGAGCCCGAAAATGAATCCTTCAAGGATAGAGAATTTGGAAATGATATAAGGCCCAAATATGATCCTCTATGTCATATCCAATCACGTTTCCACATATATTTGGGATAAAAAAGACAAGGACAACAAAAGGTGATTGTGGAAAATGGAAGGAAAGGAAAAAACCCAAGTTTACGCCCAACTTATAGAATCTTTCACATAGACAGAGGAATGATAAACACATTCTAGAATTTTAAGTGATCCTCAACCAATGAAGGGACTGATCATGATAACTAAATGGAGGATAGAGTTTTTATGCATCAATACGGGGAGATAGAGAAGATGACATATCCCTCAAACTGAAGAACTTTAAGGACAAAAGGGGTGAGACCAAATTAAGCACCAACATCGGCTCTGACTCGAGGATGGGCACTCCTTACAAGTGCCACAATAAAAAATAGAGTGGACCAAGTTCCAAAAACATCCATTGGGCAATAGAGTCAAAAAGTAAGCTTGCAGAGCAGAACAATAATAACCAACTCCCCAAAGGATGAACCGAGAAACCAAAAAAATGGCCGCCAAGAACCAGGATGAAACAAAATAGAAAAACATGAAAATAAAAAGAAACCAGAAGACTATACACTATAAAATGGATTATACCTTGATTCTGAGAAATCAATCAAGGAAATGTTTCAAATGCCTTCCATTAACAAGAAATTCAAGTAGTTCCCTGTCTAAGTCTTTTAGGAAAAAGGTATTTTCACCAATACGAATGTCAATTGAATAAGGTCCCATCCACAATGCATCAAATTAACCATGATTTCCCTTATCTTCATGCCTGCTATCCCATAAAAGAACAAGATCCCCAATGTTGAAAAATCTTAGAGTCACCTTCTTGTCAAATAACTTCTTCAAATTTTCTCTGAACTTCACATGCCACTAATGAGATGCCCTTCTTTCTTCATCTAACTCAATAATTTGATTGATTTGAGCATCATATGGACTAACTTCTTGATCTTCAATTTTTTTAACAAACTGAAATGAAGACAATTGCAAAAGAAGGGGTAGAAAATCTTGAGTTCCATATACCAACTGAAATGGGCTTTTACCAGTAGCTCTTTTAATAGTGATTATGCCAGCCTAAATAGGAAACTTTAGTTTCTCACCTCACTTCCTTTTGTTCAGCTACAAGGTTCTTCTAATGATCTTCAACAAGTTTTTATTGTTGGACTCAACTTTTCCATTTCCTTGGAGATTTTAGTTAGAGGCATATGTCAAATTGATTCCATACTCTTTGCACATTTCCACCAAAGGTTTGGCTCTGAAACTCATGGCATATCAACAACAATTTTAACTAGCACTCCAAATCTGCATATGATTTTATTTAGCATGAAGTCCATGATAACATGGTGTGTTTCTTTCTTGGTGTGGAGTGCTTCCACCCACTTAGTGAAATAATCACTGGCTACAAGAATTCATTTGTGACCAACACTAGAAGGATCATAAATTTCACCAATGAAATCCATTCCCCATTGTCTAAATGAGGCTTCATTTGACACAAGCTGCAAAGGAAGGGAGCCTGAAGATTTTATTCTTCCAGAAAAACACTGCAAAATTTCACATTTCCTAACCAATAGAGTTGTATCTTTGAAGAGAGTTGGCCACCAGTAACCAGCCCTCAAGATTTTATGTGTTAGAACTCTTCCAGCAAAATATCCCCCAAAAATTCCTCCATAGAGATCAACAATTAACTTTGGGGCTTCATCCTATGCAATGCATCTCAACAGAACTCCCTCCGGGTTCTTCCAAGCTAACCCAAAATCACTAATGCCATATTTTTGAGAGGTTAAATTAAGAGCTCTTAACTAATTTTTACTCAAATGTTCAGGGCGACATAGATATCTAAGATAAAATATAATATCTTTGTACCATTCAAAGCCCCTTCGGGTTCTTCCAAGCTAACCCAAAATCAGTAATGACATATTATTGAGAGTCTAACTTAAGATCTCTTTTATGAATTTTACTCAAATTTTCAGGGCAGCATAGATGTCTGAGATAAAATATTATATCTTTATACCATTCAAAGCTTACCAACTTTTCTAGGACATCCACCCTTTCTCCTTCTACTTCATTCACCACAATAGTCTACAAGTTTCTCTCAGCCTTAAGCTTAGCTAGGCCTAAACCTCTTACCAATTTCATGGTTAGGATATCCATGTCATATTATTGCAACTTGTTCACCCATCTACATCTTTTTCTTGAGACCTCCATCTCTGATAAGATTTATTTCACCATGGTGATGGGAACATAAGCAATAACTTTAGAGCTCAAGATGTAGGGTTTGAAAACCTTTGTTGATTTCACCAAGGCAAATGCTTGATTCTCCATGATGGTGTACTTCAACTTAGCTCCGTGCAATGCCTTACTGAAAAATGCAATTTGTCTCTCAACCCCTTCATCATTCTTCTACAAAAAAACATATGCAATGATGTTGTCTGAAGTAAAATAAAACATTTGAAAAGGCCTCTTGTAATTTGGAGCTGCCAAAATAGGGGCATGATTTAGTGCTTCCTTGATCCCATTGAAAGCTTAAATATAAGTTTCTTCCCATTTGATAACTTGGTTCTTTTTCAGCATGCTAGTAATGGGGATGGTCAGGTCAACAAAGTTAGACAAAAATCTTTTGATAAAGTTTATTTTTCCAAAGAAGGATTGAACTCCCTTCTTAGTTCTTGTAATTGGGACTTGGCTGATGTCTTCTACTCTCTTTGGATCAATCATGACCCCTTATTTTGATACAATGTGACTAATAATATTTGCCTTTTGCACTCCAAAATGGCACTTCTTGGGGTTCAATGATATGTCATTCTCTCTAAAACTTAACAAAATTATCTCTAAGTGTTGCAAGTGATGATTTATTTTTTTGGAAAACATATTCACATCATCTTGATAAACATCAATAGAAATTATTAATATAACCAACAAATGCTACATCCATTGCTCTTTGGAAAGTTTCTCCAACATTCATTAAGCCAAAAGGCATCCTGACATAGACATAATTTCCCCAAGGAGTGGTAAAGGAAGTATTTATTCTTTTTGACTGCTTCACGACAACTTGATTATAGCTAGAGAAACCATCCAAAGTGGACAACAATTTAGAACTAGTTACAAATTGTAGAATATTATCCCTGTTTGGTAGAGGGTAATTATCTTTCAATGATGCTTTATTCAGGTTCCTAAAGTCTACGCAGAACCTTATATCACCATTCTTGTTTCTGACAGGTACTAGATTTACAACCCAAGATGAGTACCTTATGGGCTGAAAGATCCTTCCATCCCTCAACTTCTTCAGTTCTTCTTGCATATTCAAAGAAATGAGCAGATTGATTGGCCTCTATTTTTTCTTGAAAGGCTTGGCATTAGATTCAAGAGGAATATCATGTTGGAATAAATCTTCCCTATATGCCTTCAATTAAGAGTAAGACCTAGCTATGCAATCTTGATATTTATTTAGCAATTGAGCATAGGATTGCTTCTCTTCCTTGCTGAGATTGCTTCCTAACCATATTTTTCATGGTTTTTCCTTTGTACCCAAGTCGCGATCTTCCACATCTCTTGAAACCGACATACTTCTATTAATAATGTAATCAACATTATGAAATTTCAATACAAGTGCCACCAAACCTCTGGGAATCATGTGTTTCTTTAGTTGGATGATGTCTTTGCCAAATAAAGTTTCCTTTCCTTCAACAACACACACCATTTGTTCCCAATATATATTTTGGTCAGCAAAATCACCTTATTTCTGCATAAACCATTTCACCTGGGCATCATCATCGAACACTTTCCAATTTTCAACATTGTCAGGGACAAATGGACTTGTTAGTATTTCAACATCATACTCACAAAATGGAGATATTATACAATTCCCAAATCTAGATCTTAGCACTACTAACTTGTCTGCAACAACATAAAAATTTCTATCATGGTGCACAGTATTAAAAGAGTCAAACATTTCAATCAAATCCCAGACTACATGCTTGTATTGTTTTATTCTCTTATTTTTAGTAGCATATAGTTTTCTAATTTGTTTGACAATCAGTTCTAAATCCCCTTTGACATGATATCATTTACACCATATATCCCTATAATTCTCAAACCCAATAACAATGATTCATATTTAGAAATGTTGTTAGTGCAGTCAAAGCTGATTTTGAAAGAAAAAGAAAAATCTTCATGACCTGGAGAAATCAGAACAATACTAGCACCATTTCCAAACTTGGAACAAGCTCCATTGAATAACAAGGTCCAAGGGAAACCTACTTGCTCAATAAATTTACTTTCATCAATCCTATGCTCCTTGCCATTAGAAAACCCAACAAAGTTATCAACATCTATATCAACATACAACACTTCGTATGAAGCATTATTGGGATCTTTAATGAAGTGCAACATCTTCTTCTATCCATACATCTTTACAAGGTTGCTTCAATTGGAATGGTGGAAAAAGACATATCCATCTGAACACTTCCACCTGCACTTCCAGCCCACTTTCTTAATAATAGAATGCCCCATTTGGAAGGGCAATTAATAATAACATCAAGTTTCAAGTTCTTACCTGGATAAGCTGTAAGTTGTACCACCAAACCTTTTACACACCCTACAACTGTAACCTCTCTAGAATCCATTGCAGTACACTTTCGATAAGCTATTATCACTTTAATATTCAATGCATTCATGACTTCTAGAGGTATAACATTACATGATGCTCCAGAATCAAGCATACAATTGTGCAACATTTTGTCTTTAATAATCAGAGTTGTATAAAATGGATCAACATTTAATTAAGACTCAACTAAATATGTTCCCAAGTAAACTTTAGGTGGTTCACCCATCTCCTCCAATGCTAGTGGTTTTTCTAGGTTTGCAATGGTTAGAGGAGGAGTGTTTACATTATTTATATTTCTGCCTTTGGTACTCATATCTTCTTCCAATCCCAAATACTCAAGAGCCCTCTTCTTGTGCTAAGGAATCCTAAGAAGTTCAACAGTTGGGACTAAAATCTAGATCTGACTCAAGACTTGGGCAATGTCATAAGGAATGTATTTTTGTAAAGCAACATTTAGAGAGTGATTGACAAAATCATCATATAGCACAAGATTTTTCATATTTTTGGCATGGGTGGGAACACCAGTTCTACTTGAGATAGAAAGGTCTTTTCCAGATGCATCTTTCTTTGCAGTTTCTTTTGGGACATTGGTGAGAACTGAGGTCTTTGGGCTCTTTGAAAAATTTACTTCTTGTGTTATTGTTATCCAAAATTCACCCCCCAGGGTAAATTTGATAACATGCATTAAATTCTCAAGTCCCAGGAAAATAGATTGAGTCAGGGAAAAAAGTCATGTTTCTAGGGTCCCCTCAGATTTTTTCTAACTCTCCTATCCAAGAAGAAGAGAGCAAGTTCTGAGAAAAGGTGAAAAAATTACAGAAAACAAGCTTGGGCCAGGAAAAATCATGAAAAATGGCTAAGTCCTAGTCCAGGCGGTCCGTGGGACAGTTGGGACGTTGGGGTACGAATCGGCTGAAAAGCTACCAGGCGGTCTACACAGCATTTGGGACAGTTGGGACGTCAGGACGCGTGGGACGTGGAAATCCGAATTGGCCGAAAAGTGGAAAAAATTGACTAACTGTTGAAACAGGCAGTCTGGGACATCTGGGCAGTTAGTACGTGGAGGACGTGGAAAGCTGAAGGAGATGAGAGTGAATGGAATCTTGCCACATGTCATTACTGCAAATAGGAACAAGGAAGCCCGAATCGGCCAAAAGAGGAGATTCTCGTCTGAGACAGTTGGGACAAAGGTACGCGAAAGACGCGGATCGACTGGTTTGGAGCAAGTCAATCCATTTCGAGTGGTTCAGAGAAATTTGTCCCAGACAATCCGGGACAGTTGGAACAAAGGTACATGAAGTATGCGAACCGCCCAGATCGGCCGAAACAGGGAACTACAGTCTGGGACAGTTGGGACAAAGGGACGCGGAGGACGCGGAAAGCCGAAGGAGCCGAGAGCGAATGGAATCTTGCCACGTGTCATCGCTGCAAACAGGAACAAGGAAGCCCGAATTGGCCGAAGGAGGAGATTTTCGTCTGGAACAGCTGGGACAAAGGTACATGCAGGATGCGAGGGACGTGAAAAGCCAAAGCGGCCAAAGGCAGAGAAGAAAAGTCAACATTTGACCCGTGAAACTTCAAATGGCCATAACTTTTGACTCCGAGCTCCAATTTTCACAAAATTGGACTTTCTAGAATGAGCATGACGTCCTCTAATTTTTAATGAGGATAGATATATTTAAATAAAATAAATATATTTGGCTCCAGTCAGTTAATGCTCATTCCCGTCAAATGACAGAAAACACCTGCTAGACCCAAAATAGTTGCCCGCATTCAGAAGGCCATAACTTTTGCATTTCTCCATGAAATCATTCAAAATTGGTACCATTGGAATTGTGGATCCAAGTCCAATGGACAGAAATCAAGAAATTCTCGATTTGATCAGATATTTATTAAGATTTTTAAGAAAACGTGGCCGGGTTCATAACAGTGTGTTATTTGGTAGTTGGGAGTGCAATTAAGAGGCATGGTCATCATTCTTTCTCTGCTGCAGCACATGGGACAGTATGGGGATCCTTTTGCAAGTAATGTATAATCATTTTACTCCATTTAATGCCTCTTATAGGTGGTTGAAGGATATATTTCGGGATTTCCATTTTCCCTTCTCATTTCCTTCTCATTTTTCTATAAATTGGAGTGTTGGGCTCATTGTAAGGAGGGAGAGTTTTTCAGATAGAAAAGCTATGTAAAAAATGCTTTGTGAAGCCAATGTGCTGCAAGCCCTTGTAGTGGACTCCTTGCATGGTGATCCAAGCCCTTATCTTGTAATAGATTGAACTATGCATATCATGAAGCAATAAAATATCAGTTTGTGGATATATCTTCCCCTGCTATGTTTTCTTGCATTCTTCTTGCCCCTTTAATATTTCTACAAGAATATTATGTCTATTTTATGCTCTTGCAGGGATCCATTATCATTGTGCATGTTTGAGATATTTTTTGTGAATGTATTTTGCTAGATTGTGGAGAACTGTCATCACCCCTTCTAGTATGCACTTTGCTTCTGTATTTCAAACATTTGGTGGAATACTCTCACACCACTCCTTTTCTAGTGTATCACCACTTTAGTGTAGGCTTTCATTTTATGCACTCTCTCTCCCTAGTCCCTTGGAAATTTAGATTAGGATAGTTATTTTCCCCTGCATTAGAGTAGATTGTGGCAGGTAGTTTAGGAGTAAGAACTAGCTTTCTCTGGAGGTCTATCTCAAGTAGCAAGTCCCACAACTTGGAGATAGTACCCATGTTATCCAATCACACTGTGAGTTCAAGTATATGCACTTGTATAAACAAAGGGGTGCTGTGATTCGGTGATAACAGTTATACTCTTTTTCTTAGGCAACAACAACATTCATTAATAGTTTTATGTCCTCTTCTGAAGAGATTCCTCCATCACACTTCTTAATCATTAGAGCTCTTAGGTACTCAAAATCATTATTAGGAAGTTCAAAAGCTTTTACCATATCTATTTCTAAAGCATGAGATGGAGAAAGAAGAGGTACCTAGTGAATGCAGTCCCAAAAACTTGTAGCAGTTCTTGCACTTATTACGTAAGTTCAAGTTGCTCCTTACTGTGAGCTTGTAGAGTAGTCCACCATGCATGCATCATCATCAGTGTTATTATCATCATCAGCTTCTTCAACTTTCTAATCTACTTCACATGGTGGGTGGCGTAAGAAACATTTATCACACCAATCAATTCCATTTAGCTCTTCAACAACAACAACTCTATCATTTACAGGATCATGTACGACTCTATTTTCCCCAGCTTAGGGTTGTCTAGCTCCCATGGGTCCTTTACCTCTGTCATCAGATCTCTGATAATTTCTAGGATGATTTGCAAATCTGTCTTGTCCTTGTTTCCTATGTTGACATTGAGAACCTTGTCCAATTCCTTTCTTTGCCTTGGCTAGCTTGTAAGATATTTCTTTGATAGCCCCAACCAAAGTCTTTAAAACTTCCTCAAGATCCACAACCTTACTCGATTGAGGCTTCTCTAGGTTAATCAATTTAACAACCTTCCACTTAAGAGGCTTTCCAACTCCTTTAATGTTGTTCTCAATTTGTAGAGCCATGGTAAAGGCCTTCCTCAAAGTTGTTGGGTTCTTATCCCTCAAATAATAAGCAATTTTCTTATCAAATGCATCTGAATACTTTATCAGACATGATTCATCACATGGCCTCAAATTAACTTGCAGTTTTCTCAATGTTTTGTTACATCTTGTATTGAAATCATGCACTAATTTCATTAGGATTATTTTTTATATTTTTAAATTCTCATAAAAGAAACCTAGGGTTTATTTTTATCACCATACTGCATTCCAAAAGCATTCTTCATCTCAGTCCAAGAATCAATGGAATTTTCTGGAAAAGATTTATACCAGTCCCTTACATCTTGTTCTAGAGTATGGATAAATAATTTAATGTATACATCCTCAAATTATATTTCAAATTCCTCCATCATATTGACTTAGAGATTTAAGTTCTGATCACCAATGATTGCATTATTTCCTTGAAACTTAGGTAATCTATTTCTTACATCTTGTGGCACAACATTTGGATAGCCAACCATACCTATAAAATTGATGGGACCAAAATTATTAACAAAAAATGGAGGTCTAGGTGGAGGCTGAGCCATATTATTTTGAGGAGGTGACCTTAGAGGAGATGCAAACTAATGAGGAGTGAGAAGTCTATGTGGTACAGGGATACAATTCTCAGAATGACTTCCCTCTAAAGGATTTGTTTCTTGGAAAACTCTATTAGATTTGGAAAATACCAGGGCATATTGAGAAGAAAATGTTTCAAATACAAATGAAGGACGCTCTCCAGATGGATAATTTAATTCAACAAAGAGACTACCTGATTCAGAAGCAATTGAGGAAATATTGCAATCTTCAATCATAGGCTAATCAATTTCACCATTAGAGATCTCTTTTCTTGATGGTTGATCTCCAACAACCTTACAAATTCTTATTCCTTCTAAATTAGACTTTCTTAACTCTTTAAACAACCTTCTACAACGGTCCTTGGTGAAGAAAGATATTCTTCCTTCAAGATTTGTAGAGATTAATGACAAATCTTACTTGATATATGTTAAGAAACTAGTATTTATTAAGAATTTAAATAACACGGACTCACCACTAAGGATTTTCACTTTAGTTTATGCAAATTCACTATGAAAGACCTATAAAATGTCTATCAATACTAGATTAAGGAAAATCTAACAAGATCTTCTCTTATTCTACCTAAATTTATCACTAATGATATAAACTTTAGTGTAATAACTATATAAGATAGAAATATTGCACTCAAAACTTACAACTTTGAACAATTCTTATAGATCTGAATAGAGAATGATGTTTTAGCAATGCATTAGCACTTAGATCATGTAAGAGACATTACCAATGTATGTACATGTATACCTTTGTACAAATACTCCCCGGTAAAGGCTCCACGAGTGTTGGTATCAATTTTTTTTCTCCCTTTCAAGCTTAGCAACATCCTAGATTTGACACAGAGCTTAAAGAAAGATAGATCATGATGTATATCATTTTTTAGTGGGGGATGAGATCTAACTGGTCCTTTATCAATCAGATTTTTTGAGAGATGGATAGCACCTTCAAGAGGATTTGACCTATACTCACTACTTTAGGCGGTGCATTTCGAACAGGGTGAGAGGACCCATAGTGTAACATGTGTTTGATGAAGGATATGGATATATCCTTATTTTGCACAAATTTTATGAAGAAAAACTTTGGAAAATATGGTTAATAATCCGTAATTTAACTCTTAATATTTGTCACTTCTAAAAGATAGAGATACTTTGAAAACAAGCTTAAGGTTACTGAAGACATTATGAGATCCTGATTGTTATGTATATTTTAGTAAATAGATTTTGTTCCTTTGTTGATACATACAGGGAAAACATGGGTAGTTCAAGATGGATTCATCAATTTTGAATAATTTTGGTGGGAGATTGAGTAGGATAAAGTTGATTATACTAGATCTTTGAGAAACTTCACAATAATGGACAACTCGAAAACAAAAAGCTTCAGAATAGTTAAGATGATCCTTCAACAAGAAGGTGTGCTTCAATGGAGGCCCAACTCAGCACATTTTCACACAATATTTGAGAATCTAACATGAAGGATCGAGTTGAAAGGCTCAATTAAACACAAAAATATTTGATTAATCACGCCTAAGGTACACCCAAATACTTAAAAACAATATTTATCAACAAATGACAATGAAGTGATTTTAAATCATTTATCTCATCACTAGATGAAGGATCTTCTAGAAATGAAATTGAAAATATAACTAAATTGTCATAGGGACAAGATCCTATGTGATTTCACAAATATTTCAATGTAAGATTGCAATAGGAACAAGAAATACTACTTGCAGACATTCTGAAATAAAGCAGACACTAATTGCTTCAAGATTGACACAAATTAATTTCAAAATTGCTTAAATTCATTATCAGGGGAAATCTTCTAGAGTGATCTTAGTGCTCGTCAATGGCTATACATTTGTAACCAACTTGACATGATAAAAAATCTAACATAAAATAAATCAACAGGTTATCTTAGATTGGTCTCTCATGAAGATGACTTTTCTCAAATATTTCTCTTAAGAATTCAACCCCTGACCCTTTGCAAGAGTATTCTCATTGCATTTATACATTTTACTCACTCAATTTTCCCCCCAAAAGAGAAGAGTATTCTAGGAACCTTTGTTTGTTACCAATTTGCCTCAGAAAGTGACATTTAAAAAATTCACACACAAAAGATTCCATGTGGACCAATTGTGAACTGATAACATTTCTTGGGCCCTCGACTAATGACTAGGATGCCATCCCACAACTTTTTGGTGATCATTCTAATCATTCTAATTTTTTCATGTAAGAAATCCCCTTTTAAAGTATTTTTCAGATTCTCTACATAGCTGGATATGACAGGTAATCCTTCTCGCTCTCAAGGCAACACCTTTTTCATCTTTTGTGCCTGTAACTTTCATCGTTTCATCATTTTCCCTTTCTTGCCTTTACAACTCTGTCCTACATCCAACTTCTCTGGTAATTCACATTTTTGCAAGTTTCTGAGCAATTCTAACTTCAAAAATATCGACCTTAACAATCCTTGGACTCACAAATTAAGTTCTGAATCCATTCAATGGTACTTTACAGATAGAAATGACAAGGAATTTCATCAAAAATGATGAAAAACAATGTGTATTCGTATCTCTAAGAGTCTTGGACAAAAAATGGTGTAAAAAGTAGGTAACCATTGATTTTTCCCCTTCTCTACTTAATATTATTGTTTTCCACGTGTTTCCTTGGCACAAATGCAAAGGAGAAGTATACGGGAAATTTTCCAAACAAGCACAGGCCTGCCATGTGCCCTGGGCCCAAGAAAAATGCCTTTTGGCCTTTTAAAAAGTCTCAATAAAAAGGATCAAGTGGAAGCCTCCACGTGTTTCCTTGGAGCACCTTTAGTATGGTACTCTAAATTTGAGACACTGATCAAACACGGGCTCACGACGTGTCTCATTTTAACATAGTTAAAAAAATTGAAGGATCAGTGGTAGGTGCCATGTGTCAAGGATCCGCGACATTTTTTCTTAGCCATTGAAAAGTCCAAGAAAAGGTAGAGTGAGTGGAAGCCTTCAAGTGTCCTCCTGGCACTTCTTCAAAATAAAATTTAGGGGCTGGTCACAAAATAGGTGCGCTCCCTCCACATGTCCTAGGCCTTAGAAAATTTCTTTGGAAAGATTAAGTATAGAGTGGAGCTGACAGAAGCCTCCATATGTATCTTTGTCGCAATTGTTAAGATGGGATCCTGAGGTAAATCCTCAAATGAGCACCAACCCTCCACGTGTCCATAGTCTGCCAAATTTGCACTGGAAACATGAAAAATTTGTCTAATTCTAGGCAAGGCAGTGGAAACCTCCACGTGTCTCCTCGACACAACTCCAAGGCTGAACCAAAAGGTGTATTTTTAGATGAGAGCGGACCCTCCACATGGAAATTTTTTGAGTTGAAGTGAGCCTTAGAGTTTTTAATGTGTCCGACTGAGCCACATCCAACTAGAAAGGGCCACAATTCCACAATTTCTAAGATGTAAATTTGACAGGGAAAAACACACCAGTCAAGCTCTAAAATGTAGGAAAATTGCCATTTGAGCCCATAAATGAATCCTTCTTCAAAGAAAGAGAATTAGGAAATGATATAAGGACAAAATATGATCATCTGAGCCGTATCCAATCACGTTTCCACATATATTTGGGACAGAAAATATAGGGACAACAAAACATGACTGTGGAAAAAAGAAGGAAAGGAAAAAACCTGAGTTTACCCCCAAGTTACAAAGTCTTTCACATGGACAGAGGAACAAAAAAAAAATCTAGACTTTTAAGTGGTCCTCGACCAAGGAAGGGACTTATCATGGCAACCAAATGGAGGAGAGAGTTTTATAAATCAATATGGGGAGTTAGAGAAGATGACAGAACCCGAAAACTAAAGAACTTTAAGGGAAAATGGGGTGAGACCAAATTGAGCACCAACAGGGAGCAAGTAGCTAAGTCATGCCAAAACAAATAGTTGATCAGCTGGGTCTTTAATATGAAGTCATCTCCAAAGGTGTGGTGTAATTGGATGGGTTAACGGTAACAATGGTTGGATTAATCAAATATTTGAGCGTCACATTACATACATGTCCCAATGTGACCATCTCACAAGATGTATCAGTCATATACCTGCCACTACTCTTTACATTGTGTTTGTCGAGAGACTTCATTGCCAAAATTGGTGGATATCTATCAGTAGATTGGTCACATATGCTATTCAGAACAAGGTATGGAGCCAAGGCAACCATCAGGTTAGAACCAATTACAAAATTCCACATTGAGCCTCATGTACTAAGTCCTATCAATGTGAATTTCTCAACCTTTGACCAAGGGGAATGATCAAATGATCTAGAAACTAGAAAAAAGGTTGAGGGTATTCTAGATTCAATTTTGGATGAATGACCAAAAAAAAGGAATGATTTTTATCCCTACAATGAAATGGAATAATCTAAGATAGGAGTTTATTATTTGCATGAGGAGAACCATCCTCTCCCTAGCATAACCAAGCTAGACCAAAAGGATAATAATGAGACATGGTAGTTATACTTTGATGGCTCAAGAAGTAGACAAGGTGCTGGAGGAGGAGCTATGATTTTTTCACCTCAAGGTATGAAATATTATTCATTTTTCCATTTCTAGTTTTCTTTCTCAAACAACATAGCCAAGTATGAAGCCTTAATTCATGGCTTGCATTGGATAAGGAAGAAGAATATTAAAAACTTACGAGTATTTGGTGATAGTGAGTTAACTGTCAATCAAGTCAGAAGGAACCATACTGCAAAAAATGACCTACTCAAGAGCTAAAAAAACAAGGTATGTGACCTAGTTTAAGACTTTGAATCTTTCAACATTGTGTCCATACCCAAGATGAAGAATGAAGTTGCATATAGGCTTGCAGCAGTTGAAAAACCATTTGATGTGCTTGACAATATCAAAAGAGACAAAACACAACCACATATCTATGTGATTGTAAGACCAACAGTTCCAGACAATAACACAAGTTGGCAGGTGTTTGAGAACGATCAACAGATCATCAGTTTCTTACAAGAAGAGGCTAAATTCTCAGCTAGGAACCAAGACAGATTAGAGCACTAGTACTGGGACCAAGTGGTGCAGCTATGGAAAAACAAGTTTCCCCAATTTTTAGTGACATTGGAATCAATATTCAATCCTAATGACTAGTTTTGTAAAGAGAAATCAAACATTAAGGTCAAGGGAGAGGATTCATAACCTATTTCGATTGGGGAAGGAAAAACACTTCAAATTGGCAAAGTGGCCATTGAGCAAGAGAGATGTGAGTTCATATGACTTTTCAAAGATTTTCCAGATGTCTTCGCTTGGAGTTATGAGGACCTGAAAGGGTTCAATCCAAAGCTGGCACAATATACCATAAAACTAGATCCAGATGCTAAGCCCATCAGGAAGAAGTAAATACCAGTCAACCCTCACATTGAACCTCTAATAAAGAAAGAGATAAACAAGATAATAAAGGCTAGCATTATATTTCCAACCAAGCATTCGAGTTGGGTTGCAAACTTGGTACCAGTAAGGAATAAAAATGGGAAAATAAGGCTGTGCATGGACTTTCGAGACCTGAACAGGGCATCTCTCAAAGACCACTATCCACTCCCACAAATGGAATGAATCTTGCAAGTGGTATCTAACTCAGAAATGTTTTCCCTCCTAGATGGATACTTAGGGTATAATCAGATAATGGTGAAAGAAGATGAAAAGTTCAAAATGACTTTCACCACTAAGTGGGGCACTTATGCCTATAGGAAGATGCCATTTGTATTTTCTAATACCGGAGCTACTTTCCAAAGAGCGATGGACATGGCATTCAAGGGTTTGATCAAAAAAATAGTACTGATATATCTTGATGATATCACTATGTTCTCCAACAATGCATCGGATCACCTTTTTCATCTGAGATAGGTATTTCAAAGACGTAGAAGATTGGGGTATCATTAAATCCCAAAAAATGCATATTCTTGGCTCATGAAGGTAAGCTCCTAGGCCATATTGTGTCAAAGGAGGGATTGAAGATTGAACCAGAGAGAGTTGAAACATTCTGAACATTACCACATCTAGGTCATAAAAAGGCTCTTCAGAGCTTTCTAGGAAAGATCAATTTTGTCTGTAGATTTGTACCAAACGTTTTTGCTATTGTGAAGCCAATAACACTACTGTTGAAGAAGAGCATGCAATTTAAGTGGATAGGGTAGGGGAAATAAATTTTTTAAGCCATCAAATAAGCCATATCCCAAGATCCAACTCTCATTAATCCAGACTTCTCCAAGGACTTCATGCTCTATGGCTTTGGTGGTGGGGACACAATTTCTGCAATCATAGTGGAACAAAACAAAGAGGGATCTTAACAACTAGTTACCTTCTTTAATCAAGGCTTGGAATACTATGAAGTGAGGTACTCCTTCATCGAGAATCATGTCCTTGTAGTAATCAAGAGATTAAAGAAGTTCAAACATCTAGTCTTAAAAAAAATAGATCCAACTGTTAGTTTCTCATGCGAAAGTCAGGGACTTCCATTTGAACAAGGATGTGATTGAGAAACGTGCAGGATGGATCAATCGTGTCATGGAATATGACATTGAAATTAAGGTCACTAAGCTGGTCTGTGGAAAGGGACTATGTGAACAGCTAGCCTCAAGTCAACAAGTTGATGCAAGTAATGGAAATGAAGTTGTCTTGGTATTGTAGGACAGTCAAGGGAAAGTGAATGATAATGTGAATATCCCTTATTGGACTCAAAATATGATACACTTACTACAAATAGGCCTATGTCCTCCAGAAATGAGAAAATAAAAGAGGAGATACTTATGGTTAAAATCCATTACATATGTGCTTCTTGATGGTTTTTTGTTCAAAAGGGACATCAATGGTGTTCTACTGAGATGCATTCAAACAAGCCAGATTGAAAAGGTGTTACATGAATTTCACGATGGAGAGGTCAGAGGTCATTATGACCAATGGGTAATAACCCTCAAGATAATGAAGGTTGGTTATTATGATCCCACAATGTTTAGTGACTGCTATACATGGATATAAAGGTGCAAAAAATGTGCTCTCTTTAAAGGTAAAGAAAAGTTAGCAGCGCTTCCATTACACTCAATTTAAGTTAACCAACCATTCATGCAATGGGGATTGGACTTCATTAGGGTCATCAATCCAAACTTAAGCCAAGGTCATAAGTGGATTCTCATAGAAACAAACTATTTCACCAAGTAGACCGAGGCGGTAACACTCAAAGAAGCAAACGATTCTAGTATACTATACTTATATGAGGGAATAGTGACTAGGTTCAGAGTACCATTCACTATCATATAAAAAAATGCATTGGCATTCCTAGGTTCCAAGAAAACAGAATGGAATTTGAAGAATGGGACCTACTTGAGCACCTCTTCAAACTATTACCCTTAGGGTAATGGGCACACATAGTCCACAAATAAGAATTTGCTAAGAATCATTAGAAGAAATCTTGATGAAAACCAAAGGACGTGGCATACTAAGCTCAAATCAACTTTGTGGGCTAATAGGATCACACCAAAGACATCAACAGGTAATTCTCCCTACAAGTTAGTCTATTGGAAGGAAGCATTGTTGCCTATATCATTAAAACTACCCGCATTGGAACTCATGAAGCAATTAGAATCATCCAAGTTTGAAATGATGGAGGCTAGATATAAAGAGATGATGGAATTGAAAGAAATAAGAGAAAATGCAGTTCAAATAGTGGAGAAGGATCAGACCTCAATCAAAATATGTTTTGATAAGAAAGTAAGAGAAAGGACCTTTCAGGAGGGGGATCTAGTTCTCAAGTGGGATGCAGATCGGTCAAAACCAGGAAGGCATTCAAAGTTTGATGCCATTTGGAGTGGCCCCTACATGGTCACAGGATGTAAGAGTATAAATTCCTTCCAATTTTCTACATTAGATGGATAAATTCATATTCCTATTAACGGAATCTACTTTAAACATTGCTACAAAAAAGGGAAGGTTTCACCCTTGTAAATATTATCCTAGGATTTTAATTCCTCCAAGTGTGTGTGCATTATCTTATTGTAGTTAGGTTTCTATTTCCCTAAGTGCTTCGACATAGGTTTTGTTGCTCCAGGGTTATGTCATTGTGCATGTATTATACCTCCAGGTGAATGTTGTAGCAGTCTATTTCAGAAATAGCTGAAAGCTCTAGGTTAATACAATTTTTAACTCTCATAAAACTCACCTTCAAGATTTTGTTATGAGAATTGAGAGTGCAATCAATCGAGTTCTGGTTTCAAGCATGAGATCAATATTAGGATATCATTAATGAATCCATACCCAATGAATACAACAAGGAAAATGATCTTTAAACTGAGCAGGCAGGTGACCCTGCGAGTCGCCAAATTATACACTTGCAACCACCTTGACACAACAAAAATTAATACAAAAAGAGATAACCTAGCTTCTCAAATGGATTCTCAAAAGACAGGCTTAGTCAGATTTTCCTCTTGGGAATTTTCTTTGACCTCTAGCACTTTGACCTCTAACTTCTAGCCTCCTAACCCCTTTTGCACAAGAAATTTGTGCTATTTATAACCTTTAAAATAAAGCCTCTCCCTCCCAAAAGACAAAAAATGTTTAATGCACCAGTGCTCACCATGATTATTCTATGATTCACAGAATTAGATCTACAAAAGTCTCTAGGTGCTTGAGGTGTCAAATTTCATCAAATACCTCCCGCACTCAACTCCTTACTCTGGTAGATCGCTCTTCCTTCAATTTTCCAACCACTTCTACCCCTCATCTGTCAAATTTGGCCCCTTGCGTTCTTGGGAGAAGAAAAATGGAAAATCAGATCGAGGACAAAAGTCAGACCATTTTAATGGCGAAAGACATTTTCTAGATCTTCCCACCAAACTTCAGATATCAACATTAACTTCCTTCTCTGCTTGGCATGTAGAAATTACCAAGAAATCACGGAGACTCGCACTTCTAGATGTGTTTCAAAGAAAAAAGGGGGGAAATCAGATTTTGATTCACAGCTACCGTTAATCTTTACTTTGAATTTGGGTTGTCCATGTGGTAGATTTTAAACTTTAGAAAAGACCTGAGGGCTTCCCTTGACTTTTTATAAAAATTTTAAAAAATGGAAAAATTTCACATTTTTCTCCACACCTCCACCCTTGGGAAACAAGACTAACACGTGTCCAAATATGATTTGAGGGGAACCACAGCCAAATTTTTCCATTTTACTCTCTTTTGGAAAAAGGAAAATTTTCCAAATTTTCCCCATAGCTCTGCCCTTGGGAAATGATGCTGATACATGTCCAAATGTGATTGAAGCAATGTTGCACTTCCATTTTTACTTTTGAATCTTTTTTCTCAAAAGAAAATTTTTCCAAATTTCCCCCGAGAGCCCACACCTTCGCCATTGACCGGGATAAAACATTGACTTTTTCCCTCATCGGGCTTATAGGCCATTTTGAAATTTTAATCCTTAAGGAGTCAAAAAATCCAAGCTTCCTCTCATGGTCCGCCTCCCCACATTTTTGAATTTTCAAACTACCACATGTCACCATGGCACACCTTGAGGCAGTCCAAAAAATTTTGATACCTTGAACGAGCACGGGCTTGCCATGTGTCCTTCTCCAGCAAGGTTTGACTTAATGCTTGAAGGTCAGTGGAAAGCGACACATGTCATGCTCCGTAGTCTCCTTTTGGCCATTGAAAACTCTAAGTAAAATGCAAAGCAAGCTGAGGCCTCCACGTGTCAGCTTGTTGCTTCTTTAAATTAAAACTCAAGGGCCAGTCCCTAAACATGCGTGGTTCCTACACATGTCTCCATGGTGCAACTTCAAGATGGTTCCCAAAGCAGAGACCCTGAATGAGCATGAGCTCACCATGTGCCCTGTTCCACCAAACTGCCCCAACTACATGAAAATTTGTCTAAGTCTGGGCCAAGCAGCAGAAGCCTCCATGTGTCCTCTCGGTGCTAGTCCAAGGCCAAACCAAAAAGTAAATCTTCAAATGAGTGTCATGCCTCCACATGGAAATTTTTTGAGTTAAGGCTTTCCATGAATTTTTCTAAGTACCAACCTGAGCCACATCCAACCAAAAGGTGCCATGTCTCCATGTACATACAAGGATGAAAATTTGACTGGGAGAACCACCCGTCAAACTGTAAAATATAAAAGAATGACCATTTGAGCCTGGGAATGAAATTTTCTTTAGGGATAGAAAGTTTACAAATGTTACAGGGCTCAAATACATTCTTCAGGGATACATCCATTCATTTTCTTTAAGTACTTAGGGTAGAAATGATAAGGGAGAAAAATCCTAACCGTGGAGAACGGAAAACATTAGGGAAATCCAAGTTTTTGATAAATAGAGAATGAGAGATTTAAAATACAAACCCTTAAGGGATTTACAACCCAAGGAAAAATTAAAAATGGCCATAAAGACCGACCAGGCACAACATGGGGAAGGAGAAAATTACAAAGGTCGTAAATCAATAAGTTTTCAAAGGCAAATTGGGGTGAGATCATTCTAAGCACTAACATAGGCTCTGACTCGGGGATGGGCACTCCCTGTGAGTGCCAAAAGAAAAAAAGTAGACCAAGTGCCAAAATATCCATTAGGAAATGGAGTCATCTTGCAAAGTAGAGGAATAAAGCCATCTTCAAAAATAGATAGAGAAACCAGCAAAAACAAGTCACCGAGGACTAGAATGAGCAAAAACATAAAAGGACAGGAAACAAATGACAAACTATACACTGTACAAAAGATGTTGCCCTGATTCAAAGAAAATAATCAAGGAAAATCTTCAAGTACCTACCATCCTAGGTATGACCATGCCAAGAGGTTCTGATATTCTTTCATCAACTGGAAATATATCTCTTTTTCTTCTCTATTCAGTTTGTAAACCATCCATTTGCTCTGAAGCTCCTCCATTGTCTTTACGTCAAATTCTATAATATTTTTCAAGGCTAAATCATAGACTAAGTTCCTAGAAAAAACCACATACGTAGGAGCTCTGTTTTCAACACCTTCATACTCCCTGAAATCCAGAAAACTCACAAAGTTGTTAAGATCATCATCTACTTGAAAAAACTCATAAGATACATTGCTTGGGTCTTCAATAAGGTATAACATCTTCTTCTCTCCATATAATTTCACCAGGTTGCCTTCAATGGAGATAGTGGCATAAGACATGTCCATTTGCACACTACCACTAACACTTACTACCCATTTTCTTGACAACAACATCCCCCACTTGGCAGGGCAGTCAACAATCACCACATCAAGCTTTAAGTTCCTTCTAGGATAAGATGCAGGTTGCACAACCAGATCTTTGACACATCCCACCACTAGCACCTATCTAGAATCCATGGCAATCCACTTCTCATATGTTGCTGTCACTTTTATTCCCAATTCATTCATGACCTAAAGAGGCATGACATTACACGAAGCTCCAGAATCAAACATACAGTTATGTAACAACTTGTATTTGATAACAAGGGTAGTGAAGAATGGATCCAAATTCAATTGGGTCTTAACCAAAGAAGTTCCTAAATAAACCTCCGGTGGTACCCCTGTCTCTTCCAATACTTGTGGGTTTTCCAACTCTACAATAGTAAGGGAAGTCCCAACCATGTTCACATATCTGCCTTGTATGATCTCTTCCCCTTTGAATCCTAAATATTTGAAATCCCTCTTCTTGTGCTCAGGGATCCTAAACAACTTAAAAATTGTTACATGAATTTTGATTTGACTCAAAACTTGGGAAATGTCATATGGAACAAATTTGGGTAAAGAAGAACTAGGAGAAATATTGGTAGAGTCATCAGATGGAATTGGATTCTTTTCAGTTTGGGCATGGGGAGGGACACAAGTTTTGCTTGGGGAAACAAGCTCTCTGCCAGATGCATTTTTCTTTGGGGTTCCTTTTGCAAGCAATGAAAATTTTGACTTGGCTTGTGGCCCCTTGGCAACTTTACTTCTAGTATTTTGCTCCTTTTCTTGGGTAACCACAACATTCATCAATAGCTACCTATATTCTTTTGAAGGAATTCCTCCATCATTCTTTTCAATCATTAATGCCCTCAAGTATTCAAAATCATTAGTGGGTAGTTAAAAAGATTTTACAATGTCTACTTCTAAAGTATGAGAGGGAGGAAGAAGAGGTACCCGATGGATGCAATCCCCAAAAAAAGTAGCAGTCCTAGAACATATTACCTTAGTGGAAATTGCTTCCCTTGGGGAACTTGCAGGGGTCTCCATCATGTAGGCATCATCATCATTATCATCATCATATTCCTCTTCTTTCTGATCTTCTTCACAAAGAGCATGAGGCATGAAACATTTTTCACACCAATCAATGAAATCTGTCTCCTCCACCACAACAACTATGGTAGCCAAAGGATCAAGTACCATTCTATTCTATCTACCTTGGGACTGTCTATTTCCAAATCCAATATGTCCCTTACCTCTGTCATCAATTCTCTAATGATTTGTAAATATATCTTTTCCTTGTTGCTTGTGTTATCCTTGTGAACTATGCCCAACTCCTTTCCCAGCTCGAGCTAGCTTGTATGAGATCTCCTTGAAAACCCCTACCAAAGTTTTCACAACTTCTTATAGATCAATAGCTTTGCTTTTCTGAGGTTTTTCTGGGTTAACTAGCTTTACACCTTCCCTCTTTGGAGGCTTCCCAATTGCCTTGATGTTCTTCTCTATTTGTTGAGCCATAGTGAAGGCTTGCACCAAATTTGTGGGGTTCTTATCTCTTAAGTAATATGCAGCCTTTTTATCAAATGCATTAGTATATTTGATCAAACATGACTCATTGCAAGGCCTTATCCTGATAGGAAATCTCCTAAATTTTTTATTAAACCTTGCATTGAAGTCATGTACTGAATCACTGGGGTTCTTCTTAAAGTTTTCAAACTTTGATAGAAGAAACCTAGGGTCAGTCCTATCACCATATTGTAATCTGAATGCATTTTTCATTTCAGACCAAGAATCAATAGATTTATCTGGTAATGCTTTATACCAGTCCCTGACATCCTCTTCTAAAGTGTGAACAAAAAATTTGATGTATACATCCTCATGCTCAATTTCAAAGTATTCCATCATATTGAGAAATAGCTTCAGATGCTCATCACCAGTTATAGCATTGTTTCCCTGGAACTTTGGTATCATGTTCCTTACATCTTGAGGTACTGCATTTGGGTAACCAGCCATTCCCACAAAATTTATACGTCCAAAGGTGTTTATAAATAATGGAGGCCTGGGTTGAGCCATATTGATTTGAGGAGGTGATCTTTGGGGAGAAGAAAATTGATGAGTGGTAGAGGGCCCTTAGAACACAGGAGTATAATTTTCAAAATAGATACCCCCTAAAGGCCTAGCTTCTTGGAAATTCCTATTAACTTCTGAAAAGATAGGAGCAGAGTGTGAAGAAAACCTTTCAAAATCAAATGAAGGCCTCTCTCCAGTTGGAGAATTTAATTCCAAAAAGAGGCTACCTGAATCAGAGTCACTTGAATAGAAGTATTCAATGATATGCCACTCATTTTCATCAATTGATATCCCTCTTCTTGTCTATTGTTCTCCCACAACTCTCCAGGATTTTCTTCCTTCTGACTTTGCTTTTCCTAACTCAGGAAATAATGTCCTAGCAGGATCTTTAGCAAAGAAAGATATTCTTCCTTCCATCTTTGTAAATGTTAGTAAAAAATCTTACTTGAAAGAGTTTTAAGACACTAGTCCTTATCAAAATCAAATCAATCAGGGAGTAGCCAGTAAGGATTTCCACCTTAGTTGTGCAAATGCACTAAAATATGCTCTGTCAGCACTTGTAAACCTGAGATGAAAGTTCCGACCTAAGATTGATTACTGAATACCAGTGTAAAACTTGTAGAGACTGAAAAATTTGCATGTAACACTTATAACTTGAAATTTCATATAGGACCAAACACAAGATAATATTTAAAATAGATTTATGGCAATTTAGAGCATACAAGGAATGTTTTTCAAGGTCTTAAAATGAACTGCAGTCATAATGTCCCCGAAAACGGCGCCATTTACGTTGGTGTTGTTGACAGGCTAAATAGATATGGATTGGTAATGAATCAATAAATCAATATTTCAATGAAAATCCAGATTAACAAATCCCCGGTAATGACACCATTTAAGTTGGTTCCCAAATTTAGTCTCCTTCAAATAGCAAGTAACATCATGGATTAGACAAGACACTTAGATGTAGATAGACAATCATGTATGTCGTTTTGTAGCTGGGGAAGCAATCTATCTGACTTTTTGGAACTCAAACTTCGAAGGGAGTGGGTAGCACATTAAAAATGATGTGGTCTAATCCTAACTACTTCAAATTTTTCCTTTCAACCAAGGTAAGAGAACCTATTTTGTAACCTCTGTTATATGAAAGGAGATACAAGTACCTTTCTTTTGCATAGATTTTATAGAAAATACATTGGGGAAAATATGATCAACACACCAAATCTGACTCTCACAAGTTGTCACTTCCAGATCATGGAGATATCTTCACAACAAGGCAAAGGTTGCTAAAGAAATTGGAGTCACTGCTTGTTTCTGCATGTTTAGGTGATGAGGATTGTGCATTGGCATACACACGTGACAAATAGGGGTAGGGTGGGTAAGATTAGTTGTTTTGAATGAATTATTTGTGGGAGGTGGGGCAGGGTGAAACTAGATTCAGACCAACAGGATGCCACAAAATAGCTAAAATGTTTCTTCAACTAGAATATGTGCTTCAATGGAGGCCTAAATTAGCACTCTTTCACACAATCTTTGAGATTATATCATGAAGACTTGAGTTAGAAAACCCAACAAATCATCAAGGTCTAAGCCAAATCATGCCTAAGGTACACCCAAAGGCTTACAGATAATATTTGTCTACAAATGAGAGAAAAATGATTTTAAATATTTTATTCCAATCCCAAATGAAAGCTCTTGTGAGAAATGGAATTGTAGATGCCACTTAACTATCACAAGGATTTAGGCATGTGTGAGTGAATCATATTTTAATACAAGATTGCAACAGAAACAAGAAAAACTATTTGCATACATTCAGAAGTAAAATCAACACATTTATCTCAAGAAAACACAGAAATAACTCAAATTTGATTAAGTCTATTAGTAGGGAAAAGTTTCACAGAATAGTCATAGAGCTTGTCAATGGCTGTACACTTACAACCACCTTGACACAACAAAACTTAATAAAAAAGAGATAACCTAGTTTCTCAAATGGATTATCGAAAGACATGCTTCTTCAAATTTTCATCTTGGGAATTTTCTTCAACCTCTAGTAATTTGACCTCCAACTAGACTCCCAACCCCTTTTGCATGAGAAATTTATGCCATTTATAACCTTTACAAAAGAACCTCTCCCTCCCACAAGACAAAAAACATTTAATGCACCAGTGCTTGCCATGATTATTTTGTGATTCATAGAATCAGATCTGCAAAAGTCTCCAGGTGCTCAAGGGGGCATATTTCATCGAATACTTCCCACATTCAACTCATTTCTTTGGTACATCACTCTTCCTTCAATTTTCCAACCACTTCTACCCCTAATCTGTCAAATCTAGCCCCTTGTGTGCTCAGGAGAAGAAAAATGAAAAATCAGATCAAGCATGAAAGTCAGACCATTTTAATGGTGAAAGACGTCTTCCAGATATTCCCACCAAACTTTAGATATCAACATTAACTTCCTTCTCTTCTTGGCATGTATAAAAGAACAAGAAATCATTGAGACTCGCATTTCTAGATGTGTTTCAAACAAAAAGAGGGGAAAATCAGATTTAGATTCACAGCTACCGTTGATATTTACTTTGAATTTGGGCCATCCATGTGGCAAATTTCAAACTTTATAAAAGACCCAGGTGCTTCCCTTGACTTTGTACAACTTTTTGAAAAAATGGAAAAATTTCACATTTTCTCCACACCTCTACCCTTAAGAAACAAGCTTGACACGTGTCTAGATATGATTTGAGGGGAACCATGGCCAAATTCTACCATTTACTCTCTTTTTGAAAAAAGGAAAATTTTCCAAATTTTCCTTGCAGCTCCACCCTCGAGAAATGAGTTGAACACGTGTCCAAATGTGATTGGAGTGGTGTCGTGCTTCCTTTTTAACTTTAGAATATTTTTTGTCAAATGGAAAATTTTCAAAATTTCCCCCAAGAGCCCGCACCTCCATCGTTGACCGGGGTAAAACATTGACTATTTCCCTCATCGGGCTTGCGGGCCATTTTGAAATTTTAATCCTTAAGGAGGCAAAAAATCCAAGTTGCCTCTGATGGTCCGCCTCCGTGGCTTTTTAACTTTCCAAACTGCAACGTTTCACCATGGCACACCTTGAGATGGTCGCAAAAGTTTGATACCTTGAACGAGAGTAGGCTCGCCACTTGTCCTGCTTCGACAAGGTTTGATTGAATGCTTGAAGCTCAGTGGAAGGTGACACATGTCATGCTCCAAAGTAGTCTCCTTTTGGCCATTGAAAACTCTAAGTAAAATGCAAAGCAAACAAAGGCCTCCATGTCTCAGTCTAGCACTTCTTTAAATTGAAACTCAAGGGCTAGTCCATGAACATGTGCGGTTCCTCCACGTGTCTCCATGGCGCAACTTAAAGATGGTGCCCAAAGTAGAGTCCCTGAATGAGCACAAGCTCACCACATGTCATATTCTACCAAAATTCCCCAACTACATGAAAATTTTTCAAAGTCTGGGCCAAGCAGTGGAAGCCACCACATATCCTCCTGGTGCTACTGAAAGGCCAAACCAAAAAGTAAATATTCAAATGAGTACCATGCCTCCACGTGGACAAATTTTGAGTTAGGTATTTCCATGAATTTTTCTAAGTACCCAACTAAGTTGCATCCAACCAAAAGGTGCCATATCTCCCTATAGATACAAGGATGCAAATTTGACCATGAGAAATGCCCATCAAACCGTAAAATATAGAAAAACAACCATTTGAGCTTGGGAATGAAATTTTCTTCAAGGACAGAAAGTTTAGAAATGTTACAAGGCTCGAATACATTATTCAAGGATACATCCATTCATTTTATTCAAGTACTTAGGGTAGAAATGATAAGGGAGACAAATCCTAACCGTGGAGAACCAAAAACATGGGGGAAACCTGAGTTTTTGATGAACAAAGAACGAGAGATTAAAAATACAGACCCTTAAGGGATTTACAATGCAAGGACAAATTAAAAATGGCTACAAAGACTAACCAGGCAAGGAGAAAATGACACAGGCCGTAAATCAATATTTTTTCAAAGGAAAATTAGGGCAAGATCATTTTGAGCACCAACAATGCCAGTAGAGACCTCTAGGTGTCAGATCAACGCAACTTCAGGGGTATAATCCAAAGGTAGTCCCCAAACAAGCGCAGGCTCTCCATGTCTCTAAGGCTGGGGAAATTTTCATTGGCCATTGAAAATTTGAAGCAAAGCAACAGAGCTAGAGGAAGGCACCACGTGTCCATTCAGCACAAATTCAAAGGTAAGACCCAAAAGGTAGGTCTGAAATGTGCGCTAGCCCTCCACGTGTCTAGGGCCAGACATAGTGCTCCACCAAACAAAAGGGACTAAGGAAAAACAAAAGGAAATGAAATAGTAGGCTCATGGACGATGCCAAGTGTCCAACCATTGCAACTTTAGGAGTGAAAGGAGACAATGAAATCTTAAGAACACGTGGGGCTTCCACATGGATGTTGTGTAGATAGACTCCAAATGCAAAGCACCTTCATATGATCGTAACTTTTGAATGGGAGCTTGGATTTGAGAAAAAAAGGATTTTTTGGAAAGCTCCCAACATCTGCTACTCACCTTCCTCCATTAATGAAAAATGATAAATTCAGTCTTCCATTTTTGAGGATGTCAGTGTTCTCACCTAACACCATAATGAGGTTTGGTCTTCCTTTCTTGCCCAACAAGGAACTTTAATGGAGGCATGGGTTTTATGGTAAACCCCATCAGTGTTGCAAGTAAAATTCATTGCTCTTTTGGGGTGGTTGAATAAGAATTTGGACTTCTTTTATCTCCTTCTCTAATTATTCCTATATATTATAAAGAGGGGAATTTTTCTAGTGGATTGGAATTTCTGCTTTGCACCCTCCCTTCTTCCCTTATCTGTAAGTGATTTTGTGGAGTTTCAAACTTCCCATTCAAGTTGTAATGTAGTTTGTGACTCTTGGCTATTGTAATGTACTTTATCAACTTTTAGGATAAATAATTCATGTCTGTGGATAATTTTTAACGCTCTGTTGTGTTCATTTTCTCCTTCCTAATCTCTCATTGCAGTCATGGTTATCTGTGCATGGTGGTTGTATTGAATTTTTATGGTTTGTGTTTAGTAGGTGTTCAACATTCCTTTGGTGCATCACCCTTGTTAGTTTAGGTTTTATTTCTTGCATCTCCTTACCTTGTCTCCTTGGAAAGTTAGAGTAGGTTTTAGAGTAGATCCTCTGCAAATTGAATGTGTGCACCTAAATAGAGGAATAGGAACCAACCTTCGTCTAGAGATATTTTCTTATTGTAAAGTCCTACACTCAGGGAAAAGCTCCATGTTATTTAATCACACTTAGAGTTAGTAACCCATTGAGTCGCTGAAATTTAGGGGTGTTGTGATTCTTCACTAACAATTACTTGAACCTCTGTCAACCATGTAGTTATGAAAAAAAATGTTCTCCAATAATTAGAGACAAATAAAATGGTGGTGATTTCTTGATATCATGAGCGTTTAAGAACTTTTGAACCATCCATTTAACTTCTTTAATGTGGTCATGTTCCATTGTTCCAAGGACCGTGTCTATATTCTAAACTTCCTTTTCTGCTATTTTTGAAGAAATATGTACTTTAGCATGTCCATGAGAAAGTAAATCTTGTTGTCCTAGAGTACTTAGACCATCCCATATTGAGATATTAACATTATGGTTTTTCACTATATCAACAATGTTGAAAGAAACAACATTTTTAGAAACAGACACTAATTTTTTAGCATAAGCTTGAGCAAAAACTGATTTTGCTTCAACTGCTTTTGATATCTAAGGTATAAATAATCTTCTTGGATCAGGTTGTAGCTATTTTTTTGTTCTTTACCAGTTGAAGCACCTGTTATTTTCATGGAACAACAGAACTGTTAGCTGATTTTTAGCGTATAGTTGCAGTTTTATCTGTGACTATGGGTAGAACAAGTCTATTTTGAAGCTTTTCACTTTCTTGGGCCTTTTATTGGGATCTAGTAGTAACTGCAATAAAATCATCTTCACTAAAACTTACCAAGTTCTGTTAAGGTACTTTCTAAACATGAGTTTCGTACTTCCCACCCTCCATTTGATGCATGAACAATGTCTCAAGATGAGGTTGTGTAACAAGACTTATATTTAGGAAAGCATTTCAAAAACTTGTAGTTGAATGAGGTTAATTATGAGGTTGAAACCATTATTCTATAGCCATATTAACTTGGACTAAAGCGTTAGATGAACTAGGAGCCTTTGGGTCAAACTCCCTTTACCGATAAGGCTTCCTATAATTTTGGTTCTGTTGATAAGGTTTCCTATTTTGCTGATTTTGATGATAAGGATCTCGATAAGGCCTATTAGGTAAGGCAAGCCTATTTTCAATCGAAGTTTACTTGTTTCTCATAGTCTGTAAAAATTTGAACACATCATTTGATGGGGCTGCAATAATAGGTTCAATAATGGTGATAGGTTGTGAGATAGGTGCCAAATATCCTAAAAAGGAATTTAAGGCCTTGGTGCTAACTTGGTGCCAAATATAGCAATATCATAGGATTCTAAGAGAGTTTCTCCTCCCATTGATGCAATTGTAGTTGAAATATCACTTTTTAGGGATCTAAGATAATAAAGAAAAGCATAATCAGCTTGAGGCTTCACAGTTGTTGGAATTCTTTCCCAAGTTCTAGCAAAATGAATATTGAAACTAGTCATAAATTCATGAGGGGCTCTTCTAATTGTAGAGATCTTCTCTATGAGGTATAAATGATCTTAATTATCTTGAAATTGTTTTAGAAATTTTCCACTTAACTCATCCCAAGTTTTTATGCTTCCAATCTCTAAATTTACATACTATTACAAGGATTTCCCTTTAAAGGATGCAGCTAAAAGTCTTAAAGCCACATCTTCATGAGTAATATTATGGACTACACATAGTGTTGCAACGTATTTTATGTGCTCTATAGGTGTAACTAGATTTTCACCAGTAAAGGTAGGTAAAATTTTCATGGCAGCATTATGGATATCATGATAGACTAGAATTACTAATGGGTTGCCATTAGTAAAGGTCACAAAATTCCTAGATGGTTGAATAGCCATTGGAAAAACTAGATCACAACAAAGAAATTGATATGCGGTGATGGAATATCAGGCGAAGAGTTATTAAAACTAGACCTAATATATAGTAGTATGTTACTAACTCTTCTTCTTCTTGCAAAATTCAAAGGTAAAGAAATAAACTCAGAAGGAATTCCTCTTACCAATGATCTTGTAGTCACGTTAGGCATGGAACATGTTGCAAAACTAGTCTGAAGTCAGCCTTATGGAGTCACAAAATAATTCTTTTAATCTTTAGAATAAATTGTTGTAGCTTGTTGTCCTCAATGTAACCTTTATTTTGTGAATCTACTATAAATTGTTGTAATCTTCTCATAGATCTGATTCATTGTCCCACCTGGCATGCCAAAAAATATTATCTCTCAAAAGTGCACCTTGTAGAGAGATAACTATAGGTGTTCTAAGCTTGCTCTGGATCTCTCTCTTTCATAGATATAATAGAAACACCTCAGGTTTGTGGGTATACCTAGTGTTGACGTGAGTCTTTGGTATCAAGGTTGGTTCCTTCTTGATGTATCCTAAAAAACATTTTTTGGGGTGGTTTTGAGGGTAAAAAGATGTTTGTAAATGAGTTGAAAACAGAGGTGATACACCAAACTTATTGAGAGACTTGACTAAGTACATACAAAAATATCTGAGAATGGATTATGGATGCACAAACCAATAGTTTTTAGTAGAATATTAAGGCAAAACACTTGATGTATTGAGGGAAAGTTTCACAACATTACTATTAAGATAATCATGCACACTAATACTATGAAAAAATTACTAATATTGCAGTAAGATAGGAGAATCATTCAAGGAATTTTGACATTCACAAGAAAATAATAAAGTATACCCAAATCTACAAATAATTGGAAATGTAGAAATCAATTTTTCATTCAAAAGGAAAAACTGGCAAAATCTACTTTAGCACTCTTGTTTTTAGAAGTCCTCCCCCGTACTTTGCCAATGCACACAATAAATATTAAAATTATTCATCCCAACCTTCTTAAAAATAGACTAAAATTGTACTTGCCCACACATCCTATTTTTATCCCTTATCATGAATAAATAAAGGAATAAAAATAAGCATGCTAATACAATGAGGCATTAATAGCGTTGGTTAGAAAAATACAACTCAATCAAACCGTAGTTGACTGTTCTATTTTAAATAAACTTGGGTGAATAATTTTGCTAATAATAAACTTTTCTTGATGAGTAAGTCTTCTCCAATACATGCAATCTCTATCTTCTTGTGTTATTTTATGACATCTGTAATTTTAATACACTTGCAATTGAGAAAATAGAATTTTAGGCTGCCTCTTGGATGCACATGCAAAAAATAGTCTCCCTGCTAGTAAAATAATGCCTTGTCTCTTATACTTAGCTAAAGTTTATCAATTCTAGATCACTCATTGTGGGGACCACTATGAGCACATGTGCAATAATATTCTACTCTTATATTGTATAAAATAAGGTAATAAGACTTTAAAAAAGCTCCTTGTCCTCTGATGTTAACCTCCTATTTTTCTTCTAGTGGTCACATGAAGAATACATCATGTTATTAATTCCCTTTTAAAGTCTCTTACTGTGGTGACCACTATCAAATGTGAGCACTTGTCTTTATTATGGATTGAGCACCCCTTTGACTTGACACATTATTATGTTTCAAGGTAATAAAGGTCACTTTTAAAAGGAATTTCATCCTATACATTTGGCCACTTTTTGGTTACCATTACATGTAGTATATAATATAGTTTTTAATCTTGATACTTAGCACATATTCTATTGGACCTCTTTCATTAATCATTGCATGTATAACTTTGTTCAGAATTTGATTTGGTAGCACATGGTTTGGAGCATTAATACGTAAATGCAAATGATTTTTGTTATCATAGGGCTTCCCCCCTCTCCACGATGGTCCAACCCTTCGCATGTTTTTGCAGTGGCTTAGACTTTAACCCTGGTTAGGGTTTATTATGGTTGTGTTACCTATTTTTGTTAAGGACAATCGATCTCGTAGTGTTTGATTTACACCATAGATACTTTTATACCATTGGTTAGGGTTTTGGATCTGTAATTATGATGATCAATGACTATGGTTATGGTTCGCACATAACTCAAATTTGGCGAAGGAAATGGTAGCCATTGATTTTGTGTACGGTTATCCTCCCCACTGTGGATCTTCTAACTCTTATTAGCATAATGGTTAGTTCTTGTTTTGGTTTCTGACCTTTGATCATTACATGGCTTGAACTTAGGGACTGATGGTAACTCCAGGTGAGTTAGGCTGGGTATAAGCTCATCGAGCTTCTCACTTAGTATTTTTCATTTGCTCATTCTAAGTGGCGAAGCCCTGGAAAAATTTTAGTGGAAGCCATGAATGTGATTTTGAAGCTTGATGAGAAGCTCTATGAAGTTCTATGCATGCATTTTTTATTCTATTTCTTTGTGTCATCATTTCGAACTTTATTGTGATCTCTGTAACTTCTCTCTTGCCATGAAAGTGCCTATTAAGCTTCCTATAACTCTGATTTTTACTCATTTTTTTCCATTTTTCTTTTTTGAGATCAGTTCTGATCTTGTAGAGATCTTGTATATCTTTGGCATAAAAAGAAGTGAAGAACTTCAACTATTTTTTTTTCTTTCCGACATATTTCTAAGATGTCGGTCTTCATTGTTTTTTTCTTTCTTGAGCATGGTTATGCCATTTGAATGCACATATTGTATGGATTTTACTATTTTTCAAACTCTGTATGGTTATGGTGTTGGCATTGTTTATCTAGGAGCTTGATTATTTGTTTCAGTTCCTTAGGAAAATAGACTCTGGTTGTTTGAAGGCACTACACATGCATTTGTCATTCTATGAAGCTCTGTTGACTTGGATACTTGCATGTCTTTCCCGTTGATGATCTCTTTGAGATCTATATAAGACTCTTTAGTGGTGGCCAATGTTACTGAGCATTTCTTTTAAATTTTCTTTCTCTTATTGGATCTTGTATGGTCGTTGTGAAATAAAAGGGTAAGCTTCTTGTTTGACAAATATAAATAATGCTTCCATTATTGGGTTTTTGATATTTTTTATCATGCTTTTCTTGATTATTAAAACCCTATGGTTTTCTTCTCACTTTCTTCTCTCTGACACCATTACAAGCTTATAAATCATTATGGGTCTTTAATTTTGTTGACATCCCTCCATGGTTTCATAGTGTCGAATCCAACCTGATGAGTTTCACTCTATCATGAATCTTTGTGTAAAACTCTTAGTAGATCTCTAATGGCTCAAAATAATCAATCATCATTTTGTCTTCGATGGGTACTTGAAATATCTTTCCCTTTTGTTTCCTTAATACTCAAAGATGGAGATTTTTCTTGAAAATGGAAATATAAGAGAATAATTGTTGACGGGAATTTGTGTTTTCTCATTTCTTGACATTAATTGTTAAAAAATGAGGAAGTTTGACACTCTTGTGTTGATATGTGTGAAGGGTTTGGAATGTATTCTTTCAATTCTGCATTAGACATAAATATTTTCAAAAAAAAATATAACTCCTTGATGGTTGCTTTAACACTTGTAGCTTGTACTGTGAATGTGATTTCAGCCTTTGTGTAACACTTTTATCTCTAATATATTGTTCTTGTGAAGGGTTCTTGTACAACGTGCTTACTTAATCATGCATTTTTCTGATAACCTTAGATTCTGTAAACTTTTCTCAGGAATGTTGTAGATATCCTTAAGGAGTCTAAAAAATTGACGTCTTTCTTGTTCTTGTTATGAAATAGAAACATCCTGAAAATTCTCCTTATTCTTGTGGAAGTATGAAAAAGTATTTCATTCCATGACTTTAATGATCGTTAGTATTTATTTTTTAATGCTTGACAGTTTCATTGCTTGGAGAAACGATACACTATTATCCATCACTACACCATTAATTTACTTACTCCTTAAGTCTCAATGGTTGTGCATATCCTCAAATGATATTTTATTTTATAACTCCATGTTGGCTTCTTGAACATCCTAATGGCTTTGAAGCTGAAAATAATCCTTTCTATGTTTCAATGATAGCTTCATGAGCACTATTCGTAATCTTGGATCTATTTTATATGGGTATTCTTGAAATCCCCTTTTATTTCTAAAATCTTTATATTTTAACTGAAACTAGGCTTGCTCCTTACATACTTGAAGTAATTTATCTTTCTCTATCATACCTTTTGATCAAGGAGTTTTATTCTCTACACATTTACTTATTTGTTTGTATTTTTATTGTTCGAGATCCATTCTGTAAAATCCAATCATGAGTATTCGAAATTTTTCCTCATATAGCAGACTTTATAAGGTTTAAAACTTAGACAATATTGAAAATGATGCAAAACTTGTTTGTAATTTTTGATCTACTTATGCTACTTTGAATATTTAAGTCTTATACTTTGATCCTTTCTTTGATGATATATAAAGTTTTATTCAACTTTGCCTTTATTGTTGAGAAGTGTGGTTCTTAAGCTGATTTGTAACCTTATATTTGCATTTGTCTTCTTTTAATGACTTGGGTCTTTGATTGTAGCATACTTGATTTCTTTCCATACTCCTCATACATCTTGTAGTAGCTCCAAAAAAAATCTTTATGAACAGGAACATGTTACTTGAATGATAGGTTCCTTAAATTTTTTAGTTTATTTCCTTTGTGCAAGATGCATCTATAAATTTATACTTCAGAAAAGATTAAAAATTTTAACTTTGAAAACTTTACTCTCTAAACTGGTTTAGTGTAGTCATATTGAAATGAAGACTTTATTGTTGTTTTTGTTCTGCAACTGCAACATTCAACTTCCTCATTAAGGTTTGATATTATTGCAATGTAATCTCTTTTTCTTGTCCAAGTATTCCAATGTATAATTTAGTCTGGTACTCTTGAAGCTTTAAAACTAGATTTTTTTTGTGCATGAATGTTCCATGAAGCTTTGCAAAGTTGTAACTTGTTTCTTTGAAGATTCACTATTCTTAAAATCGATACTCAAACATTGTGTTTCTAAAAGTATCCTTGATGCATTTGATTTTTTTATTTCTTCTTGAATATGAATCAGGAATATTTCCTTAATTTGGCGTGAAATGTAAAGTAAGTTCCTGTAATGAAGAGTGAAACCTGAATATTCTATAACTCTTATGTAGCATTACTTAATAAGTTCTACAAATTGAAAGCAATTTCAACTCTCATTTCTGCTCCTGTAATATATGGACAGGCTACATTATTCTTTTTTCAATCTGAGTTTAATTTCTGCAGTATTTCTCCTTATTCATATTAATATTTGATCAGTACAGTAGTTTATCTTTCATCACAGCTTTTAGGAATGTATTAGTTGAGAAATAACATGATGGAAAGATGTAAAATGTCCATTTTACATGGTGAATCCCTGCCAAAATTTTCTTAGATTCCCTTTTCCATTCTATTTCAGTTGTAACTTCTCTTATTACAATTATTAGAAGATGTAGCACTAAACCTGCATTTCTTTTATGGATTGGTACAGGTACATATTTGTACATTCAACCTTTAGTCTGAACTGAAATAAATTTGAACTGATATGAATGTACTTTTCTGATTCAAGTTACAGAATGTATTACTTCTTTCTTCTTACCTGTATCTACACATTTAGATAAACTATTTACAAAATATTAGGATTTTGGCCTCTCTTTTATTCCATAGTTTTCTGTCTCCTGATTTTTGAGTGAATGAGTAATGTATGTTGTTACAAAATAGTGCTTTTATCAGTTATGCCTTTGATCTTTGAGTAACTTATACCTCATGATGCTAGGAGATCCACTTGCATGAAATTGGATAGTATAGGAATATGAATCAACTCTGAGCTCATGATTGATAATATTTCCTTTCTTGTTTTTAGGCACAATGCCATCTGCTAATAAGTGAGCATGAAGATGGAGCAAAGTTCAAGCTAGAAATGCATCAGCCAGAACGAAAGAAACCTAAGGCAATGATGGTTATTTTATACTCTTTTACTTTCTTTTTCATGTATATGTACTTCTACTTTAGTAGTTGTAATTTAATTTTGAGTTACATCCCATGGCTTGTTTGGGAACATTTGAAATTCCTTATGAATAAAACATTGAATTCTAAAACTAAGTAGTCTATTTCTTTCTGCATTTAAGTTTTGTATATGGATTGTATAATTAATTAAACAACTCAATAACATAATTGAATGTATTTAATCATGAAGGAAAGAACTTTAAAATACTTGTAACTTTAGCAATGAATTTTGATACTACTATGATTTGCAACTATGATTTTTGTGCCAAAACTTCACACTTCACCTATTCCGTATTTTCAGCCTTCATCAAGATTACACATCTTTCTTTCAGGGCCCTTTTGTTCTTCTGCTGAAGATAATCATGAAATTCCAGACTATATGACCGGTTACATTTTGTAACAGTACACATAGCTACAAATTTCATGTAATCATAAATTTATCCAACCAAAAAAATATTGAACTGAAAGGAATCTCCTCTATCTTAGTGTCACTTCACCAATGCCATCCACAGTAACAAAGTTTCGAGTTTCCCTTTTTTACACAAGTGCAAAAATTTTCAACATGACCCTACACTAATCGGCCCTAAGGTAAATACATAAATGTGTATGTTTTGATTGAGAAAATGTGTATCTTTGACTAGTCATTCGAGCCAAGTATGAGATAGAAATTGGAGACTTATATAGGATAAAAACCCACATTTTTCATTTGGTATGTATGAAACTTTCTCAATGGGTGTCATGCATATTATTTTTCATAGACACCTTAGGCTTAGTAGATGGAAAATTGTACTCCTTTATCTGTCCCTATATGGTTATCATATGGATTCAACCTAAGTGTAGTTATGACTATGTTGATCCTTTTCGAAGCAATGGCGGGATGATTCAGAAAGAGATGACGATAGTTGTATTATTTGATATGTTATTTTATGATATGAGGCACGATGTTTGAGTGCCAACAAATTATTGAGTACCCTTTTGGTGGTTGTGTAAGGCCACATAGTTATCATAATGTGTTAATCCTATATACATATTTTATTCATAAATTGAACATTTTGTCTTTTCTTGCAAGAGCCAACAACTTTCTTGATTGAAATGTTCTTATATTTTGGGCATTTTATTTGGTTACTACACTAACATGTGGATTTTTTCACTAATTATGGCTATTTGGCCATTTGTTTTTCTTATATTTAAATTTTCTTTTTAAGTTTAAAATTTTATAGCCTAGCCCAAGGCTTGGGATTGTTTCTACTTAGAATTTGAAATGGATTGTTGTGCTAGTTATACTGTTATAATATGTTGGAATAGGGTCATGGGATTAACCATGGAGTGCTAGAACCTATGGATCCATTTTATTGTATAGGGTTACAACCTAAGGTGTTACAAATAACTAGCGGGTTGTCAAACCACAAGTTATTATGTCACTTGGGATAGAGGTGTTAGGACTCTATGCACCTAGGGCCATAGGGTGATTGGCCTATTTTGGGGAGAAAAAATTAAAATTTATCTTTATTTTATTTTCTTTAGAGAGGAATTAGATATTTTTGTGGCTGTGATTGATGATTTGGGAGGTATATGGAGTTGTCGTATGATTTCTGGGAGGTATATGTATTTGTTTTGTGATGCTTGGGAAGTATATGGAGTTGTTTTGTGATGATTTGGGAGATATGTGGAGTTGTTTTGTGATGCTTTGGGAGATTTATGGAGATTGTTTTGTGATGTATTTGTATGTGAGGATTTTGTGTTATGAGTTATGTATACTCTTGTGATTCTTGTTAGACATTATTTTGTTTAAGGCTTGGCGTTCCCTTGGGTTGATATATAGTATAAGATATTGTCTTGGAACTGTGTGGGTATAGTCATGGTATTTTGGTCATGTGATACCATTGGTATATGTATTAGCATCATGATTCATTGTTTGTTAGTCATTCATGTGTGTTGGATCAAGGCCTGTGACATAATTGTTCTGGAAATTCTTTTTTTTCTGGACTATGTGTTTTTCTTTCCATGGTGGAATAAAAGACCTTGTGATGTGATACAGTCATGAAAGTATGTATCAAGATGTCTTGTGGGTCGTTTGTGTTGTGTTGAGTTTTATGTGACATCTTGAGGTCAGTTGTTATTGGGCCCACAAAAATAAATAAATTGAAATCTTGAAACGATCAAATATTAAGAGCTTGAGAATAAGAAATAAAGAAAAGGAAAAGAATAACTAAATGATAAAGTAAAAGAGAACTGCAACACTAACTAAATGGTTAAAATAAACCTAATCCTAAAAACAATTTTTTTTAGCAACACTACAGGTTTAAATACTTCATAAGATAGAGACTAGTTAAATTACTATAGATCTTGTCGTTAAATGTAGAACTTGAGTTAGTATAGAAATGAAAAGTTCTACCTTGTATTAAGATAATGTATATTATGAAAGTGTGGGCTTTAAGTATCACATATCCATTAAACCAAACGTTATCCATTCCACCCATAGGATGGCTACAAGAATGTTAATGATTATTTAGTGAGAAAATTCATTAAGTAATAATTATATTTCCCATAGGGATCCTACGTCGGGACCAACAGAGTACTCTTGAGTAGAGAGGCGAGTCCTAGATCCTACACGATCTTAATCTAATAACTTAAACTTTAATTAATGAAATGTGATTTATATAAATATGTAGATATTACTATGTGGTGATGGTAGAAGTTTCATTTGGATTATGTGCATTCATGAAACTAAGCATCCATAACATAGCTTGAAAATTTTAGCCAAACACTTTGTAACTACATGATTATATTGTCAGTTCACCGAGTTCTTATTTTACTATATAAGATACAAGATGAAACTTAATTGAATGATTTTTTAGGTAGAAACTAAGGAAATACAATAGTTCTCACACCTAAATGAAAAGGTTAACAAAATACATACAATTTATGCACACTCGAGTAAAGTGTATATAAAGGGGATCAGGTAAATCTAATTGACCTTTACAGCTACACATGGTTATAATGTTCTCTGATGGATTGTAAACTATATTTAATGGAATATTATAATTTCTATAGTGTTTCATCTGACTCTTTTTCACTCAAGCATTGGAGAAATGGATAGCATCAGACTGGGGGCTTGATCTACGCCCACTACTTTAGGTTGTGCCTTCAACCAGGGTGAGAGGACCCGTTCTGTAACCCTCATCGGTGAAGGACATCGAGAGATCCTTATTTACACAATATTGATGAGTACCTTGAGGAAATATGATCAATACAACACAATATATCTCTCATGAGTTGTCACACTAGAGACTGGAGATGTTTCCTAGACAAAGGTTTGGGTTACTAATGACAATAAATGAATCCTGATTGTGCCTGCATACTTTGGCTATTGGATTTGTTCATTTGTGGATACACAGTACAAATAGGGGTAGTTCGTGTAGAAATCATTGTTTAAGAAATTTATTGGTGGGAAGTTAAGCAAGATAGATTGGATTATACTAGATCTTTGAGAGCCTTTATAGAAATTGGAAAACTCATAGGCAGAATGCTTCAGAGCAACCAATATATTACTTCAACTAGAAGGTTTGCATCAATGGAAGCCAAGAGATGCACAGTTTCACACACTCTTCAAGAATTCAACACAAAGGATCATGCTAAAGACACAATTAAATGCTAGGATTCCTTGGTTCATCATGCCTAAGATACACTCATAGGCTTACAAACAATCTTTATCAACATAGTGAGAGTAAAGTGATTTTAAATTATTTATTTCATTACCAGATGAAGGATATTCTCATAATGAAATTAAAAATACCACAATAATAACACAGGGACAAGATATTGTGTGAATTAGAGAGATTTTAACATAATATTGCAATAGGAACAAGTAAAACTATTTGAAACTATTCTAAAATAAAAGAAGACACAATAATGCACATGATCAACACAAAGTCATTCAAAGTTCATTAGATTCATCAGCAGGGGAAAGTTTCTTTAAAAATATCATATCCTGTCAATGGTTGTACACTTGCAACCACCTTGACGTGTTTAAATCTAAAAACATAGAGAAATGAATTGCTCTCTCAGACGGTGTCTTGGGAAAATGGTTTCTCTTAGACTTTCTCAAAAAATTTATCCTCCAACCTTTTGCAAGAGTATTCTCATTGTATTTATACAATTTCACTTGCTCATTCATCCAAAATTTCTCCCCCAAAAGAAGGATATTCGAGGAATCATTTTTTTGTTACAAGTTTGTTCTAGATAATGATGTTTAACAAATTTACACTGAAAAGTTGTTAGGTGGATAAATCATGAACTGGTCACGTTTCTCAGACCCTCAACCATGATTGGGATGTCATGCCATAAATTTTTGATAGTCCTAATCATTATTTTATATTTTCGTGTAAGAAATCCCCCTTTAATAATTCACAGGTGGCCCCATATTATTGGATCTGACAAGCAATCCTTTTCACCCTTGAGAATACACCTTGAGAAATGAGCTCCCTCGCATGGATACCTACATTCATGCCTCTCAAAAATGAGTGTCCTTGCATGGATTATACCACATACCTGTGCTGCGAGTCTCAGTCAGTCAAGTGTAAAGAGGAGCCAACGGAATCCTCTATGTGTTTCCTTGGCACAATTGTAAAGGTGAAGTTCAGATGCATGTTCCCAAATGATAGATGGGAAGGCCAACAGAAGCTTCCTAGAGAGTTGCACTGGTTGCTAAAAAGTTAGAGTATGGGAAGGCCAACAGAAGCTTCCATGTGTCTGTCCAGTGTAACTTCAAAGATGAAGTTCAGAGGTGGGACCTCAAATGAGTGTAGGCTCTCTATGTGCCGTAGGCCCAAGAACGTTTCCTTGGCCTTTGAAAAATTCTTAGTAAAAAGAGGAGCCAACGAAAGCCTTCACGTGTCTCTTCGTTGCACTTTTGATATGGTGCTCAAAAGTGGAGACCCCAAATAAGTGCGGGATCTCCATGTGTCTCAGCCCAGAAAAGTTGTTGAAAGATTTTAAGGACCAGAGGAAAGTTCCACGTGCGTAGGGTCCGAGAACATTTCCTCAGTCGTTGAAAAGTCTTAGTATGGGTAGGGTGAGTAGAATATTCCACGTGTCTCTTCGGCACTTTTTGGGTATGAAGCTCAAAAGAAGGACCCCCAAAAAAGTGCATGCCTTCCACGTGTCTACGGTCCAACAAAGTTGCACCCGACACTTGAAAAATTTTAAGTATTTGAAGATCTAGTGGAAACCTCAACTTGTCTCCTTGGCACTCGTTGAAAAGTAAAATTTAGGGGCAAGTCCCCAAATAGGCACGGGCCCTCCACATGTCCCCAGCCTAAGAAAGTTGCATCGGGTGCTTGAAAAGTCTAAGTATGGGAAGATCTAGTGGAAGCCTCCACATGTCTCCTTGACGCAACTCCAAAGGTCAAACCGAGAGCTGAATCCTCAAATGAGTGCAAGCCCTCCACATGGAAAATATTTGAGTTGAAGTGTGCCTGAGAATCTCAAAATGCCTTGGTGACCCTCCCCTCCACTTCTAACTTTTGATGTGGGCCCCAACAGAGTTGTAAATCATTTCATAACTTTTCTCCTTTTCACCAAAAGGAAAAAATCTACAAAATGCTCTGGTGACCCGCCTCCCCACTTTGACTTTTCAATACTGACTCAAACATGTGACATTAATTTATCCCCCGCAGAGTTAAAGTTCATTTTATAACTTTTTTCTTTCCCACAAAAAAGAAAAAATCTTCAAAATGCTTCACCAACCCGCCTCTCTGCCTTTAACCTTTCAAACTGCCACATGTCCCTTTTTGAGGTCAAAGTAAGAAATTTTCCCGACTGATTCATATTGTTGAATAGCCAATTATATACTATGGGTGCCATGGGACCAATTTCATTTTTTTTACAAATGTAACAAAAGTGACAAGTTTCACCAAAAAGACCCACCGGGCCACGTCCAATCAGAAAGGACCACATATCCATAGATGTTGGGATAGGATTTAGAAAGGAGACACAATTATGGAAGACATTGAACAATCCTCGCCACAGAGAGAAGACTTTAAATAAAACCTAGAATCAATGTGATCCATGACCTAGGGAAAGGACTGATAATGGAAACCAAATGAAGGAGAAATATTTCATGCATCCATATAGGGAGACAAAGAATACTTCAAACCATGCAGACTGAGAAACTTTGAACAAATAGGGTGAGATGAAATTGAGCACCAACACTACTAATCATAATCTAAATGGTGAAAATGTTAATGCAGGAGATCCTAATGTTACACATCCAAACCAACCTATCAACATAAGAGTCAACTTGGTAGCTAAGATGTTGGTGGACATTAAATGTATTAGTCCACCTAAGTTTGATAGGAGAACCTTGTGTGACGAAGTTAAGCATTTCCTTAGTGAGATGGAGAAACACTTTGAGATAAGATATTTTTATAAAGAAAAAAAGGCTGTTTGGGGTGGTTATCAACTCTCAAATGAGGATTCCTCTTGGTGGGATAGCCAAAAAGTGGAATTGGGAGATGTAGTGAACATAATGTGGTATAGATTTATTTTTTATTTTAGACAACACTGATTACCACAGTTGTATTATGACAAGAAAATGTATGAATTAAAAACCTTGGTACAAGGCAAGATGAATGTAATGGAATATTGGGTAAAATTAACTAAATTATTGAAATATTTTCTGCAGTATCAAACAAATTAAATTTTTTGGATATGAACATTCATCATGGTACTTAACACACTCATTAGGGGTGAAGTTGATATCGATGGTCCTCCTAGAATGGAATCTATTTTCAAAAAGGCCGTTAGGTAGGCACAAAAGCTCTAAGTCATAGATTTTCATAGGGATGAGAATCGGAAGACGAGCTATAGCTCACCTTCAACATTGTCACCTATAAATACTTGGTGGAAGAAGGTTGGTAATAAGGCTTGGAATGGTGAAAATGACACAACTGCTAATTTAAAAAGAAATGGAGAGGATAATGTTGCTTGTAAGAATGACAAGTTTGAAAGGAAAAGACCTTTTTGTAGGTGTTTCAAGTGTGGTGGTGACCACTAAGCCAAAGATTATCCTTTTAGGAACAAGGAAAACAATACTTAGAAGATAATCCATGTTACAGTAGTAAACTGCCAGGTTGGAAAAGAAGAAATAATTAATGAAATGAAACGAAATGGATCTAGAAATTATCACGGTGAAACTAGTTAGATTGCTATAAAAATCTATAAGAAATAAAAACAACAATTTCCTTGTTAGTTTGATTTAGGCAATATCTCGATGACTATAAAACTTTGTTCCTCACCTCAGGAACAATCATGGGAATTTCATTTGGAAGATTTGTTATTATTCTTTTTTTTGGCTCTGGTATAACAACTTGATTGTTAAATTGATGAGTTTTGTGATTCCCTTCATGTAGATTGTTGATATAATTTTATTATTTAAATTGTTGATTACACTAGTAATCTAAGCAAAAGCAATGGGAAGATTTGATTATTTAACTGTCTCTTCGATGTTTAACAATGAGTTGATTGTTGAATGAAACTTGTTTACATTATTTATGGAACCATACTTTTGACATAGAAGAATTTTTGTTATCTCTTGTATTTAATTCTTGGATAAAAGTTCTAAGATGCCATAGGAAAATCATGATGAATTTTTTTGAATTAATGACATTCGAGTTTAACAGTATTATGATTTTTATAACTTATGAGATTCGGTTTCCTCCTATTACCATTATTGTTAATAATTATTAATAATTAATTAGGATACATTAAATATTTATAGTGTCTTAGATAAAAACTTTTTACAAAAATGAATATCATTATGGAGGTTATTATCTAAAATTAATTGTTAATTCTTTTTGTGTTGATTTGTATTGTAAGTAAGCATAGATACTTTAATATGTTCAGTTCATTTAATTAATAACATATATACTTAGTGAATGGTATGTGATAACCTAAGAATATTTATCTAGGTCATCACATAATAATAAGAATGACAATGAATTATTCATGCTAGTTCAATTAACTCACCATGTATATTATCTTATTTTATGCTACAGATTACAATGGAATAAATATTATGAATTTATGTTTGGAATATTTTCATGCATGATGAGACAAATGTATTTATCTAATTTCAGATATTGATTATGTTGAACATCCAGTTTCAAATCATTGTATTTACTAACAAAGTGAAAAATGGTCTCACAAAAATTCATAAGGCAATTGGCCTAATTGTATTAATACGAAATTATTGTAATATCGTATATTATAAGGATTTGTCCTTAATGAGTTTCAATAAATAAATTTATTATATGTTTATCTCGTATGAGTTATAATAAATATAAAGATTGATTTTTACAGCAATGTAGAATACCATATTTGAAACCATTTGGATATGAAAACCACACTATTTGATTGTGAAACACTGGTTCCCTTCTTTTAACCATTTCACATAATATTTTTCAACCAAATCAGATTGGGTTAGAATGCCACATTTTCCCCTTCAATTTTGGTTGACTGAATGTTTAGTCTCCATAGGTAACACCTTTGGGGAAAATCATCAATGTTGATGATGATACCTCTTACTACATGCACACAGCCTATCCCTAGATACTTGTTGAATTAGACACCTCAAAATAAAATCTTACAAAAATTGACCTTAAATTCCAAGATGAAATTTGGACTCAAACCCTTGATTTTGAAGGGTTACCCTTCAAATGTAGAAGATGTTTTTCTTTAGGTCATGTAGATATTGACAGTCACCTTGAGAAAAGGGAACATGTGAGATCTACTTGGTGGAAATATGCCCTCCCATGTTTTACGATAATAAATGAAAAACTCCAAAGTGCATATAAGGAGGAGAGTGTACCTGAAAAACCTATAAGGGATCCTCTGATACCACTTAGAGATATTCATGTTGAAGACCAAGGAAAATCCAATGTGGAAATTCAAACAAGCAATAGGGATGAACCAATCTCTGAAAAAGTGGCTAAGGAAAATTCTCTTTTATTTCCCTTTAAAAAATACTACAAATTAGCCGATTGATGTTATTGAGATTAATTTACCTATTGGCGTTGTTTCTGAAGGTTGAAAAACAATGCTTAGAAATAAGAAATCCAGTTACAACAAAAAAAAATCTTCTTCCTAGTTGTTTCCTTCGGTATTGGGCAACTGTTTCTTGTTTATTTTTGTTGTTTATAAGGATATATCTGGGATTTTAGGTCTTCTTTAAAATAGGGTACGACCCCCATAAAAATCCTTGATTTACCAATTACCAACTTTTTTTGAAGAAAAACTAAATACAAAGTGAATAATCCTAAATGGAAAATAATATCTAAATGTTTGAATTATACTTTTGGCACCATGATGCTCTTAGAAAATGTTGTCCAAAACAAGTCCCTTCGTTATTTTAAAAACTTACATTCATAGACCGACACTGAAGTTTAATTTTGTGGTTTGTGCGCTCTATGGTTTCTTCCTTGACATAGTCTTCTTAAATGTAGCTCCTCACACACCCTTTGACACTCTCCATTTACTTCACGCCTTCTATCTTCCTCTCTTCTCCTTTATATGTCCCATATTTTCTCATGCCCACTCTCGGCGCATTCGCAGTCCTCCCAATAGTTGACGCACTCTTAAAGTACACCTCATACTTGCTTCCCAAATTAGCTAGTCCCTAACGTTCATGCACACCCCCTTCCTTGTTTCTGCACATTACCTTGTAATGATTACGCCTCTTCCATATGTGCCTCCTACAAGTATTAATTTTTTTCCTCCAGTGTGCATTACTTTCACGTGCATTCTCTTTCTTTCTTCTTTTTCACATCTTTCCTTTGAACGCTATCGCACCTTCCTCTCCACCAATTCTTGTTCCACATTGAGTGAACCACATGAAACCTACAAAAGTGTGCTAATAGGGTTTTGAATCATTGCGGCCAAATCAGGTGTAACACACGGAAGAAGATGAAAAAACAACTGACGACGTGGGTTACACTCTAGATCACCCAAGTTAAAATTTTGATGGGATTGGGTAGATAAAAGATAGAAACATCTCTCATACAATTAATATAGAATCTGATTGCTCTAATAACCTGATTTGAATTAGATCTCGGCCCTTTCCTTCTCTTACACACAAAACAGAAATGGAGAAGTGCATTTGACAGATTTACTGGTGGATTTATACGAATTCATTGGTGGTTGTTCATGGTTTAGTTTTCAAATCAGATTTTTCCTCCTTTTCCTCCCCTTCTCTCATCCATTCATGTATAAATGTAGGAGCATTTCTCATTGATAAGGGTTGAACTCTTTTAGTTTGTATAGGAGTCACCTTGTCATTTTGAGTTACAGACCTTTACATCTGGTCTTTACTTCTGGATATCAGCTTCACACACCATTTTAGTTGTGTGCGTGTTTCTTGAAGTAATTGAAGCATTGTTTTTTGGCTATTTCCTACGTTAACTTGTTTCTTATTCTTATTTATTTCCTCTCACTTAAGTTTTGTGATTTTTGTTCTATTTCACATCATTTACATCTCCTTTTCTGCTTGTGTCTCATGAAAATGGTTATTTATCTGCATTCTAGTCTATGCTACATATGCCTTGTCTTCCTCCTTATATCTCTCAAAACTGATCATATTCATTCCACTTCTATCTGGTGTTATCGTCTCCCTTGGTGTTAGTTTTCCATTTTCCCATATCCTTCTATCCCTAGTCCCTTAGCATCATTATCTTAGGATTTACTTTCACCATTAGTAGTAGAAGTAGTAGTAGAAATAACTACAGGAACTAGCCTTCCCTAGATGTTTGTTTCAAACACGCAAGGTCCCACATCTTGAAGACAATCCCATTATTGACTCAATAACTCAGTTCAACTTAATATGAGACTAGTGTAAGTTTGAGTGTCAACATTTTCTCACACACCTGATGGCGAGAGAATGAAAAGCTTAAATTTCGTTATTCCTAAGTTCTGGTGTATGTCTTAGTTATTTATATCCTTTGAAGGCTTGTTTCAACACATCTGGTGACTCCCAACACTCAGATCTAATATTTTAAGTAGTCAAAGTACCTTTCAGAAGAAGAGTGCATACAAGACAAAGTGAGGCAGATGAAGAGTCCTTTGAATACCTTCAATTATCTCGAATAATAAGATTATACAGAAATCCCGTGCACACATCCCCATCTCTAACACATCACGCACATTCCAATCCTCCTTACAGTAGACTTGCATGCCTTACCATGACACTACAACCACCTCCTCCTCAGAAATTTTCCAACTTCACTAGAGGAAGTCCTCTTTTTCTTAATGCACAACATGATACATGAGCATCCATGCTCAAGAGAATTCCATACTTCACTAGTGAGAATAGAATCACACATGTTGAACACATATATGATGAAGCAAACATGTGTTATGTCTATCTAATCATGATGATGTAGCTATCAGGCTACTTGTATCCTCATTCAAAGGGAAAGAAATTTAGTGGTACAGAGGTTTGAGACTTGTATCTATTACCAGCTGGGATGATCTTGGAATAACTATGTGTAACTATTTTAAAGACAAGTTAGATCACCTATCATTGCTGGAGAAACTGACTACAACAAAGAGTGCACCCACTTACCAGATGACTAATTTTAACATCAGATTCCAGAAGACTTCGGACCGGATTCCTCAAGTGGTAAGGCCAAAAGCCTAACATTTTTCTTGTATTATTTAAGGGCTTTGAATAGTGACATCTTAGTCATGATCCAATCCATGTGGAGTAGGACCTTACCTGCTACTTACAACATTGAAATAAGGGCAGAAAATAGTCTTATCCAGGTAGGAAAGTTATCTCCTAGACCATCTTCACCCTTATTCCTAGAGATTCCTCATGCGACCTGGCATTTTATTTCTCCCATTCCCAAGTAGAGCACTTAACCTATTGCATTGACATCGTATTCTCCTACACAATAGAAGGAAAGTGAAGAAATGAAATCCCTAATTAGAAACTTGTCCAATAAAGTCACAGATTTAGAGAAGCATTTCGTGCAAGCCTTCAAAAATAGTTCCAATCAGGGATATAACCATGGCCATTGGCCATTCAAAAACTAATATGGGAATTAGAGATATGGAAAAAAACAACAAAATTATAGATGACATGTCAATGCACACTTTTTATTGCAAGTTATTCCTCCTCCTCTACTTGACTTAGTGTTAGATGAGTGGGTAGAAAGGCATCACAAATTTGATCTATATGTTGAACGGATTGAATATTTTGAAACTAGGCTTGGTACTAACTACATCCTTTAAGAAGAATTTGGTTACTGCATGCACTCAAGAAAAATAAAGAAAATTATGGTATATGGAAGTTATACTTTAATGGTTCCAGAAGTAAAAAAGACATGAGCGCAGGATTTGTGATCATTTCTCCCAAGGATGAGAAGTTATTTTTAACGCACATGTTGCAGTTCACATGCTCCAAAAATGTAGCGGAATATGAAGCATTGGTGCATGGTATTTTTATTGCTCAAAAGAAAAGGATTAAGGCGTTGTAATTCTTTGGGGACACAGATTTGGTTATCCACCAAGTTACCGACAAGTGCACGACAAAGAATAAGCTTCTTAAAGCTTATAAGAATAGATTTTGGGACCTCCCTTAGAGATTTGATTCTCTTAATCTAAAAGTAGGGCCAAAGAGGATTAACAAAGAAGAAAATGAAATGGTTGTGATTGGTTCACAATTTTCTCATGTAGAGAATAATTTCAAAGGAAACATGCAACACGCCAAAATGGTGATCAAGCCGTCTATCCAAGACAAAAACATCAGCTATAAAGTATATGACAGTGACGCATAGATTTTCCAGTTCATTCAAAATGAAGTTGAGTTCTCTTCAAGCATATAAGATGAATTGTGTGATAGATATGGTGATCAAGTGATCTAGCTAAAGAAAAACAAGTTGGCAAAAGGGTTGGTTACCTTAGAGAAAAAATTCGTCCCTGATGTTGATTTCAAGGGTGAAGAAAATTTTATGCTCGTGACACAATAAGAATGCTCCCCAATCACTATTGCGCATTAAAATGAATTATTGCAGAGTAAATCTTGCACGCATGATGAAAAATAGGCCTTCATCTCTCTCTATCAAAAATACAGTGACATATTCTCATAGGAGTATGAGGACTTAAAAGAATTTGAGCCAAGTTTTGATCAATAGTAAATTGACATTGATCCTAATATCAAGCCCATTATACAAAAATAGAGTCTACTCAATCCAAGGAAAGAGCCTGTCATGAGGAAAGAACTGTCTAAAATAGTCAAGGCGATTATAATATTCTTGATCAAGTACTCTACTTGGGTCACGAATCTGGTTCTATTATACAAGGGGAGCGATGAAATCAAACTCTGTGTCAATTTCAGAGATTTGAACAAAGCATATTTGAGGGATCATTATCCTTTGGCTTCTATGGAGCAGATTCTGCACACTGTGGTTGGCACAAAAATATTTTCTATATCGAATGGGTATTTTGGTTTCAATCAAATCTTTGTCAAGGAAGAGAATAAATTCAAAACAATGTTCACAAACAAGTGGGGAATATATGCATAACATAAGGTTCCCTTTGTTTTATCAAACGCGGGTATGACATTTCAGCATGCCATGAATATTACCTTTAAAGGTTATATTAATGAGTTCATCTTGGTTTACCTAGATGACACAATTGTCTTCTCAAAAAAGAGCGCGGATCACATAGTGCACCTAGAGAAAGTATTTGAGATATGTAGAGAGTTTGGGGTGTCTCTTAACCCCATTTAGTGTAATTTTTCAATGTCCTAGGGAAATATTTTGGGCCATGTGGTCTCAAAGGATGACATCGCAATTGATCCTCAACACTTTTTAGCCATCTTGGTTCTTTCCCTTCCAATGCATAAGAAATTCTTGCAGTCCTTCCTTGATGAGATCAAATTTTTTAGGGGATTCATTCCTTTCTTTTTGGGACTGGTAAGACATATCACCCTCATGCTAATGAAGGAAACAACCTTCAAGTTGACAACAAAAGGAAAAGAAATATTCAACAAGATCAAGAAATAAATTTCTTGTGCAACAACACTCATCGATCTGGATTATTCCAAGGACTTCATCCTTTATGCTTATGAAGCTAATGCGAGTGTTGCTGCTATCTTGACACAAGAAAATCAATAAGGACTGGAGCAACCATTGGCTTTCTTTAGTCAAACACTGAAGGATTTTGAATTGAAATACACTCACATGGAAAAGTAGATTTATGCCATCATGTGTGCACTTAGGAAATTCAAGACTATGCTTGCCACAAATCATATCAAGGTTTTATTTTTGCACCCAGGTGTCTGATAATTCATCATAGGAGTGGAAATAAGCAACAAGAGAGTGCAAAGGGTGACAAAAATCATGGAGTATGATGTGAATCTCAAAGCCACAAAGCTAGTCAGAGGTATCACACTCTACAAAAATCTTGTCGAGGACGTGCGAAATGAACCTGAGACTTCATTGTTTCTAGATGAAGATCACCCGCATGCCAAAAATTGAATAGAATAGATAATATAGCGTGCACAAATGGTCAAAAGTGATGGAAAAATTTCTTTCTTCTGGTGTGTACCCTCCTAGTTTGAATAAAGAAAATAAGAGACATCTGAGACTACAGTCTATTCCATATGTTATGATTGATGGCCTTCTTTTCAAAAGAAATATTAATGGTTAGTTTCTGCAGTGTATCGATGACGCACAAACTAAAAAAGTGTTAGTATAATTTCAGGATGGATTCTCTAGTGGAAACTCCTCTGCCAATAATACAACAATGAAAATTATAATGTAAGGATTATTTTTTTTTCCCTTCTTTTGGATGCACACAAGTAGGTCATGAAATGCAAAGAATGTTCTTTCTTTCTAGGAAAAAAGAGATTAACAACACTTACCCTTCGATCAATGTAAGAAGATCTACCTTTTTCATAACGGGGTATTAACTTAATAGGCATGATCAACTATTATTTAAGCGTGGGGAAAAAATGGGTACTAACAGCTACAAATTACTTCACCAGATGAAAAGAAGTTTTCATGCTCAAGGATCAACCAAGTAAGTCATCCTCAACTTTCTCGAAGGTATTGTGACAATTTTTTTCATCCCTTAGACAATAATTTAAGATAATACAAAAGCCTTCCTTGGTACTAAAGTTGTTGATTGGACTCTTAGTCTTGGTATATACTTGAAGACCTATTCCAATTATTACCTTCAAGACAATGGCTTGGAAGGGTCAACAAATAAGAACTTGATCACGATCATGAAGTAGACAATGAATATCAACTAAAGATAATAATGGTATAAAATGATCTTGTGTGCACTCTAGGTAGATAGAATCACAATGAAGAAATAAATAGGAACTTATCCTTATAATCTTGTCTATGGAAAGGAGGCTACACTTCCTTTGTCACTTGAGTTCAATTCATTAGCACTTACATAGCAGTTGGAATTTGATGGCATGGACTAGAGAGAAATTGGAATGATAGAGTTGGTTGTACTTAAAGAATCATGAAAATTTCCTTTGTGCACTATTGCGCCTATGTCTACTTCAATTACTATGTCACGTGGATTGTCAGAAATTGAGTGAACAACACGCAACCTACATAAGAGCACCAACAAGGAACCCAATGCTTAAAACCAACTAAGTTGTGACACATGGTAGAAGATGACAAAATAGTTGATGACGTGGGTTACTCTCTAGATCACTCAAGTTCAAATTTTGGTAGGATTGGGTAGGTAAAAAGATAGAAAATGTCTCTCATGCCTATTAATTTATGATCTGATTTCTTAAACCACTCGATTTTATTCATATCTCACCACTTTCCTTCTACTACAAGCCATACTTACATGGAGAAGCAAATTTGACCTATTTTCACATGGATTTGCTAACATTCATTGCTAGTTATTAGTGGTTAATTTTTCAAATCAGATTTCGCTCATTCTCCTCCCCTTCTCTCATTCATGTATCTATAAATGTAAGAGCATTTATCATTGATAACTGTTGGATTCTTTCAATTTTTATAGAAATTTCCTTGCATTTTGAGTTACAGACCTTTAGATCTCGTCTTTGTATGTGGATATCAGCCTCACCGAAGGTAGAGATAGAATGAAAAATGATAGATTTCCTTGAATTAAAATTATGCCAAGCACCACAATATATACAATGTAGAAATGGTTACATGAAACTGCATAACCTAACCAACCAATGTAATAAACTAATTAATGCTATTAATGCTAACATTCCCCCCCTTATTACATTGTTCGTACAAAGATACATTTCCTGATGATAGGTCCCCCCTTTAATGAGAACACTTCAAAGAGGGTCTTCACACGATCATGTACCTACATGGTCTCAGTTCACATGGTTTTTCTAAGGTTGACCAAAAACCTCGAGGGACAGGAGAAATTTCTGACTGTTCACCTCAGTGGTTTTATAGGCTTATCATGGACCAAGAAGATTTTACCTTGGTGGTTTTACAGGCGTACCACGAACCCAGAGGATGATACCTCGGTGGTTTTACAGGATTACCACGAACCCAAATTCTACTCCCATGCGCTACTTTCAGTGATTTTATATTCCCCGTGATGCTTTTCAATTTAGGAGATCCCAAACAGGAAACTATGCAGCATCTACACTTTATTGAACAACCAAACAACATAGGAAAAACAACAAACAAAATATTCCACATTCACTTATAAGAATCATAGCAATCATGTTCTTAGTTGTAGCCACTGATGTCTATTGTCATTTAGCCAATCTTCAACAATAAAGGAAACAAAACACTTCCACTGGATGTTGCCCTTGACTAAGTCATTTTCACCCATAATGTGAAATGTGAATATTGAGAAATAAATCACATCAAAGAACATGCTCTAGAATAATCCATTTTCAGCATCCGATCACAAAACAACAGAAAACAGAAACAACACTTAAACTGAAATAAACTCAAACCAAAAATTGAGGAATAGGTCCTCAATACCTTATTCACCACAATATCTATCAGCAGCCTCATCACTTGCAGCTTGCAAGAGGTCGTTGGATTTCCTCTAGCCTCCATTTTCCTTCGTCCTCCTGTAATGTGTTGTAACTTACTTCATAATACAAGAGGTAAAGACAAAAATAATCTTATTAGTATTGATAGTTTCTTTCATCTTTGTCAAAATGAATGCTCCAATTTGAGTGTATCCTGACAACATGCTCTTCATAGAATCGAGCTTCAATTTCTCCAATTACATTTGATGAAATAAATCTAGAGGCTCATTAAGAAACTTATGGACAATAGCTCTTTCAAACATTATGTCAAACACTTTGCTAGTATACTGTAATTGCTCATATTTGGTATAAATGTTGACATGCGAAGCTGAAAACCTATTCATCTGTGACAATGTCCACTTTCCTTCTCTAACCTTGAATTGTGCACAATGACATGACACATATTTACTTTGCAAAGAAGTAGATAGTGTTTTCACCGTCTCATGTTGCTGCTCTGTTGGTCGTCAAATAGGACTTTACAAAGAGCAATAGTCAGGGGACAAGAAGTCCCTCCTCTTTAATGGGAGAGGTTCCCTTATTCAAAAAAGAACCTATTTGTACACATATACAAAACATGATTTTCTTTTTGAACTTGGATATTATGAAAGTGCTTTCTATAAGGATAACCAATTACAAAAGGACTGAGGAATGAGAATACGAGAATGAGCAGAAAGGCAACACTCAGAATTATAGATGACAGAGTAATTATTTTATGTATGTGACGTTACAATGAATTGAAACAAGATCATTTGTATCATACTTAGTAAGATGAAATTTGAAAGACACAAAGTTCTATAAATAACATCTGCAAGAATACAAAGCTTCTTATCATAACACAGAAAAATGATCTTAACAAGATTAAATGAAAAGCTTAGGGATAAAAAAGATCACATAGACGAAGAATGAAAAGCCCTTCTGTATTGATTTCTTTATGATTTATTTACACTTTCAGAAAATAAGCCAAGTTCTTCCTCTTTCAAAAAGGTGAGGAGAGGCCATTATATAGTTTACAATTCAGTTACTCTTGGTAACTACTTCTTTTAACTAAAGATTAGTTAAGGATTTCCAATCGCAATACATCAACTTATTACAATAAATCTGAGAAAAAGAATAGGAAGAGAAGAGAGGAATAAGGAGAAGAAGACAGGTGCTTATGACTGGGAGGGACCCACTGACTTCAAAATCCGCTGCCTGAATCTCTTCAATGCCTCGGCTATGTCTCTGCCATGCTGTAGACCCAGGATTTTGACAGATTATCCTTTGCATCATCAAAAACCTTACTAACCAAAAGAATGTTTTAATCGGTCTGTCCCATGAGGCGGAGGTCCACTATACAACTGCTCCAAAGTTTAAGCTCTTTATCTATGACCCCAATAGTGGAAGAGAGCTTTTGTTGCAAGTTGTTCACTTTCTTGATTGAATAGGGCCTATGCTTGATTCTGGGAGACAACTATGGCATTATCCATTTCTGGAATCCTCAGTGCAGTGCTAATGGCGGCAGCGTCAAGTTTGGCAATGAGCTCCCCGTGTATATTGGTCAATTCACTTGAATCAGGGCTAAAATGAGCTCCGCATGAAAGCAGTGTATCTGCACATTACACAGAGATTGGGAAACCACCAGCGAAAGCCAAACCACTGTCATGAATCATCTGTACCATTGGTGTAGGGTTTGCATCTGTCATCCTCGACCAAAAATCACTAAAGTCAAGATGGTGAACTTCACTTTCCCCGATATCGGGAACGGCAGACTCTAGTGGTGAGATTTGTTCTTGCCCCTGAAATTTGATCTTCATGTTGGTAGTAATTTGGAGGGCGAAGCTGCAAGCTAGTCTTGGGAAGGAATTGCAGAGGAAAATGGATACGCGCGCAGGAAATAAGATTGTAAAGGTTCAAGAAAAAGATAGAAGGAAAGCAGTGTGCAAAATGCATAGGTGGTTCTCTCGTTATATAGCCGTTTAGGAGAGAGAAAGGCAATGAATGCACATTTAATACATACCTACCAAATTGAATAAGAAAGATATTCGGGTAGAGCGGGAAAAATTAGCACGAATGGCACTTGGTTCATTTGGGACATGTGGGACAAGAAAGCGCGAAGTACGCGGCTCGGCCGATTCAGGCGAAGCGGGGAAAAGATGCACAAATGCTCTTGGAACACGAGGGAAAAAAGTACGCGAAGTACGCGAGTCAGCCGAATCAGACGAAAATGGAACAGCTGGTCCGGGAAAACTTGGGCCATTTGGGACAAAAAGTTCCGACGGGCCTGAAAAGAACAGACTTTTGGTGAACCGGCTAATCGGGGAATAGAGGGCCCAATTGAACTTGGGACACGCAGGACAAAAGTACGTGAAGTACGCGGCTCGGCCGAATCGGATGAAAATGGAACAATTGGTCCGGGTGAACTTCGGAGATTTGGGACAAAAAGTTCTGATGAGCCCGAAAAGAACAGACTTCATGTGAACCGGCTGATCGGGGAACGGAGGGCCCAATTGAACTTGGGACACGCGGCACAAAAATGTCCGACAGGCCTGTAAAACACACAAAATGACCCAAAAACACAGATTTCTCAATTCCTTTGGCATTTCACATTATCAGTACAACAGAGAAAACACTTAAACTCAAAATTTTAAATTTTCACTTTCTTAAGAGTAGGGGAATTTTGAGTGGACAACAGCTGGCTCCTTCTGGGGATGACTTGGCATAAATTCAAGGAATGAGACAAGGTAAGAACTTAGACAAACTCGGGGAAGTAGACCAGTACCTTATACATTGGGAAACGGAGTCATCGAATCAAACCAATACAGAGGACAACACACCAAAACAAAGGGAAAGAAAAATAAAACGTTGTACAGAATATACAAAGGACTCCCTAATCACCTATGACTTGAACAATTTCAGGTACTGCCCACTATAAGGAAGTGGGAGAGAAGAACCATCCATATAATCAAGGTAAAAAGAATTCTTACCAGCAAAGTGCTTGATCTTGAAAGATCTGAGCCAAAGGGAATCAAACTTGCCATGGCTGCCACGAGGTTCATGCCTTTTATCCCACAACAAAATAGTGTCTCCAACTTGGAAATCTTTGAACCTGGCTTTCTTATCAAACAGGACCTTAACTTTTTGTTGATGAGCAGATATCGTATCAGCAACTTCTAATCTATCCTCGTTCAATTTGTGAAGGTACATTATTCTCTTATCCAAAGCATCATTGAAACTGGTATCTTCAATGGCCTTCATTAGATGCAAGGCTGACAGCTCCACTGTTACTGGAAATTGAGCTTCTACTCCATATACCACTTGAAAAGGAGACATTCCAATGGCTCTCTTAGGTGTGATCCTGTCTGCCCAAAGAGCATCATAGATTTTCTTGTGCCAGTTTCGTTGAGACTCATTGACTAATTTCCTTATTATGGTCAACAAATTTTTATTAGTGGATTCTGCTTGTCCATTTCCCTGAGGATAGTAATCTGAAGAGTGAGCTAGAGAGATGCCATATCCATAACAAAAATCCATCATCCCAATTGAAGAAAAATTCGAAGCATTATCTGTCACAATCTTGTTTAGTACACCATACCTTACCAAGATGTTTTCTTTGATGAAACTGCACACTACTTCAGAAGTAGCACTCTTTACTGGAATGGCTTCTACCCATTTTGTGAAATAATATGTAGCACTTAATACTTGAGTATGACCAGCACTAGAAGAGGGATTAAGTGTTCCAATGAAGTCCAAACCCCACTGTTGAAAAGGTTCTTCAATTACAACTGGCTTAAGAGGCAAAGAGGGCAATTTGGGTCTATGCACGAAAGTCTGACAAGCCTCACATTTATCAACCCACTTGGATGCATCTCTGAATAAGGTAGGCCAGTAATATCCTCCACAAAGTATCTTATGAGCAGTGACGGTTGATGAGTAGTGCCCTCCGCATGCTTGATCATGAAAAGCTGAGAGTAGCTTTTTCTGCTGTTCCTTGTCCACACATTTCAAAAACCTTCCATCTAACCCACGTTTAAACAAGGCTTTTTCCCACAACACATATTGCACTGACCTTAGTTTAATAGTCCTCTTTTCTTTGGCAGTCAAATGAGAGGGGCATTCTCCATAGGTGAGAAAATGGGCGATATCAACATACCATTCGTCACCTGAGATAAGAAACAGAACTGTAGGAAGACCAATTTTATCCTCCAGTAACTCATGTCTAGCTCCTTCAGCGATGAGTTCACAAAGGCCTTTTCCACGGATGAGCTTGGTCGGTTTGATGTCAGTATCATATTCTTGAACCTTAGCCATCCAGTTCCCTCTCTTGGATCCAAATTCCTGCTGTGTAAGAATTGACTTAACATTTGTATCTGGTACCAGCACCATGGAGTGAGAGTTAAGAATGTAAAAATGAAACTGCTTAACAGCTTTAACCACTGCAAAAGCATGTTTTTCCATCATGGTGTATTTTAACTCGTGATCTTTCAGAATATAGTTCATGAATGCAATTGGGAGCTCGTGCTCATTAGAATCTTCATGAGTCAAAACCGCAGCCAAGGTGTTATCTGTGGCGTAGCAAAAGATAATAAAATCTTTACTAAAATCTGGACATGCTAAAACAGGAGTTTTAGCAATGGCTCTTTTAATATCTTCAAAGGCTTCTTTCCCTTTAGAAGACCAACCAAACGTTTGTTTACCTTTCATCATTTGGGAGATATTCAGAGTTAGTTTTGCAAAATTAGGGATGAATCTTCTCAAAAAATTGATCTTACCAAAGAAAGAATGCATGCCCTTTTTCCTGGTTGGGAGAGGAATTTGCTGAATAGCTTGAACTTGCTCAGGATCAATTTTAATACCATATTTGGAGATGGTGTGCCCTAATAATTTCCCCTCTGTGACACAAAAGACAGACTTTTTAGGATTCAAAGAGATCTCATGTTCTCTACATCTTAGCAGAACTGTCTCCAGGTGCTGAAAATGATCCGCCCTTGTTTTAGAATACACAGTCAAGTCATCAAGGTATACAACAATACTCTTCCCTTTCAAACTTCCAAAGGCCAGATCCATAGCTCTCTGAAAATTGGCACCAGCATTAATGAGCCCAAAAGGCATTCTTTTGTAAGCAAAGGTACCCCAAGGGGTAGTGAAAGCTATTTTGTGTTGATCTGCAGTATTAACTTCTACCTGATTATATCCTGAGAATCCATCAAGCATAGACAACATTTCAGATCCTGTTACTGCTTGTAAGACCTGATCCATCATAGGTAAAGGATAATTATCTTTCAAGGAAGCCTGATTCAGATTCCTGAAGTCAACACAGATACGAATCTCACCATTTTTCTTCCTAACAGGTACAATATTGGCAATCCATGTTGAATGATGGATAGGAAAAATGATTTTGGCTTTCAACAACTTCTGTATTTCTTGAAAAATTGTGTCAGCTATTTTGGGATTGTATTGCCTCTGCTTTTGTTTAAAAGGCTTAATTCCAGGTTTGAGAGGAATAAAATGTTGCATCTCCTTTGGTTGGAAAGCTTTTAAATCTTCATAAGAGTAGGCAAGAACATCCTTATACCTCTTTAACAGATCAATTGCTTTCTTCCTCTCATCTGCTGTGCAACATTTTCCAATGTTCACGAACTTAGGGTCAGTAGAACTCCCAATATTAATTTTGTCATATTCAGCTGATTGTTGAGGTCCAGTAGAAGCTCTAGACTTTACATACCTATCGTGTTTATCAAATAGTTCCTCTAAACTTACCAATCCTTTAGGGATCTTGTTTCCCTTGAGTTTGATACATCCATCCTGATCCGTTTCTTCTCCTTGCGTGGCTGCTTTGTCAAAGGGCACACTTTCACGAGGCAAGTTATCACTTCCTTCAAAGTATAGTTGTTCAAAATTATCTTTGAGTTCTAAGAAAGAAAGCAAATGTTGATCATTATTGAAAACTTGCCAGTTATTTGTATTATCAAGTACACTAGGTTGATGGATCATCTCAATGGTGAACTTATCTTGGGAAAAGTCAAGATGAGGTATAAGCAATGACCCAGAGATTGCTAATGAATTAGCCCTGGTATTCTTCTCCCTAGGTATTGCTTCAATGGAGAAAGCATCAAGAAATTCAATGGAATCCCACACCTAATTCCTGTAATGTTTCAACCTTCCATTTTTCACCTGGAAGAGGTTTCTAACTTGCTTTACAATCAATTCCGCATCCCCACGGTCTAGAAGATTCTTCACACCTTGTTCTTTTGCCACCTGTAGTCCAAGAATGAGAGCCAAACACCATTAAAATCTTTAGGTGATACTTTGGGGAGTTGGATTTCTTTAGGAGACATAATCATGTAGTTTCCATGCTCCATATCCTCATAGAGTATTTGTGCTTTGGGATCATCCGTTTTTTGTACAATATACTCAGATTGCTTCTCAGGCAGCAACTTCTTCATTTGTCCATTAACAGGTACGAGTGCATGTGACCAATCCATTTGAATTTCTCCACCTACATCCTTACAGAAATTCCTGCTTAGCAACATCCCGTATGAAGGAGGAATATCTACTACTAAGATGGTAGCCAAAACTTTCTTCTCAGGTAAAGCAGAAAAAGCCACTTGTGCATCTTTAATTCTTCTGACTAAGGGCACTTCCTTACTCTCCATAGAGTAACAAGATCCATAAGTGCGTGTGAGAATCAAGCCTAAGGCATGAGCTACTTTAGAAGGCATCACATTATCTGATGCTCCTGAGTCTATGACGCAATTGCTGAGCCTATGGCCAGCTATAAGAAGTGTCACATAGAATGGTTTGATTTTGTCATTGGGTGAGATGACAGTGGCTACCAGATTAGGTTGTGGTGCAGAAGAAGGAGTGGGTAAAAGGCCTTTAGAAGTAGTTTTAGAATGGGAATTGACAAAGTGAATCATTTAATCAAAAGCCTTAGGATGGGTTTGATAATATTCAGCTTCTGAGATTTGAACCTTAGTTTTTTTTAGGTGATTAATAATATCGAAAGACCCAGAATTGGATGGGCTATCATCATTTGAAATCTTAGGTTTATCAACTTTAGGAGAAATGGAAATAACTTTAGTAGATGAATGGACAGGAATCACCTTTGGTGTAGATGAAATGGGGATAGGAGATCCTCTTTTTGCAATTACGGGGATAGTTGTCGGCTGTTCTTTAGATTTCTTGGTGGACTGCATCACTTTCTCCCTCTGATTTGTCTGCTCTCGAGTCATGACAGCGTATGATTCGCTATTCATGTCTGCTACTACTTCGTCATAATCATCCCCTTGATCAGTGCCCTCAGCAGTGAAGAAATTAACTCGAGATCCCTCAAGTTCATTTGCTTCATCATTAACCTCTTCAACAAATTCCTTGCAATTTTCATTAACCTCTTCATCTTTAGGTTCCTCAAATTCACAGGTTGCATTGACGGGAACTTTAATAAGAGGTCCTTTAAGCGCTAACCTTGTTTGAGCAGCAGGAAAATGATTTCTAGGCTGAAAATTCCTCCTTGGAACGTCTGCATAGGGAGCACGCTGAGCCAATTTTTTCTTAATGGAAATGAGATCATTTGCAATTTTTTGTACCAATGGATCAGTATTAGGTCCAGGGGTGGAAGAGGAGGAAGAAGTAGATTTAGATTTAGAAGGGTCTCTCCTCAACTTCCCTGACATGATTAAATCATCTTCGACACTAACAGCAAGAGTTTGATCTTCAGCCAATGTTGCGAGATTAGCCCTTCTTAGTGCATAGCTAACTTCAGGTGATTGAGCATTTAGGAAAAAACATTTTTGAATTTGATCTACAGGTCAAGTATTTGGCGGAATTTTGTTAATCAACCTGTTGAATCGGACCACAAATTCTCTCATGGGTTCTTGTGAATATTTCTTTATTTGAGAGATTTGGGCTAGCAAGGCATGCACGTCTTCTGCTGGTTTGAACCGGTTTTCAAACCTAGTTCTCATTATATCCCAACTGGTGATAGCACCGACCGGAAGGGGATAGAACCAATCAGCAACATTATCTTGTAAAGTCTCAATGAAAATTCTTACGGAGACATCTTCATGTTCAATTTCCAGAACTCCACATGCAACTATGAAGGCTGCGATGTGTTCATCAGGATGCACTTTACCATCGCCTTTGAATTTAGGGAAGTTCTTGCGGTTACCTCTGGGTAACTCATGCAAAGGCTGAGGAAGGGCAAGGGGCCTGACACGATGACCCCAGGGCAGTGGTACTGCCATTCTTGGAAAAATGGCTTGAAGAGGAACTGCAACACCAGCAAGAATCAAAGCTCGAAGATTAGGACTGATTGACTCTAAAGGAATACCACCCGTAGGGATTCTATCTTGGACAGGTGGAGCACTTGTCGAACGAGTCTTTCTATTTCTTGTTGAAGGGAAAGGAAAACCTTGCTGCTTCAAAAGCTAAAACTGAGAATCTTCAATACCAAGGGCCCTTCTCCCTCGACTAAAATGTGGAGTCGCCAGATTAAAGGATGATCAAAAATTACAGAACTGGAATATGATTTCCCCAACGCAGTCACCAAAAAACTGTTGGTTGTCAAATAGGACTTTACGAAGAGCAACAGTCAGGGGACAAGAAGTCCCTCCTCTTTAATGGGGGAGGTTCCCTTATTCAGAAACGAACCTATTTACACATATACAAAACATGATTTTCTTGTTGAACTTGGATATTATGAAAGCGTTTTCTATAAGGATAATCAACTACAAAAGGACTGAGGAATGAGAATACGAGTATGAGCAGAAAGGCAACACTCAGAATTATAAATGACAGAGTAATTCTTTTATGTATGCGAAGTTACAGTGAATTGAAACAAGATCATTTGTATCATACTTAGTAAGATGAAATTTGAAAGACACAAAGTTCTATAAATAACATCTGCAAGAATACAAAGCTTCTTATCATAACACAGACAAATGATCTTAACAAGATTAAATGAAAAGCTTAGGGATAAAAGAGATCAGATAGACAAAGAATGAAAAGCCCTTCTGTATTGATTTCTTTATGATTTATTTACACTTTCAGAAAATAAGCCAAGTTCTTCCTCTTTCAAAATGGCGAGGAGAGGCCATTATATAGTTTACAATTCAGTTACTCTCGGTAAATACCTATTTTAACTAAAGATTAGTTAAGGATTGCCAATCGCAATACCTCAACTTATTACAATAAATCTGAGAAAAAGAATAGGAAGAGAAGAGAGGAATAAGGAGAAGAAGACAGGTGCTTATGACTAGGAGGGATCCACTGACTTCAAAATCCGCTGCCTGAATCTCTTCAATGCCTCAGCTATGTCTCTTCCACGCTGTAGACCCAGGATTTTGATAGATTATCCTTTGTATCATCAAAAACCTTACTCGCCAAAAGAATGTTTTCATCGGTCTGTCCTATGAGGCGGAGGTCCACTATACAACTGCTCCAAAGTTTAAGCTCTTTATCTATGACCCCAATAGTGGAAGAGAGCTTTTGTTGCAAGTTGTTCACTTTCTTGATTGAACAGGGCATGTGCTTGATTCTGGGAGACAACTATGGCATTATCCATTTTAGGAATCCTCAGTGCAGTTCCAATGGTGGCAGCGTCAAGTTTGGCAATGAGCTCCCCGTGTATATTGGTCAATTCGCTCGAATCAGGGTTGAAATGAGCTCCACATGAAAGCACTGTATCTGCACATTGCACAGAGATTGGGAAACCACCAACGAAAGCCAAACGGCTATCATGAATCATCTGTGCCATTAGCGTAAGGTTTGCATCTGTCATCCTCGACCAAAAATCACTAAAGTCAAGATGGCGAACTTCACTTTCCTCGATATTGGGAACGGTAGACTCTAGTGGTGAGATTTGTTCTTGCCCCTGAAATTTGATCTTCATGTTGGTAGTAATTCTGAGGGCGAAGCTCCAAGCTAGACTTGGGAAGGAATTGTAGAGGAAAATGGATATGCGCGCAGGAATTTAGATTACAAACGTTCGAGCAAAAGATAGCAGGAAAGCAGTGTGCAAAACACATAGGGGGTTCGCTCATTATATAGCCGTTTAGGAGAGAGAAAAACAATGAATGCGCATTTAATACATACCTACCAGATTGAATAAGCAAGATATTCAAGTAGAGCGGGAAAAATTAGCACGAATGAAACTTCGTTCATTTGGGACATGTGGGACGCAAAAGCGTGAAGTACGCGGCTCGGACGATTCGGGCGAAGCGGGGAAAAGATGCACAAATGCTCTTGGAACACGCAGGACAAAAGTACGCGAAGTACGCGACTCGGCCGAATCGGATGAAAATGGAACAACTGGTCCGGGCGAACTTAGGACATTTGGGACAAAAAGTTCCGACGGGCCCGAAAAGAACAGACTTTGGGTGAATCGAGTGATCGAGGAACAGAGGGCCCAATTGAACTTGGGACACGCGGGATAAAAGTATGCGAAGTATGCGGCTCGGCCGAATCGGATGAAAATGGAACAATTGGTCTAGGTGAACTTGGGACAGTTGGGACAAAAAGTTCCGACGGGCCCAAAAAGAACAGACTTCGGGTGAACCGGCCGATCGGGGAATAGAGGGGCCTATAGAACTTGGGACAGATGGGACAAAAATGTCTGACAGGCCCGAAAAACACACAAAATGACCCAAAAACGTAGATTTCTCAATTTCTTTGGCATTTCACATTATCAGTACAACAGAGAAAACACTTAAACTCAAAATTTTAAATTTTCACTTTCTTAAGAGCAGGGGAATTTTGAGTGGACAACATGCTCCGACCAGATCACTTCACCTTGATTGATTCACACAAGTCAAGAGAAATTTTCAAGCCACTGTTTGCAGCATGTTTGGATTCCTCCTCATTCCGAATAGAACCATTCACCCCACCTATCTTTGATTGATTCTGTTGATGTCTCAGAGTCCTTCAATGAATGCCTCCTCACCTATACATACCTCTTTTAGAAACCAACTGATGTTCGAGGGTAAACCACTGCTCAATGTCCTATCTTGAAGACTGCAGGCATTTAGTCTCACAAGTTCCGATCCTACCATCCCCACCACCCTGTTTGGCTTTCTAATAACTATTCCTCTTGTTAGGGTTGTGACTCTTCACTAACTTGCCAAAGCGCTATGTTTTTGGAATTTAATGTTGATGTAGACATTATTGCAAAGAGTGCTTCAATGTTTCGTAGACATAACCTTCATACAAACATAACAGTATTTTTTGAAACCGTTCACGCTAATCATGTCTCTTTCATTGTTCCATGCTCTTTCTTGCATTTCCTTCAATGCTGTAGAACTTTACGCTGGATGGTTGTACAGGTTTCTCCTATGTCGGCTACATTGAAACCAACTCCTACTACCTCACTTCTGAATTGGTGGCCTCTCCAACACTGACTACTACACGCCTTGGATTGATATTTTCTCTGATACCAATGAAGGAAGAGAGAAAAAATTGATATATTTCCTTGAATTAAAATGATGCCAAACACCACAATATATACAATGCAGAAACGGTTACAGGAAACCGTCTAACCTAACCAACCAACGTAATAAACTAATTAATGTTATTAATTCTAACACTAACACACCATTATAATTGACTGTATTCTATGCATTTCTAGAAATAATAAAAGGATTTTTTTGTGGCTATTTCCTACCTTAACTTGTTTCTTATTCTTCTTTCTTGCCTCTCTTTTATGTTTTATGCTTGTTGTGCTATCTCACGTCCTTTGCATCTCCTTTTGTGATTGTATCTCATGGAAATAATTTTTTAGCTGTGTTCTGGTCTGTGCTACTCATGTCTAGCCTTCCTCCTTTCCTCTTTCCTCGTTTTGACTCAAAACTGATCATATTCAACCCCCTTATTTATGGTGTTATCACCTCCCTTAGTTTTAGTTTTCAATTCTTACGTATCCTTCTATCCCTAGTCCCTTAGCATCATTATCTTAGGATTTACTTTCAACATTAACATTATTAATAGCAGTAAAAGTAATTAGTGGAACATGCTTTCTCTGAAGGTCTATCTCAAGCGTGCAAGGTTTCATAACTTGGATACAGTCCCATTATTGACTCAATGACTCAATTCAACCTAATCTAAGATGGGTGCAAGCTTGAGTGCCAACAAAAACAATTAAATTTACTCTTACAACTTCAATATAACTCTTGTATGAATCAATAATTCATTCTCATTGTTAGAAATCACTAATGCACTTTTATATTTATAAATTTCTAGATGTCAAATAAAGACCCTATCGATGTGTAAGTAAAAATTGAAAGATAAAAACCTTGAGGAATAGAAAATCAAGGGAAATAACAGCCCGTAATGGCAATAAAAAGATCCATATAGTAAAAAATAAGTCACTACTAAGACCACAACAAAAACATGGGAGGAGGAAAATTTAAGGAAGAGAGAGAAATAACAGAAAATATGGAGAGAAAACAAAGAATATGAGTTTGAAAAGGACATGAAAAAGTGAAGGACGCCACAAATAAAAGAAGACAAAATAAAATGTTAAAGGTTGAACAACACAAGTACAAATGACTATAAGAGCATCACTTATCCAATAATCAATAGATACATATAATCTAGATATTATACTAGAATCAAAGTAATTAAATAAGCATGTACCAAAATTTGGTTTCTACATATAAAAGTATATTATGATGAATCTCTCAATAATTGAGACAAAACCAATTACTTCAAAAACTAACGTTTATGAATTATTTACATGCCCTAAATTTCAAGACAAATTTTTGGTGTAATTAGACATGAGATATGTTTAAATCTCATTATAATCTAATTTGATTATTTCTAGTGTATTGAACTAATGCAAAACAACTTTCTACATCTCCACAGGAGTAGAATTTGTAAGATTTATAATGGTATTGTAAAGAATATCTTATCTTGATCTCTTCAAGTAGATAGGCTATTTTTCAAAGGCCGATGCATAAAAATGATGAATGTGAGTATTTGTAGTCGTAGAAGTAATTTCAAGAAACACTAAGGAATCCTCCAACCAATAAACCATTATGTTAGTATGAGTGCCACTTTCATTTTGACATCACCTATATTGACATAAAGATCATGAAATTTTAGGGTTTATATGTTACCGTCTAGACTTTTTTATTATTATTAGCAAATAGTTTTTTGAAAAGGACTACACCCTTTTACAGTAGGGCTCAAAATCAAGATTGTATTACATAAACATTAAAAAAAGTGATCTAAATCAAGATATAACCAATAATCCCAATAATAGAAGACAATCTGCCAAGAACAAAACAAATCAGAAGTCCTACAGCTCAAAATCAGCCAATATACAAGAACTTAACAACATTTGCACAACAACAACATAGGAGGCGAACAACCCAGATGTAACAGTAAGAGCAAACAATAGGAAAAGATTCATACCTTTTCTAAGCTGATGGGTGATTTAGAATTGGCATATGCTTTATTTTTCCTATCCATCACCGTCCATTCCTCATTTTCTTCTTCCACTGAAATCGGAAGAAAAACTTCAATTGACTTGATAGGGATGTGACCCATAGGGAGGGGTGTTAAGCACAATCTATTACTGAATCAGTTCCCTAGCAAGAAGAATTTTGAGTTAGCTTCTTTGTATGAGACCCTACCATGGCTAGTGAGTCAATTTGTAGGGGTCGCTAGATTCCTTGACTAGTTCTATATGAGCATTGTTGTTAGATGCTCGGCTAGCAAATCCTTCCACCATGCAGGTTTGGTCCTGCATTTGGAATGTTCACAATTTTCTATAATATGACTAGTTTGGAAGCAACACCAATATCTACAAATAAGTCCCTCATAATCTAATCTCTACACCCAAAGTCTTTCAACAATATGCAGATTGATTTCTTCTCGTAAGGTTTGGGAGGTGTTAATATCTACAAGGATTCAAGCATAAGTAGTATGGGTTTGAATGGAGGTCTTATCATCAACTTCCGCACATGAACCTAGAGTATCTTCTAAAGAAATCAAACAAGATCGGTTCCACATCTGAAGCATGAGACCTGGCAAGTGAACCCAAACTAGGTAGGTATCAAAGGATTCTTTCAAAGGATCAAAAGATGGATATTATGGCTTGGACATGACCCTGTGTTCACCCAAAACCCAATTTTGATTAAAAATTAAATCCCTATCTTCAAGGGTTTCAAGGACAGTAATGAAATATGCTTTAACACAAGGATAAAGATCAATCTAACATTGTATCTTTTCCTTCCATCTTTCAGTAATGCAATCATGGATCGGAGATAGCTTAGGCCAAAGTATTTGAATCCTACATATGAGAGCAAGTTGGGAAATATTTTCCTCCTCCTTGAAAATCTTTTGAAGCAAATCCTTGTCTATTTTCAACATCGGGGTCTCCTAAGAGGGTTTCAAGAGTTTCTCAGTAGTCCTTGCACTAATATTTGGTTTCTTGGATACAACATCAACAAGGGAAGGATTACTAGTCCTCAATCCATGAGAGTGGTTACCTCCCTATTTAGCTATTGATATGCAACAGGAACCTCTTTTCTTCCCTTGCTTCCGCCATGGCTCTATGCTCAATTAGGGTTAGGGATTCCCAATAGAATCAGAGGAGTCACAAGAGTATTTACCAAGTGACTCTTTTCACCACTAATAGCTCCATCCAGAGTGTTAGCCACCACCGATCCATTCATGTCCTCGCTGTCCGACCAAAGTCCATGACGATTTATGCCTCCTGCAAGCTCCTCTCCTTTGCCCCCGCCGTGGTTCGCAAGAAGTTTTTTAGGGTTTGCAAAAAGTTCAATCGCACCCAAAAATATTACCGTTTAGACTAAGCCAACATACCAATACTTAATTCTTTGAATGCGAAGATATTTTACTCTAAGAGACGCATCAAACTTACAAAGTAAAACATGTATTTGAAAATGAAAATTTTAAGTTGGGTTTTGTAGACTTCTTGGTCGCTAATTCATATTAAAACTAAGCAAGTCAATCAATTTCAACTCAATTGTATTACAATACCGAACACGTATGGGTGTTATCAAATCAACGTAATACCAGTACATATACGATAAATGGCAATGAATGTTTCTCAAAAGATATGTGTCCACAAGAAACTAATAACTTAAATACTTTGGGTTCAAACATCTCACACAATAAAAAAACAAACGAAAAAAATATCAAATACATAGAGCGGATACCGAGTACAAATTCAGTATCGAAAGTATATGAAATAGAAGCAAAATATATTTCCATACACAACTGCATATTGAGCATTGGGTTCTGTTGGAGAAAGCAAGTCTTATTGCCTTTTCAAATTCATTATCGTTCCCTCCATAAAAACCTTTGTTTCACACTAGTGTTGATTCCCCCATAGAAAACGTTTTCTCTTCCTCTTCAGAATAAGATGTTCGTCCGCATATTTAATGGTGATTTTGTTTCTTCGCTCCTCCAAAATATAGCGTTCATGGGCTAGTTTTGGATTGAGGGAATCATGTACGTTTGCTTCAATAGTTTCAGACCTTGAGCTATCACTATCGAAAATATTAGCCGGGAATAATGCACATTTGCTGTGTGTTTGGCGATTCCGCCTTATTTGTAGGCCAAGTAGCGACAATCCTTGAGCCGAATGCGGGTGGCAGTGACGAGGGGACCAGAGGAGGAGCCGCAAATTTTAGAAGCAGGTGGTCGCATGCTCTTATATGCCCATGCAACCCAAATCAATACAATTGAAACCACCACGACCAACATTCTGCAATTTACTCAAGTTTAATAATTGTTTTGATTTAAAAGAAATGAATCGGCTGACCTCCACATCGAATGGATGCTATCTTCGCGAATCGCAATACAACAAAACTTTTTTGATGAGGAATGGTGTGGTCTGGTCTATTTAATACATGATGGGCGAAAAAATCTTTGAATTGCGTGCATTGCAGTGACTTTGATTGTTTGGTTGAATGACCTAACCCTAAATAGTTCTGCGCTTATTATTTACAATTCACGGTCTATATTCAATCGTGCAAAACGTTCAAACTATTATTACAAGCCTACTAGCCGCGCACATGCAAACCTGACAGGATGCAGTCAGGTTTATGACATTGGTCCAACACCCCTCTTCTCTTGGATGAATTGGCTGTTTCTTTGGTTAAAGGCATTTCTTTCACACGGTTATTTGTATTATATGGCTCTATCTTATCTAAATTGTCTAGGGTTTACCTATTTGTGGGTTCAAACCCTCTAGTTAAGATCTGCCAAAAGATTTTCTTAGCTCCTACTTTCTATTAAAGCTTATTGTACTTTCGAGTCCCTTTGATCTGCTTTGGCCATTTGTGGATGTTAGGATAATTCCTTTTATTGATTGATTGCATGCTTCGTCTTTATTACTTCTAACCCCCTTTCAATTTGGTGTCTCTCTATTAACACCCTCTTTTATGGAATACTTTTAGTCATGTAAAATTTCCTCGGGGACTTGTCGCTTTAGAGGACATTTTCACTTCAGATGATCATCTAAAATATCATAAAGGAAAGTGTTATCCAATTCTACCCCTCAGGCGGAATTGAACAAACATGACGTTGCACACAAAGAAAATAGAGGGATTGATTCAGTCGTGGGAGCTTAGATTTTTGGATCGATTTGAGAAAGTTGAAGTTGTGAGGCATTGAGATTTGGAAGAATGCACGTTTGAAGAGGCATTTCGGAGTTTGAAATTTGGATTTTGGACATGGAAGCAATTGGGCTCGACAGATCAAAATTCAAAAACGGTGAGCTGAAAATGGCCTGAAGGACATCAATGTCCGAAGTCAGAAATTTAGACTTGAAACATTCAAGGTTTAGAGTTAGCAAGATGGTTGACCAAATGAATAGTGCTTCAGGCCTAAAAAGGAAAAGGTCTAAAATCGTGAAGGTCCAAAATTTGGACTTCGGGGTTTTGGATGTTTCATGTGCCCAAATGGATGAAAATTCCCAAAACCCTGAAACCAAATGTCTCAAAACCCTGAAACCCAAAGTCCCAAAACCTCGGAACCCGAAGTCCCAAAACCCTTAAACCTAAAGTCCCGAAACCCTAAAACCTGAAGTCATGAAACCCCAAAACCTGAAATCCTGAAATCCGAAGTCCCAAAACCTCAAAAATGAAAAGGTCCGAAACCTGAAGTCCGAATTTCAGACTTTTGGGTTTTCTCATTTCGTAACCTTCAACCCCTCAATTTGAAAAAATGACAACTCGAAGTCCGAAACATGAAGTCGAAATTTTGGTCTTCGAGGTTTCGAAGTTTCTGAGGTTTTGTTAAGTCAAGTGGATGAACAGTAACCCAAACTGTGAAATGGAAAGGACCAAAGTTCTGAATCCTGAAGGTCTAAAATTTTCGATTTCAGAGGTTGCAATGCAGGTTCGGAGTCCGAAAAAATAGATCCAACCACCTGTATTTATTGCATTACAGCACCCCTATCTTCAATTGGCCATAAATTTTGACTGGGAGCTCAGATTTGTACAAGATAGGACTTTTTGATAATCTCTCAAACTTCAAAATTTTAATGAGACTAAGTACTTCAAAATGAAGAAATAAATCTTGCAATTTTAGAGGAATGTTGCAGATTTCTCACCTACCTAAATGATGAAGTTATGGGCTTTCTTTCTTCTCCACCAAGGCAACGTACATGGAGGTATGGGTTTTTCTATGGCACCCATCATTGTTGCATGTGATTTTAATGCATTTTTGGGTGGTTGAAGCAATATTTTGAATTATTATCTCTCCCTTCTCTCATTCTTCTTATATATTGTAAGGAGTGGATCATTTAAAAAGGTTGGACACCTTGTATACATGCTCCTCCCTTCTTGTCTACAAGATATTTTGTGGAGATTCCAAACCTCCGTATTGGACATTGTAATGTAAAATAGTTGCTTTGGATCTCAATGTGGTGTATTGTATCAATTTCGGGAGTAATATAGTCAAACTTGTGGATGTTTCAAACCCTCTTCTATGTTGTATTGCAACTTTTTTTATCTTTCATTGCATGCAAATTATTGTGCACTATTGTGTTTTCATTACAATTTTCTAGTTGTGTTGTGTTTATCATACAAGTTGTTAACATCATTATTAGTGCATTGCCTTCCCTTAGAGTAGGTTTTAATTTTCATGCATTCTCTCTAACTTTGTATCCTTAGAAAAAAATTAGGTTAGGGTTAGATATGAAACTCTCTGCAATTTGGAGTAGTTGGCTCTAGGTTAAGATAGGAAGTCAACCTTCTCAGGAGGGTTATTCCGATTGTAAAGTCCCACACTTTTGGATAACTCCATGTTTGATGACTCACACTGAATGCCTCACCCTTTAAATTGTAAGAAATTAGGGGTGTTATGTTATCTCCATAATAGAAAGATCTCAAAACATCCTAATAACTATGAAGAAATTTAAGTTGATGACAAAAAGAAATTACATATTCGAAAGGTATGTTCCTTAGCTGAAAAATATTATTTTATCATTTTATGTAAAGAATTTAAAGATGTTTTTACTTTGAAATACCAAGATATTAAATTTTTAGATCCTATTTTGACACAACATACTATAGTATTATAGCCAAATTTGAAACATGTTAGGCAAAAACAAAGGGCTATTAACCCCATGATTAAGCCATTAATGACTAAAGAATTGTTAAAGTTAATTGAATCTAGAATTAATTTTCCCATCAACCACTCAAGTTGGGTTGATAACCTCGTGCCTATTTGAAAAAGGAATGGTCAAATTCAACTGTGTGTGGATTTTAGAGATCTTAATAAATCTTCATTAAAAGATCGTTAGCCGCTATCCAACATGGATCAATTTTTAAGAATGGTTTCAGGTTCAAATAGGTTGTCCTTATTAGAGAGTTACAGTGGGATAAAATAGGATTATTTGGCATGGAAAAGATATATATAAGATAACCTTCACCACGAAGTCAGGTACTGATGCCTACAAGAGAATGTATTTTGGTTTTTCTAATGTTAGTGCAACGTTTCAGCATGTAATGGATATGGCTTTTCATAGCCTCTTGAATAAATGCATATTAGTTTATTTAGATGATGTTATTATTTTTTCAAAGAATTGTGATGATCATCTTATGCATTTAAGGCATAATTTTCAGATTTATTGCCAGTTTGGAATCTCATTGAATCCCAAAAGTTCCATTTGTTCATTACACGAAGGTAAATTACGTGGACATATTGTTTCTAAGTTAGACTTAGCTATGCATCCTTTTAGAATTGATGCAAACTTGTAGCTATCCTTACCTCATCATAAGAAGGCATTACAAATTTTTCTTAAAAAATCAACTTTTTCAGAATATTTGTTCTAGATTTTGCAACATTAGTAAAGCCATTAACAACTATGCTGAAGAAAGGCTAAAATTTCTCTTGGACCAGCGAAGGCAGAAAAGGCTCTGAAGCCATTAAGCTGGCTATTTCACAAGCTCCTACATTAGAAAATCCCAAATTTGAAAAAGACTTCAAAATGTATGAACTTGCAGGAACTCAAACTATTTCAGCCATCTTAACTCAGCTTAATGATGAGAACATAGAATAACCCATTGTTTTCTTTGGGCAGATCTTACATGACTACGAGACAAGGTACACTTATCTTGAAAAACAGGTACTTATAGTAATTAGAAGACTAAAAAATTTCATGTACATCCTTTCCAATAATAGGAATCATGTTCTGGTTTCTCACCCAAGTATTAAAGTGTTCATGTTGAACAAGAAACTGAATGAGAAGTGAGTAGGCTGGATTACACAATTTATAGAGTACGATGTTAACATCGATGTTGCTAAAATGGTTCAAGGAAAAGGATTATGTGAACATTTAATTGTTGATATACAAAAACAACAGACTGCAGATCCATTACAACATGTTGCAGTTTCATATCAACAACCTGAAATTTTATTGCAGCCCCAAAATCAACAACCGGAACTCAATCCAGAGGTTTCAAGATCAATTTGGATGACTGAATTTATCAATTACTTGTAGCATGGTACTTATCTAGAAGGAATGGATATAAACAAATGAAATATTTCAGATTACAAGACATACCTTATGCATTTATAGATAGTACATTGCTCAAGAAAGATATTAATGGATTTTTTTTAGTGTTGTGCTGATTTTGATAAACAACAACAATTACTCTCTGAATTTCATGAAGGACCTACACGGGATCACTTTCAGCAATTACTACACCTCTTAAAATTATGAATATTTTTTACTGTTGGCCTAAAATATTTAATGACATTTTTGATTGGATAAATAAGTGTCAAAAATGTGCCTTCTTTGTTTGAAAAGAATGATTAGCTTGGTTTTCCTTCCAACCTATTTCATATGATCAGCCATTCATGAAGTGGGGTCTTGATTTCATTGGTATGATAAATCCTCCTTCATCATAAGGAAACAAGTGTATTTTGACTACCATAGATTATTTTACTCACTTGAATGAAGCAATGGATTTGAAAGAAGCCAATGAAACTTCAATCTTGTTATTATATGAATGTATAGTTTGCATATTTGGTGTTTCAGCCACTATAATTTCAAATAATGCGTTAGTTTTTCTTGGTGCAAAGGTAAATGATTGGGCTTTCTATTAGCTTAATTAATACATCCTATGCTGCATACGGTTAGTCCTTAACCGTCCCTACCTTATGTAACCGTTCTGTGGCTTTATATTCTTCTTGTCTGCTATTTTAAATACATTGAATAAATCTATTTGATCTCCTGCTATCATTAGTATTAGAGCTTCCACACATTCCTTGGCATGAAGAATTTTCTTAGATGTTTTCTTGAAACATGGTGGTTGATTTGGAGTTTGGCAGTACGCGGTTGAGTGGCTATTTTAAATATTTTTGACGCGCATTAAGACTACAGCAACCTGCAGCATTGGAACCTGGATACTATTAAATGTGGCTCTTTGGCATATTTGTTTGGAGTTATCTAGGACTTGTGGTGTGGCATTAATTCTTTATCCAATGACCAAAATTGAGCACGCAGGGAGGGCCTGCGTGGAAGTTTATCTAGTGATTAACGACCTGTGTATAGGAGACTTGCCTGAAGGATAAATCACAACTCCATTTCTACGTGGAAAGTTGACTGGACATGTCTTTGGAGAAGTGGATGTTAGTGTGCAGCGATCTGTCACTTTGTTGGAAGAAAAGAAAATGTTATTCTTTGTATTTTCCCTGAAAGCAAAAAAATGGCAGTATTTCTTTCTTGTGACAGAAGAATTGCATGATGATTTGAAGACCTTTTGATTGTTGGCGTTAGAACGTGTGGATGTGGTGTGCATTGTGACCAATTTTTTCTAGCATTTGGCTGCATATCTGAAGTAGAGAATAATCCTACATTGATCAAAATCCTAAAGTGACAAGTGTAGTGTGCAACACCCAACAATGCTACTCCAAAAATATTGCTATCCGATGCCCAAATCTTGAAAGGGAAAACTTTCACCACATGTAAAACAAAAATGTGGATGATTCTTCAATTTGAAGATCTTTGGGTGATCGTTTCTGGCATGAAAAGGATGATGCAAAAGCATTAATGTTTATCACTTTGAGCCTTTCTGATGTGGTTTAACCTCACATTCGGGAAGCAACCATTTCCTTTACGGCATGGGCTGTATTATGTACCATCTATGAAGCCAAGAATCTGATGACGATGCTGCATCTTTAGACAAAGCTTCACACAATGAGTATGCATGATGGAAAATCAGTCGAAGCCTTCTTGCAGTGTGCGAATGAGTTACGCGTAGAACTTTCTACTCTCGATGAACCGGTGGATGATAAGTTGCTAGTCCCAATCACCTTGCAAGATCTTCCTTCCTGGTTTTAGACACTGATCACCACATTGACCATCACTCAATAGGAGGTGAGTTTTGTCAAACTGGTGAATTATCTCCAACAGGAAGAATCCATTTAGAATGTTCAAGAAGCCTTCAAAGACAAGGCTCTCATCATGAGGAAAAAGTATAACAACAAGCCTCAGAAAGGGCAGTCAGCCCCCTAGAATCAGAAGTAACATCCATAGCAGCAACCTTCTCAACGGCCACCACATCGGCCACCCCCGAAGCAGCAGAACAACAAGGCAGATCGATGGTGCCACATTTGCTCCACAAATACGCACAAGATGTGAACTATTATTTCAACGTTTGTAAGCATGGCAACTCTGGAAAAGAGATCACTTCTAGCCAAGGATATTCCAAGAAATCCCAATGACGTGCTCGTAATCAGAGGCAGAAGGGTCATATTTTTGCTCAACAGGATGCCTCCTCCGATGAAGAGGTTCCAAACACATCTCATCTAGACATTGTCCTAGTCTCAAAGACTTCACAGCCATCAGAAAGTGTCTAGTTGATTGATTTAGGTGCCAACAAACGCAAGACTGGCAATAAGAAGTTGTTCCTTACCCTGAGTGACCGGCCCACTGGAGATCGGATCACCATCACAAATAATCAGGAGTATATTGTGGTGGGAATTGGTGATGTCATCATTCCTCTTGGGACACAAAGATGTACACTCACAAAGGTGCTATATGTTCCAGGTTTGACCTCAAATCTCTTCTTTGTGAGTCAGCTTCTTAATCATCAAATACAGGTTGAATTCTTTGTTCAGAAAGGGGTGAAGTCCTACATCATTTCCTAGGGAGACTCAGTTATTGCTTGAGCATTTATGAAGGGCCATCTATTTAAACTAGATGCGGTCACTTCATCTAACATTTCTCTCTCTACTTCAATGGCAGAGTCCAATACACTATGGCACTTTCGATATGTTCATTGTTTTGTTGGGGCTCTCAATCAGCTCAGTGCCAAGGAAATGGTAAGAGGGCTTCCTCTTATCTCCCATTCCTTACCTGTTTTCTTGGGATGTCTTATGGGAAAAAAACATAGAGGTCCATTCAAATAGAGCTCTTATCATTCTATGGAGCATCTTCACATTGTAAAAACTAATCTATACAGACCCCTACCAACTAGCTTCCAAGGTTTTGAATACTTCCAGCTTATCATTGATGATTACTCACGAAAAATGTGGGTATATTTCCTTCGAAAGAAGAGTGAGGCATTTTCCAATTTCCAAACCTTTTACCAGCAAGCCACCAAGAAGTCTGGGAAGCCTCTCATTCTCCTTCGCTCAGATCGAGGGGGGAAATTTGTATTGAACAAGTTCTTAGCATACCTAAAGCATCATGGCATTCAACAACATTTGACTGCACCCTACATGCCCCAATAGGAATATCATGGAGATGGCTTGTTGTATGCTCTCCACCACCAACTTGGAGGATCAGTTTTGGGCAGAAGTAGTCCAGACATCAGTGTATCTACTCAGTCGGGCACCCACGAAGATCTTGTAAAACAAGACACCGGAAGAGGTATGGACTGGTAGTAAAGTTTCTATCTATCATTTGATAGTTTTTGGTTGTACTGCATATATGCATGTTTTAGATAATAAAAGGAAGAAGATCGATCAAAAGACACTGCCATGTCTTTCCTTGGGGTATAGTACTACCTCAAAGGCATATCATCTCATGGATCTTGAGACAAATAAAATCTATGAGAGTCGAGATGTGGTGTGTGATGAGTCATCCTTTGACTCCCTGCCACACAATGGAGATCTAGTACCGACCACGTCACATAGATTGCTCACACATCTAGATGATGCACACGATGATTCTTCTCAAAGAGAAGAAGAGCTGAGTGGAGACTTATTCATTGATCTAGGCACACTGGAAAACACATCTTCACATCAACAGTAGTAGCACCAATTTCTGAAATGGGTCCATAATACTATTGGGGATGCACACCTGAACTCACTTCGAGGTACTTCTATGGGAGTCAAAACATGAAGTCAATCCAAACATGAGGTCAATTTTGTACTCATTAGTTCAGTTGTTGATAGCACTGAACCTGAAATTGTGCGTAAGGCATTAGACCAACCACAGTGGAAACAGGCTATGAATGTTGAATATGATTCCCTACTTCAGAATCGGACGTAGGAACTTATCGATCTGCCTCCAGGTAAGTAATCCACTAGATGTAAATAGATTTTTAAAACAAAATATAAGGCATATGGTTCAATCGAAAAACAAAAAGCACAACTTGTTGCAAAGGGTTATGCTCAGCAAGAAGGAATTGACTATGACGAGACCCTTGCACCCACTGCAAAGATCAAAACCATCAGAGTTGTCTATGTACTCGCAGCACAAAATGGATGGAAACTTCAACAAATGGATGTTAAGAGTTCTTTTCTAAATGCTGATATCAAATAAGAAGTATACATGGCCCAACCTGAAGGGTTTGTAGATGAGCATCAACCACACAAGGTATGTTGTCTGAAAAAGTCACTTTATAGACTCAAACAAGCACCTAGGGCATGGTATATAAAAATTGATGATCACCTATTTCAACATGGATTCACTCATAGCCCCTCAGATACAAATTTGTATATCAAGAAGGTAGGAACAAAGATTTTTATTCTATTTTTTTACGTAGATGATCTTGTGATCACAGGAAGTTCTGACAATCTTGTGGATGATGTAAAGAATGATATGAAGAAATCCTTTGACATGACCAATTTGGGGCTACTTCACTTCTGTCTTGGCTTAGAGATATGGCAGAAGAAGAATCATATCTTCGTCTCCCAGATGAAATATGCCAAGACACTCCTGGAGAAGTATGGAATGTCAAATTGTAAACCAATGTCCACACCTATGGAAAAAGGTTTGCAATTATCTAGATTCCAGGATTCACCACAGGTAAATGGTAGTCACTATAGGCAGCTTGTGGGGAGTCTCATTTACTTGACTTATACCAGGCCAGATCTTTTCTTTGTAGCGAGAAATCTCATGATATTTATGTAGGAGCCGAAGAAATTTCATTGGATAGCAAGAAAGCATGTGTTGAGATACGTCTGAGGTATAGTTGACTTTGGTTTAGAGTATCAGAAGAACACTCAGTTCTTCTTACATGGATATACAAACTCAGACTATGCAGGATTCATTGATGATAGGAAATCCACTTCAAGGTATGTTTTTCATCTCGGATCTAGACCTATCTCGTGGATTAGCAAGAAGAAAATTGTTGTTTCTCTCTCATCCACTGAGGCTAAATGCCGCACCACACGAGGAGCTATGTGCAAAGTGATTTGGTTACGTCGCATTCTTACAAATATAGGGATTCCTGAAGAGAAACCTCCCATCATTCACTGTGACAATCAAGGTGTGTTGAAGCTTGTGAAGATTCTTGTTTTTCATGAACAAATAAAGCATATTGAGGTCGAATGTCACTACATTCGTAAACCGGTCTTGAACTACCAAATTCAACTCCAGTACTACCCTACAAATTTTTAGGTTACAGATGTTCTCACTAAGCCTCTCGGAAAGGTGAAGTTTTATTTTTCTAGGAGGTACATATGTAGGAACAATGTATTAAGGGGGGGAATGTTAGCTTAATTAATACATCCTACGTTGCATACGGTTACTCCTTAACCATCTATGCCTTGTGTAACCGTTCTGTGGCTTTATATTCTTCTTGTCCACTGTTTTGAATACATTGAATAAATCTATTTGATCTCCTGCTATCACTATCAAGCATGGTATTTAATTGAGTACATATATTATTAACCGCATGGTAACGTATTAGATGAAAGTAATAAAAAAATTTTTCTAAATATTATCGTAAGAACACTCAAAGACAACCAAAGAGCTTGGTATATAATGTTAAATTTAGCACTTTAGGATGATAGACCGAAGCCTAAAAGAACAGTTGACAACTCAAATTACAAGCTTGTTTATGGACGTGAGGCAAGAATTCCTATTTTAATTGAGCTAGCCACATTGGATTTATTACATCATATTGAATTACTTGAGAATGAACTAATGTAGGTTTGTTATGCAAAACTTATGGAAGTGCAAGATCTAAGAGATCAAGCTCACTTGAACATGGAGAAGAATTAAAAAAAAAAAGCATGTTTGATCAAATTTTAAGTTCAAAATTTTTAATAAAGGAGATATTGTATTGAAATGGGATGCTAACAGAGAAAATCCTAGAAACAACACAAAGTTCGATACAATTTGGAGTGGTCCTTACATGATTTAAGCTTGCAAAGAGCACAATGCATTTTAGCTTTTAAATCTAAATGTAGAGGAACTTCCCATTCCTGTGAATGGTGTGTTTCTCAAACATTGTTATTGAAAATCTTACAGTGCTGATTAGAGTAGGTTAGATTAGGTTTTCCCTTCAATAAGTGCATTTTGTGCACACCTTCAATGTTTTCAATTTAAATCATGCACATGATATGGTTTACCAGATCTTTTCCCATTTTTTAGTTTTTTGTTTAGAAAGGTCATTTTTTAGAAAGGGATAGATTCTTGGTTATATGCTTTGACTCCATGCCCAATGGACAACAACAAGGTGCTGGTCTTAAAGCTAGCATGCAACTTTCCCCGTAGGATCACCAGAAATGTTAACAATTTTACATTCGCACAAAATGGGAAACTTGAAACTTAGTTTCAGACTAGAGGAATTGATTTGATGGACCTAACTAAGGGGAAGACATCCAATTTCTTAAAGGGTTTAAGTTGTAGTAAGTGAATTAGTAAAGTAAAATTTAGCTATGTTTGTTGTTGTAGAATGCAACACCTCATGTATGTTTCCTTTCCATGTTCATCTTCATTAAAGATGCAAAAAAACTTTGAAGAACTAACGCACAACCTATATAAAGGTAGGAAAAATTACAAACCTAAGGAGTTGCACTCCCAAACAACAAACATAGTTTTTGTTTGCATGGTTAAAGGTACATGATCATTTACAGGTACATTAGTTTCTTGTTATTTCTTTATGTTTGAATGAGATTAATTATGTTTTGATTTTTTTAGTTCATTCCACAATTATAATTTACAATAATCAAATGCAAAAGGAAATAAACAACTCAATTACATAATTTAATTAATTTATTCATAAAGAGATACAAAGTCATTTTTCACACAAAATTCGTGGGATATAAATTATGACTATTGAAGTATAAGATGCATTTACAAAAATCTAAAAGAAAAATAATATAAACAAAACCCATCATTTCCTTTGGGTCTTCTCTTTCTCTTCATCTAGTTTCATTTTATTCATCCTCTTCTCCTGCATCATCCCGTTGCATTATTGAACCTGAAAAGAAAATAAGAGAATGTTGTCTGATTTGAGCTCGGGGTTTAATCTGTATACTTGTGCTAATTGTTTTATGTAAATGAATCAATTGAAGTCAACAAACATAAGGCATATTAGAAGAACTAGACACAAAATCAAGAATACTACTATCTTACAAAAGCACATGTGATCCTCAAAACCATAAAAGAAAAGGAAGAAAAAAATTCACTATGGAATAAAAAAGAGGATGAAAGCTTATTTATGTTATAACTATTTGCTTAAGTGTAAAGTTACAGTTTATAAAATAATCATTCAAAATAAACATCTAAACAAGGAAGTACACTTCACGAAGAGTAGGGTACAACTTTGTTCAACATAGTTGGATCAAAGAAGAGATTTAATATAAATGTTGCAGCCATGCAAGCAAAAGAGACCATTTTTTTATCAAATTGTAGTCAAGTATAAAGTACAAATTGCATAATACATGTCACAAAGATACGATCTGACTAATAAAAGAACAAACTATATTATGCAATAAACATCAACCAAGAAAAATGGAGCTGTAATCCTAATGTGATTTGGATAACTTCTCAAGCAACGCCAAGTTGAAACAAAAATACAAGTATCTAGAAAGGTTATGGTAATATCAGAGCTTCAATGCAATCATTGTATTATATACACTCATCTATAAGATGAAATGTTTGAATAACTATGCTACAAGAATAAGGAGCTTATTCAAAGTCACAAGAGCTACAAATACAAATTCAATAAATCTAGAACAACCAAGAGCAATGATTGATCTTTGTGTTCTCACTTCAAGTTATGAAGAATAAGTACATTTACATACTTCATGAAGAATGAAAATGAATGCTTCGTTAGTTTCCAAGACAAATGACACAATTTTCAGTTACATCTCTTTTCTAAGAGCAACAAATTAAAGGTGAAATATAAAAGAATTGAAGGAAGTAACAGTTTCAAATTATATAGTCACCTTATGCCTAAATAAGTAAATCATACTTCCAATAATTTGTAGAGATTCGTCATAAAATTACAATTATAACAAGAATGCAAAGCTTCAAGCATACATTTATAGACAAAGTGGAGAAAATGAATTTATAAGGTTTAGAAATTTTACCATCATGGACCAAACAAAAATAATACATGAAATCTCATTTGAATAGTGTATTCATAGCAGTTACCAGTTGAATATCTTTACAAGTGCTAAAAAGTGATATTAAATATTAGACAATGAGCTTCAGATCTTTAGCTACATCATTGAAATAATCAAGAGAATATTTTGGAGAACTTTATCTCAAATAAAATTTTACAAGCATGTATTAAAAAAATGAGAACAAAAAGCAGAGCTCTAACAACCAAGAAATGATTATGTTAAAAGTAGAAAACAACCCTGTTTAGTTAGATGGATACTTAGGAATAAGATTTAGTTATAACCACGAAAAGTTGAGCCAGGTCTACCTAGTGTTAAGCTCAACATTGAAGCTCTTTTCTAGTTAAGGAAGAGATACCTAAATCTAATGTTGCAACTCTACATTATAAACTTGAATGGACTAAGGGAAATTATAGTAAGAAAGGAGCATTAAAATCATGTAATGATCTTATTAACAATCTACAATGATTAAGATACAACCATATGAATTTGTTCTAGGAATCACAACCATCAAAATAATTTTTCCAGTTTTCAAAAACAGTATTAGATGGAACAAATTTTAAAGAAATGAAGAAATCAGGAAACTAATGAGTTTAAATCAATGAAGTAATCAGGCATCAGATGATCTAACAAGGAATAGTTTGCAAGGTTTCAAATATACACGTGAAGTACAAGTACAACTATTAGAAAAACTTAACCTTTTACTAACGAGCTATTAGATTTGAGCTAAAGGTAAAAAGGAGTCTATACATTATAGTGAATGTAATAAAATACAACTCACCCAACAATAAAGGCATTATCAAACCATAATGCAACACTCAGCTTGCATTCAAGTAAAGAAGTGTAGTGCCCGACCAAATATAAAATAATATTTATATATAAAAAGGAGCTTAGTGCATTGACTGTGAGTTGGGGGGGGACAAGTGTGATCTGTAATTTTTTTCAAGGCACGTTACCCTATAAAATTATTGCTTGGCGTGTTGGTTAAATCCTTCCTCATGCTTAAATGTGGTTGATACTGTGGGAGTGGGTGGAGTGCTGGCCACCTACAATCCTTTTTTTAATTAAATGAAACCTGCTCTTGGCATGTCTTGTCGAAAGGAAACCCGAAAAGAACATGGGACGTGTGGACTACATCACTGCAGGTTTTGGAAAATTGGGTTTTTATTGGAAAGGCTTGGAAACTTCATGCAAATGCACTTGTGGTGTATAGCCTCCTTTCCTTTCCGCATTTCCCCAGCATGTATCAAAATGTGATCTTGGAACAGGTGGATGTCGATAATGGCATAAAAGATAGAGGAACTTATCAGATGTTGTAATTGCAGAGACTCCGGTAGACGTGTATGCAGGTTGGAGCTCCTGTAGTAGCCATCCCAAAAATAGTTCACTTTTTCTAGCATATTCCCCTCTTAGGCCAAAATAAGAGCTTAGAATCAAGGTTCACATGCACATCAATGATTTTAGGGAGGGATTTAGTTTTCCAATGTTATTTTTACACGTGCTTGGCAGGTGTGTGGGAGGTCCAGCCGACATGAGAAAAGGTTGGGCAAGGCGCATCAGGGAGAGGAGGTCACAAGGGAGACATTCCAGCCATGTAATATTATTTCTTTTTTTTTTATTAGCATGTGTCCATGCAGGTTCAGTGGATGAGGGCTTTAAATAGTGTAATGGTTGCGGTGTGTCTTTGAATCAGACAAAAAAAAATAGATATGCGTTGTCATGTTATCTATTTTGAGGAAACTCTAAACTCTTAACATCAACATACCAGTCAAACCTTAGGTGACTTTGTGGGTTTTTTTTTAGGTGCTTAAAGAGCATATAAAATATTGAGTCACTATTTATGATAATTCTCCTTTTGAGTTGGATGATCAAATGTTGCAGTTTAAGTTCTCACATCAAACATCTGTGTAGAAGTGGGCATTTGGGTTTCCATATGGAATCTGCAAAGAGCATACAATTTGGAGGAAGATTTTAGACTCTATAGGCTCATGTTTAGAAGGGGTTTTATGGCCAACATTATCTGTCAGGCTGTGATCATTAAAGAGAATGAAAAAATCATTTCATGGAATGGGTATCGAATCTTTCTAGTGAATGCATAAGGGTGAAACTGAGGACACGTGTAAACTTCTTGACGAAATGTCCTTTACCAATTCAAAACAGAATCCCACAATTTTGATCAGAACTGTTCCTCCAGGCATGGTTCATCTTCCTTCATCTCTCATAATTTCTATTATTTAGTTCTCTTTTGCAATGGATTAAAATATTAAACCAAAGGGTTTTTTTGTGCACATTTGATTATATTAAATAAATTTGTTTTAAAACAATTAAATGTTATAATGTAACTTACAAGACCTATTATTCCTTTGTAAATAATGAACTTAAACCCTCACTTCAAGATGATATAGCAACATCCCAAACAAACTAGTTTACTATAGTACCTCTTATATTGAAAAGTTGAAAGTTGACTTCCCGGTAAATATCTTGACCATTCCTTTGTTTAAATAGATAATTTATTGTTTTGGAGACACGTTAAGTAACATTCCTAACCCCAGAAAGGAGATGTTAATTTTCCTAAGAGTACCTTGTTATCTGAGGTGTCACTTTAATCTTTTGATTGACCTTAAATGAACATTTGTGACCTTTATGACACCCTTATAGGAGTCTTGTTACACTGTTTTGCAGTTTTAGGAAGCTACTAAATCTTAAATTTTGGCTTTCGTTTTGAACCACTATTTAAAACCTGGATAGAGAAATTATTATCCGTATTCACAAACCTCTAGTGTGTTTACTTGACAATTGCATGGAACATTCAATTTAGGGAAAAACACTTTTTTGTATGGTTTGGAAAAGCCTTTTTGTAGGCCTCTGATCATAGTTTGACTAGGTCAAGCTGGACCAATTAGGATCAGTGGCTTCAGAAATCATGTCACCATTTGAAAACAATTTTCTAGTTCAAAGTTCCGTTGACTCTGATGAATTAACCATAAACGGCGAAATGTGTAGGAAATTTATCATGGTGCGTACATCCATCAAACGTTATTTTTGGATGTGGTTTACTGAGCCCTTGAGCTAACTTTTAAGCATTTACAATTAGGCGCATTATAACCGATGGCCCCAGAAAACCAGCCACCAATCATAAATTGTTCGCTAATTCTGAATTCCGTCAGCTGCTATGAACTCTTGGTGTATAATTGGACATGTATAAATTTAACTTTGGTGTGTTTTCTTATCCGAAGACAATGTTTGAAACTGGATTCATATCCTCTGAGCATGATTTGAACGTTTTTTGTAGCTAGCAAGAAAATGTAAAAAGAAAGTTATAGGACCCTTGTCAGGTTGCCAAACCACCATGGAAACTTTTCACACATGTAAGTAACTGTTTGAAAACTCTATAGTGTATCTTGTTGTGTGAAATATAGCTTTTGAGAAAATGGTTTTTCTCTCTATTCCATTCTCTTTCTCTCTCCTTGGTTACGAAATGAAATGAAATGATTACATGTTTCTAAACCTTTTATTTTGAATGTAATTTATAATTATTATTACATGTAAATGAGAAAATAAAAACATTAATTATGTTAGATTATGGTGGATGCCATGCCATTGCTTTATCGCTGATTTCGTAGGATGCAAGAAAGATGGTGAAAAGACGATGTGTAATTCATTATTTATTATTAAAAAATTTATAGGTCATTGTCAAATGAATATATGTGTAATGTAGTCTCCTACTACATAAATGCTATATTTGAAATTTGCTAATATGTATGGCATGCTAGTTTTAGGGATACCTTAGGAAATGCGAACTTAATCACACGTTCAATTTGATTCATAGTTACGTATAGTAAAAGGGTTTGTTATATATAGTAAAGAATTTGAAGTTAATATATTGTAGTGCATTTTAAGTGTTCAATAAATGATTAATTAATTATTGTGTTGTATTCTTACCTTGTTAATGTAATAAAAAGATTTAATTGAAACACTCAACCCTAGTATAAGACCTGTGCATAACATGTCTTCATGTGTGATCCTTCTTACCATATTCGAGACTGAAACCGTAGAATGAATTAAAAATTTTGTCCTTGATGGAACCTCCTAGCTTAGGTAAATAAGACCCCTATTTGGTGTTATCATTTTATTTGATATGTTTATTGACATCGTCATAAACCCGACAGATAGGAGCGACGTAGTCACAATTTATCTTGAGTAAGTATATCTAACTCTTCCTTCGTATCCTAGTGGACTACCTTGTCTTCCGAAGATATATTTAGAATTACATTTATACATCGAATGAATTGCTTGTGGGATCTAGATGACAACATGGAGCTATTGAAATAGTGGTATTATCACTTGAAATTATGTTAATGACCTCTTTAGATCCTCTTAGCTAAATGTCTTACCTTTGGCTAGTGACAATATAGTTCCCTGAAATTTTGCAGAGGGTTTATCGGGTGAATATGTTTTGGAACCTTAATCTAATCTTTAATAGGGTGTAAATCCTTGTGTGAAAGTTGGAATTAAACTAAACCTTAGTTGTTTTGGAGGTTAACTTGTGGGTAGAAAATTATAAGTAAATCTTTGTAAATTAAATTGATTTTAAAGTTTATGACATTATAGAACCCAAGAAAATGAAATATTTTCCCATAATCCCTTGTTATGCCCTTTTATGACATTAAGAATAAACAAAAATTCACATGCAGAATCGTGAAATGTAGAAATCAGTTGTGGTTCTTGTATAGTTTATAATTCTTCCAATCATGTACCTCTTCAAGATGTTAGTCAAATACTTTTGTAACTCCTTTTGTTATAGTAATATGCTAATAATGAGACCATAGTGCGATGTAAGAGTAAATCATATAAGATTAAAAAAAGATTTGAGGTTAGGAATAATGTCACTCTTGGAGTCCTTATTATTTAATTAAAAAATTTCATGTGTTACAAAGAGTATGAATTGCCTTTGTGTGATCAAACTTCGAGAAAACTAAAGATATATATATTAATCTAGATGTAATTCAACAAGTTATTGAACTATAATACCAATGGTATGGAAATAAATTTACCGCGATCGAATAATGTTTTGGGAAAAAGCTATCTTGAATCTTAGTCTCCCTTAATCGTAAGATTTCATCTTGACATCACGTTAGATTCACTTGTGTAGCAAGGGTAAATTTTAAACATTGAATAAGTGTTTAGAAAACATAATCTTAACATAGTAATGAGAGAATTAGGATCCTTGTATGCAATTTTAAATATGGAAAAAAATATATGTAATTTATGGAGAGTGTCATAAGGGATAAAGAGAAAAATTAAATGGTCAAAAAATAAGTGGAATGTGAAATGAATTTTATGAATCTTTAGGTGGAAAAAGGGAGAAAATTATACTTACATAATAATGTTATTGGAATTTTAATCGTAACCTAGATGTAACCATGGTAATGATGTTTGTGGGTTGTCAATCCTTAAGTCCCTTTTCTTGTGGCTGAGTTATAGCTAGCATTTGATTCATTGGAGAAAACGTGTCATTGAAAGGTATATGGTGTTGTTGTGTGTCTATGTGAGTTTATGACTTATGTAAGTTTCTTGTGCTTTGTTGAATTTTCTTTACTTGGAGCTCTTGTGCCATTGTGCTGTGAGCAATGTAAGTCAAAAAAATATTATTCTGGTATTTTTACTGTTGTATTTTTGTGTGAAAAATGTGTGCATTACACTTGGTATCAGAGTGGAGGTTCATGCTCTCAAACCTCTGCGGCAGATTAAAGTTGTGATGGTGTTGGATGATGGTGGTGGATATTAGAAGAGTAATGTGATATATGTGTGATGCGAACTATATCGTAATTGTGAAATTGTGAATGCACATGATGTGATTGTGATGAGAGTATTCTCTCTCCTTTTCAAGGATTATATGAAGAGTTCTGGTGTGATGTAATACCTTATTTTGTGTGACAAAAGAACGTTATTGTGGATTGTGAAGTGTTGGAGCATTTTTTTTCATTATGTGATATGTACGTGTAATATTTATGCATTGCATGAGAAAATTGGTGTAAAACAAATTAGATTTTATCGTGATGTCATCCCTAGATTGTGATGAATCATGTGCATCACCATGTTGTATTATAATTGACTATATGTTGTAAACATAAACATTGTGTTCCTCATATGTATAATTCTTGTAATATGTGATGGTTCATGTCGTGAGTTAGGGGCATATGGTGAGCGTATGATCCCTATTGTATAGTGATTTCACTTTGCATGCAGGATGTGGTAGTGTGATGTATCGTAACCTGTGAAGGTAATGATTGTGTTTTACCCTATATATATGCCATGCGTAAGATGCTATGGTTAAATTGTGTGAATCATCATTTTGTTAGTGATGTAGTTATGTGTTATGTTGTGGACCCTACACTAACCGACCCTAAGGGAAATCATTAAAAGGTGTATGTTTGGAGTGAGGAAATGTGTTTCATTGACCAGTAACTCAAGCTGATTATGAGATAGGAAGTGGAGCCTCACACAAGATGAAAACCCACTTTTGTTTGTTTGGTATGTGTGGCACTTGCTCAACGGGTGTCATGCATATTGTGTTTTGCGGAAACCTTAGGGTCAGTAGATGGAGACTTGTACTCCTTTCTCTCTCCTCATATGGTTATTGTATGGATTCAACCTATGTGATTTTCACTATGTTGACCCTTGTCGAAGTGGTGGTGGGATGATTCAAATAGAGATGATGATAGTTGTATTATTTTATGAGTTGAGGCTCAATGTCCCGAGTGCCAACAATTCGTTGAGTACCCCCTGGTGGCCATATAAGGCCATGCAGTTATTGTAATGTGTTATTTTTATACACGTATTTAATTCATAGGTTAAAAAATTTTCCTTTTCTTGCTAGAACCAGAAATTTTATAGCCTAGCCCAAGGCTTGGTATTTTTGCCACTTGGCATTTGAAGTGGATTGTTATGTTGGTTCTAATGTCGTAATGTTTTGGAATAGGGTCATGGCATTCACCATGGAGTGGTGAAACCTATTGTCCCACTTCGTAGGATGGGGGTACACCCCAAGGAGTTACAAATAACTAGCTGGTTGTTAAACCACGTGTTATTATGTCACTTGGGTTAGGGGTGTCTGGACTCTATGTGCCTAGGGGCATAGGGTGACTGAACTCTTTTGCGGGAGGCATAAGAGATTCATGTGGGTGTGCTTGATGCTTTGGTAGGTATATGGATTTTCCCTATGATTCTTAGAAGGTATATGTATTTTTTTTGTGATGCTTACGAGCTATATGGAGTTGTTGTATGATTCTTGGGAGGTATATGTATTTGTTTGTGATGCTTTAGGAGGTATATGGAGTTGTTCTGTGATTCTTGGGAGGTATATGTATTTGTTTGTGATGCTTTGGGAGGTATATGGAGTTTTTTTGTGATGATTTAGTAGGTTTATGATATTGGAATTATGGTTTATGTGTACTCTTATGAGTGTGGGTTATGTATTGTGATGTTGATTTAAACTTGACCCTTTATAACTACAATTATAGTTTGATTTACGTGAAGTCTTTTTATGTGCATTGTTGGGAATTCCACATTGTTATAGTATGCTTATGTTATGAGTGCATTTGTGTTAGGAGCATGTGTGAAAATTAATGTGTTGTGAGGTCTATGTATGTTCTTTATGTGGTTCAGTTGAGTTCTTATGATAGGATATAGTCATGTAAGTATGTGAAATTATGTCTTGTGTTTATCCCTAATGTGGTAATGTGATGAAAGTTCTATTGGGCACCTACGAACATAAGAAAACTAAAATTTTAAACAATGAAATACTAAGAGTTGAGATTAATAAATACTTTAAAGGAAAGGACTAAATAATAAAGAAAAATAGAACTTTCAATCTTCACAAAACATTAAAATTTAAGATATTTCCAAATTTAGTTACTTCCTTGTGGATGTGTTGTACCGAAAAGTTGTGTTGTTAAACAACATGTGTCATTATTGAATTCCTTACATATGTATCCTTATAGCTTCGGTGTAGTGTCGCATCAAGGATGATGGTCTTTAAAGGGGAGGGAAATGTAGTGCCCGACCAAATAAAAAATAATATTTATATATAGAAAGGAGCTTAGTGCATTGGATGTGAGTGGGGGGGGGACAATGTGTGATCTATAATTTTTTTAAAGGCACGTTACCCTATAAAATTATTGCTTGGCGTGTTGGTTAAAGTCTTCCTCATGCTTAAATGAGGTTGGTATTGTGGGAGTGGCTGGAGTGTTGGCCACCTACAATCCTTTTTTTTAATTAAATGAATCCTGATCTTGGCATGTATTGTCAAAAGGAAACCCCAAAAGAACATGTGCCGCGTGGATTGAATCACTATAGGTTTTGGAAAATTGGGTTCTTATTGGAAAGGATTGGAAACTTCATGCAAATGCACTTGTGTTGTATAGCCTCCTTCCCTTTCTGCATTTCCCCAGCATGTATCAAAATGCAATCTTAGAAAAGGTGGACGTCCATCATGGCATACAAGATAGAGGAACTTGTTAGATATTGCAATTGCAGAGACTCCGGTGGACGTGTATGCATAGTGGAGCTCCTGTAGTAGGGTCCCAAAAACAGTTCACTTTTTCAAGCATATTCCCTCTTAGGCCAAAATACGAGCTTAGAATAAAGGTTCGCATGCCCATCAATGATTTTATGGATGAATTAAGTTGCCGGATGTTATTTTTGCTAGTGCTTGGCAGGTGTGTGGGAGGTCCACTAGGCATGAGAAGAGGTTGGGCAAGGTGCATCAGGGAGAGGCAGTCTCAAGGGAGATGTTCCTGCCATGTAATGTTATATCTTATTTTTTATTAGCATGTGGCCATGCAGGTTCAGCGGATGAGGGCTTTAAATAGTTGAATGGTTGTGGTGTGTCATTGAATCAAACAAAAAAAATAGATATGTGCGGTCATGTCAGCTATCTTGAGGAAACTCTAAAATCTTAACATCAACATACTAGTCAAACCTTAGGTGACTTTGTGGGTTTATTTTATAGGTGCTTAAAGAGCATATAAAATATCAAGTCACTATTTATGACAACTCTCCTTTCGAGTTGTATGATCAAATGTTGCAGTTCAAGTTCTCTTATCAAACATCTGTGTAGAAGTGCGAATTTGGGTTGCCATATGAAATCTGAAAAGAGCATACAAGTTCATTGATTTAATGAAAGAATCAGTCCTTGAGGATTATATTTTGACAAATATTACTCTTTTGGATGGTTATTGTAAAATGGGGAAGTTGGAGGAAGATTTTAGACTCTATAGGCTCATGTTGAGGAGGGGTTTTATGGCCAACATTATTTTTCAGGCTGCGATCATTAAAGAGAAAGGTAAAATCATTTCGTAGAATGGGTATCGAATCTTTCTAGTGAATGCATAATGGTGGAATTGAGGACACGTGTAAACTGCTTGATGAAATGTCCTTTAGAGATTCAAAAAAGAATCCCGTAATTTCAATCAAATATGTTCCTCCAGGCATGGTTCATCTTCACTCATATATCATAATTTCTATTATTTGGTTATGTTTTGCAATGGATTAAAATTTTAAACCAAAGGGGTTTTTTTGTGTACATTTGAGTATATTAAATAAATTGGTTATAAAACAATAAAACGTTATAATGTAACTTACAAGACCTATTATTCCTTGGTAAACAATGAACTTAAACCCTCACTTCCAGATGATCTAGCAATGTCCCAACCAAACTAGTTTGCTACAATACCCCTTATATTGAAAAGTATAAAGTTGACTTCCCGGTAAATATCTTGACCATTCCTTTGTTTAAATAGATAATTTATGTTTTTGGAGACACATTAAGTAACATTTGTAACTTCGGAAAGGAGATGTTAATTTTTGTAAGAGTACCTTGTTATGTTAGGTGTCACTTTAATCTTTGGATTGACCCTGAATGAACATTTGTGACCTTTATCACACCCTTATAGGATTCATGTTACATTGTTTTGCAGTTGTAGGAAGCTGCTAAATCTAAAAAGTTGGCTTTCATTTTTAACCGCCATTTGAAACTTGGATAGAGAAATTATTATCCGTATTCACATACCTCTAGTGTGTTTACTTAACAATTACATGAAACATTCAGTTTAGGGGAAAAAAAAAATTTATAGTTTGGAAAATCCTTTTTGTAGGGCTCTGATAGCAGTTTTACTAGGTCAAGCTGGACCAATTAGGATCTGTGGCTTCAGAAATCATTTTTTCGTTTGGAAACAATTTTCTACTTTAGAGTTCTATCCACTCTGATGAATTAACCATAAATGGGGGAACATGTAGGAATTTTATCGTTGCTCATACATCCATCAAACATTAGTTTTGGATGTCGTTTACTGAGCCCTTGAGCTAACTTTTAAGTATTTGTAACTAGGCCAATTATGACCGATGGCCCTAGAAAACCAGCCGTCAATCGTAAATCGTTCGCTAATTCTGAATTCCATCAGTTCCTATGAACTCTTGGTATATAATTTGACATTTATAAATTCAACCGTGGTGTGTTTGCTCATCAGAAGCCAACGTTTGAAAGTTGATTCGTATCCTCCAAGCATGATTTGAACTGTTTTGTAGCTAGTAAGAAAATGTAAAAAGAAAGTTGTAGGACCCTTGTCAGGTTACCAAACCATCATGGAAACTTTTGACACATGTAAGTAACTGTTTGAAAACTCTATAGTGTATCTTGTTGTGTGAAATAGAAATTTTGACAAAATGGTGTTTCTCTCTCTTCCATTCTCTTTCTCTCTCCTTGGTTACGAAATGAAATGAAATGATTACATGTTTCTAAACCTTTTTTTTCGAATGTAATTTATAATTATTCTTACATGTAAATAATAACATAAAGACATTAATTATGTTAGATTAGGGTGGATGCAATGCCAGCAATTTATCATTGATTTCATGTTCACAAGGTTTTACATGAGATAGGTCTAGATCGGAGATGAAAAACATACCCTGAAGTGGATTTCCTATCATTAACGGATCCTCCATAGTCCAAGTCTGTATATCCCTGTAAGAAGAACAGAGTGTTCTTCTGATACTCTAGACCAAAGTCAACTATACCTCAGACATATCTCAACACATGCTTTTCTGCTATCCAATGACATTTCTTCAGCTCCTGCATAAATATGGTGAGATAGCTCACTGCAAAGCATAAATCTAGCATAGTATAAGTCAAGTAAATGAGACTCCCCACAAGCTGCTTGTAGTGAGTGCCATCTACCTGCAGTGAATCCTGGAATCTAGATAATTGCAAAACTCTTTCCATTGGGGTGGACATAGGTAAATACAATCTAACATACCATACTTCTCCAAGAGTGTCTTGGCATATTTCATCTGGGAGACAAAGATATTATTCTTATTCTACCATATCTCTAAGCCAAGACAGTAGTGAAGTAGCTCCAAATCGGTCATGTCGAAGGATTTTTTCAGATCATTCTTTAAATCATCCACAAGATTATTAGAAATTCCTGTGATTACAAGATCATCTATGTACAAAACCAGAATGACAATCTCTGTTCCTACCTTCTTGATATACAAATTTTTATCTGAGGGGCTATGAGTGAGTCCATGCTGCAATAAGTGATCATCAATTTTTATATACTATGCCCTAGGTGCTTGTTTGAGTCCATAAATTGACTTTATCAGATGACATACCTTGTGTGGTTGATTCTCATCTACAAACCCTTCAAGTTAGACCATGTATACTTCTTCTTTTAAATCATCGTTCAGAAAAGCACTCTTGACATCCATCTACTGAAGTTTCCATCCATTTTGTGCTGCTAGTGCACAAACAACTCTGAAGGTTTTGATCTTCAAAGTGGGTGCAAAGGTCTCGTCATAATCAATTCCTTCTTTTTGAGCATAAACCTTTGCAACAAGTTGTGCTTTGTGTTTTTCGATTAAACCATCTGCCTTATATTTTGTTTTGAAAATCCATTTGCAGCCAGTGAATTTTGGGGCCCTTGATATGCGTTTTGGTTTTGTTTCCACCATTTATCTTCTAACTATGATTAGGGATCTGACCCTGGCATTCAATGCAGTCGGTGGCATTTAATTAGACATTATCACATGGGGACCTATGGAGAACAACCACCATTCATTTTGGCACTTGGAATTTGTTTGATTATTGATCTCATCCATGGGTAAGGGTTTGGAACCCTAGTTTCGAATGCAAGTTTATACCTTCGAGCTTGGCATTTGGTCATTTCATTTGATTTTTGCTCTGTAGGCAAAGCCCTGGCAAAATTTTTGATGAAAGGCATATGATACTTGGAGATCTTGACTTCTTTGAACATGCAAATTCATTTTGAAGTCTTCAACACCATTGATGCTTAGTACGGCGTGCGTTTTTTGATTAAAAATGAAGGTATTTCTTCGTTTTTGTTTTTGAACTGTGGCTCGGCTTTTCCTTTTATATGATCAATAGATCATTTTAAATCTATTTCTCTCTACCTCTCCTTCATGGAGTGATGAATTTTTGTTTTCTTTTTTGGTTTTGTGCTCTTGATAGCCAACGAGCTTGGCTCAAGCCTATAGAGGGAAGTTATGGCTGTGTGATCGTTTTCTTGCTTTGTATTTCAAACTCGGTGAGGTCGTTAACTCTTTCTTTCTCTTCTGTTTGAGCTTGGGCTTTCATTTTGTAACTTTGAAGGTGGAAGAACTAAGAAAACACTCGAAAATGTCTCGAGGGTCCATTCCTTTACTTCTGAAGTGAACCTTAAAACTCTGAATCATTGTTAAAAATTTTGTTGAAGCTTATTCTGTGCGTTTTGATGAATTATTTTCAGTCTAGGCTAGGTGCTTGAAAATATTTGAATGTTTCCACTTCTGTTCGGCTTAGAACTCTGTTTCGTTTCTTGGTAGATTTATAATATTTATTTTTTATCTAAAACATGAGCTCCTTCGGGTTATGTAGATGTATATTTGACCTGTAGAGATTCCTACCTAGAATTTGTAAGATCTTCTTTTGTTTCTATATGTGCATACTTGCAGTTCTAAATATTTGTAACCTGTAGAGTTATATCTTCTTTTGTGGCTCAACTCTCCTTCTGATGAAATGAAAGAAAGTTCTTACTTATACTCTTGGACTTGTAAACGATTCCATTTCTGGGAAACCTTAGCTGAGCATTTGTAGCATTGAAAATGAGCTCTCCATTTATTGCAGACATGTATAAGATCATTTCATCTATTTTCTGTAGATGCATGTTTGTAATTTGTGATTACTTACTTGCATTTTGTAGAGGCAACTTGTATTGTTGAATCATTTCTTTTTTTTTGTAAAATCTTTCACTTCTGAGCTTAGATTTGTCTGGATATTCTCTTCATCTTCCTTTTCCTTCAGTTAGAAGATGGATGCTACTTGTATATTCTATAAATTAACATTTGCATTAAGAAAGAAGAATCTGGAAGTTGTATGCTTTTCATTTGTTGCAAACATGATTGCATACTATCTGCATAATTAAGTAAATATCTCTTTTCTTGAAAGTGAAAGAAAGTTCTTAGTTTTCTTTTCTATAATAGTACTTCACTTCCTAGAAGTTATAGTAGTTTCTCTATTTCATCTCTTGCATTATTTCTCAATTCTGTTTTTCTGGAAAAGTCCATTTTGCAAGCAGAAACTCTGGAAAAAAATTTCAGAATCCTTCTCTTTCAAGATTTTGATAATTTGACCTTTTCTAAAAAACATATAACATCTCTCTTTGCTTATTGAATCATCTGAATGAGCTGTCCATGCTAACTTTACCTGATTCATTGCAAATTTTCTGAAAATTTCCATAGTAGTTGCTTCTTTGATTCACACTTAAATTTGGAAATAAAAGGAACATATATAGTTGTAGCATGATGAGAATCTGGAAAACCTATATGTTTCGTTTGATCATGATATCAATTTTAAAAGTGATGAAACATGAATTTTCCTCGACTTTTTTACCTCCTTTTGAAGCTCAGATAGCTTAGAAAGCAATGTAAGAGCTGAAAAGCATGTGTCTCAATTCTGTTTTAAATCAAAAGTAAATTTTACAAGGGGAGACTCTGGCAAAAGTTTTTCAAAATCCTATTTTCTCTCTCCTTTTCCAGATTTTTGATCCAGATTTGCAAAATATCTTCTTATTAGCTCATTCTAACACTTATTTCTTCTGTAAACCATCTGAAAATGATGTTTGTGCTTCATTCAGTAGATGCTTTCTTCTTAACCAAGTAACTGATTTTCAATCAATGTTGTAACCTGTTCCTGCAAAATTAAGAAATGAGTTAGAAATAAATAGGCTTTTTGGCCTCTCTTGTATCCATGTGGTTTATTTATTCTTCTCTCCTTGTTCCGCAATTTTTCCCAACTTTCTATGTGTGTCATTCCTCAAATCTATTTCTCTCACAAGCTGCTTCGGATTCTGCCTTTCTAAATCAATTCTTATCTTCTTTGATCTTCTCTTCTCAGATTCACTTTATGGACTCTGCTTCTTCCTTGTTGCCAGCTCATCTGTATTTCTTTTTTTTCCTTTGCCATGTGTTTATGTACTTCTTTCTTCCAAGTACCATTAGATGCATTGAATTCATAATATGTATTTGATTTTAGAACATGAATATTGGAATAACATTCTACCCTGAGCTCAATTTTGACAGATACTTCTCTTGTCTTGTAGGTGTTAAGAAATGGAGATGGAAGAGTTGAGATGGATATGGAAAGGCTGAGGAGTGGAGATACAAGATAGAAAAGGCAATGATGGGTTCCTTTTTACTCCTCTACTCTTATTCTTTAGCACATGCAGTATTCTCATTTCCATGTATATGATGAGTCACTTAGTCATATCCCACAGCTTGTGTGGGAAAGCTTATGATCTCTTATGAATAAAGCATTAAATTGAAATAGTGAGTTGATTATCTCTTTCTACATTTAGTTTTCCTTTGATTGTACAATGATGTAGGCAACTCAATATCTCAATAAAATGAATTAACATAAGGCATAACTTGAAGTGAATACTTGTAACTCCAGTGGATAATCATTGAATTAAATGTGTCTCTTTGTATGTTGTTTGATTATCTCGGCTTCCATTCTTCGTTTTGACTCCTTTGTGCTACCTCCATTTGGACATTGTTGTCACTTTTTGTTTGTCAATATTTTCTTGATGGAAGTGGTAGGAAAGGAGTCAATTGTAATATTTTATGGTAGCACAGATAAATGCAAACTTATAAATCATAACAAATTTAATGAACATAGAGCAATAAAACTGATAGGCATCAAGATAATAACCGTGAATCTGATTGTCTGAAAACTGCCACTATGTCTACTGTTCCAAAACTATACACCTTACATATTCTGCAATCCGGTGTCTTCATCAGGATAACACAACTATCCTTCGGGGCTTGTGTTCTCTTGCTAAGGATATTCGTGAGATTGCAGACTATGTGAGTTGTTACGTTTTGTAACAGCACACATAGCTATAGATTTCACTTAATCTCTTTCACAAATCAGTAGTAACAAAATAATCTGATATAATTATCTTAGCTTAGGTACACTTCACCATTGCTGTCCATCATAACAAAGTTTTGAGTTGCCCATTTTTACACAAGTGCAAAAATTGTCAACATTTCTGGTGATCCTGCGGGGAAAGATGCCTTCTAGCTTTTAGACTAGTGCATTACTCTTGTCCATTAGATATGGAATCTAAATCTGTAACAAAAATATTCCCTTTTTCGAAAGGTCCAACCCTTTGAAAGCAACTAAAGCTGGGAAAAAAAAACTGGTAAACCAGACCATGTGCATGAATGCACTTATTGAAAGTAAAGAATGATGCAATGTGCAGAACTACACTTATTGAATCGGAAATCCAACTCTAACCAATCACTGTAAGATTTTCAATAATAGTGTTTGAGAAACATACCATTCACAGGAATGGGTAGTTCATCTCCATTCAACTTGGAAAGATGAAAAGCATTGTGTTCTTTGCAAGCTGATATCATGTAAGGACCACTCCAGAGTGTTTCAAACTTTGAGTGTCTTCCTGGCTTAGCACGATCAGCATCCCATTTCAACACAATATGTCCTTCACTAAAGATTCTGAATTTGGCTTTCTTGTCGAAATTCTTCTTCATCTGATTCTAATTCTTCTCCATGTTTGAATGAGCTTGATCTCTTAGTTCTTGTAATTCCATCAATTCTACATAACGGACCTGCAATGGTTCATTCTCAAGTAATTCCATTTGATGCAGTAAATGCAATGTAGGTAACTCAACTGAGATTGGCATTCTAAATTATTTCCCATACACAAGTTTGTACCGATGAGTTTCCAACTGATCTTTTAGGGGTCACCCTATCAGCCCAAAGTGTTGAATTCAACATTAGATGCCAAGCTCTTTGATTATCCTTGTGTGTTATTTTGATGATCCTTAACAGATTCTTGTTAGTGCTTTCAGCTAAGCCATTACCTTATGGGTAATAATTAGAGTGAAGATCTCAAGTAGATTCCATGGCTAACATCTCAATCTATTACCTTCAGCACCTAGAAATGCTAAAGAATTATTTGATATGATAGTTGCTGGAACACCAAATCTGTAGACTATACCTTTATAGAAAGGCTAGTATTGAAGCTGCATTATCATCCTTCAAGGCCACTAGCTTCAGTTGCATCATGTAAAGTAATCTGTATGCAGTTAGAATCCATTTGTGTCCTTAGTGAAGAAGGTGGGTTAATCATCCTAATAAAGTCAAGACCCCACTACATAAAGGGATGATCAACTGAAATAGGGCTATAAAGGCAGCGAAGCTAAACGTTTCTTTTTCTAACAAAGAAAGCACATTTCTTACACTTTCTGATCCATTCGAAACAGTCCTTAAATATGCTAGGCCAATAGCAACCTACTTTCATGATCTTCAAAAATATAGTACATGCTGAGAAGTGACCTCCTGCAGGTCCTTCATGGAATTCTGATAATATCTTCTTAATCTTATCATAATCGACACATCGCAGCAAGATTTCCATTTATATCTATTATAAATAATACACCATCAACGAAGAGATAAGGAATAGCCTGTAATCTGAAATATTTTTGTTTATTCTTATCCATACCTTCTGGATAAGTGCCATGTTGTAAATAGTCAACCAAATCAGTCATCCATCCTGATTCCTGAATTTTCTTGAGAAGGTCCAGGTTGCTAATTTTTTGGTTGTAACATAATGTTTGATTGTTGATACATGGTTTCAACATGGTGTTCTAAAACTTCAAGGTTTTCATCTTGTTGTTTCTCTATATCAGAAATTTGATTCTCACATAAACCTTTACCTCGAACTATCTTGGAAAATCGGATGTCAACATCATATATCCATAACCTTCGTTATCTAGCCTACTCTTTTCTCATTCAACTCTTTGTTCAACAAGAAAGATTTCAAATTTGGATGAGAAACAAGAACACGAATTCTATTGTTTGAAAGCACCTACTAAAAATTATTTAGTCCTCTGACTATGGAAAGTACTTGTTTTTCAAGGAATGTGTAACTTGTTTTGTAATCGTGAAAGCTCTGTCCAAAGAAAGCAATTGGCCGTTAGATATTCTCGTCATTGACCTGAGTTAGAATAGCTGAGATTGTTTCAACTCCTGCAAGTGCATACATTGTAAAATATTTGTCAAAAATTAGATTTGCAAGAGTATGAGCTTGAGAAATAGCTATTTTAATAGCCTTGAAACCTTCTCTTCCCTTCACTGGTCCCTAAGAGAATGTTTTCTCTTTCCTTAGCATGGCTGTCAATGGTTTAACCAATGCTGCAAAATCTGGGACAAATCTTATGGCAAAGTTTATTTTTCCCAGAAAGATTTGTAATTCCTTCTTGTGATGAGGTAATGATAGCTGTGATATGGATTCAATTTTTAAAGGATCAATTACTAAACCCTGTTTAGAAACAATATGGCTGAGTATCTTACCTTCATGTAGTGAAAAGATAGACTTTTTGGGATTCAAAGATATTCTAAACTACCTGCAGATCTGAAAATTCTATCTTAAATGCATTAGATGTTCATCAATTTTTTTTAGAATACAGTGACATCATCTAAATAAAAAAGTATGCATTTATTTAGTAGGCTACAAAAAGCCATGTCCATTGCACGTTGAAATGTTGCACCGACATTTGAAAGACCAAAATGCATTCTTTTATAAGCGTAAGTACCCCACTTGGTGGTAAAAGTTGTTTTATATCTATCTTCTCCTCGGATTAAAATCTGATTATATCCACTATAACCATCTAGAAGGGATACTCTATCTGATCCTGAAACTGTTCTCAAATTCTAATCCATGTTAGGTAGTGGACAATGATCTTTTAATGATGCTTTGTTAAGATCTCTAAAATCCACACATAATCTGATTTCTCCATTCTTTTTCCTAGCTGGAACAAGATTTGCTACCCAACATGAATCCTTACCTGGGAAAATAATTCCTGATTGAATCAATTTTGATAATTCTTTCCTCATAAGAGGTTCCATTCTGGGATTTAATGGCCTTTGTTTTTACCTAACTGGTTTAGAATTTGGTTGTAATTCAATCGTATGTTGTGCTAGACTGGGGTCAAACCCTTTCAAGTTTTGGTATCTCCAAGTGAAAACATATTTAAATTCAGTCCAAAGCTTAATAAAAGATTGATTTTTGGATAAGGAACATACTTTTCCAAGAAATAAGTTATTTCCTTCATCAACTGAAACCTCTTCGTAATTCTTAGCATGAGTAGACATCCTAGCTTTGTCCTTTCTTAACTGGTCATCAGTGCTGAAGATGTCTTCCAATGTGACAAGTCCTCGAGGAAACTTGTTTGTCTTTAACTGAACAATTTGGTCACCATATAGATGCTGTAATTTATCCTGATTTACTGCAAAAAATTCAGCTTCTTGCTGCAAAAACCTGTAGATTTGATAATCACTCTCAAACACCTACTAATTAGATTCATTATTAGGTATAGAAGGTCTGACAATTAGCTTAACATGAGGCTGAACTTTGTTATTTTATATCTATTCTAGCACTTTGAAACTAGCACCAACTGCTGCCAGTCTATTAGCATGTTTATTTTCAGCTCTAGGAATAGACTGAATATTAATGGCATCAAAATCTTCCATTAAGTCTGAAACTCTATGCTTGTAAGACTTCATTAATGGATTCTTACATACATTGAAGTTTTTTACTTGATTTATTACTAACTCAGAATCACCAAAGACTTGTAACGTGTTGATTCCTCTTTTTCTAACCCAAAGTAAGCCATGAACTAATGCTTCATACTCAGCTACATTACAAGTGCATGAAAATTGAAGACTCAGATCTTTAAAATACCTTTCATTTGTTGGGGAAGTGAGCATCAGACGTGCTCCTTGTCCCTTCTTTTTCTTAGCTCCATCAAAATGAAGATTCCAAATCCCTTCTATTTTATTTTCTATTTTGGACAGCAACGGAACTGCTGCACTTTCTTCATGCATGCAATAAACACCAAAAATATGTTCTTCAACTTCCTTAAAAGGATCATGAGCATGTTCTTCAACTATTTTCTCATCCATGAACATGTTAGAAACACCTTCTAGTGCTGAAATATGAGCTACATCATCAAACAGATTGATCTAAAGCTAAATAATTCACTACTGCATTTTGTGAATGAGGCTCAATATGAAATCTAGCCAATGGCTCAAAATTTATGGTAACCTTAGTGCCATAACATGTAGTGAAAAATAAGAAAGACCAATCAGAAGAGAGGTAGCCTCCTATTTTTGCTGTAAAGTCTCTAGATAGGCACAAAGCAAAATATGGAGGTAAATCCACGACAGTAACATTTTGTAAAATGGAAACATTTGGGCAAGCATGTAACGTTACCTCAAAAATTTTGGTTACTCCAATTGTATTAGTTGCATTCCCATCAAGCTGTAAAACACTCCTTTCTGTAGGTTCATATTGCAGGCCTAATTTTTCAGCAATTGACTTAGGCATGATTGTACTACTTGCACCACTATCTACCATACATTTATGAACTAAATTTTCTCCAATGGTCAGAGATAGGTAAAAGGGTGGTCGCTTCTTTATGTCATGAGAATTTAGAACCTTCTGAACCATCCATCTAACATCCTTTACGTGATCTTGATCAAGTGTTCTAAGGACCATATCTATATTTTGGACTTCCTTTACTACTGTTTTTAAAGAAATCTGCAGTTTAGCTAGTTCATGAGAGAGTAAATCTTGTTGTCCTGGAATGCTTAAGGCATCCCACATTGAAATGTTAACATTTTACTTCTTCATCACATCAAAAATATTAAAAGAAGCAACAGTCTTAGAGATAGACTCGACCGTTTTAGCATAATCTTTAGAAAAAACTGATTTTTCTTTGGCAACCTTGGATATCTGAGGGATAAACAATCTTCTTGGATCAAGCTGAAGTTTTTTTTATTGTTCTTTACCAGCGGCAACACTTGATTTTTTCTGAGGGAAAATAGGACTATTGGCTAGTTTCAAGACTGTAGATGTTGATATATCAGTAATAATGTGCAGCATAGGTCTGTTTTGTTGTTTTTTATTTTCAGTAGCTTTTTCTTGAGCTCTAGTGGTAACAGCAATGAAATCATCCTCATTAAAGATGACCAAATTTTGTTCAGGTGTTTCCTGAACATGACTTTCTTGCTTCCCACCCTCCATTTGAGGTATGAACAATCCTTCAGATTGAGATTGCGCAATAAGATTTAGGTTCAGGAATGCATTTGGGTAATTTACAGTTTGATGAGGTTTATTACAAGGTTGGCACCACTCTTCTGTAGCCACATTAACTAGAACCAAAGTGTTAGATGCACTAGGAACATTAGAATCAAATTTCCTTTGCTGATAAGGCTGCCTGTAATTTTGATTCTATTGGTAAGGATGTTATTCTACTGGTTTTGCTGATAAGGAGCTTGATATGGCCTATTAGGAAATGTAAGCTTATTTTCAATTGATGTCATCTTATTTCCCATGGTTTGCAAGGCTTTAAACATATCTGGGGATGGGGCTGAAATAATAGGATCTATGATTGCAATAGGCTGTGGGATAGGAGCTAAATCTGCCAAAAATGGCATTGTAGGCCTTGGTGCTAACTTTCCAGCCTGAATGAGGTTGTTTTCAGATTTTATAGCAGTGTCATAGGCCCCTAGAAGAGTAAAAGCTCCCATGGATTGAATCATAGTTACAATATCAGTATTCAATGCTTTGAGGTAATAAAGGAAAGCGTGATCAGCTTGAGGCTTAACACTTGCTAGGATTCTTTCCCAAGTTCTAACAAAACGAATGTTGAAACTGGACAAAAATTCATGAGGGGTTCTCTTGATAGTAGATAGTTGTTCTATCAGGGACAAATGATATAAATATTCTTGGAACTGTTCCAGCAATTTCTCTCCAAATCCATCCCAAGTTCTTATGCTTCCAATCTCTAGGTTTTTATACCATTGCAAGGCTTGTCCTTTAAAAGATGCAGCTAAAAGTATTAAAGCTACGTCTTCATGAGTAATATTGTGGACTGCACATATGACTGCAACATCTTCGATGTGTTCGGTTTGTGTAACTTGATTTTCACCTGTAAATGATGGCAGACTTTTCAGAGCAGCATTAGGAATGTCATGATACACTGTAATTACTAATGGGATGCCATTAGTAAAGGCTGCAAAATTTTTGGGTAGTTGAATAGCCATTGGAAAAACTGGGATATTGATTGAAAAATTTATCCATGGTGAAGGAATATCAAGAGGGTTTTCAAAACCAGGTCTGTTATAAGGAAAAGTATTACCAACCCTTCTTCTTCTAGTAGATTTCCAAGGTAAAGAAACAAACTCAGGAGGAATACCTCTTACCGATGATCTTGTAGTCACTTTAGGCATGGAACATGCTACAATATTGGTCTGAAATCAGCTTTACGGAGCCACCAAAAGATCATAGAATCTTTAGAATAAATTTTCTGTAGCTTTTCTCCCAAAAGTAACTTTTATTTACTGTAAATCTACTTTTGATCTTCTCTAGAATCTGAAATTTGCATGCATATATGATTCGTGGTCCCACCAGGCATGCCAAAAACTGTTATCTCTCAAAAGTGCACCCGGAAGAGACATGGCAACAGGTGTTCTAAGTCGGCAAAATATCTCTCTCTCTCGTAGATATAATGGGGACACCTCAGGTCTATGGGTATACCTATTTTGAGGTGAACGTCCGGGGTTAAAAGGCCGGTTCCTTATTGGTGTTCACTAGACTGCTTTCTAGGAGTTTTAGGGTTAGGAAGTGACTGAAAATGAAATAATTACTAAGGTGATACACCAAATTTGAATAAAGAACTTGACTTGAGTGGAATACACAACTGACTTGTGAAGAATTCTTTGTGTGCACGGACCAATTTGTACTTTCTGTAGAATGTAAGGGCAAAAACACTTAATTTATACTGAGGGAAAATCAAAACAGTACTAGTAAGCTAACATGCACAATGAAATTTAGCAGAAAATAGTAGATCTATAGCAGGGTAAAGTGACTAATCAGGGAATATTGATTCACAAGATTAATACTGGCATACACAAGACTGTAGAATAACTTGGAAAGGAAAGAGTAATTCAACACTCAGAGGGTAAAACTGGCAGAAATTGCTTCAGTACTCATATCAAAAATTCTTCTGGGAAAAATCTCTGAAAAATCCCCCCCCCCTTTTTTGTGCTTTACAAGAGCACACAATATATAGCAAAAGTTCACCCCCTTCCTAAAAATAGCCTCAAGGTTGTACTCGCCCATGTATCCTAATTTTATCCTTTATTTAATAATAAATAAAGGAATAAAATAATACAAACTAAAGTACGTGATAAAAATAGGCATTATCAGCCTTAGATACAATTCATTCAAACTGCAGTTGACTGTTCTATTTTTAGGAAAGAAAGATGAATAATTGCTAAATTTAAAATTTACTTGCTATGCAAGTCTTCTCTCTTTGTACATGCAAGTTCTTCATCTTCTTTGTTATGTCCTATTGTTAAGGCATGCAAAATTATCTCCTGTGTGTAGGCAAAAGGATGTAACCTTGGCCATATTTGCAAAAAATAAGGTGAGTGGGGACCACCTCCAATGTGCACATGCTCTGATTTTTCTTCACTGATCTGAATAGTCACAAAAGTGACATATGCAAATTTGTTTGAAAACCCCATGTGGGGACCACCTTCAGTTTGAGACGCTGCCACATTGTGGACTTAGGAATTAGCATGTATAAAATAATAAATGGGACCACCCTTGGCTAGCCCACCATGTATATTTGGTTCGCCACCTTTGGACTTGGCACATAATACAATTTTTCCCTTTTCGGGACTTTTGGCATATATAATGATTTGCTTTGATTTTGCTTGGTGACTATGGTTTAGACTTTACAAAGTCTTTGCAATTGATTGAGTTCACCATCCACTTTGGTTGGCCCCTCTCCATGATGACTCACCCCTCGCTTAACCTTTTGGCGGTTAGTAACCTAAACCTGGGCTTGGTTTTACCTGGATCTTCGTGAGCACTAATGGCCCTTGATCTATGCCTTGGTTTGTTTCCACCGTTGATCTATGTAACCCTGATTAGGGTTCCAGAACCTGGGCAATTAATGCGGTCGGTGGCATTCAAGTGAACCTTATCACCTAGGAACCTGGGGAGAATGACCACCGTTCATCTTGACACTTGGCATTTGCTCGATCGTTGATCTTGTAATCATGGGTTAGGGTTTTGGAACCTTAGTTTGAATGCAATTCTATACCTTCGAGCTTGGCATTTGGTCATTTCATTTGATTTTTTACTCTGCGGATGAAGCCCTAGAACAATTTTTACTTGCTCTGGATTTTTCGATGAAAGGCATATGATACTTGGAGATCTTGAATTATTTGAGCCTGAAAATTCATTTCGAAGTCTTCAACACCATTGTTGTTTGGTTCGGCCTGCGTTTTTTGATAAAAAATGAAGGTATTTCTTCGTTTTTGTTTCTGAACTGTGGCTCAGATTTTCCTTTTATATGATCAATAGATCATTTTAAATCTATTTCTCTCTGCCTCTCCTTCATGGAGTGATGAATTTTTGTTTTATTTTTTGGTTTCATGCTCTTGATAGCCAACGAGCTCGGCTCGAGCCTATAGAGGGAAGTTGTGGCTGTGTGATCATTTTCTTGCTTCATATTTCAAACTTGGTGAATTCCTTAACTTTGTCTTTCTCTTCTGTTCGAGCTTGGGATTTCGTTTTGTAACTATGAAGGTGGAAGAACTAAGTAAACAATTGAAAATGTCTGGTGGGTCCATTCCTTTACTTCTGAAGCGAACCTTAAAACTCTGAATCATTGTTAAAAAACTTGTTGAAGCTTATTCTGTGCGTTCTGATAAATTATTTACAGTCTAGGCTTGGTGCTGGAAAATGTTTGACTATTTCCACTTCTGTTCGGCTTAGAACTCTGTTTCGTTTCTTGGTAGATGTATACTTTTTATTTGTTATTTAAAACACGAGCTCCTTTGGGTTCTGTAGATGTATATTTGACCTGTAGAGATGCCTACCCAGAATTTGTAAGATCTTTTTTTGTTTCTGTATGTGCATACTTGCAGTTCTGAGTATTTATAAATTGTAGAGTTGTATCTTCTTTTTTGGATCATCTATCCTTCTGATGAAATGAAAGAAAGTTCTTACTTCTTCTCTTGGACTTGTAAACAATTCCATTTTTTGGAAACCTTAGTTGAGCATTTGTAGCATTGAAAATGAGCTCTCCATTTATCACAGACCTATATAAGTTCATCTCCTCTTTTTCCTATAGATGCATGTTTGTAATTTGTTGAACTCTGTCTGTAACTTGGCAGTTTGTGAACCATTTCCTTTTCTGTAATGATAGAACTCCATTTTCATGTAGACTTGGAATGGATCTTGTACCTTTTTCTTGCAGTAGTTGTTGGTTGAAAAGTTTCTGGAAAGCATAGTGTTAGAAGCTTGACTATTTATGATCTTCCATTGCACCTGTAGCTTTGACATTTCCATTCAGAAAGATTTTCTAGAAGCTATAAGGTTGCTCCTTTGATGTAAACATGATTGTATTTCATTCTGTATAATGAAATAAATGCTCCTTTACTGGAAAATGAAGAAAATACTTATTTTCCTTTTCTGAAATGACTTTTCCTTTTTCAAAAGTCATGGTAGCAATTGTATTTCAAATTTTGCATTAAAATATCATTTCTGTTTTTCTGGAAAAGTTCATTTTGCAAGGAGAAACTCTAGCAAAAAATTTCCAGAATCCTTCTCTCTCCAGATTCTTATGATTTTAACCATTCTAAAAAAGATATAAACATATCTCTTGCTTGTCTGATTACTTGAATGAAACTGTCCATGCTGGCTTTGCTGATTCATTGCAACTTCTAAAAATCTGTGAAGTAGTTGGCCTTTGATTCACACTTTGAACTTGGAAATTAAAAGGAACTTTGATAGCTGCAAATTTATGAACTTCTGGAATAACTGTATGTTTCATTTGATCATGATATCAACTTAAAAGTGATGAAACATGTACTTTTGTTGACTGTTTTTATTCCTTTTGAAGCTCAGATAGCTTAGAAAGCATGTAGTAGCTTTAAAAAACATGTATTTCAATTTTGTTTTAAATCAAAAGTTAATTTTACAAGGGGAGACTCTGGCAAAATTTTTCTAAAATTATGTTTTTCTCTCTTCGTTTCCAGATTTTTGATCCTAATTTGCAAAAATATCTCTTTCTTGACTCATTTTGATGCTTCTTTCTTCTGTAAACCATCTGAAAATGATATTTGTCTTCATTCAGTAAATGTTTCCTTCTTAAACAGTTAAACTGGTTTTATTTAATGTTGCAACCTGTTCCTACAAAATTCATAAATGAGTTAGAAGTAAATAGGCTTTTTGGCCTCTCTTGTATCCATGTGTTTATTTCTTCTTCTTCCTTCTTTTGCAAACTATTTCCAATTTCTTTAAGTGTCATTTTCCGCATCTATTTCTTTTGCAAGCTGCTTCAAATTCTGCCTTTCTAACCCAATCCTTAGCTTCTTTGATCTCTCTTGCTACTCATTTCACTTTATGTGCTCTGTCTCTTCTTTTGCTGCTAGCTCATATGTATTTCTTTCCTTCAAGTACCATTAGATGCATTGAATTCAGAATATGTATCTGCTTTTAGAATATTAGTATTGGAATAACATTGTACCCTGAGCTCAATTTTGACAAATACTTCTCTTGTCTTGTAGGTGTTAAGAAATGGAGATGGAAACGAAAGATGAGAGAGTTGAGATGGAGATGGAGATGATGAGGAGCGGGGATAGAAGACAAAATGGCAATGATGGGTTCCTTTTTACTCCTCTACTATTGTTCTTTAGCACATGTAGTATTCTCATTTCCATGTATATGATGAGTCACTTAGTCATATCCCATGGCTTGTGTGGGAAAACTTATGATCTCTTATGAATAAAGCATTAAATTGAAATAATGAGTTGATTATCTCTTTCTGCATTCAATTTTCCTTTGATTGTACAATGATGTAGGCAACTCAATATCTCAATAAAATGAATTAACATAAGGGATAATCTTGAAATGAATACCTGTAACTTCAGTGCATAGCACTCTTTGAATGAGATATGTCTCATTGTATGGTGTTTGACTGCATCTTAGCATCCGTTCTTCATTTTGACTCCTTCCTGCTATCTCCATTTGGACATTATTGTCACTGTTTGTTTGTCAATATTTTCTTGATGGAAGTAACAGGAAAGGAGTCAATTGTAATCTTTTATGGCAGCATAGATAAATGCAAACTCATTAATCACAACAACTTTAATGAATACAAGAGCAAAAAATCTGATAGGCACACAGGTAATAACCGTGAATCTGATTGTCTGAAAACTACCACTATGTTTGTTGTTCCAAAACTATACACCTTACATACTCTGCAATCAGGTGTCTTTATCGAGATAACACAATTGTCCTTCGGGGCTTGTATTCTCTTGCTGAGGATATTCGTGAGATTGTAGCCTATGTGAGTTGTTACGTTTTGTAACAGCACACATAGCTGTAGATTTCACTTAATCTCTTTCACAAATCAGTAGTAAGAAATTAATCTAATATAATTCCCTTAGCTTAGGTACACTTCACCAAAGTTTTCCATCGTAACAAAATTTTGATTTGTCCATTTTTGCATAAGTGCAAAAACTATCAACAGGACCCATCTCGGATGTTGGTGATGTTGCTGCTTATGTGAAGATGTGTTGTCTAGTGTGTCTAGATCAACGAACAAATCTCCAATCAGCTCTTCTTCTCTCTAAGAAGAATCATCTTGCCCATCGTCTAGATGCGTGAGAAATTTATGTGATGAGGTCAGTACTGGATCTCCATTCTGTGGCAGGGAGTCAAAGGATGACTCATCACACACCACATTTCGACTCTTGTAAATCTTCTTCATCTTAGGATCTATGAGATGATATGCTTTTGAGGTAGTACTATACCCAAAGAAAACACATGGCAGTGTCTTTGGATCGATCTTCTTCCTTTTCTCATCTTGAACATGCATATATGCAATACAACCAAAAACTCTCAAATGATGAATAGAAGGTTTACGACCAGTCCATACCTCTTACGGTGTCCTGCTTTGCAAGATCTTCATGGGTGCCATGTTGAGTAGATACATTGTTGTCTAGACTGCTTCTGCCAAAAACTAATCCTCCAACTTGGTGGTGGAGAGCATACAATGAGCCATCTCCATGACAGTATTGTTGTGTCGCTTGGAAATCCAATTTTGTTGGGGTGTGTAGGGTGTAGTCAGATGTTGTTGAATGCCATGCTTCTTTAGGTATGGTAAGAACTTCTTCGATACAAATTCCCCCCTTGATCTGAGAAGATGAGAAGGAGAGGCTTCCTAGATTGCCTGGTGGCATGCTGGTAAAAGGTTTAAACGTTGTAAAATGCCTCACTCTTCTTCCAGAGAAAATATACCCACATTTTCTGTGAGTAATCATCAATGATGATCTGGAAGTACTCAAAACCTTGGAAGCTAGCAGGTAGGGGTCCACACAGATCGGTGTGTACAACTTGAAGATGCTCCATAGAATTATAAGAGCTCTGTTAGAACTTACCTATGTGTTGTTTGCCTGCAAGACATCCCGACCAAATAGGTAAGGAATAGGAGAGTGGAGGAAGCCCTCTTACCATTTCCTTGGCATTGAGCTGATGCAGAGCTCCGGTAGAAAGATGACCGTATCGAAAGTGCCTTAGTGCAGTGGACTCTGCCATTGAAGTAGAGAGAGCAATGTTAGATGAAGTGACCGCATCTAGTGCAAATAGATGGCCCTTTAGAAATGCTTGAGCAATAACTGAGTCTCCCTAAGAAATGATGTAGGACTTGACCCCTTTCTCAACAAAGAATTCAACTTGCATTCGATGATTAAGAAGTTGACTCACAGACAAGAGATTTGAAGTCAAATCTAGAACATATAGTACCTTCGTGAGTGTACATCTTCGTGTCCTAAGAGGAATGATGACATCACCAATCCCCGCCGTAATATACTCTTGATTATCTGTGATGGTGATCTGATCTCCAGTGGACCCATCACTTAGGGTATGGAACAAATTCTTATTTCCATTCATGTGTTTTCTGGTGACCGAATCAATCAACCAGACACTTTCTAATGGCTGCAAATTCTGTGAGACTACGACAATGTCTGAATGAGTTGTGTCTAGAACCTCTTCATCGGAGGTGGCATCCTGTTGAGTAGCAATGTGACCCTTCTGCCTCTGATTACGAGCACGCCATCAGGATTTCTTACAATATCCTTGGCCAGAATTTCTCTCTTCTCCAGAGTTGCCATACTTGCGAGTGTTGTAAAAATAGTTCACAGTCGTGTGTGTATACGTGGATAAAATGTGGCACCATCGATCCACCTTGTTGTTCTTTTACTTCTGGGGTGGCCACTGAGAAGGTTGTTGCTTCTAATTCTAGGGGGTTGACTTCCCTTTTTGAGGCTTATGCTTTTGCCTCGTGATGATATCCTTGTCTTCGAATGATTCTTGAACATTCGGAATGGATTCTTCCTGCTGCAGATAATTCACTAGTGCGGAAAAATTCACCTCCTATTGAGTTATGGTCAACGTAGTGATCAGTGTTCGAAACCGGGAAGGAAGAGCTCGCAAGGTGAGTGGGACTAGCAACTTGTCATCCACCAGTTCACCGAGAGCAAAACGTTCTGTGCGTAGCTCGACCACATGCTCCAATAAGGCTTCGAATGATTCACCATAATGCATACTCATTGTGTGAAGCTTTGTCTGAAGATGTAACTTCGTCGTTAGATTCTCAGCTTCATAAATGGTACACAATGCAGTCCATGCCTGAGAGGAAGTGGTTGCTTCCTGAATGTAAGGGTGAACCTCATCAGAAAGGCTTAGATTGATAAGCATTAATGCTTTTGCATTGGCCTTTTCATACTTAGCTAACATATCAGCGTCTATGGGAGGGGTGTCTTTTCCATAAATGATCCCCCAAATATCTTCAAACTGAAAAATCGTTCGCATTTTGGTCTTCCATGCGGTGAAATTTGGCCCTTTGAGCAACTGGGCATTCGACAGCATAATGCGAGGTGCAAACATTTTCAAAAACTCAAAATTGTGTTTTATTTATTTATTTTTCAAAAATGGCTACAATGCTTATTGAAGGAACCTATTCTGAAGATGGGCTCTATAGGCTCATGTAGTGAGACGCAGACACTCGTATGGGCATTCTAATTCACGTTCATCATCTGCATCATAGCCACGTTCAAGTTATGCATGAATCCACCGTGCTTGACATCGAACATCGAACCAAAAATACTCCAATAGTCATCAGTGCACAATCTCATCAAAGAGAATATTCCCAATGTTACGGAGCTCTTTGACCAAGGAAAACAACAGTCCAGTGGTGTCTTTGTTGTCGCTGAATGCCCAAACATTTGGTGCATTGCTCGCAGTGCTTTCTGCATCCAAAATTTGTGACATACGTGTGCTGGCCTCGTTTCGAGATCACGTGTGAACCACAGGAAAGAAATGGCAGTGAAAACTTTTTCCACACAATTTTGCAATTGGCAGGCTTTGTTGAAATGCAATGGATGATAGTAGAAGACTCTAAGAGATTTATTCTCACTGCAAAAAATTTGCACAACCTCTCCTTGGTCGCTTTAATTTTCTAACATGATTCACTTTGCTGTTTAACGGAAGATGTAGCCAGTCTAATTTCCATGCAATGAATTTCTTTCTCCCACATGTCCAAATATCACCAAAATGGTCGCTACAACTTCCAATGTGGGTTTAAAACACCAAAACAGGTTTTCACTACTGTTCCAAACACCAAAACTAGTAAGCAAGATGCCAAAGGTCCAAAGGATGGCTGAAAAAATCCTCCACACACAACACACAAAGGATACGCAAAAAATAGTCTTCAATCTACCTTGTGCAAACAAAAAAATAGCGGCTCCAATGAATCTTCACTCCTCCTTCCACGTCAGCCTCCTCCAGCGCACAACAAAATCTTTTGCTCTAACACTAATGATAGCACAGGAAGGAATATATTTTGTTCAATGCATATGTAAAACAAGGGGAAAATCCATATATATGTTGCGGATCAGAGAGAGGAAGAGAGGAATAGTTATAATTGTATATTGGTCCACTAATAAACAATTGTATTAACCTAATGCTAACAAGATCCTCTCAGCTAAATGTCTTACCTTTAGCTAGTGACAATATAGTTCCTTTATATTTTTTAGAGGGTTTATAGGGAGAATATGTTTTGAACCTTAATATAATATTTAATAGGGCGTAAAGCCTTGAGTGAAAATTGGAAGTAAACTAAACCTTAGTTGTTTTGGAGGTTAACTTGTGGGTAGAAAATTATAAGTAACTCTTTGTAAATGAAATTGATTTGCAATTTGTTGACATCAGAGAACTAAGGAAAACTAAATCTTGTCTCATAATCCCTTGTTATGCCCTTTTATGACATTAAGAATAAAAAAAATTCACATGCGGAATCATGAAATGCAGAAATCACTTGTGGTTCATGTATAGTTTATAATTCTTCTAATCATGTACCTCTTCAAGATGTTAGTCAAATACTTCTGTAACTCCTTCTATTATAATATTATGATAATAATGAGACCATAGTGTCATGTAAGAGTAAATCATATAATATTAAAACAAGATTTGAGGTTAGGAATAATGTCACTCTTGGAGTCCTTATAATTTAATTAATAAAATTCATGTGTTACAAAGAGTATGAATTTCCTTAGTGTGATCAAACTTTGAGAAAACAGAACATATATATATATATATATATATATATATATATATATATATATATATATATATATATATATATATATTAATCTAAATGGAATTCAACAATTTATTAAACTATAATAACTATAGTATGGAAATAACATTACCGTGATCAAACAATGTTTTGGGAAAAAGCTATCTTGAATCTTAGTCTCCCTTAATCATAATATTTCATCTTGACAGCACATTAGATTCGCTTATGTAGCAAGGGTAAATTTAAAACATTGAATAAGCATTTAGGAAACATAATCTTAACATAAGAATAAGAGAATTAGGATCTTTGTATGCAATTTTAAATATGGAAAATAATTATGTATGTTATGGAGAGTGTCATAAGGGATAAAGAGAAAAAATAAATGTTCGAACAATAAGTGGAATGTGAAATGAATTTTAAGAATCTGTAGGTTGAAAAAGGGAGAAAATTATACTTAAATAATAATGTTATTGGAATGTTAATCATAACCTAGATGTAACCGTGGTAATGATGTGTTGTGGGTCGTTAATCCTTAAGTCCATTTTCTTATGGCTGAGTTATAGCTAGCATTTGATTCATTGGAGAAAGTGTCTCATAGACATGTTTATGGTGTTGTCATGTTTCTATGTGATTCGATGAATTATGTATGTGTCTTGTGCTTTGTTGAGTTTTCTATACTTGGAGCCCTTGTGGCATTGTGTTGTGAGCAATGTAAGTCAAAACAATTATCCTGGTATTTTTACTATTTTTTTGTGTGAAAAATGTGGGCGTTACATTTGGTATCAGAGCAGAGGTTCATGCTCTCAAACCTCTGGGGAAGATTGGAGTTGTGATGGTGTTGCATGATAGTTGTGGATATTGGAAGAGTAATGTGATATATGTGTGATGTGAACTATGTCGTAATTCTGAAATTTTGAACGCACATGTTGTGTATGTCAATTAGTACATATTTTTTTTATCATGTTGACGTGATTGTGATGAAAGTGTTCTCTCTCCTTTTCATGGATTCTATGAAGAGTTTGTGTGTGATGTACCACCTTATTTTGTGTGACAAAATAATGTTATTGTGGATTGTGAAGTGTTGGAGCATTTTTTTATGTGATATATAGGTGTAATATTGATGTATTGCATGATAAAAATGGTGTAAAGCGAATTAGATTTTATCATGATGATGTCATTGCATTGTGATGTATTGTGTGCATCACCATGTTGTAAAGTTAGACATTGTGTTCCTAATATGTATAATTCATGTAATATGTGATGGTTCATGTCGTGAGTTAGGGACATATGGTGAGCGTATGATCCCTATTGTATAGTGATTGCACTTTTGGTGCAGGATGTGGTAGTGTGATATATCATAACCCATGAAGGCAATGATTTTGTTTTACCCTGTATATATACCATGCATAAGATGATATGGTTAATTTGTGTGAATCACCATTTTGTTAGTGATGTAGTTATGTGTTATGTTGTGGACCCTACACTAACCGACCCTAGTGGAAATTGGTAAAAGGTGTATGTTTGGAGTGAGGAAATGTGTGCCATTGACCAGTCACTCAAGCTGAGTATGAGATAGGAAGTGGAGCCTCACATAGGCTGAAAACCCACTTTTGTTCATATGGTATGTGTGGCACTTGTTCAATGGGTGTCATGCATATTGTGTTTCGCGGACACCTTAGGCTCAGTAGATGGCGAATTGTAATCCTTTCTCTCTCCTGATATGGTTATTGTAAGGATTCAACCTATGTGGTTTTTACTATGTTGAGCCTTGTCGAAGTGGTGGCAGGATCATTCAAATAGAGATGATGACTGTTGTATTATTTGATTTATTATTTTATGAGCTGAGGGTCAATGTTTCGAGTGCCAGAAACTCGTTGAGTATCCCCATGGTGGCCATATAAGGCCATATAGTTATTGTAATGTGTTATTTCTATACACGTATTTTATTCGTAAGTTTAAAACATTCCCTTTTATTGCTAGAACTAGCAATTTTATTGATTGACATGTTATTATATTTTGGGCATTTATTTGGTTGATGCACTAAAGAGGAAAATTTTTACGCTGACTATGGCTATTTGGCCATTTGTTTTTCTTAGATTTAAATTTTATTTTTAATTTTAAAGTTTTATAGCTTAGCCCAGGGCTTGGTATTTTTACCACTTGGCATTCGAAGTGGATTGTTATGTTGGTTCTAATGTCGTAATGTGTTGGAATAGGGTCATGATATTCACCATGGAGTGGTGAAACCTATGGGCCCGCTTCGTAGTATGGGGGTACATCCCAAGGTGTTACAGATAACTAGTGGGTTGTTGAACCACGAGTTATTATGTCGCTCAGGTTAGGGGTTTCTTGACTCTATACACCTAGGGCCATAGGGTGACCAACCTCTTTTGGGGGAGGCATAAGAGACTTGAGGGAGGAATAAGAGACATTTGAGGGAGGCATAAGAGACTTGGGGGAGGCATAAGAGATTCATGTGGGTGTGCTTGATGCTTTAGGGGGTATATAGAGTTTCCCTGTGATTCTTAGAAGGTATATGTATTTTTTTTATGATGCTTGGGAGCTATATGGAGTTGTTATGTGATTCTTGGGAGGTATATGTAGGTTTTTGTTATGCTTTGGGAGGTATATGGATTTTTTATGTGATTCTTGGGAGGTATATGTATTTTCTTGTGATTCTTTGGGAGGTATATGGAGTTGTTTTGTGAAGTTTTAGTAGGTGTATGATATTGTAATTATGGTTTATGTGTACTCTTATGAGTGTGTGTTATGTTTTGTGATGTTGATTTAATCTTGAACCTTTATAGCTACAGTTATAGTTTGAGTTATGTGAAGTCTTTGTATGTGCGTTGTTGGAAATTCCATGTTGTTATAGTATGCTTATGTTACGAGTGCATTTGTGTTAGGAACATGTGTGAAAATTAATATTTTGTGAGGTCTATGTATGTTCTTTATGCAGTTTAGTTGAGTTCTTATGATGCAATATAGTCATATAAGTATGTGAAATTATGTCTCGTCAACCATTAGTGTTTTTTTATCCCTAATGTGGTAATGTGATGACAGTTATGTTATGCACCTATGAACATAAGGAAACTAAAATATTAAACAATGAAATACTAAGAGTTGAGATTAATAAATAGTTTAAAGAAAAGGACTAAATAATAAAGAAAAATAGAACTGTCAATCTTCACAAAACATTAAAATTTAAGATATTTCAAAATTTAGTTACTTCCTTGTGGGTATGTTGTACAGATTTTTTTTTTTTGTTTTTTTGTTAAACAACAAGGTACGGTTATGTCATCTAGGTAAAGCATGATGAAATCATTAATATAACCTCTAATGGTAATATCCATGGCACGTTGAAATGCCGCACCTACATTTGAAAGACCAAAGGGAACCTTCTGTTATGCATATGTTCCCCACTTGTTTGTGAATGTTGTTTTGAATTTATTCTCTTCCTTGACAAAGATCTGATTGAAACCAAAATACTCATTCAACATAGAAAATATTTGTGCACCAACCACAGTATGCAAAATCTGCTCTATAGAATCCAAAGGATGATGATCCCTCAAATATGCTTTGTTCAAATCCCTGAAATTGACACAGACTTTGATTTCATCGCTCCCCTTGTGTAATAGAACTAGATTTGTGACCCAAGTAGAGTACTTGATCAAGAATATTATCATCACCTTGATGATTTTAGAAAATTCTTTCCTCATGAGGGGCTCTTTCCTTGGATTGACTAGACTCTGTTTTTATCTAATGGGCTTGTTATTAGGATCAATGTTAATTTAGTGTTGATCAAAACTTGGATCAAATCCTTTTAAGTCCTTATACTCCCATGAGAATATGTCACTGTATTTCTGATAGAGAGAGATGAAGGCTTATTTTTCATCATGTGCATAAGATTTACTCAACAATAATTCTTTTTCATGCACAATAGTGATTGGGGAGAATTTTTATTGTGTCAGGAGCATAAAATTTTCTTCACCCTAGAACAACATCAAATTAGTTCAATTAGTTCAAATTTTTCCCTCCGCTTCGCGTCTACTCCGCGACTGCTCCGTGGCTGCTCCGCGACTGCTCCGCGGCTGCTCCGCGACTGCTCCGCGGCTGCTCCGTGACTGCTCCGCGGCTGCTCCGAGATTGCTTCGCGACTTCTCCGAGATTGCTCCGTGGCTGCTCCGCGACTACTCCGAGATTGCTCCGCGACTGTTCCGCGGCTATTCCATGGTTTCTACGCGGGCTTCATCTAAAAATAGGGTTCGAGGAGGCACGAACGTTGCCAGAGGTTCGCCCCTCTCAGAAATTCGAAATGAGGTCCCTATTAATGGCGGCGAGAAACCAGTGGTATCTGTGGGAGGCGGATGCAAAAATGTAGAGGAAAATAAAGCACCAATCTCATGGATTGGTATGGCTTTCAATACTAACCAAGACCCCCATATCAAAACAGGGGTGTTCACTCATGGGACAGGTAAAGATGGTTTAGTCAAAGATTCATTATCTCCTTTAAAACTCAATACTGGTAACTGCAGGTTGCAAGAGACTAAGAGTGGATCTGGTGATGAGGAAGAGGTACAGGGGTAAGCCAGAACCAGGACAAACTAAACAGCGACAATAGGTCCGGATCTTATGCTTCAGCGGTCTCCAAACAGAAGGAGAATGTCAGAAATGAGCTCTTAAAACCCTCCTAGGAGGTCCCGACACTGAAAATCGAAGAGGATTTACTTCTAAAGGTTCTTAAGGAGGAGGAAAATCTCTCCCAACTGGGGCTCATATGCAGATTTCACAAATTTTGGCCTAAGCTTTCTCAGCTTCATGACTGGATAGCCCAGAGATGGAGAGAAAAAATACAAGGTAAGATTGAGCTTTATCCTTGTGCTAAAGCTTACTTCATTGCTGTCTTTGAAACCCCTGAAGATAGGGATTTAATTTTTAGTCAACATTGGGTTTGGGAGGAATATGGGCTTATGTCCAAACCATGGTATCCATCTTTCGACCCATTAAAGGAGTCTTTTGATACCTACCCGATTTGGGTTCGTCTACCAGGACTCCCATTGCAGCTTTGGAACAGATCTTGTCTCATTGCTAGAGGGGATACTTTAGGCTCATGTGTAGCAGTCGATGATAAGACCTCCATTCAAACCCATACTACTTATGCTCAAATCCTGGTTGATCTCGATACCTCTAAACTTCTACCAGCAAAAATCAATCTACAGATTGGAGCCAGGCTCTAGGTGCAGAGGATAGACTATGAGAGACTTGCCTTCAGATGTAGGCGTTGCTTCCAAACTGGTCATGTTACAGATGACTGTGAACACTCCAAACGTAAGACCAAAACAGCCTGGTGGAGGGATTCTCTACCTGAACATCTTACAATCGACTCAGATCCGGCTAAGGAATCAAGTGCCCCCCTGCAAGCTAACTCACCCATCATGGTTGATTCACAGACCAATATAGAGAAGCCTCCAGATTATTCTTTACAGGCTGCTGATTCAGTGATTAAAGATATTCTGACCTCCCATTTGGATCACTCCCCCATCAAACCTATTGCAGTTTTTCCGACTGTAGTGGATGTGGGAAATCAAGAATGGACAGTGGTGGATCGGAAAAAGAAGGGTAATGCCAAATCTAAATCCCCCACCATTTCGGAAAAGATTTGATTCTTGTCTTTTTGGGCGCTATTATTGCTACATTTTGGCATATGACCTGCTACGCAGTTGTTAGGCAGCTGTGTTGTTGTTTTGTTGCTGTTTTTTTGCTGTTTTGTTGCAACTGGTTTGCTTTTGTTGGTTCCTTTCTTGACGGTTTTTGTTGGGCTCTTTTGAGATGATCGTCTGGATGTTTTCTCCATTAGTGGCCCACCGGAGTACATTGTTATCATTTTTGTGGCCGGACCACTGCGTGTTTGCTGTTTGATCGCTATCCAGCAGGTGTTTATTGCTGTTGTGTTGTTGCTGGTTGTTTCTTTGCAGACTGCGTTCTGCAGTTGGTCTTTATTGTTATATCAGGATGTTGATCCTTTTTTTTGAGCTTTATTTTCCTATTCTGGCTCCTGAGCCTTGCTGTACAAGGGTATGGTCCCTTTCAAAAAACTATTTGCCAATAATAAAAAAAACATCAGGGATGAATATTTTCTCTAAGGTAACCAACCCTCTTGCCAACTTTTTTTTCTTTAGCTGGATCACTTGGTCACCATATCTATCATGCAATTCATCTTATATGCTTTCAAAGAACTCAACTTCATTTTGAATGAACTGGAATATCTGTGTGTCACTGTCAAACACTTTATAGCCAATATTGTTATCTTGGATAGATGGCCCGATCACCATTTTGGCGTGTTGTGTGTTTCCTTTGAAATAATCCTCCGCATGAAAAAATTGTGAAGCAATCATGACCATCTTATTTTCTTCTTTGTTAATCCTCTTTGGCAATACTTCCATATTCAGAGCATCAAATCTCTAAGGGAGGTACAAAAATCTATTCTTATAAGCTTTAAGAAGCTTATTTTTTGTTGTGCACTTATTGGTAACGTGGTGGATAATCAAATATGTGTCCCTACAGATTTACAACGCCTTAATCCTTTTTCTTCTCAGCAATAAAAATACCATGCACCAATGCTTCATATTTCGCTGCATTGTTGGAGCATGTGCACTGCAACCTATGCGTTAAAAATAACTTCTCATCCTTGGGATAAATGATAACAAATCATGCGCTCGTGTCATTTCTACTTTTGGAACCATTAAAGTATAACTTCCATATACCATAATTTTTTTTTTCTTGAGCACATGCGGTACCCAACTTCTTCTTAAAGGATGTAGCTAGTACCAAGCCTAGTTTCAAAATATTCAATCTCTTCAACATATGGATCAAATTTGTGATGCCTTTCTACCCACTCATCTAACACTAAGTCAGGTAGAGGAGGAGTAATAACTTGCAGTAAAAAGTGTCCATTGACATGTCATCTATAATTTTGTTATTTTTTTCCATATCTTTGATTCACATAGTAGTTTTTGAATGGTTGATGGCCATGGTTATATTCCTGATTGAAACTATTTTTAAGGCTTGCACCTAATGCTTCTTTAAATATGTGACTTTATTAGACAAGTTTCTAATCGGGGCTTTCAATTCTTCACTTTCCTTCTATTGTGTAGGAGAATATGATGTCGATGGAATAGGTTAAGTACTCTTCTTGGGAATGGGAGAAATAAAATGCTATGTCGCATGAGGAATCTCTAGGAATAAGGGTGCAGATGGTCTAGGAGATAACTTTCCTGCCTGGATAAGACTATTTTCTGCCATTATTTCAATGTTGTAAGTGGCAGGTAAGGTTCTACCCCACATGGATTGGATTATGACTGAGATGGCATAATTCACAGCCCTTAAATAATATAAGAAATAATGTTAGGCTTTTGGCCTTACAACTTGAGGAATCCGGTCCCAAGTCTTCTGGAATTTGGTGTTAAAATTAGTCATCTGGTAAGTGGGTGCCCTCTTTGTTGTATTTAGTTACTCCACCAATGATAGGTGATCTGACTTGTCTTCAAAATAGTTGCATAGATTTATTCCAAGATCATCATATGTGGTAATAGATATAGGTCTCAAACCTTTGTACCACTGAATTTATTTCCCTTTGAATGAGGATACAATCATCTTGACTGCTACATCATCGTGATTAGATAGACATAGCACACATTTGCTTCATTATATATGTGTTCAAAAGGTGTGAGTTGATTCTCACTGGTAAAGTATGGAATACTCTTGAGCGTGGATGGTCGCGTATCATGTTGTGCACTAATAAAAAGAGGACTTCCTCAAGTGAAGTTGGAAAATTTCCAAGGAGGACGTGGCATTAGTGCCATGGTAATGCATGCAGGTCTACTGTGAGGAGGATTGGAATGTACGTGATGTGTTAGAGATTAGGATGTGCGCACGGGAGTTCTGTAGACTCTTATTATTGGAGATAATTTAAGGTATTCAAAGGACTCTTCATATGTTGTGCTTTGTCTTATATGCACTCTTCTCATGAAAGGTACTTCGACTACTTGAAATAGTAGATCTGAGTGTTGGGAGTCACTAGATGTGTTGAAACAAGCCTTCAAAGGATATAAATAGCTAAGAATACACAAGAAAATAGGAATAAAGAAATTTAAGATTTTCATTCTCTCACCAGCGGGTGTGTGAGAAACTGTTGCCACTCAAACTTACACCAGTCTCATATTAGGTTAAAATGAGTTCTTGAGTGGATAATGGGATTGTCTTTAAGATGTGGGACCTTACATGTTTGAAACAAACCTGTAGAGAACGCTGGTTCCTCTAGTTATTTCTACTACTACTTCTACTCATAATGGTGAAAGTAAATCCTAAGATAATGATGCCAAGGGACCAGGGATAGAAGGATATGGGAAAAGGTAAAAATAACACCATGGAAGATGATAGTACCAGATAGAAGTGGAATGAATATGATTAGTTTTGAGAGATACAAGGGAAGATGTGAGGAGGAAGGCTAGGCATACGTAGCATAGACTATAATGTAGATAAATAACCATTTTCATGAGACACAAGCAGAAAAGGAGATGTAAAGGACATGAGATAGAACAAAAATCATGAAACGTAAGAGAGAGGAAAGAAATAAGAATAAGAAACAAGTTAAGGTAGGAAATATCCAAAAAATTATGCTTCTATTACTTCAACAAATGCGCACACAATTAAAATGGTGTGTGAAGCCGATGTCCAAAACTAAAGACCAGATCTAAAGGTCTGTAACTCAAAATGCAAGGTAACTCCTATACAAACTGAAAGAATTCTACCCTTATCAATGAGAAATGCTGCTATATTTATACATGAATGGATGAGAGAAGGGGAGGAAAAGGAGGGAAAATCTGATTTGAAAACTGAACCACGAACAACCACAAATGAATTCATAAAAATCCACCAGTAAATCTGTCAAATGCACTTCTCCATTTTTTTTGGTGTGTAAGAGAAGGAAAGGGGTGAGATCTAATTCAAATCAGGTTGTTGGAGCAATCAAATCCTATATTAATGGCATGAGAGATGATTTCTATCTTTTACCTAACAAATCCCATCGAAATTTTAACTTGAGTGATCTAGAGTGTAACCCACGTCGTCAACTATTTTTTCATCATCTTCCATGTATCACACCTTATTTGGTCACAATGATTCAAAACTGTATTAGCACACTTTGGTAGGTTTCATGTGGTTCACTCAATGTGTGATAGTCCATGTACAACAAGAATTGGTGGAGAGGAAGGTGCGATAGTGTGCAAAGGAAAGATGTGAAAAAGAAGAAAGAAGGAGAATGCACGTGAAAGTAATGCGCGTTGGAGGAACAAAATTAATACTTGTAGGAGGAAAATATAGAAGAGGTGTAATCATTACAAGGTAATGTGCGGAAACAAGGAAGGAGGCGTTCATGAATGTTAGGGACTAGCTAATTTGGGAAGCAAGTATGAGGTGTACTTTAAGGGTACACGAATTGTTGGGAGGACTGCGTATGCGCTGAGAGTGGGCATGAGAAAATATGGGACATATAAAGGAGAAGAGAGGAAGATAGAAGGCGTGAAGTAAATGGATACTGTGAAAGGGTGTGCGAGGAGCTACACCGAAGAAGACTATGTAAAGGAAGAAACCATAGAGCGCGCAAACCATAATATTGAACTTTAGAGTCGGTCTATGAATGTAAGTTATTAAAATAACTAAGGGAGTTGTTTTGGACAACATTTTCCAAGAGCACCATGGTGCCAAAAGTATAATTCAAACATTTATATATTATTGTCCATTTAGGATTATTCACTTTGTATTTAGTTTTTCTTCAAAAAAAGTTTTTTTTTTATTAAGGGCAAATAGTTTTGAAGGGACTATACCCTGTATACAAAAGGGCTCAAAATCTAGATAGAAAAGATGAGAGAAGCAGCCCAGAGAAGGGAAAAAAAGCCAACCAAGGAAGGCTCAACAGCCAAATATTACAACATAGCCGAGAAAAGGATCTAAACGTACAAAGATCTAGAGAAGAGAAGGCAAGATCAAAAAAGGAACCAAAAGAGAAACAACATAAGGAGCCTCACCACAAAACAGCTCCAGAATCACCCAATGACAGCCACATCGCAGCCAAAAAATAGCATCACAATAGCCCTTTACTTGATGGCTTTGTCAATTTTGGTCTTGATAGCCTACAGTGACATGAAAAAGGCAATGGAAGTGGCCTGAGAGGGGTCTTGTAAATCAGCCTGGGCAATTGCAATGTCCCTTTTCTCTTGAGGGCCCCATATGTCCTCATTGATCCCACTTAAACTGCAAACACTGTGGACATGTTGCTCAATGAAATTGTAAATGCTTTTGAGGGCAGACAAAATGCAGTCATTTCGGCTTTTAGCATTCCCCAGTCTACCATCCAGGGACTGTAGTTTCTTGAAGACTTCACCAATAACCCCCTCTTCCTCCTCACTTTGAAGGATTCTTTTAACCTTATCTTTTTCCACATTTTTTATAGCCCCTTTGAGCTCTTGAAGCTCCTTTTCTAGTCTATCCACCCTTTCCAGCAATTCCTCCTCTTTGGGCTCCTCCACCGGCCTGCTGCTATACAGGAGGTTTTCAGCAAGTTCTAAGTCTTTGTGGCTCCTTAGGACTCGTTGGGGAGTAGGGATTTTGGCTTTGAGGATCTTTATTTTCTTGCTGGAGGTCGCATCTTCATTCTTTCTTTTTAACAGGGGGGAGTGGGAGCAGTGTGGGCAGATGTAGGTATGGAGGAGGGAGGAGGGATAGGATTCACTGGAGGGTAGCTGGAGAAATGGCGGTGAATCAAGAGGATAAGGCCCTCGTACAAAGGGACAGCCCTAGAGTGGCTTTGAACTTCCCTTATAGATTTCTCCAGAGAGTTAATCAGATAATGAGGAAAGATGATAATGTTATTTCTACGAAAATGATTTAGAAAAATCAGATGTTTTTGAGGTATAGTCACATATCTTCCTTCAAGGGTAACATACCTTACCACCATTTTGGCTAGTTCAGCAAACGGTTCAAGGATCGACTCCACCTTGAGGCCAGCAGTCATGAACTCAAGATTCTCTCCCTCTTCTAAAAATTTCTTGGTTTCAACCTCCCTGTCGACCTTCTTATTGAAAAATTTTGTGCCTTCCAGGCTGAGGCCCATGATCTGAGCTATGAGCTCTTTTGTGATTTCCATTTTCATGTTACTATATTTGACTATTTTGTTCTTCCAACCCCGAGCGAATTTGATAGAGATGTCTTGATCAAAGCCTTGGACCCTTTCAATGAAATTAGACAGACCCCCGATTTGTAGGTATTCCCAAAGCTCTGTGTTCTCTTTCCACTCAGGATTGTGGGTCGGTTCGGTTTTGCATGATGGCCACCCCATGTTTCCTCTGCACCTTTTCCTATTCTCAACGGTAAAATAGCTATCAATGTGTGGAATGTGCCGAACTTTGAACTTGGAATTTGAATCTTTCCTTCCCGTGAAAGCCGATTTAATTATTACGCTACCCTTGTTATTATTGCTCCGTACCTCGGCTTTAATCCTATACCAAGAAATGATAACAGGCCAGCCCGCACAGATCGCAACAATCATCCAAATCTTTTGTGATGTCATCCACATGTACTTGGGGATCCACACATTAGCATCTAAAAAACAGCCGTTAGTTATGATTTTCACTTCCATGAAGATCAATGATTATGGCTTTATTGACATGAGCGGGCAAAACTTCCCCTCTAATCCAAGTTTGAAAGGGGTTATTAACACCGAAGTTAGCCAAACTGTCAGCTACCCTATTTCCTTCCCGGTAGGTGTGGGTGATTTGGACATTTACAAAGCTTTTCCATATATCAATAGCTTCTTCTATATAATCCCTAATAGACCAGCTGGGGTGTTGCTTTTTATTTAGAAGATTGATAATATTTAGAGAATCACCTTCAATTATGATATTTGGAATAAATGCTTTATATCTTCAGCCTCTTGCTGGCACATGCAACATCTATTCGGCAGGATGAATCCCTTCTTGATGACGCTATCATTAGTTAGGATTTTTCCATTAATAATTAGCCACCAAAAGAAGTTCACCCTAGGGGTTAGCTCCGGCATCCACAATTTGTGCCACTTAATTTCGCTTGCCATGGATGCAAAGAAAGAATTATATCCTACTTTAACAATGTAATCCCCATCAAAAGAATCTTTCTAGATGAGCTCATCCTTAAGATTTTGATTACTTATATGGATTAGGGAAAGTTGATTCTGGAGAGATGTAATATCAGCTTGAATATTAACATTCTCCACTTTTAGCTGCTTCCATTTTCTTTTGTTTCCATTCCTCTCAATGTATCCCTGGATTTTGTGTCCATACTTTGCAATTAAGCTATCTTTAATATGATCATAATCAGAAATCTAGTTAGATTCCGTCCACTTATCAGTCCAGAAGTTTATGTTTCGCCCATCTCCAAGCTTCCAGCTGCACCCCTGAGAAAGAATGTGTTTGCTGCGAAGAAGCTTGTTCCAGAAAATAGAACCACTCGGGATGGACTGATCATTAATGAAGGAAATCTTTCTTTGATTTGAAAGATATTTGATCTTAATCAGCTCTGTCTAAGGTCTGTGCTCTTTTATAAGCCTCCATCCTAATTTTTCAGTAAGGGCAGTACTCATATGCTTAATATCTTTGATGTCTAACCCCCCTAGTTTCTTGGGTTTACAAACCTGTTCCCGAGCCACAAGATGATATCTGAATCTGTCCTCTGTACTCAGTACCATGCCACAAAAAGTGTTTTTGAATCTTCTCAATACCGTTCATCACAGCTGTAGGCATGCTGAACATTGACAGAATGTAGATAGGCAAGTTTTGAAGCGTGCTTTTAACCAAGAGACACTTACCTGCACTTGAAAGAACTGCTCCTTTCCATCCAGCCAACTTTCTTTGAAATCTCTTAATAAGATCATTCCATACCTCCACTGAAATTTTTCCAGTACTTAAAGGTAGCCCTAAGTAAGTCGCTGGTAGAGAATTAATTATGCAACCTAGAATATTAGCGATCTTTCTTTGCCTCTCCTTAGGAGTATTGAAGAAATAAATAGAGCTTTTTTCAAAATTAACTTTTTTCCCCGAGGCTTCCTCATAAAATCTGAGGACATTTTTAATGGCCTTTGCCTCAATAATAGAAGCCATTAGTAGCAGCAAAGTGTCATCAACAAACTGCTGATGAGAGGAGATCTGATTACTAGTAGTTGGAGGGAATCCTTTTAGCATGCCAATGTCAATAGCTTTGGAAATAGATCTGCTTAAACTATCAGCCATAATAATGAATAAAAAAGGGGAGATTGGGTCGCCTTTCCGTATACCTCTATTACTGGCAAAAAAACCAACAGGTTCCCCATTAACAACCACAGAGAATTTAGAGGTAGAGATGCAAGAGTGGATGATTTTTCTAAATTTGCTTTGAAAACCAAATTTGGACAGGACCTCATCCATGAATCTCCAGGAGACTCTGTCGAAAGCTTTATGCATGTCAAGTTTGATGGCCATCCCCTCCTTTTTACTTTTATCCATAGAATGTATAGTTTCATGTACCATGATAATTCCATCTTGGATAATTCTTCCTTGAATGAATCCGCTCTGCTGTTGAGAAATGATCTCCATGAGAATAGGTTGCATTCTAGTGGTGAGAATCTTTGTGAAGATCCTATAATTGACATTAACCAAACTAATAGGTCTGAAATCTTTGAAGTCTTTTGTATCCAGCTTTTTAGGGGCAAGCACAATGTGTGTATTATTTAGTTCTTTGATAAGATTTCCCGTTCTGTAAAATTCATTGACAGCTTTCAAGAGATCTTCAGAACATATTTCCCAACATCTTTGGAAAAAGTTAGCCGAGAAGCCATCTAGACCTGGAGCCTTATCCCCTTCCAAAGAAAAGACTTTTAAATCTCTCAGCAGGTATAATATTGTTAGGAATGGAGTCTAGGAGGAAAGATGCCACTTGTTCATTGTAGGAGGCATCTTCAATGAGGAGGTTCTTCAAAAAAAGTTGATAATTGGTAAATCAAGGATTTTTATGGGGGATGTACCCTATTTTAAAGAAGACCTAAAATCCAAGATATATCCTTAAAAACAAAAATAATAAACAATAAACAATTGCCCAATACCGAAGGAAACAACCAGGAAGAAGAATTTATTTTGTTGTAACTGGATTTTTGATTTCTAAGCATTGTTTTTCAACCTTTAGAAACAACGCCAATAGGTAAATTAATTTCAATAACATCAATAAGATAATTTGTAGTATTTTTTAAATGGAAATAACAGAGAATGTACCTTAGCCACTTTTTCAAAGATTGGTTCATCCCTATTGCTTGCTTGAATTTCCACATTGGATTTTCCCTGGTCTTCAACATGAATATCTCTAAGTGGTATCGTAGGATCCCTTATGTGTTTTTCAGGTACACTCTCCTCCTTAGATGAACTTTGGAGTTTTTCATTTATTATCATAAAACATGGGAGGGCATATTCCAACCAAGTAGATCTCACATGTTCCCTTTTCTCAAGGTGACAGTCAATATCTACATGACCTAAATAAAAACATCGTCTACATTTGAAGGGTAACCCTTCAAAATCAAGGGGTTGAGTCCAAATTTTTTCTTGGACTTTAAGGTCAATTTTTGTAAGAGTTTATTTTGAGGTGTCTAATTCAACAAGTATCTGGGGATAGTTTGTGTGCATGTAGTAAGAGGTATCATCATCAACATTGATGATTTTCCCCAACGTGTTACCTATGGAGACTAAACATTCAGTGAATGAAAATTGAAGGGGAAAATTTGGCATTCTAACCCAATCTGATTTGGTTGAAAAATATTCTGTAAAATGGTTAAAAGAAGGTAACCATGGTTTCATAGTCAAATAGTGAGGTTTTCATATCCAAATGGTTCCAAATATGGTATTCTAAACTGTTGTCAAAAACAATGTTTATATTTATTACAACTCATACAAGATAAACATATAATAAATTTATTTATTGAAACTCATTAAGGACAAATCCTTATAATATATGATATTACAATAATTTTATATTAATACGATTAGGCCAATTGCCTTATGAATTTTTGTGAAACCGTGTTTCACTTTGTTAGTAAAAACAATGAGCCAAAACTGGATATTCAACATAATCAATATCTAAAATCAGATAAATACATTTGTCTCATCATGCATGAAAATATTCTAAACTTAAATTCATAATATTTATTCCATTGTAATCTGTAGTATAAAATAAGATAATATACATGGTCATTTAATTGCACTAGCATGAATAATTCATTCTCATTCATGTTATTATGTGATGACCTAAATAAATATTTAGAGGTTATTACATTCCATTTACTAAGTATATAGGTTATTCATAAGGAATCCCTAACCCTAACCGACCACAGATCCATGGCAGCAGCAAGGGAAGGAAAGAGGTGTATGTTGCATATCAATAGGAAAATAGGGAGGCAAGCACTCTCATAGATCGAGGACTAGTAATCCTTCCCTTGATGTTGTATCCAAGAAACTAAAGATTAGTGAAAGGGCTACTGAAAAACTCTTGAAACCCTCTAAGCAGACCTCGATTCTAAAAATAGACGAGGATCTGCTTCAAAATATTTTCAAGGAGGAGGAAACTATTTCACAACTTGGTCTCATATGTAGGCTTCAACAACTTTTGCCTAAGCTCTCTCCGATCCACAATTGAATTACTCAAAGATGGAAGGAAAAGATATAATGTTAGATTGATCTTTATCCTTATGTTAAAGCATATTTCATTGTTGTCTTTCAAACCCTTAAAGATAGGGATTTAGTTTTTAATCAACATTGGGTTTTGACTGAACAAATGCTCATGTCCAAGCCATGGTATCCATCTTTTGATCCTTTGAAAGAATCCTTTGATACCTACCCAGTTTGGGTTCGCTTGCTAGGTCTCATGATTCAATTATGGAACCAATATTGTTTGATTTCTATAGGGGATACTCTAAGTTCATGTGTGACAGTTGATGATAAGACCTCCATTCAAACCCATACTACTTATGCTTGAATCCTTGTAGATCTTAATACCTTCCAAACCTTACGAGAAGAAATCAATCTGCATATTGGTGAAAGAATTTTGGTGTAGAGATTAGATTACGAGGGACTTAGTTGTAGATATTGGTGTTTCTTCCAAACTATTCATATTATAGAATATTGTGAACATTCCAAATGTAGGACCAAACCTACATGGTGCAAGGATTCACTAGCCGGGCATCTAACAATCAATCCTCATATAGATCTAGTCAAGGAATCTAGCGCCCCCTTGCAAATTGACTCACTAGCCATCGTAGGGTCTCATAAAAAGAAGCTAACTCCAAATTATTCTTACCAAGGAAATGATTCAGTAATAGATTGTGCTTCAACACCCCTCCATGTGGGTCATATCCCTATCAAGTCAATTGAAGTTTTTCTTCCAATTTCAGTGGAAGAAGGAAATGAGCAATGGATGGTGATGGATAGGTAAAACAAAGGATATGCCAATTCTAAATCAAGCATCAACTCAGACAAGACATGAATCTTAGTGCCCAACTAAATATAAAATAATATTTATATATAGAAAGGAGCTTAGTGCGTTGGTTGTGAGTGGGGGGGACAATGTGTGATTTGTAATTTTTTGAAGGCACGTTACCCTATAAAATTATTTCTTGGTGTGTTGGTTAAAGTCTTCCACATGCTTAAATGTGGTTGGTAGTGTGGGAATGGGTGGAGTGTTGGCCACCTACAATCATTTTTGATTAAATGGAACCTACTCTTGGCATGTCTGGTCCAAAGGAAACCCCAAAAGAACATTGTCCGTGTGGACTGCATCACATAAGGTTTTGCAAAATTGGGTTTTAATTGGAAAGGCTTAGAAACTTCATGCAAATTCACTTATTTTGTAGAGCCTACTTCCCCTTCCACATTTCCCCAGCATGTATCAAAATGCGAGCTTGGAGCAGGTGGAATTCCATCATGGCATAAAAGATAACGGAACTTGTGAGATGTGGCAATTGTAGAGACACTGGTGGACATGTATGTAGAGTGGAGCTTCTGTAGTAGTCGTCTAAAAATCAATTCACCTTTTCCAGCATATTACCCTCTTAGGCCAAAATAAGAGCTTAGAATCAAGGTTCGCATGCACATCAATGATTTTAGGCAGGAATTAAGTTGTTGGATGTTATTTTTTCAAGTGCTTGGCAGGTGTGTGGGAGGTCCAGCAGGCATGAGAAGAGGTTAGGCAAGGCGCATCAGGGAGAGGAAGTCTCAAGGGACACATTCTGGAAATGTAATTTTATTTATTATTTATTTATTAGCATGTTGCTGTGCCGGTTCAGAGGATGAGGGCTTTAAATAGTTGAATGGTTTCGGTGTGTCTTTGAATCAGACAAAAAAAATAGATATGCATGATCATGTCAGCTATCTTGAGGAAAATCTAAACTCTTAACATCAACATACTAGTCAAACCTTAGGTGACTTTGTGGGTTTATTTTCTAGGTTCTTAAAGAGCATATAAATATGAAGTCACTATTTATGACAACTCTCCTTTAAATTTGGATGATCAAATGTTGTAGTTTAAGTTCTCTTATCAAACATCTGTGTAGAAGTGGGCATTTGGGTTGACATATGAAATCTGCAAAGAGCATACGAGTTCATTGATTTAATGAAAGAATCAGTCCTTAAGGCTTATACTTTGACATATATTACTCTTTTGGATGGTTATTGTAAAATGGGGAAGTTGGAGGAAGATTTTATGAGTCCAATCCTATTGAGGAAGGATTTTATGGCTAACAATTATCTATCTTGGACTGCTCATTAAAGTTTAACATGATCAAATAATTGTCCCTATATTACTGGGTACCTGAATACTTATTTGTGAATAGATAAGTTTGGCCTTGAGGATCACTTGTGACCAACTCCATTATGGTTTCTCAGATATTCAAAACAGAATCTCTACTAAACCATTTTGCTGAAATCTATTCCTACTAATGCATGGCTCATGTGGATCATTATGTTTTCTTATTAAAAATCTCTTTTGCAATGGATTAATATATTTAACCAAAGGGTCTCTATATGTACATTTCATTATACTTAAATGTAGTATCTGCTTTTCTTCTCCAATCAAAGCCTTGACAATGATAAAATATATCAAATGACATATGATTCCTTTATTTCAATGAAATTAAACCCATGTATTCTTGAAAGAGTCATCTATGCAATGTCCCAATAAACTATTTGCTATAGTACCTCCTTATATCGAAAAGTTTGAAAGTTGGCTTCCACAGTAAATATGAAAGAACAATTTCAGTGGTTTAAATAGATTCTCTTATTGTTTTTGGAGACATGTTAAGGTAACATCTTGTCACTTTTTTAGAAATGCATATTTCTAAAATACTTTCTAAGAGTTCCTTGAATTAAAGTGAAAAAGGTGTACCTTTTTTAATCTTTGGATAAAACTGAATTGAATCCTCCAAATTGTTAAATTTCATGACTCCCTTGAGGATGTCATGTTACACTGATTTATGCAGTTTTATAATTCTGAAAATCTAAAAAGTTAGCTTTCATTTAGTACTATTCTTTTCTATTACAAAGTTGAACTACAAAAATTCCAATTTGTGTGTGTCATATTTCTCTGAGTTGTGTTATAGCTTTTTGAATTTGCATGGAACATCTAAATTTATGGATCAATAATTTTCTCTATAGTTCCTGGACATAAGATTAATGTAGGCAATCATAATCAAAATACCAAATTCACAGGGACTCAAGCTTCAGACCATATTAGGATTCATCAGGAAATATCAGAAAGTCATGTTCTGTTGGAAATCAATTGTTCTAGTTCAACAGTTCATGTTAGCGCATTGGTTAATACATTTTGTTTTAGTATGTTGTTAGTAGACAGGGTTACATAACTATCTTTTCTCACTGTCCTCCCTCAGCTCAACCTATATAAAGGCTTGCACTTTTGTATCTGATGGTATAACAATAGCAATATACATTTTCCAGCGCCATCATTGGTATTCAGATCCTGAAACCGTCCTTTGCATTGGTGGAAGAGTTGGAGCAAATAGTGTGAAGAGCATTTCTTTCCATTTCCTTTTCCTATGTTGTACATGACACCTCCTGATGCTGTGCCTGTGTGTGAAAGAAGAGCAGACTGGTCCGCATGGAGGAGAGACTAAGCAGACCTGCATTGCATAGACATGAGGACGTTTAAATTTGCTACTAGTCCATGGAAATTGGAACAACTTTGCATGGGAAGGAGACTGCGACCAGACAGAGACGTCTATTTGCTGGTCCGCTTACAAGTGTTTGAAAGCGTGTTGCTGTTGTGTGGATGCTCCATCGTGGAAGTTCACTGCAACGTATAGTTTGCTGCTGTGCATGAAGGTGGATTAGTTTCATTGAAGAAGCAGAACCGTCAAGGATAGTTCTTGAGCGAGGCATTAAATTATTTTATTCAGTATCGTGGACCTTCATTGCTATGAGAGCTGGTAACATTGTCTACGATAGAAGGAGCGTGAAGTGATAAGGAAAACGGTGCCAACATGGAGGAGTGTGCAAACGTTGCCTGTCCAGCGAGTTGGAGTCCCGTGAACTGTGTGGCACGTATATGTCACTGAATTTGGATGCGTGACAGAAGCACCGCGAGCGAATGCCACCAAATATTTGGGCATTGAACGAAAATGAAGACACCACTGAGACTATTCTTTTTCTTGAAGTCAGGAGTGAGCCTGTCCACAACACTGAAGGAGGATGTTCTCTTTCCTGAGATTGTGCGCCAGAGGACCATGTTGGAGTATTTTTCGTTCGACGTTCTGAGACCACCCAATTGCTGTGCGTGCGAGCTGTGGAGACTGAAACTGTCCCGTTTGTGCTGTACGTGGAGATTCAGAGAAGTAGACTCATTGCTGGAGCAACTGTCCGTCCTCTACTCACGAAAGGAGACATTGCTAAGCAAGATCCTTTAGTGCTTGTGACTGCTACGTAAATAAGCAAAGTCGGCAAATTGCAAAAATGTCTGCTCCAAAAATATTGCTATCCAGATGCCCAACTCTTGAAAGGGCCTAAATTTCACCGCATGGAAAACCAAAATGCGGACGATTCTTCAATTCGAAGATCTTTGGGGGATTGTCTCTGGCAAAGACGCCCCTCCTGCAGACGATGATCTGTTGGAAAAATATGAAAAGGCTGATGCGAAAGCACTCATGCTCATCACCCTCAGTCTTTCTGATGAGGTGCAGCCATACATTCGAGAAGCAACTGCTTCTTCTCAGGCATGGAGCGCATTGTGTACCATCTACGAAGCTAAGAATCTGACGACAAAGTTGCAACTTCAGACAAAGCTTCATACGATGAGTATGCATGAAGGCGAATCAGTAGAAGCCTTCTTGCGGCGTGTGGCTGAGTTACGTGTAGAACTCTCTGCTCTCGGTGAACCAGTGGACGACAAGTTGCTTGTCCCGCTCACCCTGGGAGCTCTTCCGTCACGGTTTCGGACACTGATCACCATGTTGACAATTACTCAACAGGAGGTGAGTTTTGCAACCCTGGTGAATTATCTCCAGCAAGAAGAAGCCATGCAAAATGTACAAGAAGCCTTCGAAGACAAGGCTCTCATCACGAGGCAAAAACATAAGCCTCGGAAAGGGCAATCAGCCCCCCAAAATCAGAAGCAGCATGCTCAGCAGCCATCTTCACAGCGGCCACCACAAGGGCCACCCCAGAAGCAACATAATCACAAGGTAGATCGATGGTGCCACATTTGCTCCATGGATACGCACACGACTGCGAACTGTTATTACAACGGTCGCAAGTATGGAAATTCTGGCAAAGAGAGCACTTCTGGCCAAGGATATTCCAAGAAATCCCGATGGCATGCTCGTAATCAGAGGCAGAAGGGCCACATTGCTGCTCAGCAGGAAGCCACCTCAGATGAAGAGGTACCAGATACGACTCATTCTGACATTGTTCTAGTCTCACAGACTTCGCAGCCGTCAGAAGATGTCTGGTTGATTGATTCAGGTGCCAGCAAACACATGACTGGCAACAAGAAGTTGTTCCATACTCTGAGTGACCGGCCCACTGGAGATCGGATCACCATTACAGACAATCAAGAGTATATTGCAGTAGGGATTGGTGATGTCATCATTCCTCTTGGAACACGAAGATGTACACTGACACAAAGGTGCTCTATGTTCCAGGTTTGACTTCAAATCTTTTATCTGTAAGTCAACTTCTTAACCATAGAATGCAGGTTGAATTCTTTGTTGAAAAAGGGGTCAAGTCCTGCATCATTTCCCAGGGAGAGTCAGTCCTTGCTCAAGCATTTATGAAGGGCCGTCTATTTGCACTGGATGTGGTCACTTCATCTAGCGTTGCTCTCTCTGCATCAACGGCAGAGTCCACTGCACTTTGGCACTTTCGATATGGTCATCTTTCTGCCGGGGCTCTGCATCAACTCAGTGCGAAGGAAATGGTAAGAGGGCTTCCTCCACTCTCCCATTCCTTACCTGTTTGCTCAGGCTGTCTTGCGGGCAAACAACATAGAGGTCCATTCAAACAGAGCTCTTATCATTCTACAGAGCATCTTCAGGTCGTTCACACCGATCTGTGTGGACCCCTGCCAGCTAGCTTTCAAGGTTTTGTGTACTTTCAGCTCATCATTGATGATTACTCATGGAAAATGTGGGTATATTTCCTTCGGAAGAAGAGTGAGGCACTTGCAAATTTTCAAACCTTCTACCAGCAAGCCACCAGGCAGTCTGGGAAGCCTCTTCTTCTCCTCCACTCAGATCGAGGGGGGGAATTTGTGTCAAAGAAGTTCTTAGCATACCTGAAGCAGCATGGCATTCAACAACATTTGACTGCTCCCTACACGCCCCAACAGAACGGGATTTCTGAGCGCCACAACAGGACTGTCATGGAGATGGCTCATTGTATGCTCTCGACCGCCAAGTTGGAGGATCAGTTTTGGGCAGAAGCAGTCCAGACAGCAGTGTATTTACTCAACCGGGCACCCACGAAGATCTTGCAGAACAAGACACCGGAAGAGGTATGGACTGGTCGTAAACCTTCTATTCATCATTTAAGAGTTTTTGGTTGTACTGCATATATGCATGTTCCAGATAAAAGAAGGAAGAAGATCAATCCAAAGACACTGCCATGTCTTTTCTTGGGGTATAGTACTACCTCAAAGGCATATCGTCTCATGGATCCTGAGACGAAGAAGATCTACGAGAGTCGAGATGTGGTATGTGATGAGTCGTCCTTTGACTCCTTGCCACACAATGGAGATCCAGTACCGACCTCGTCACATAGATTGCTCACACATCCAGATGATGAGCAAGATGATTCTTCTCAGAGAGAAGAAGAGCTAAGTGGAGATTTGTTCGTTGATCTTGGCACACTGGAAAACACATCTTCACATCAGCAGCGCCAACGTCCGAAATGGGTCCAGAGTACTATCAGGGATGCACACCTGAACTCACTTCCTGGTACTTCTACGGGAGTTAGAACACGAAGTCAAGCAAGACATGAGGTAAATTTTGCACTCATGAGTTCAGTTGTTGAGAGCACCGAACCTGACACTGTTCGTGAGGCATTAGACCAACCACAGTGGAAACAGGCTATGGATGCTGAATATGATTCCCTGATTCAGAATCGGACGTGGGAACTTGTCGATCTGCCTCCAGGTAAGAAATCCATTGGCTGCAAATGGATTTTCAAAACAAAATATAAGGCAGATGGTTCAATCGACAAACACAAAGCACGACTTGTTGCAAAGGGTTATGCTCAGCAAGAAGGAATTGACTATGATGAGACCTTTGCACCCACTGCGAAGATCAAAACCATCAGAGTTGTATGTGCACTGGCAGCACAAAATGGATGGAAACTTCAGCAGATGGATGTCAAGAGTGCTTTTCTAAATGGTGATCTGCAAGAAGAAGTGTACATGGCCCAACCTGAAGGGTTTGTAGACGAGCATCAACCACACAAGGTATGTCGTCTGATAAAGTCTCTTTATGGACTTAAACAAGCACCTAGGGCATGGTATATAAAAATTGATGATCACCTATTGCAGCATGGATTCACTCGTAGCCCCTCAGATACAAATTTGTATATCAAGAAGGTAGGAACAGAGATTGTCATTCTGGTTTTGTACGTAGATGATCTTGTGATCATAGGAAGTTCTGACAATCTTGTTGATGATGTAAAGAATGATCTGAAGAAATCCTTCGACATGACTGATTTGGGGCTACTTCACTATTGTCTTGGCTTAGAGATATGGCAGAAGAAGAATCATATCTTCGTCTCCCAGATGAAATATGCCAAGACACTCCTGGAAAAGTATGGGATGTCAGATTGTAAACCAATGTCCACACCTATGGAAAAAGGTTTGCAACTATCTAGATTCCTGGATTCACCACAGGTAGATGGCACTCACTACAGGCAGCTTGTGGGGAGTCTCATTTACTTGACTTATACTAGACCAGATCTTTGCTTTGCGGTGAGCTATCTCTCCAGATTTATGCAGGAGCCGAAGAAATGTCATTGGATAGCAGCAAAGCATGTGTTGAGATATGTCCGAGGTACAGTTGACTTTGGTCTGGAGTATCAGAAGAACACTCAGTTCTTCTTACAGGGATATACAGACTCGGACTATGCAGGATCCGTTGATGACAGGAAATCCACTTCAGGATATGTTTTTCATCTCGGATCTGGACCTATCTCGTGGATCAGCAAGAAGCAAACTGTTGTTGCTCTCTCATCCACTGAGGCTGAATACCGCGCTGCACGAGGAGCTGTGTGCGAAGCAATTTGGTTACGTCGCATTCTTGCAGATATAGGGATTCCTGAAGAGAAACCTCCCATCATTCACTGCGACAATCAAGGTGTGTTGAAGCTTGTGAAGAATCCTGTTTTCCATGAATGAACAAAGCATATTGAGGTCGAATGTCACTACATTCGTGAACAGGTCTTGAACCACCAAATTCAGCTCCAGTACTGCCCTACTGATTCTCAGGTTGCAGATATTCTCACCAAGCCTCTCGGCAAGGTGAAGTTTGATTTGTTTAGGGGGTACATTTGTAAGAGCAATGTATTAAGGGGGGGAATGTTAGCAGGTTAATACATTTTTTTTTAATATTTGTTAGTAGACAGTTGTATAACTGTCTTCCCTCACGGCGCTCCTCAGCTAGCCTATATAAAGGCGTGTTTTGTATCTTTTGGAATAGCAATAGCAATATACATAGCAATATATATTCTCCTGTCCAGCGTCCATCAGTTCAATCGACTCTGATGAATTAACCATAAATGGGGGAACATGTAGGAATTTTATCATGGCACGTACATACATCAAATGCTAGTTTTGGTTGTGTTTTACTAAACCCTTGAGCTAACTTTTAAGCATTTGCAACTAGGCCAATTACCCTTGAGCTAAATTGTTTGCTAATTATAAATTTCGTCTGTTCCTATGCACTCTTGGTATATAATTGGACATGTACAAATTTAACCGTGGTGTTTTTTCTCATTAGAAGACAACGTTTGAAAGTGGATTCGTAGCCTCCAAGAATGATTTGAACATTTTTTGTATCTAGCAGGAAAATGTAAAAAGAAAGTTGTAGGACCCTTGTTGGGTTGTCAAACCCCCATGGAAAATTTTGACACATGTAAATAATTCTTTGGAAACTCTATAGTGTGTCTTGTTGTGTGAAATAGAAATTTTTACAAAATGGTGTTTCTCTCTCTTCCTTTCTATTTCTCTCTCCTTAGTTACAAAATGAAATGCAATGATTACATTTTTCTAAACCTTTTATTTCGAATGTAATTTATACTTATTATTACATGTAAATGATAAACTCAAGACATTAATTATGTTAGGTTAGGGTGCATGCCATGCCAATGATTTATCGTTAATTTCATGTTCACATGGTTTTGCAGGATGCAAGAAAGATGGCAAAAAGACGATGTGTAATTCATTATTTATTATTGAAATTTTTATAGGTCATTATAAAATGGATATATGTGTAATGTAGTCTCCTGTTAAAGAAATGTTATATTTTCAATTTGCTAATATGTATGAGATGTTAGTTTTAGGGATACCTTAGGAAATGTGTATTTAATCACAGATTTAAATTGATTCATAGTTATGTATGGTAAAAGGGTTTATTATATATATAGTAAAGAATTTCAAGTTAATATATTGTAGTGCATTTTCAGTGTTCAATAAATGATTAATTAATTATTGTGTTGTATTCTTACCTTGTAAATGTAATAAAGATATTTAATTTAAACACTCAACCCTAGTATGAGATCTGTGTATAACATGTCTTCATGTGTGATCCTTCTTATCATAGTCGAGACTGAAACCATGGAATGAATTAAAAATTTTGTGCTTGATGGAACCTCCTAGCTTAGGTAAATAAGACCCCTAGTTGGTGTTATCATCATAAACCCGACAGATAGGAGTGACACAGTCACACTTTATCGAGACTAAGTATAGATAACTCTTCCTTTATATCCTAGTGGACTACCTTGTCTTCTGAAGATATATTTAGAATTAAATTTCTTCATTGAATAAATTTCTTGTGGGATCCAGATGACATCATGGAGCTATTGAAATAGTGGGATTATCACTTAAAATTATGTTAATGACCTCTTTAGATCCTCTCAGCTAAATGTCTTACCTTTGGCTAGTGACAAATAGTTCCTTGATCTTTTGCAGAGGGTTTATAGGGTGAATTATTTTTGGAACCTTAATCTAATCTATAATAGAGTGTAAATCCTTAAGTGAAAATTGGAATTAAACTAAACCCTAGTTGATTAGGATGTTAACTTGTGGGTAGAAAACTATAATTTAACTCCTTGCATACGAAATTGTTTTGAAAGATGTTGGTTTTAGAAAACATTAGAAAATGAAATCTTGTCCCAAAATCCCTTGTTATGTCATTTATGGCATTAAGGAATAAATAAATTCCTTATGCAGAATCATGAAATGCAGAGACATGGGATCTTCGTGAAATGGGTCACTTGTGGTTCATGGGTATTTAATAATGCTTCTAATCATGTACTTCCTTCAAGATGTCAGACGAATACTTTTGTAACTCTTTTGTTATAAAATATGGTAATAATGAGACCATACTGTCGATGTAAGAGTAAATTATAGAAGAGAAAAAAAAGAGATTTGAGGTTAGGGAACTGTCACTCTTGGAGTCCTTATAATCAATTAAATTTATTTCCGTGTGTTAAAAAAAGAATAGGTATTGCCTTGGTGTGACCAAACTTTGAGAAAAAAAAGAGATATATAATATATAAATTGAAGTCAATAAGTTATTGAACGTATATTAACTATGGTAGCGAAATAACTATTCCGTGATCGAAGGATGTTCTTGGGAAAAAGCTATCTTCAAATCTATGTCTTCCTTAATCCCAAGATTTCATCTTGACATCATGTTAGATTCTCTTGTGTAGCAAGGGTAAATTTTAAACATTAAATAAATGTTTGAGAAGCATATTCTTAACATAAGAACAAGATAGAATTAAGTACTATATATGTGATTTGAAATATGTGCCAAATAAGCCAGTAAGTTATGGAGAATTTCCATGATGCATAAAGGGAGCCAACCTAAATTGGTCGAACTGTAAATTAAATGTGGATTGAACTTAAGATTTTGTAGATGGAAAAAGGAGAAAACTATACTTGCACAATAATGTTCTTAGAATGTTAATCGTAACTGGGATGCAATTATGGAAATGATGTGTTGTGCGTTCGCCGTTCCTGAAGTCATGTCTCTTATGGTTGGGTCATTGCTAGCATTTTTTCATTAGGAGAAAGTGTGGCATCGACATGCCTATGGTCGTTTTCATGTGTCTATGTGAGTCGATGATTTATGTGATTGTCTTATGCTTTGATTCGAGTTTCTGTACTCGGAGCCCTTGTTGTATTGTGTGTAGTGAGAAATGTAAGTCAAAAAAAAATTATCCTGGTATTTTACTATTGTATTTGGGTGCGTAAAATGTGGGCAATACAGAAAACTATTATTAAAAGAGTTTTTATGAAATCAAATAATGACTTATCAACCCACCAACCATGATGCTACATTTTCTGGACAATTCATTACTATATGCATTTTTTCCATGGAACATGGATTAGGAGACTTCTTGGCACAATAAAAAAATAATCATTGAGATCACACACTTCATTATATTATCTCTACAATTGTGGATTACAAAACAATTTATAATGCAATGGAAAATTTGTGTTTGGGAATTATTTTTTTCATACAAAAACTTTGACATTGTATGTTTAATAATGGAGACTTCCAACAGATGTTATTATTAAGTGGATGGATACTCAAGAATCATATCTCAAAAACATATTTGTCATAACACATATCCAAGTGGGTGATGTTATTCATGGAATTCGATCTAAAGTTTGTATCTCATAGTTCATTTAAAATCAATGTATCATACATCAATTAATGAAAACCCCATAGTTGATCTGAAACCTATTAAAAATACTTTTCAATATGATTCACCATATATTCCATTGTGGAGGAAACTTAGACTATATATTTTGATGGATCTACATGCACCTTGGGCATGGGAACATGAGTAGTTTGTCATTCCTCAAGGATAGAATATGTCATTGGCAATATTGTTTAGGGTTTTCATGCATGAATAACATAGAAATATATGACGCATTGATATTAGGATTTTGCACCACCTTCAAACTATTGATAACCAATTAAGTTTCCTAGTTATATGGTTGGCTCTTAGTAAGAAATCTATTCAAAAGGATGCTCATCGTTAATAGACTTATTAAATATATATCAACCAAGAACTAAAGAATAACGAATTTTGAATGCATTTAGAAAACTCTTTTTCTTAAAAATCATGTGTTTTATAGTTTAAAATTTTGATTTTTGATGTTAAAATTATTGTTGAAAATTTGTATCATAATATTTGACATAAAGAAATTATTTTTTAGAGTGGTTTTTAAATAGATATTTAATTAGTAGAGTGTGGTAAGTTTACATCATAATTTTACGACGTGTATAATCATTAGACAAAATAATATAAAAAATTAGCATCAAAGTGATAATGAAATATTTGAATTTGAAATTTTTAGTAGCTAAATGAAATGCAACATATTTTCCTGATATAAATTAGCATTATCAATTTAAAAAATGCCGACTTTAAACATAGGAAGAATTTTGATTAACTGATGCGATTTTTATGATAGTACAGATTTGTAAGGAAAAATTATAATATATTTTGATCATTTACATGACAGTGATGAAAAAAATGACAATGATGAAAAATTTGAGTAAATAATTGATAGTTAATTATTTTGATAACATTTAGAAATAAAAGTATTTAAGAAATTTAAATGTGACCATTTACACTAGATAAATTATTGATACAAATAAAGTGGATAATTTACAATCATATTGTAATGATCATGGTTTAATTTCTATTAAACAACCAACACTTAAACATCAACATTAGATAAATTTAGAACTGTTATAATGCTATTAAATCTATGAAAATATTATTTTTAAATCTAATCTAAATTATTAGACCCCTATATATTAGCATGATAATAATTGTTTGCATTGTCATCTTCATCATCATTCCCATTATTGCATCACCATGATCTAAAAGTCCATTTTTCCCCGATTCACTTTTCTGCCAAACTCATTTGTTGTAACATACGTACTTCCAAGAGAAAATAAAATTAAAGCATATTTTCCATGTGAGCACCTTCCAGAAAAGGATAAAGATAAAAAATTGCTAACTCAAAGAATTCCAAGAAAGAATGATTAATTTAATCATGAAGGAGAAGACAAAGAACATGCACTTATTGCTCATAAGTGACATTTAATATTTATTTATTTTAAGTATTTCACCCAATTTATTAATTGTATACAAAATTTAAATAATTCAAACTACACTTGAATGTGGACTGTATTGTTATGATTTAAAATGGCTAGTAATGCCATTTTTATAATTTGGCATAGATGATTATTTTGTCCTATTTGTTTAACTTGAACAATTGAGATTAATTGACACATCAACATGTGTGTCTAAGTCAAATTCTTTTGTAACATCTCCTAACCACCTCTCTAGTCATCATTTTTGTATTTTAAAGGAATCAATACCATGTGATTTTGATCTAGGCCCATTATTCTATGTACAAAAAAAATTCAGCCCAACAATTTTTTATAATATGGATGACTTTTTCCTCCATTGATTTTCACTAAAACTTTCATACAAAAAAGTCTCTCCATGTCGGTATTTTTAGTCACTTGATTTCAAATTTGAGTCAATTGCATGTCAAAAGGGTTACAAATTCGATGTGCATGTTAGTCATTGTTATGTTATGATTTATCACTAAAAAACATTGTCAAGTGTTTCCCTTAGGACTCAATTACAAGATCGATTGGACTCGTAGCCAATTATTCAATATTTCTTACACATATCAATGCACACAAATGATTACTCTAGTAAAATTCCTCACAAATATGAAGCAAATCCATTGCAAAATTTACCTGTTGTGTCATTGGTTTTGAGGGAATAACATGTGGTATTGCATTGATTTTCACCTTTTATCATACACCTAATAAGAGGGAGAACTACATATGTCTGAGGTCTCTTCATATTAGTGCAATGTAGGTAGCTCTTAACTCAGTAGGGATTGAGGAATCTTGAAAATTTTGGACTAACCCCTTTAATAGGGTTTCAAGAAAAGGAAAAATATATGTTTTTGTACAAAAGAAGACTTAAATCATCTACAGGTGTGAGATTGTGTACAATCACATATAGTAAATTTATCTTAGCACACAGACAAATATTGTGTAAGTGGTAGAATTCACATCAAAATCATAGAGGATTAATCTAGCCAAAGAAGAAAGATTCACATGAGAAAATTTTACTATGACATGCTTCTTCACCCCTACGTTGAATAAAGTTTCAACTCTTACCCCAAATTTTTGAAATAGTTCCACGACACCATGCACAACCCTCGTACACAATTTAAATATCACTCTTACTTCATTTCAATAGAATATAATTATGATCTTCTCTAACCCACATTTTTACATTCTTAGTTACCTCACTTATTAGAGTGATATTTATCATATCTTAGCCTAATATGATTTAGACTATGTATGTTTGTCATTTTTGTGGTAATATAATCTTATCTCATTAATACACAATTGTTCAATACCCTAATTAGATTAATCCTTATTTTTTGGTGATCCCACTTCTTTATTTGATCACATTGACCTAGGGATTCGTTTCTTACCCTTATTATTTAATTTATTTTCCGTAGGGTTTCTAATTTTATATTTCACTCCATGAAATGAACGTTATTTGTATTAAGTTTGATCTCCTTGATAGATTCAACATGTATCTTTTTTCTAGTTGGGAAACCAATCCCAAAGGTATCCATCCTATTTACAACCACATTGAAGTAAACAAAAGTAAAAATAACACTACTACAACCACCACAAGTATGTACACTAATTTAAATTCTTTTATATGACGATGAATGACCCCTTAAATTAGGAGACAACCTCTACTATGGGATCCATATACCAAATTTATATTATCCAATCGAGTGCCCCTACAACCACCTATGTTATGGGTATGATTGTAAATATTCATAATGTTTTATCTATACATAATGGATATTGTCTTGATGTAAATGAAAACAATATTATTTCTAGATATATTTCTATAAACAATAATGTATCTTCTATGTTGGAAAATAATAATATAGTATGTTGATGTAATGCTTTCTTAGGACAACTTATGGATGTATCTTATCATAGTGATGGTTTATAAAATTCATGTGTTAGTAATCCACATCAGTCTCATAAGACTTATATAGAGCCTTAAAAGATTAATTTACCATGTGCTACACATTCTAAAAATTTTAGTATCCCAACCAAGTAGCTAGAATGCATGATGCAAACCATAGGGGAATTGAAAAGTGAATTAAAAAACCTATGCTTATATTCCTAATTATTCACAAGTTGGGTTGATAAAAAAATATGGTTTCATTCAATCAACCAATAGGGTTTAAAATTTATAATGCTACTTTCCCATCTAGGTTTTGCATGTATAAGTTCATCCTATTCACAAGAAAAGAAGACCCTAACCACCACACTAGTCATTTTCATAAATGATTATAGTTATATGCAAAAATGATAGGATTTTTCTTATATTATCCCCACATAGTCTCATAAGAATGACATTATTATGGTTTTGTGGCTTACCTAATGCTTCCATTGATAGTTAATAATAATTATAATCTCTCTTCCTTGGTCATTTCTAATCTCTTCTTACCACTCATTATGGTTTTGATCATTTGGAAGTAGCACACCAACATTATGATGACTATATTCATGAATATTTCACATGATTCACATATTTAGTATACCAATATGCATCTCATGTATAATATATAAGAAAATACTTTAGTGAAAAAATTTGTTGATATGGAAAATTAGTTGTCTGCATCAATGTTCATGAGGCTACGCCCCTCTGTATAGAATGTTGAAGCTCCCAATATTGAATGTAAAATAATATAATGTAAATGTCTAAGTACAAAATGAAACAGTAGCTCATGGAAGATACAAATGTGTTAATGCCCCCAGCAACCAATGTAGGAAGGGTATAAGGTAAACATCCATGCCATGTGTAAAAAAAATGGTATCTGAGATCATTGCTAGAAACATACATGAACACGCATGTGTGTCTGATATAAATAAATGACATACAAGTAATCAAAGTAGCATGTGTAAGAAAGTGACCATGAACAAGAGAAATTAAGCAAAAATATAAGCAACCATAGTATGTTGTATGTTGTGGATCAATGGAATGGAATACTATATAGAGCGATAGGAGCAATGTGCCCCCAAGTGGATGGAAATGTATGTAGTGAGGTTCATTTTGTTTGTCCCCTCAATAGTTAAGAATGAACCAAAAACAGAGAATGTCATCGAGAAATGGTCGAGTAGTGTGTATCGTGTCTAGTGCAATGTTAGGAAATGTGTATATGCATAGTGGTGATCATATACGACATGAAGAATGGATGTGTGTGGATCTTTTAGCCTAAACATATACCATGATGAGATGAAATGTGGAGTAATGATTTATCCCTCGATGTCTATCACTATAAGATGAATGGATGGGTGATGATTTAGCACTAAGCATACATCACTATAAGATGTAAGGAGGGTGTGGTGATGTAACTTAAGGTGTATACCACTACAAGATGATAGCATAGCCGATGATTTATCCTAAAACGTATGTCACTACAAGATGAATAGTTGGGAGTGGTGATGTAACCTAAGGTGTATACCACTACAAGATGATATAATAGTTATGATTTAACCTAAAGCGTATGTCACTACAAGATGAATAGTAGGTAGTGGTGATGTAGCCTAAGGTGTATACCACTACAAGATGATATAATAGGTGATGATTTAGCCTAAAGCGTATGTCACCAGGCTAGTAATCTCACATGATAAAAGGTGGAATAATGAATGTGTGGTAAGTGGTAGGGTCCATTTGATTTGTAAACCCTAGGCTGTCAAGTATGGACTCTAGAACTAAAATGTGTCATTGGGTAGTGAGTGTAGCATATAGAAGATAACGCAATGCATATAAGAATAAAAATAAACCATATGATGAGTGGTATTTGTATGGATGTAATGTGTAGGATGTGTAGGTATGTTATGTTTAAAATACAAATGCAATATGTGTGTTAAGTATAATGTAGAAAACGACTTATAATGTATGTAGAACAAAAGGAATGTAATGTTAGTTTCATATATGATGAATACTGATAGAATATGTATGAAAATATCTGGCATAATCTGTTTGTTATGTAGATAGAAGAATAATGTAGTATGTACGATAGGATAATGTAGAATGTAAGACCTGTAAACAAGGATGTCTGTACCTAGCCTGATGCACGAGGTGAAGAGATATAAATGACCAAATGTTGTAGAATGTCTAATGCATAATGTGTGTTGAGTCTTAATGTGTAATGTTTATGGTGCAATGTGTCGGGTTTAATATACTAGTAATCCCTCAACACTCAAGTGTGAACCGAAGCACAAGTGTGTGTCATCAGTTAATGGCACTAGAATGTGTGATGAGTATGTGGATAATGTGAGATTGATATATGAGAATGAAAAATTCAGATATATGTAGATGCTAAGATTAGGGGTGTGTGGGATGATATGCCCCCTAGTGTATGATAATGTCTGTACTATGTGATAAACAGTGTATGAGGGTGATGAAGCATGATAGATTTTGTTTAATTCATGATGTGTAAGGAGCGTTAGTGTATTATAAATGTGTGTATGTATAAGTGATGATGTAATGGAGGAATATGTTAATGTATGATGAAACGAGGTTCTTTATGGTAAAATACCCCTCAACAGTCATATAATAACAATAAGAATATGAGTGTTTCATTAGGAAGGTAGGGTGACAATAATCACCTACCAAAGACAAATTTTGCATATAAAGGTGGAAGAATGGTCAGAAAAAGTAACAATAGGACCATTCAATTGTGGTGGAGTTGTAAATGTATCATTACCACTAGTATGAGGCTTAGTTACTTTAATGAATGTGATTGGTTAGAGCTTAGAATTGAGAGGAAGCTCTGTTTCATCGAGTCTCAAGGGAGATTGCTTACATTGACTTGGTAATGTAGTATATGGAATAGTAGGAGGGGTTTGTAAACTAATTTTGATAGCTGGTTGAATTTGTTAAATTGGGGATATTGTACATGATTACATAGATGGATCGTGACTAATTTAAGGAGAATCCTTAGGATCCCATGTGGGTGTAACCTTTGAAATGGGATGTTGTGCATTAAATGAAATAAGACCTTGACGCTTAAGACTTTGGATTATGCAATGAAAATTATGAAAATAGTTGTCATTATGTCCATTGATTAGATGATAATAGCAGTATGGATGACCTTTATATTTTGCTAACTGATAAGGAGAAAAGTAATGAGTAGGTGGTAGGATGATTAACTGGTGACTATTGAGTAAACTAAGAATTTCATTTGGCATAGTATTATGTTCAAATATGAGAGGCTCAGCAAACAGAAATTCTTGAGGTTTAGCTAGACGAAATGTAGTGGTCATTGATTACATATGAGATGTAGAAGGAACATAAACATGTGATTGAGAAGCATCCTTAAGCTCTTGAATTTCATATCTAGGACATGTGATAAATGATTCCATATCCTTAATTTTTTCATATAGAGCTTGAATTGAATCTAATAGTGGTTGATTAGATGGAGGATCACTAGGATTAGATTTGTCAAATAAACGATCAAATATCTAGAACTTATTTGGTGTGGTGGCTGAGTATCAACATCCAGATACATGAAATCTAGTTTTTTTTGTAAAACTACCTGGCAATGAGGAAATATCTTATGTAAATTAAATAAAAAGATTTTATAAACTTGGGGATCCATGATAAAAAAATAAAAAAATCCCTAGATCAAAGGTGGAGTCGAGTTGACAAAAATGATGAACTAAAATGACACTAAACTAATATTATAAAAGATAGTTAGTCTAATCTAAGAGGACATGTAACACAATAAGTAAATGTTCCACAATAGTATGTAAATGAGATAAGTACATAAAATAATTAAATACTAAACCCTAATGTATAAGAAGAGAAAGGAAAGAACTCAGTTGATAATGGATGACTTTCAGGCTGTGTTGCCGTGATGCACAAAAAATTAGGAAGCAAGAACGATTGTACAGGAGTGTCAAAAAGGACAGATTTGGATGTAGTGTCTATATTGGGGTGCCAAGAAGATGACTGGGGAACCCACAAGTACTCTGGTAAGGAATTTATGCACCCTGGTCTGAAAATAGTGTTCAAAACTAGTGTTCGCATGGTCATAAGATGATTTGATACTCTTCTTGCCGTCTGCATTAATTTCTTTGTATTTTCCCTAAATGCTCCAAATATTCCAAGAGGAATTAATAACCTAAAAAGATCAAAATGAAGTATCCAAACTCTAAAAAAAAATAGATGAAAAATGGATGGGTAGGAATGACCTCAACTACCACAACAGTGTTCTTAATAACTAAGCATTGGACTATATTTCAGACTTAGATATAGTTCTTGTGTGTGTGTGTGCATGTTGTGCACTAGGTTCTCTTGTTCCATTCACACTTTTTTAAGTAGATAGAAATAAATAAATGTAGAAAGTATAGTAGAATGTGTGCATGGAATAGAATAGAATGTCTTCCCCTATGAAGCAAGATTCAGATGTCCTAGCTTGTACCTTCATGATGGAGCTATGTGGATGCCAATGGAGTAGATGGATGTAACTATAGAAGGAGTGATAGTAGTGTATGATTCTAGGTCCCTCATTATGGTTGCATAAATTTATATTTATAGGGTTCTTTTTGTTCTATTTGCGTAATTGACCTCAAAAAGGTGGACCTTAAGAAATATAAATATGAAAAATTCCTAGAAGAGGCCCAAAAAGTGACGGGTATGTGCTATAAGGATCAAGGTGCCCCCAGGTAGGACTAGGGTGCCCATGGGCACCAAACTACTAAATCTGGGCACCCCAGCCAAGGCTAAAATTACACAAGATGTTAAGAAATTGTTCGACATATGGGTGCAATAGGTCACAAATTACAAAATAAAATAAACATAATGGCTAAAGGAAGGGGCTTAATTTGTACCTTATTTACTCAAGAACCTTATAAATAGTAATATGAGACCAAGATAAATAAATGTCTAAATTCAATTATTTTGTGACTACAGGTGTCATCTAGAAAGATATAACATAGTTTTACCAAATAGCCAAGGCCCTCCATTAATCACCATTGATAAATACGCATCAATAAAAAACTAAAACATGAAGGATTCAAAAGAAATGGCTATAACTTCTAAACATACAAGGTGAACCTATTTTCTCCTCACCCAGGCTCTAACAAAATCAATATAAGGACTAATACTAGCAAAAAAACCAATGAGATTAAATATGAATAGTTTTTCATCTCTCTACACCAAAACATTAGGCATGGCCAACGATGGACTATCGGAATCCCATACTAGAGATAGAGGAGGAAATTTGTTCTCCCCTATTTCAAGAAATTAGCTTGATACACCAACAACCTAGGAAGGTTTAGATTCTTGACCATTTTTTCTAGTACCTGATAGAACCATCTACACAAGATCGAGACCAAGATTAGGGATGAATCCTCCCACACCAGTTTGAAATACCCCATTCCCGCCTATGCCGCATTGATTATGTGGAAAAAACATATTAATTAAAGCCCTCACAATATTTATGCTTAAGTGGAATCATCTCAAAAGGTGTGCAACAATTAACAACATATTATAAAATATATCTGCATTAATGACTTCGTAATTATATTCAACACCATTATTGGAATAATTTTTTTTATTAGATATTGTAATAAAATAGGGATTGAGGTTCCCAGAGACCTTACAAGCAGATAATATGTGAGGGACATAGGAGGAGAAATATGTAGCAATGAAGAATAGAAGTAATGACCTCTACCATAGGTCAGAAGTGAAGCAAACCGAGCAACCAAAAGTATACCCTAAGGTCGAGTTAAGGAGAATTGGCTCAAAATAAAGATAGGAAAATACATCGAGGCTCGCTACTCGAACCTGCCCTAGAGAAAATTTGTGTCACAAATTGTTTCTTGTAATGGACCTTTGTCCAACCATCACCATCATTTCTGGAATTTCAAATGTTAACAGTCCCAAGGATCACTTCAAGGTTTCCATTTGGAGAGTCTACCAAAGTTCTGCCAAAAGGAGGGTTCATTCCCCCTGTTCGCTAGCCAATAGTTACCCCACTCGGTGTATTAATTACCAACCTATCCGTTGGAGGAAAATTTGTGAATTCCTGTTCTTACCCGTTCAATCGGTTCTCTAGATCACCTACACCAGTCACCCCCTTATTCTCCGTCAATCTCCCATTCTCCCCTATTCGAATCTCCTTACCATATGACACCAAATATCCAGTTTATAGTTGGTCAAAATGAGCAGAAGGGGACGTGATTGCGCCCATCCTCCACCACTCATACTACCAGCACCTCCCCTATGTAGACCACTAAAAAATTCTTAACACGCTCCAGGTTAGTCGTTCTAGGAAATGGACTAGGGGTGTTAGAGACCGTCTCCCCATTAACTGATTTCCATTTCAGTGATCAGAGAAACCCACAGATGATCTTCAACCAAGAAGCGTGTCTTCTGTTCATAACTTACTCGTCTGCACTTTCTGAAAAAGATGAAGGAAATTTCATCATCAATCTATTGTTCCCATCTGCTCTCGAGGAAGTTAAGAAATATTCGATTGGGAATTTTGGATCCCATAGGAACATTGATGCATAAACTAGTGAAGACCAATCTGGTACTAGATTTAGCTATAGGATCCAGAGTAATTAGAAAACCAGTGGCTCTTGCAATCCCTAGGTAAACTTCAGGCTCCCAGAACTCAAGGGGTAAATTGGGGAGTTGAATCCATACCCCAAGGGCCTACAAAATAAATTCATGAGAAATACCTAGCTCCCATCGGTGGAGACTAAGAGCAGCATTTCCGTAAAACCAAGGAGCACCTTGGAAAACTTTTGCATCTCCAACTCATCTTGGAAGAAAAAAAAAAAAAACTTCTCCCGCGGGAGACCTAACCTCAAGCTTGCAATCCCATTTCTTTCTGCACCATTCTTTCAGAAAATCGATGTTCGGTATGAGAACAAAAAACCTTCCAACAAGCTTAAATTTAAATCTTGATTTATCTTTGTCAATGATCGTTCCTGGAATAGTCAACTGCATCTATGTATCTTTCTAGGATGGAAAGGGCTTCACTGTCTCCCTATGTGCATCTCCAAATAGCTTAGCAACCTAAGTCGCAGCTCTTCCTATAGCTCCTCCCATAGTAGCCCAAGTGTGGTTATATGGATTAAATAATATTTTATTCAAAATTTACTCTACCATATTGATCAAATAATATTTTCATATTTCGATTATATCAATCTTTTTACAATTTTTATTATGTAGATTTTGTAAAATATTCACCTTATTTCCCCCTTCGTATTGATCTTCTTTTGAAGTAATTTTTGTATAATTCAATCTAAGTGAATTCCTTAAGTGACAGACCCAAAACATTCTATGCATGAGTTGTAGCATCTCATGAGAGATTGTTGAAGTTGATTAAAAAAATGTGTCTGGGTTTTTTATTTGTATTTGCACTTTCCCCAGTTTTTTAAAGCCTTCCTACACTACAACACTTTAACATAAATATGTCCCAATTTAAGTTTCCCATAAGTCCTTTCATGTTTCCGAACATGCTTTTTTTAGTTCCAAATCACATCTCTAAATTTATATTTAAAGTTTCATAAGCAACTAATGGAATACTTAAAAATGTAACATTAAATGACATATTTTATAAACCAAATGTAAATTTTCTTCCACAAAAATACACAACAAATAGGTGAATGATTGAATAAAAAATTACAAGAGAACTCAAATCTTGGTTGAAGCAAAAAGTGGGTATCTCAGGGATTCACCGCCAAAGCCATATGATAAGGTGAGTCTTGTTATTAGTAAATACCTCCCTTTGGATGGCAGATTAAAAGTTACCCCTTTCTTCCATTTAGTATTCTTAACTCATTTTATAAGGACTATGGTTGTCAACTTTCCTTTCTATCTTCTACAATTTCTAGACTACTTGGTGAACCTAGTTCTTCAAGGGAAATGAGCTAAGCCCTTTTACCATACCCTCATTCTCCTTCTTTACAAACACTTGGAATTGTTTATTGGCAACACTCCTCCCCCCTCCCCTCCTTTCCACACCCCTACTTTTCCCAAAATACCCCCTCTCATTTCTATCCCACCACCTCCTCCATTTGATCGTGTCCTCATAACCAAGAAGGATAAGACCAACCCCAAACCTTCGTCTGCCCTACCTTCTTTTCCTGCTAGTAAAGGGGTTGTTGGTCTTAGATTATTAGCTATGGGAGATAGAGATTCTACTAGAAGAGAAAATAATGGAGGAATTAGAGATGAGATAGATCTACATTTTGATAAGATCGCCTAGATAAGGAAGGAATGTAAGGTGTTGAAGGACAAAGTCAGAGAGTGTAAGCTTGTCATTAAAATTTGGACTGAAGATGAAAACTGACAAAAGATATGGATAAGAGAATCAAATCCATTGAAGAAGAAAAAAAATCTAGAACATGCAATGTGACACTCTCGCTATCCTCAAGGGAAACATGGACATCCTCTCAAGCATTACATTTGTCCTTGAAACTAGAAAAGGAAAGAAAAAATCCAAGGATGGAACCACTGTTAAGGACATTAAAGATAATATGGGCAGCCTAAAATAGAACGTATCAAAGACCACCAAGTAATGGTTGAGTATGCTTTAGGTTGGTTAGGTTTTTCCCTTTTCTAGTCCATTGTATTTTTCTTTTTGAGTTTTTTTGTAGTACTGCTTTGGTCTCATTGTGGTTTTTTTGTACTCTGGCTATTGTTTTGTAGCTCCTCTCTTTCTTTTTGTCCTGATCCATATTTGTTGTTATTTGATCTTATTTTTGTATGTTCTTTATTTGAATATCTGGGCTTTGGCATTTTATACCATGGGTAGGATCTCAGTCAAAAAACCTTTTATCTTTAATAAAAAATAAGAGAATACAAAATCTTAACTTGTTAAAAGATTCATAGAGAGTGTATGAAGTGTACAAAATATATAATAAATAGTTAAAAAATTAATTATGAATAAATATATAGTAATAAATATCTAAACAATTAAGTATATAATTTTTTAAATACTCCAATTAAATAGTTAATCAAATTATCATATAATATAGTTTATTTCAAAGCTTACAATATGTGTCTTGTTGAGCTAAAAAAAAATTAAAATACTTTATATTTGATTTGGACTCACGAAAAAATCAAATTCCAAGTTACAAATTTTGGCATTTTACTCTTCAAATAAATTGTTGTGTATTGTGTTCCCTTTAAAAAATTATTTAGTTATTATTATGGTAAAATCACAACAATCCCCAAAATGCCCCATTTGAGATGGAGCATTTAATGTGATTGCACACAATGGAGCTATCGTGAGTGTGGGACATTGCAAAATGGGATAGCTCACTAGAGAAGGCGGCGTCTGAATGCCGGTTCTTGATCCTAACCTACCTGCAACTAACTACTCCTAATGAAGGAAAACTAATGACTAATCCTAATCTAATTCTTCCAAGGGGACATAGAAAGAAGGATTGCGTGAAATAAACCTACAATACGAGCGGTGATAAGAAAAAGAATGGGGTGTTGATCACTTCCCCTAGCCTGAAAAATAATTGAATAGATGAACCTAGAAAGGGTGGACCTGCACCAAAAACTAAATTATATCTAATACATCATTTCCAAATGAGCACAACACGCAAAAATCATGTAATAACCAAGGAAACGATTAGATTCAAAAATTACAATGAAAGATAAGATGAAGACAATAAACCTTGAGTGGTTAAAGAGATCAACATAGACATAATCTTATTGCTTCATATGGATATATAAAATACATTGTTGTAGCATAAAGAGGCATGAAGCCATTACAGATCTTAAAAGGAAGGCTTGAAGCCCAAAGAAGAATGGGGTGCATGGGAGGAGAGAAAATGACAAAAAAAAAATTTCCACAATGCAAGCACATTACAATTTATAGAGGAAGAAATGAGGAGAGAGAGGGAAGAAAATATGAAAATGCACTCCAATCTCCTACTAAATCTATCATTCTCCTTGTGGGAGTGATGGGAAAATCTCCATAGGCCATATTTCATTGTACCTTTCTTGTTGGGGAAGAAAGAAAGCCCATACCTCATCATTTTGGTAGTTGATAAATCATGAAACAATCCTCTAAAATGGAGGACTATATTTCCTCATTTTGAAATATTCCTCTAACAAGACAGTGAGAGCTTTCCAAAAAGTCCATTTTTTTAGAAATCTGAGCTCCCAGTAAAAATTTATGGCCATCTAAAGACGAGGGTGCCATACGAGAATAAATGTGAGTGGTTTAACTTTTTCAGATTCCAACCCTGCATCACACCATCCCAAATCTAAAATTTCTGACTTTCGAGATTTAAAGCTTCAGGAATTTATGCTTAGGAGGTCTTTGTTATTGTTCATCTGCCTCGGTTCATGAAACCTCTGAAATGCCGAAACCACGAAGTTCGAAATTTAGACTTTTGGTTTCAGGCTTCAAGTTATGATTTACATGCACTGGGGCTTCAATGTTCCGAAATTTTGAAACCACGAAAGGTCTGAAATTCGGACTTTAGGTTTCGAACCTTTGTGTTTTTGGGGTTTTTTATTTTGAGATTTCAGGGGTCTCAGGTTTTAGGATTTTGGGGGTAGTTCGTTCATCCAACGATGAATTTCTCTGAAACCCAGAAAGCCCGAAGTCCCAATTTTAGACTTCGGGTTTCAGACATTTCTCCTCCCCACGTGGCACTGTTCATCTCTCGACCGTGTTTCCAACACCTAACTCTCGAATGTCCAAAGTCCAAAATTTGAACTTCAGAATTGATTACCGACGAACTTTTTGAGCTCGCTAATTTAGAATTTTGAGCCACCGAGTCCGAAATCTCTACAACTTCAAGCTCGTCTCGGGCCCAAAATGCAAGCTCCCATGATAGAATCAATCCCTCTATTTTCTCTTTGTGCAAGGTCGTGTTGTTCCAATTTTTCCTGAGGGGTCGAATTAGATAACGGTTATTTTATGTTTAAACATATATTTAACATAAATTTCAAGTATTATGCGCTCTTTCTCATACCCACATTTTAGTGTGATATGTAAGTTAATGTAAATTTTCTTATATGTCACTCTACATAACTAATACCTTAAAGTAATTAACTAAATATTTAACATTATTTTCAAATCTTTCACTTTATATTCTCATAAATTCTTGCTTCTTAATTAGAATTTTAAAACCTAAATTTAAAAAAAATTAAAATCACTTAAATATAATTTATCTTTTATTAAATACACATGTCAGATATGAGAATACTTATCAATAATAAGTATGAAATAAATACATGTCTTTGTGATTAAGCACAAATATCAAACACACCAACTCAATCAATTACTAAATTCTCATTATTCATACCCATTATGTATGGTTCACAAATAACACTCTTTTCTAAAGGTGTGAAGTGCATGGATCATACTTTTCCAAGTAATTCAAAATATCAAATTTCGATTGTCCATGCTTGAGATATCATAAATATGAACATTCAACTTATTCATCTAAAAAGAAATTTATCATTTCAAATATACCAATATGTTTTTGGAAAACTCTATTATGAGTTTAAAAATATATTATTCTTTTTTCTTTTTAGCGAGATATTTTTGTTTATAAATCCCATTGAGTGGAAGTCTAAAGTGATGCATCATGAAATTGTCAAGGTCGAATTATAGCATCTCATTATATATTTTTGCTAGTTCAAGATATCCTATTCAACAACTAAAAATATTTTAAAATGTATTAGTAAATAAATATTTGAAAATGTTTTAAATTTTTTTATTTTTAATGTAAATTATTGATGTACTCCATATTTATATATTCAAAATACTAAAATCATATGTTCAGTCATTTTACATGCTTTGTCAAGTATAATTTGTGGAAAAGATTTTCTATGATACAAAAACGATAAATAGTGGGACACATCAGGATATCGTACTTGCCCTATCTTGACTTTGTCAAATTACACTACAACGTTTTGATTGATATAAGTGACAATTTAAATCATCCTTAAGTTGACTTCAAGTTTCCAAACATGATGTTTTGAATTCCGAATCCGATCATGAAATTCAGATTTAAGGTTGTAGGGAAGAATTTAAGTACAAATTTTCATGAAATATTTTAAAACTTCATTATTTACGTTAGGATTTAGGACTAAGTTGTGAATTACACAAGGATTAATTCATGACTGAATTCGGGCTTAAGTTGTGACTTTAGTCAACCTTAAATAGTGCTTATCTCATGATTAATTCATGCCATAGGTTACGATAAATATTTCCCTTAATTTGGGCTTAATTTCTGCATTGAGTCATGCTTGATTCATGACTTAATATTTGAATTCATTTTAGTTTCAAATTTAGTTTTGACTTTATATTCATATTTAGAATCAAGTTTATCTTTCAATTCAACTCTCATTTTAATTGTGGCATTGTCTTTGAAATTAATTGTGACACTAATTATGACCTTATCTACAACACTAATGTTGATTTTAACTATCATGAGTAGATATAAGCAACGGATATAATTAAATATAAATATATGTTCTTACATTATAAATTTATAATTAATATATAAGTGCAATTATATATTTTAAGTTTAATTGTAATTGTAGTTCTATACATAAAAATGAAAATATAATAATTATAACTTTTTAAAATATTTTAATGCAAATATAAATAAAACACATAATGTAACAATGATAAATTAAATATGGTTATAAAGCAACACAAAAATAATAATAAAACATTCATTATAATTTAATTGAAATATAGTTGTAATCCTAGATATTAGCATAACCACTCTCACTCACACCTCATTTGTTTACTAGTGTTAATACTCATAGACTTATTTTTTCTTTTGATAACTTTTTGAAGAAGGAAAATCTAAGTATTAATTGTCATCCATTGGTACTTGAAAATCATTCTTGCATTTTCAATATAGGACAATTTAATGCTCTAGTTCTTTTCCTAGGGCACCTAAGGATGCAAAAAATCCTAATTGATTAAGCTAAAATGTAAAGTAATAGCCTAATATAATGAAAGTTTGTAATAAATAATTGAATGTGAAAATACTGAAATAATTCCCAAGCCACTAAGAAATAACAATGTGAAACCATAATAGCGAAATAGATACTATTGAGTAGACTCGAGCTCTCGCGATCGATGGGTTCCGTAACCCTAACATTCGCAGCAACTCTAGTTCAAGATTTGGTCGTGGGTGTGGTGCCATTTCCGTTGACGGCTAGACAAATAATGGCTTGGGGAGGCTTTGCTTCAGTGACCCAGGTTCTGGTTTCTGTTTGGATTCTCCAGCTCGTGGAATCCCTGTGGATATTGCTGCAGATTTGAGTTTTTTGGACAGATATGTTTTGGATACAACTAGGGGACGTAGCTTGACAGGAAGTGAAGGTTTCAGCCGCCCCTTTCCCGATAACGATGTTTCCCTTGACATACATGGCTCTCAATCCTTTGAGTTTTTGGGGTTTTTTCACTGAAATCTATGCAATCCGATAGTCATGTTGGGGTTTCGAACCATGACATTGTTGAACATTTGAGGCAAGGTGTTCATACCCTAATAAAAAAGGAGAATGAAAATTTTGGCTCTGTTCTTGGAGGATCCAAACGTGTTTATGATTCTTGAGCTTCGGTTTGTGGGAGCTCGGTTGTGTATGACAAGATTCCTGTCTCCCAGAAAATATCCCAATGTTAAGATGTCTTTCAAGGATGTTGTATAGGGTGGTTCTATTATGAATAGGGGTTCATGGGAGACAAGGCTTAGTAAGCCTATGGCTTATGCTAAATCTATCCCATCTATGAGTTTTCGGGAAGACTTGGTTAATTCTGACGCTGATTTCAAGAGGAATGGTCTGATTTACAAATTTAACAACTTTTGCACGGGTCTACCAGTGCTTCATGCTAGATTACAAGCCATTGGCACCCTTGTATGAAAGGTGTTGGTGCCGTTTTTGAGCTTCCACCATGTTGCCCTAATTTTCCAAATCTGTATGTGCTCAAAAATGTTTTATCCTTTGATTTGATGGTCTGTAATTCTTCCCCTCCAGTTGAAGTAATTTAAAAAAATGCTCACAAACTTGTTGGTTTGCCCTAATTTGAAAGAATAATACAAGTTTGCCCTCTTTTGTGCCCTATTTTTTCAAATTTTGTGGGCTATGTCATTTCTTCCCTTTGCCAGATCGTGAAAAAATTGAAATTGATCAAATCATACTTGTGTGCAATTGAAAATCCAAATCCCAAGGTCGAAAATGTTCGAAAATCATGCTTTAATTGATTCAAAATCGAAAAAATCTGCCATCCTTGGTGAAAAAATTGAATTCTAGGGCATCCTTGGAATTTTTTACGTTTTGACGGTCAGACGGGTGTCATTTTCCCCGTCAAATTCATCATCATAAGGTATTGGCAATGTGGTGCGGCTTCTAATTGGCTGAGGAAAGTGGGGAAGTGTTGTAACTTTTCATTTTTCACCTTTTTGGCAAATGGGGCATTTTCAGATCCAGGGACCCATTTTTTTCCAAATTTGCCTACGTGGCATGTTCTAATTGGTAGGTGGGATGGCAGGTGGTCGGATTCCCTTAAGGTTTTTGAACTTTATTTTCCAAAAATTTTAAAGTCAAAAATTGGTCTGAAGCCCCGTAGCCAATCTAAAGTGGACACTGTGTCCTAAAAAACCAAAAAAGGGAGGAGTGGGCCGAGGGGGGACTTAGATTTTTTTTTAGCTCTAATTCTCTAAAGTTTCAAAATAAGTTTTAGCCCCGCTCCAATCAGAGGAGGACACGTGGTAGCACGGCAGGTGCAGAGCGGGTCGGCGGGCCGGCGAAGTAAAAGGGAATTTTTTCCCTTTTTCGCAAAAGAGTTCAGAATGAAAAATTTTTAGAGTGCCCCCATGAATGAATCACAGGTGGACACATGTCCATGAAGGGTCAAAGGGAAATGCGGGGCACGGAGGGAAATGGGGATTTTTTCCTTTTTGGCAAAAGGAGTTAAAATCAAAATTTGAAGCACTGGCCCACTAGCGAATCATCAAGCAACATGTGGTAGAAGACAGAGCAGGTCAACGGGCTGACGGAGGCAGGAGGGTATTTTTTCCCTTTTGCAAAAAGGGGCTCAAAATCAAAATTTGGAGCATTGGCCCACGACGAATCACAAGGAGACACGTGGCAAAGGAAAAGTGGTTAGGCGGCCCGACGGAAGGAAAATTGAATTTTTTCCCTTAGCAAAAAGGGGAGTTAAAATGAGAATTGGGCCCGCGGATTTTAGTGATAGAGGAAGCGACACGTGGCGAGGGAGAAATCAGAGGTGCGGGCCCGTGGGGCAAAAAGTGAAAATTTTCCAATTTTCACAAAAAGGTAAAAATGCATAGAATTGAAACGTGATTTCAATGGGACCCACCATGTGCCACGTGTCAGCTCCAAATTTCAAAGGCGGAGGGGCGGAGAAAAAAGTCAAAATTTTCCTTTTTTCCAAAAAATGTGGAAAAGTCAAAAATGATCCAAATTTCGGTTCCAATCATTTTTTGCCACTTGTCCGGCCTTATCTAAAAAATTAAAAAAGGTGACTTAAGCTTATTTCTAAGTCCACATCTTCCACATGGAGGGCCATGATTAAAAGATGGATAAGATCAATGGTTGTTGTGCATCCATTTGTTTTGACCACCATGGGAGCTCCAGGAAGCTTGGAATCACGATTTTTACATCAAAATTCATCAAATTTATAGTGATTTTGTGTCATCTTGGCCTTCCAAGATCATTGGCATCACTTTCATGGCTTAATTCTTTGATCTGAGATGTTTTTGAAGTAATTTTTTGCCCCAGCCCGAGCAAACACATGAAATGACAAAATCAAAAGTTGCAGAGGTAATTTGAAAAGGTAAAAAGGTGAAAATGATGAGTAAAAGGTGTTTACATGCCTCAATGATGAAAAATGTGCCTCTAGGATGGATAATGATCCAGATATTTGTAATGATTTAATCTTTTTGGGCACACCTGGCAACATGCGAATGTTTTTCTGTTTGATGTCATTTTCATTGAATCATGAGGATTGTTTTGTAACAAAATTGATCCCATGGCATATTCTTTTCTTGGGAAAGAAGACTCCAATGTGGCATGAGATATATAATGCATTTTGGAGAAATTGTAAAGGGGTTGGGAAAAAATTGAAAATCACAAGCAAATTCTGAGAAAAATCTCATCTTCTGAGAAACCCACCAAAGAAATAGGATAATTTCTTCTGTGTTGGATCTTCATGTATGTGAGTTGGTTACAAGTGTATAGCCATCACACAGCTCTGATATTGTTCATGAAACTCTCCCCTGTTGATGAATCTAACAAGATTTTGAGTTAATATGTGTTTTTCTGGGCAATATGGTATCTGTTATCATTTTTATATGCCTGTAAATAGTTTTCATTGTTCTTGTTGCAATCTTGCATTGAAAGTCTTTAGAAATCACACAGGATCTCCATTTCTTGTTGATAGTTTAGTGGCATTTGCAATCTCATGTTCAGAAGAGCCTTCATCTGATAAAGAGATAAACAAATTTAAAATCACTTTACCTTCCTTGACTGCAGAGATTGCTTGTAAGCCTTTGGGGGCACCTTAGGCATGGTTTGATCAAGGATTTTTGTGTTTAATTGAGTTCTTTACTTCAAGATTTTGTGGTGAGTTCTCAAATATTGTGTGAAGAGTGCAACCTGGGCTTCCATTTATGCCTCTTCTAGTTGAAAGAATATCCTGATTATTTGAAGCATTTTATCTAATAGTTGTTCAAGTATTGTATAGGTTGTCAAAGATCTGATATATCCCAGTTTGTCTCATCAATACCCCACCAAAAAATAATTCTAAACAACCCATCCTACCCCATACTACCCCTGCATTGCATTGTGTGTCAACAAAAGGATCTAACCCATCTACAAAAATGCACAAGGAAAATTAGGATTATACAATGTCTTCAGTAACCCTTGCCTTGCATTGAAAATATCTCCATGATCTGGGAGTGACAACTTGTGAAAGTCAGATTTGGAGTGTTGATCATATTTTCCCAAGGCCTTTTCATACTATTTGCATAAATTGAGGGATATCTTCATCTCCTTCACCATTTGGGGGTTACAATATAGGTTCTCTTACCTTGGTTGAAAGGCACAACCTAAAATAGTGAGGATTAGATCAAAATCCTTTCAAAGTGCTATCCATCTCTCCACAAATCTGAGTGCCAGTTAGATCACCTCCCTGGCTACAAAATGACACACATCATGATCTATCTGACTTCAAGCTTCATGCCATATCTCTGATGCTGCTCAGACTGAAAAGGAGAACAAATTTGGGTACCAACACCTTCTGGCGCCATTTCCAGGGAGTTATTGGAATTTCTTGGTGTTTTTGAAGTGTTTGAAGAGTTTGAGCATTTGTGTATTCAAGTATTTGAGCTGCTACATTGTTAAAATATCATTCTATGCTTCAGATCTGCAAGTTTTAAACAAGGGTTTCAAGTTTTGTCTACCCTTTTTTCCATTTCCTAGCAGTTCATACACTTTGGGTGCATTGTGATTGATTTATTTAAGAAGAAGAAGATATGATTTATAAGGCATTACAAAGTTTTCAGTGCTAGCAAACATTTGATAGATTTAAAAGGCCTTAGTGGTGACTCCATGCTGATTTGATATTGAAAATACCAGTTGTCTTACCTCTCTGTCATTTATAATTTGTTGCTCAAATCTACAAAACTGGAGGGAAGAAGATCCCTCTTCATCAAGGATTCTGCTAAGAAGTTTTTTACAGATTCAAGAAACTCGGAGCTAGAGGGGAGAAAGGTGTGGAAGGTTGTTGGAGACTTGACTGTAAGAAAGGAGATCCCTATTGTTGAGTTTGAAAGTGAGCAGCCTGTTTATTGAGGACTACAATTCTTCTTCAAGTGGATCTGATTCAGAAAATCGTATTTCTGATTTGAATTCCCCATCAGGTGAGGGACCTTCTTGTGCATTTGAAAGGCTTCCTCCTAAATCTACTCCTGTATTTTATAAATTTGCTAGAGATCATCAAGAAGGAGAGCCCTTAAGAGAGATCTATTTTGAAGTTTTCATTCCCACTCCCCAAAGACCTCTCACTCCTCATCATTTTGTTTCTCCTCCAAGATCACCTCCATCAAACAATATGGCTTAGCTTATACCTCCATTTTTTGTTAACACCTTTGGTCCTATAAATTTTAGAGGAATGAATGGTTACCCAAATGTTGTCCCACAACATGTTAGAAATAGGTTGCCAAAATTCCAGGGTAACAATGCCATTACTGGTGACTAGCATCTCAAACTTTTTGATAATATGATGGAATATTTTGAGATAGAGTTTGAAGATGTGTATGTAAAATTGTTCATCCACACCCTAGAAGAAGATGCTAGGGATTGGTACAAGGCGCTACCTGATAATTCTATTGATTTATGGACTGAAATGAAAAATGCATTTAGGTTGCAATATGGTGACAAGACTGATCCTAGATTTCTTTTGTCTGAGTTTGAGAATATCAAGAAGAACCCTAATGAATCAGTACATGACTTCAACACAAGGTTTAACAAAACTTTGAGAAGACTTCCTGTTGGTTTGAGGCCTTGTGATGAATCTTGTCTAATCAAATATGTAGATGCATTTGATAAAAAGACAACCTATTACTTAAGAGACAAGAACCCTACCAATCTAAGACAAACTTTCACCATGACACTTAAAATTGAAAAGAATATCAAAAGAAATTGGGAAACCTCTCAAGAGAGATGGTGTAAAATTGATAAACCCTGAAAAACCTCAAGCTAGCAAAGGTGCTGATTTAGAAGAGGTTGTGAAGACTTTGGTAGGGGCTGTCAAAGAAATATCATACAAGTTCGCAAGAGTTGAGAAGGGAATTGGGAAAAATTAACAAGGTCAGCCTAGGCAAAAATCACAAAACCATGATAGATTTGGAAATCATCCTAGGGGTGATCAAAGACAAGATGATAGAGGTAAAGGACCTATGAGAGGGGGAAATAGACAATCCCAAGCCACGTGAAAATAGATTGGTTTCTGACCCTCTCTAACTGTTAGGGTTGTTGTTGTTGATGAAGTTGCTAATATGGATTGGTGTGATAGATGTTTTCTTCTTCATCCTCCATGTGAATTAGACCAACAAGTTGATGAAGCTGATAATGAGGATGGAACTAATGATGATATTTGCATGGTGGGTTGTTCTTCAAGCTCACAAGGAGGAGAAACATCTATTGAAGCAATACGTGCTAGGATAGGTACAAATTTTTGGGATTGCATCAAATGGGTACAAATATTTCTTCCCGCTCATGCTCTTGAAGTTGATGTAGTGAAATATTTTGAAATTCCAAACAATGACTTTGAATACCTAAGAGCATTGATGATTAAGAAATATGATGGTGGTATCCCTTCGAAGGAAGATACACAGTTGTTAATGAATGTTGTTGTTGTTCAAGAGAAAAAGTCTAATACTAGAGGTAAAGTTGTTAAGGTAGTTAGGCCTCAAGCCAAACCTAAAACACCCTTTCTCACAAGCATTCCAAAATAAGCTCCTAGGAGAGAAGCACCTGTCAGAAGTTTTATTGTCCCAAACAAAAAATACAATCCTCCTCATTGCCCAAGCTGGCCAAGAATCCACTATCATCTAATGATTCTTCTTGTCTCCCCTCCAATGTTGTTTTTGCAAAGAGTTTCCCCTATGATGTAGCCCAAGTATTGAGCAAAATTAAATTGAGTGTTCCAATCATTGAGTTGCTTAGAATTCCTTAGCATAAGAAGAGAACATTTGAGTACTTGGGATTGAAAGAAGAGAATGTTACTCCAGGCAGAAATGTTAATGTTGTTGAAACTCCACCTCAGATCATTGTTGAGCTTGAAACACCACCAGCGGTAGAAAATCTTGGAGAGACACCTGAGGTGTATTTGGTAACATCCTTCATTGATTCCCAATTGAATGTTGATCCATTCTTTACAACTTTTCTCATAAAAGATAGGCTACTTCACAATTGTATGTTTGATTCCAGTACATCATGTAATTTTATACATCTAGAAGTCATGAATGAGTTGGATATCAAAGTGACAGCTGCCTATGGGAAGTGGTAATGCCATGGATTCTAGGGAGATGCCGGTGGTTGGCTATGTGAAGGGTTTCGTAGTGCAACTTGCAACCTAACTGGGTTAGAATTTAAAACTTGATGTTGTAATTGTTGTCTGCCCTGCCAAATGGGGTATGCTTTTGTCAAAAAAAAAGGGTTGCAAGTGTTTGATGGCAGTGTTCATATGGACATGTCTTTTTTCCACCATTCTAATTGAGGGTAGCCTTGTTAAACTATACGGTGAGAAGAAGATGTTACACCTAATTGAAGATCCCAACAATGCTTCCTATGAAGTGTTGTTTGCTGATGTAGATGCTGATAATTTCATTGGTTTTGCTGATGGAAAATAAAATAAGATGGAAAAATAAAAGTGCCTTGATATGGTAGGTTCTCCATAGACATTTCTATTTGATGGAGCTTACTCCAAAATTGGGAATGGTGTTGGTATAGTTCTACTTTCTCCTAGTTTGGAAGAGTTTGCTTTATCCTTCAAACTTAATTTTGAATGCAATAACAATGTTGTTGAGTATGAGGCATTATTTTTGGGTTTAAGAATTGCATGGAAGTATGGAGTGAAAGATATTTTTGCAAAAGGAGACTCAGATCTAGTTGTCAAACAAATAAGAAAATTGTATGCTACAAAAAATTAGTGTATGAAACAGTATAAGCATGTAGTTTGGGATCTAATTGAAATGTTTGATTCCTTTAACATTGTGTATCATGATAGGGGTCTTAATGCTACTGCTAAAAAATTGGCAATGTTGGGGTAAATATTTGGAGATTGCACTGTTTCACATTATTGTGAGTATAATGTGGAAGTGCGAACTAGGCCAGCTGTCCCTAATAATGTGAAACATTGGCAAGTTTTTAATGGTGATACTCAAGTGCTAATGTTCTTACAAAACCAAGGTGATTTTTCAAATCAGAATATTGATTAGGAGCCAATGGTATGCATGACCGAAGGAAGAGAAAAATTGTTTGAGAAAGACATCATCCAATTGATAACAAACACCATTCCTTGAGGTCTTGTTGCACTTGAGTCAAATTTTAATAGTGTTGATTGCATCATAAATAGAGTGTTGATTGCATCATAAATAGAAACATGTCTACCTCAAGGGATGTGTAAGATCATAACTTGGGCACTAATGGTAAACCAAGAAAGATTTGGTTGGGCAACAATTTAAGTAAAGAGGAAAAAATAATCCTATGCCCAACTCTTGAAAAAATATCTAAGACTGCCTTTGCTTGGTCTTATTCCGAGCTAAAGGCATATAGAGAAGACTTGTTTCAAGATGAGATCTCTCTTGAGGCCAAGGACTAAGCCATTCAGAAAGAGACAAAGGCTAATTAATCCAATTCTCTCCATGAAAAATACAAGAGGAGTTAAAGAAGTTAAGAGATGGAGGTATTATTCAGCCCACTAGATATTCATCTTGGGTTGCAAACCTTTTGCCAGTTAGAAAGAAGAATGGAGACATCAGACTTTATGTGGATTTTAGAAATCTAAAAAAAAGCATCCATGAAGGACAACTATCCCTTGACAAATATGAAAAATATGTTGTAGCTTGTGACACGATCTGAGTTGCTTTCTACATTGGATGGTTTCTCCAGATACAATCAAGTGGTTGTCAAAGAATTAGAAAGACTTAAGACAACATTCACTACTCCTTGGGGAACATATGTTTTTGTTAGGATGCCCTTTGGTTTGATGAATGTTGGTGCCACTTTTCAGAGATCAATGGATGTTATTTTTACTGGTTACATCAATGACTTTATTGCAGTTTACCAAGATGATGTGACTGTGTTTTCAAGGCAAAGAGATGATCATTCGCAGAACTTGGAGAAGATGCTAATCAGAGGTAGGGAGTATGGAATTTCTCTTAATCCAAATAAGTTTCATTTTGGTGTGCAAAAGGCCAAGCTGCTTGGTCACATTGTATCAAAAGATGGTGTTATGATAGACCCTGAGAGAGTGGAAGCAATCAACAAAGTACCTATCCCAAGAACCAAGAAAGGCATCCAATCTTTCTTTGGTCAAATTAATTTTATTAGAAGGTTTGTTTCCAACTTTGCTGAGTTGACTCTTCCAATTACATGTATGCTAAAGAAGGACCAAGTTATCAGGTGGGAGGAGGCTGCCATTCAAGCTTTTCAAGGAATTAAGGATGCACTTAAAAATGCACCTGTTTTAGCAGCCCCAAACTATAAGAGGCCTTTCCAAATCTTTTCCCTTTACCTCTGAGCATACCAGTGCTTCTGTTTTGCTGTAAAAGGATGAGAATGAGGACTGAGAGTCCTATTTCCTTCTTTAGCAAGGCTTTACAAGTTGTTAAGTTAAAGTATACAATTTTGGAAAAATAAGCATTTGCCTTGGTGAAAGCAACAAAGGTTTTCAGGTCTTATCTTTTAAGTTCAAAAGTTTTTGCTTATGTTCCCCACGCCATAGTAAAATACATCTTATCAGAGATGGGGATATCAAGTAAAATATGTAGATGGGTGAACAAACTGCAAGATTATGACATGGACATACAAACCACAAAGCTAGTAAGAGGTTTGGGTCTTGCTAAGCTCATGGCTGAGAGCAACCTGCAAACTATGGAAGTGAACGAAGTAGAAGAAGAAATGGTAGATGTTCTTTGGAAATTGGTAAACTATGAGTGGTACTAGAATATAATCTTTTACCTCAGACACCTTTGTTTGTCCGAATCATTTAAATAAAAATAAAAAAAGAGCCCTCAAGCTGGCTTCTCAGAAATACATCATCACTGACTTTGGGCTAGCTTGGAAGAACCTTGAAGGTGTCCTCTTCTGCTAATTTCCATGCGGGAGTTTATGGAGAGCACTTTGCTGGAAGAGTTACAGCACACAAAGTTTTGAGAGTTGGTTATTGGTGGCCTAATTTTTTCAAAGATGTAACCCAGCTGGTTAGAAAATGTGATAGTTTCCAACGTTTCTCTGGAAGACTGAAAGCTTCATGCTCCCTTCCTTTTCAGCATGTATCAATTAAAGCTCCTTCCAAGCAATGGGGAATGGACTTCATTGGTGAGATTTCAGATCCTTCTAGTGCTACCCATAAGTTAATCCTTGTAGCCACTGATTATTTTACAAAGTGGGTAGATGCAAACCCCAACAAGAAAGCAACACACCAAATAGCTATGGACTTCTTGTTGAATCAAATCATATGCATATTTGGATTCCCAGTCAAGATTGTAGCTGATAATGCCATGCACTTTAGAGCCAAACCTTTAATGGAAATGTGCAAATGAATATGGAATCAATCTGACTTATTATTCAAACTATAACCCTGAAGGGAATGGGCAAGCTGAGTCCAGCAATAATAATTTGTTGAAGATCATTAGAATAACCTTGGAGAAAAACAAGAATAAATGTGGTGAACAATTGACATTTGCAGTTTGGGATGATAGGATAACTCCTAAAAGATCTATTGGTAAAAGCCCATTTTAATTGGTGTATGGAACTCAAGCTTTTCTACCCTTACACCTGCAATTATCTTCATTTTAGTTTTCCCAATAGTTGGAAGATCAAGAGCTTGGCCCATATGAATCAAGGATCAATCAGATTATTGAGCTGGAGGAGGAGAGGATAGCATCCCATCAAAGGCATGTCAGATTTAGGGAAAAATTGAAGAGATTTTTTGACAAGAAGGTCACTCCTAAAGCCTTCAATGTTGGAGATATGGTTTTTTGATGGGATAGTAGGCATGAAGACAAGGGAAAGCATGGTAAATTTGATGTATTATGGATGGGCCCTTATGCCATTGATATCAAAATTGGTGAACATACCTTCTTTCTCAAGGACTTAGATGGGGAATTGCTGGAACTACCTGCTAATGGAAGGGATTTGAAGCATTTCTTGGATTAATCCCCAAATGCACCAATTGTATAGTTGTATAGTCTTTGTTTTTTGCTTTGTTTTTGTTGTTTTGTTGGTGTGTGGTTTGCCCTTGTTCTTAGCAACCATTTTTGTTGGGTTCTCAGCTGGTTTTTGGTGATTTTCACTCATGAATCCTTTTCCCAATGGATTATTTTGGCACTTGGTCTAGGTTTTTTCCTTGTGGCACTCACTAGGAGTGCCCATCCCCAAGCAAGAGCCAATGTTGGTGCCATTTTTGAGCTTGCACCATGGTGTCCTAATTTTCCAAATCTGTATGTGCTCAAAAACATTTTATCCTTTGATTTGATGGTCTGTAATTCTTCCCCTATAGTTGAAATGCTTTAAAAAATGCTCACAAACTTGTTATTTTCCCTAATTTGAAAGAATAATCCAAGTTTTCCCTTTTCTGTGCCTTAGTTTTTCCAATTTTGTGGGCTATGTCATTTTTCCCTTTGCCAAATCATGGAAAAATCAAAATTGATCAAATCATACTTGTATGCAATTGAAACATCCTATCCCAATGATGAAAGTGTTCGGAAATCATGTTTCAGTTGATTTAGAATCAAAAAATCTACCATCCTTGGGAAAAAAAATTGAATTCTAGGGCATCCTTGGAATTTTTTACGTTTGATGGTCAGTCGGGCGTCATTTTCCCATCAAATTCATCCTAGGAAGGTATTAACAATGTGGTGGGTTTTCATTGGCCGAGAAAATGTGGGGAGGTGTTGTAACTTTTCATTTTTCACTGTTTCAAGCAAATGGGGCATTTTCGGGCCCAAGGACGCATTTTTTCCAAATTTGCCTACAAGGCATATTCTAATTGGAAGGCGGGATGGTGGGTGGTAAGATTCCCTTAAGGTTTTTAAAATTTATTTTACAGAAATTTTGAAGTCAAAAATTGGTCTGAAGCCCCGCAGCCAATCCGGAGTGGACACGTGTCCTGAAAAACCAAAAAGGGAGGAGTGGGCCGAGGGGGAACTTAGATTTTTGTATCTCTAATTCCCTAAAGTTTCAAAATAAATTTTAGCCCCACTCCAATCAGAGGAGGACATGTGGCAACACGGTAGGCGTAGAGCGGACAGACGGAGGTAAAAGGGAATTTTTTCCCTTTTTCGCAAAAGAGTTCAGAATGAAAATTTTTAGCGTGCCCCCACAAACGAATCACAGGTGGATATGTGTCCATAAAGGATTAGAGGGAAGTGCGGGCTGCGGACGAAAATGGGGATTTTTTCCTTTTGGCAAAAGGAGTTAAGATCAAAATTTGAAGCACTGACCCACTAGTGAATCATCGAGCGACAAGAGGTAGAGGACAGAGCGGGTCGGCGGGCCGATGGAGGTATGAGGGAATTTTTTCCCTTTTGTAACTAGGGGCTTAAAAGTAAAATTTGGAGCGTTGGCCCGTGACGAATCACAAGGAGACACCTGGTGAAGGCAAAGCGAGTAGGCGGCCCGATGGAAGGAAAACTAAATTTCTTCCCTTAGCAAAAAGGGGAGTTAAAATGAAAATTGGGCCTACGGATTTTAGTGATACAGGAAGAGACACACGGCAAGGGAGAAATCAGAGGTGCGGGCCCACGGGGCAAAAAGTGAAAATTTTCCAATTTTCCAAAAAAGGTCAAAATGTGTAGAATTGAAACATGATCGCAATGGGACCCACCATGTGCCATGTGTTAGCTCCAAATTTCAAGGGCAGAGGGGTGGAGAGCAAATTTAAATTTTTCCATGTTTCCAAAAAATGTGGAAAAGTAAAAAATTATCCCAATTTCGAGTCCAATAATTTTTTGCCACATGTCCAGCCTTATCCAAAAAATTAAAAAGTTGACTTAAGCTTATTTCTAAGTTCGCATCTTCCACGTGCAGGGCCACGATTAAAAGATGGATAAGATCAATGGTTGTTGTGAATCCATTTGTTTTGACTGCCATTGGGAGCTCCAGGAAGATTGGAATCATGATTTTCACATCAAAATTCATCAAATTTATAGTGATTTTATGTCGTCTTGGCCTTCCAAGATCATTATCATCACTTTCATGGCTTAATTCTTTGGTCTAAGATGTTTTTGAAGTAGTTTTTTTTCCCCAACCCGAGAAAACATGTGAAATGACAAAATTAAAAGTTGCTGAGGTAATTTGAAAAGGTAAAAAGATGAAAATGATGAGGTAAAGGGTGTTTGCATGCCTCAATGTTGAAAAAAATGCCTCTAGGATGGATAATGATCCAAATATTTGTAGTGATTTAATCTTCTTGGGCACACCTGGTAGGATGAAAATGTTTTTCTGTTTTATGTCATTTTCATTGAATCATGAGGATTGTTTTGTAACAAACTTTATCCCATGGCATATTATTTTCTTGGGAAAGAAGGCTCTAATGTGGCATGAGATATATAATGCAATTTGGATAAATTGTAAAGGGGTTGGGAAAAAATTTAAAATCATGAGAAAATTCTGAGAGAAATATCATCTTCTGAGAAACCCACCAAAGGAATAGGATAATTTCTTCTGTGTTGGATCTTCATGTGTGTGAGTTGGTTACAATTGTATAGCCATCACACAGCTTTGAGATTATTCATGAAACTCTCCCCTACTGATGAATCTAACGAGCTTGTTTTTCTTGGAAATATGGTGTCTGTTATCATTTTTAAATTCCTATAAATTGTTTTCATTGTTCTTGTTGCAATCTTACATTGAAAGTATCTTTAGAAATCACACAAGATCTCCATTTCTGGTTGATAGTTTAGTGGAATTTTCAATCGCATATTCAGAAGAGCCTTCATCTGATAAGGAGATAAACAAATTTAAAATCACTTTACCTTCCTTAACTGCAGAGATTGTTTGTAAAGCCTTTGGGGGCACCTTAGGCGCGGTTTGATTAAGGATTTTTGTGTTTAATTGAGTTCTTTACTTCAAGATTTTGTGGTAAGTTCTCAAAGATTGTGTGAAGAGTGCAACCTAGGCTTCCATTTATGCCTCTTCTAGTTGAAAGAGTATCCTAATTATTTTCAGCATTTTATCTTATAGTTGTTCAAGTATTGTAGAGGTTGTCAAAGATCTGATATATCTCAGTTTTTATTATCAATACCCCACCAAAAAATCATTCTAAACAACCCCATCCTACCCCATATTACCCCTGCATTTCCATTGTGTGTCAACAAAAGGATCTAACCCATCTACAAAAATGCACAAGGCAAATCAGGATTATTTAATGTCTTCAGTAACCCTTGCCTTGCATTGAAAATATCTCCATGATCTGGGAGTGACAACTTGTGAAAGTCAGATTTGGAGTGATGATCATATTTTCCCAAGGCATTTTCATACTATTTACATAAATTGAGGGATATCTTCATCTCCTTCACCATTTGGGGGTTACAATATAGGTTCTCTTACCTGTTTGAAAGGCACAACCTAAAATAATGAGGATTAGATTAAAATCCTTTCAAAGTGTTATCCATCTCTCCAAAAATCTGAGTGCCAGTTAGATCACCTCCCCGGCTACAAAATAACACACATCATGATGTATCTAACTTCAAGCTTCATGTCATATCTCTGATGTTGCTCAGACTAAAAAGGAGAACAAATTTGGGTACAAACAGAAGGTAGGCTAAATAATTTTCCTAGTGCACATGGTTTTTTCATTGTTGCATTTCCAAGTGCTTCTGATAGGGATTTCAATTTTGGGAAAGTTTACGATTTTGATTCCCATTTTATTTTCATGAAACCATGGTTTCCTTAGTTTAATCTTATTCCTAATACCTTTTAAGTCAAACTGGTATGGATTTGGCTACCTTACTTGATCCTCTAATTCTTATTTTTATTGGTAACACATTAAGGAAATGTTTAGCTATTGATCCTAAAACCAAATATTTTTAGCACACAATCTATACTCGAATCTTGGTTAATATGGATACCTTTGTGCACTTCCTTGCCAAAATTGAACTCAATGTTGAAGATACAACTTGGGTTCAAAACGTTGATTATAAAGGGTTTCCCTTTAGATGTAGATCATGCTTTTCTCTTTGCCATTTACTAACAAATTGTTAACTAGTTAGAAAACATGCTAAAAGAAAAAGCTCATGGTGGAAGAAATCTACTTCTAACCACATGGTTTTGAATGATCCTTTGAAGTGTGATTCAGAGTAATATTTTTAGGACTCAGTTGACCCAGAAGAGATGAAAGTGTAACAAGTATGTAAGAATGTATCGGATCACTTACATGGATCCGCTAGCTCTATAGAACATATTGAAGTTTTGATTCTAATCCATAACAATGAAAATGTAAATTTAAATTCAGATGAGGGTTAAAATGTTGTCAATCAAAAAAATAAAGGCACAATCTCTCTCGTTAAGATGCAACTTAGATCCAAAGGGAAGGGGCTTTGATTTGGTGTTTTTTGTTTTGTTGTTGGTTTTGTGTAGCTGATGTTTTTTTATCTTTTTTGCCGCTAGTAGAGGCTGGATCTTTGTGTTCCTCAAATTATTATCTTTTTCTCCTCCTTTTATATGGGGTATGGTCCACTTAACCATTTTTCATCGTTAATAAAAAAATATGTGAAACCCTAATTATAAATATGGTTAAAAGATCCTTAGTTGATTCAAAGATGTTGTTGGACTATACTGTAGTGGAGACTGGCTGAATAGAGATGGAGGATCATTAAAAAAAAACCTACAAAAATACATATCCAGTAGATTTGACTTGAATGAGGTTCCTATAGAGGGATAGGGGTGTTTTTGGGCACCTTGGTCTTGTTTTTGGGTTCGCTACACTGCATATATGCTCATAAAATATCTTCTGAGGTAGCACAAGAGGTTCACATTTTTTCACCTTTTTCTACATATATATTAAACTTGGATCTCCGAGGTACCCATAAATAAGAAATGACAAAAGCACCTATAAAACCCTCAAATAGACATCAAATCCTAAATAATAAAGATGTAAAATGAGAGTTTAGAATGTTGTCAATTGTCTTAATGATGGACTTACTACTGATTGTTGTACTACATCTCATACCCAATGTAGTTATCTATGTGTGTGAAGAATTTTTTCCTAGGTTTCTCTTATGCGTGTCACATTTTTTGAGTAGCGAGAAAGTAACTAGATGTAGAATTTAAATTAGGTGTGTATGGAAACAATACAAACCCCTCCTTTGAAGTGTGATGTAGATGAACTAGCCTTTGTGTAACATCCTCATTTTAGTACATTAGAACAAGAATTTTTTTTATAAGTTTTTCCTAGTTCTGAATACATAATTTAGAACTCACAGATCATAACAATCATTGTTATAACAGATAACCATATGCAGCTGTAATGACTCAGTGTACCACCGATCTATTCATTCCATGACTCGGTGAACTACCGATCTATTCATGTGTATCATAGAGTTGGAGTTTTCATCAGAACACTTCACTTTTGCGGTTCTCTTCCCTAATCTAGGATTTTAGAATGCTCTGTCCAAGGAACCTATCTGAATAATTGTTACCATCATTCATCGGCATCACATCCCTTAGACTAGGTGACATATGACAACGCAATTAGAAGCTTGCGATACTTTGGCCAAAGATTTGAAATATGTTGTTCATGTCTCTTATTCCTTGATGACATACTCGTCAATCTGTAATATGTCCTTCACCCCACTCTGATCTTATATAGAACATCTTATACTGACTTCAGTCAATCTCCCCTGTCCCAAGATTTCACTTAGGAACGGGTTAATATCATAACACACGTTATAAGGATGCTCTTGAAGACTAGGGGTAAGCTGACATACTGGGTCATCCACTATTACCCCGTGTGTCAAGGTACCCCGAGCCTCAAGGGCTGCCTCGTAGCATGTCTATGGTCCTAACCAGTCCCAAAGAAAAATCTTGTTCGAGTTTCAGGTGTAAATCTTAACGATCAATGCAAAAGGGTGTTGCCATATGTCACCTGTAGTATTGTATCCTTGAGAAGATCCTAATCTTCTCAAAGGTACAACCTTGCAGTTGACATGTGTCAACATCCTACAATTCTACCTCGGAAATATTTACATAACTTCAAGAAGTTACTTAAGTTGAGTTGAGTTTGAACTAAAGGCCCCCCTAACTGGGTAGTCTTTTCCCAACCCAGAATTTCACAGCTTTGAGTTGCCTTACGTAATTAAGTTCAATTTTCACAGAGAGAATTTTAATAAGATTTGAGACCTCGTCAAGGTATCCATCAGTTCCTAATAATCTTATTTCCTCATAATAGGGAAATAGCCCTAAGTCCTCTCATAAGGAAGCTAACTAAACATGTAAGGGTTTATATCAACTCCGAAGACTGAAATATATCTGACCTATTGTTATTAAGACATGGTGATTTAAAACCATCAATTACATTGCCTTGACTTAGATCATTGTTAGGGAGTAATAGAATACTCTTCCTGTTATAGCTACATATCAGGGCATAGTTTAACCTTAACTTCCCTAAAAATGCAGTAGAATAATTACCAATTTAGTCTTATTCATTATATATAAGAATTACTTTTCAAACATGAAGTATTCCGTCACATAATTTTTTTTACAAGGCTTACTTAGGGAATACAACTAGCTCCCATGACATATAATAATAAAGATGCACTCTCATTCATTCAGACATTGGAAGTTCAATTCAACAAATAAAAATTCAGCCACATAAGTAACAATTTCCCCATTTCTTTTATTTCCAAGCCATACAATTACAACTTATGCACTTCGGCATATTTTGATACAATAATCAACAGTAAAATAATAACTTTCTTCCTATAGTACAATTAGATAAATCAAGTTGGAATTCATCATAAAAATCAGATTAAACATTCTGAACATCCTATCAGATATGCGTGCCTTTACCACTTACGATGACCATATGCAAAAATTTCTAGCACGGGTTAGTTCAGTGAACTAAGCATGATAAGCTCTAATTCTTAAAACAACTTTATTCCACCAATTGTTTCCATTAAACAACCTATTTAAATGAAATCATCTCGTCAAATCTATAAGCATGAATCACACTAATTATCCTTCTACCATACATGAATTTATAACATAACTTCATATTATAACTACCATATCAACTTTAATATTTTCGGATGATTCATATTATATTAGAGACTAAGAAGAAACAAAATGAATCTAAAATATCCATCCATCTGAAAACCAAGGACAGTATCAATCCTAATGAAATTACTCCATTCAAGAATGAATTCTTACCAGTACATGTATCCAACAGATTTGTATTTAAAAATTCAAGCAAGGACAGATTATAGCCTCTAGCAAGTTCAACTGATGGATTTCCTTTATACTCATTGCATCATTTCAATGACACTGATAAGTATACAAACTTCTACTACATTACTACTTTTATGCAAGTAGATAATTGAATAACTCAAACAGGGTAATAATATAACTATAGATAAGGAAAGGAGACTTGGGTCAAGACTCAGCACTTACCAATCCCTCCCCATAAATTTAAGAGTCTATTCATCTTATACCCATACCGTAGAGTGCTCATGGAGATACAAAAGAAGGGAGCACTCATAATTTCTAGAAAGGGAGAGATTACCTTCATTTTCCAAAAATCCTATAACAACTTATCCTTTTCAACTAAGAGAAAGAAACAGAGGAAGTCAGATCTCCCATCAAAACAAGTTCAGGACTGTACCAGCTTTCCAGGAGTAATGCATATACAATCAAACTAGAATTCAATTAGGGAAGAAGAGTAGGCAAGAAAACCAACACCCAAGTTTACCATTAACTCCAATCAAGTAGAACTAAATAAAAAAGTTGCCCATAGATCCCTAGGGTCTTGCAATTACACAATGAACAAGAGCCACAGTTTGTTACAAAACGATATACACATAAGTACAAATATCGGACCACAATCCTGATCCAAATAAACAATCTATTCATCACCCAGAACTCGTATCATTTTGAATGAAAGTTAGGGTAACTATTATCATTACATACCAATAGATTAAACTAATTAATTCTAGCCATTTTACTGGAAAGTTAGTTGTTACGTTAAAAGGTACTAAATTAAATAGCACATCCCGTGTTAATAAATGAATTGTACTGATAGATTTCAAGGACACTTCAGGTAACATAAGACGCAGTCATTCCTATCCTAACATAAAAACTAATTTCCATTCGTGCAGACCTAAGATCACCCACAAATTGTTAGGGAACAAGAGTTCATCAAGTAAGTTTTCACTGGGTCATAACTTTGTTCCAAATATCCAAGTAAAAATCATAATGAAATAGCGGCTACACCAAATATTTCATTACTTTAAGAACCCATAATCATAAAAACATCCAGACCCTTTTCAACAAAGGTATAGGCTTAGTATTCAAACATATTTCTTACGCATATGACTAAACCAGTCAAAATTTATAGAAGGAACTAACAGTTTCATCACAATCCAACTTTATATTCACTATAAGTTGTCAAGTAATAATAGAGCTCAAACAACTACGTAACAATCAAATAAACCAACAAAATTTGACACAACAGTTCATTCCGTGATATTTTTCAAACACGAAATCATCAAGCACGACTTCTATCATGGTATCGGTTTGAAAACCCAATACTTTAGTCAGACAAAGAGACATACACCACGTCTACAAAATTCGATTTCCATTAGTATTCATAGCTAGGAGAGAAGATAAAAGAAGTAGATTTCATAAGGGTCTACTTATAGCCAGAGATTCCCAAATCATCAAGAAAAAGAGAAACCCAATACATTGCTACTAGCCAAACCAACTATACCAAAAATCATCTGAACAGAGTTGTTCTAATGAAAGCGTTTAAAGGAAAGCAATATTTTTTAAAAGTTAGGGCCTATCATGCCTGATAGTCTCACTTAAAAAATCGAAGAAGACCTTTGAATGTGCTTGCACCTTCTCTTCTTCTTCCACGAAAGATCAAACAACAATAAATTGTTACCTCCATGCCTTATATACTTCAAGACAACACTATAGACTCACCAGGAACCTTTACTCAACCATCTCAAAGTCTGCATATTTAACACTACAATAGACATCACATGGAGACTCGACATGAACCACATGCTCACCCATTTCCATCAATGTAGTTGACATGGAATGACCAACACAACCAGACACAATGGGCCAACACGATGCATGGGCCATCCCAAGCAATGTCGTGGTCGTAGATGTTGAAATGGATTAAGAGTATCAATATGGATGTTAGGAGGATTCCATCATCACTAAAGTAAGTTTTAGCATTTACAATGACCATGGAAAACTCGTTTTATGGTGGTCACCAGGGGGAAATGGTCATAACATTCCCATCCTATGCTAGTATAACATGCATCACGTAAGGTTATGTATAGCAATTTTTAGGCCAAGTGGCGCCAAACATGATCAACATTATAAGCTCAGGATCCTAGTGGAGGACCTATGATCCCCCTATGTGAATGTCAGTGTAAACCACTGCTCATAGAATTTGCGACCTGGAATAAAAGGAGCAGGCAAAGGGATATATCTAATTACTTAAGTTTAGGTTAGAAACTTAGTGTGGGAATCATAGGGTATGACATTTGTACTTCACTTTTGATATTTTCTGAATCCAGGTGAAATTGAACCCTGTAAGGAAGCTTATAATTATACCTAGGACCATACTTTTCGAAATTAGGGCTAGGTTAGATGTGGCAGAAGTAGGTGCTTCAGGTGAATGATCAATAGTGTTGTAAAAGGAAATTTAGGTTAAGGACTATTATAAGGCCTCATAGACCACACCCTAGTATAGGTCCCAATTTAAGATAGTGACCATGATGAGCTGGAAGGACTACATGCATGGCATGGATCAAAGGCCATTCTTGATAAGGGATTCTATTTGGCATCAATTAAGATTATTAGGAATTACATGGAATGAAGCATAGAAAATCTTGGTTGGACCAAAAGTCCATGAGCCTTTCCTGATGTTTGTACCTAATACCCTTTTTGGAATGTTATCAAATTCCATGAATATAAGTAGATCACCCTAATGGTTAAACTCCGGGATTGATCATTGCAGAGGCTCAATCAGACCTTAAGGAACTTTCGATAAGATTACTAAATTTAATATCAGATACATGAATAAACCTAAAGCTCATTCAACCTCTGGATCAATGCAACTGGATGCAAGGCATGGAGTCATAAAGGGGGGATCATTATCTAAAATAGATTGATCCAGAAATTTCAGCATATGTAAAGGTCAATGTGTTTTTCATTAAAATGATAATCCCGTAGTGAATATATGAGTACAAGCATAGTCCGAGCTCAGTCAAAGATGTTCAAGAGCAAAAAGGATAGTATTCTGCACTCATCATTTAGGGTTGGCCTGCAAGAAATCATTGAGAGAGACACACATGTTTTTGGAAATGGAAGGATTCAATGGTATCAAGACTTACAATGAAAAATGTAGAGTAAGTAGGAACAGATTCAGGGTGTTACCTGGTTCCCTGGAAATACAAATTTGATAGAATCCCGAAAAATAAGGATCTACAGTCCTTTGATTCACAAGCTTCAGGGTTCAATCAAATGATTGGTAATCTAAAAACAATTATACAATCTTTCAACTCGATTAACTACTAGAAATCAAATTATCATTTTATAATTTATTCAACCTGATAATGTATTGCCCCAAAAATAAGCTTACATAAAGATATGAAACACTAAGATAAATGATAATAAGGATAGATGACTATAGCTATATATCCATATTATATTTTGGGAGTGATCTAGATGTCCATTATCTAGTTCAATATGGCTGGAAACAATGTCATAATGTCATCAATGTCCAGATTTTCCCAAGTTACACTAAATGTCTTCAGGAAACTAAGTGCCCACTGGACCTTACATTGGAGCATTTCCCAGATTTCTCTAGTGACTGATCTGGCGTGTTTCTAGCACTCGTGTGGGATTATCTACAATCATGAGAGACTACGAATTTATCAGAAATCAGAAGGTATTCTCTCACATATCTCGTATTTTTCTGCTCTGAATTCCCTATTAGGGTTCTAATTGCACAGTATTAACCTATAAAACAAATTGTACTGGACTCCCCTAAATGACATGGAGAGGATCCACAATAGATGCATGAGAATGATGGAATAACATAAGATGCAGATAATGTGGAGTATGACTGACCTCAGTTGTCACTTGAAGAGAAAACTATTATCAAACGTATGCACTATATTACATCTTAGACTCCATGTAGTTACATTATTCTTGCAAATGTGACCTGTGAAGTAGATTCCCTAGGTTTCACTTATCCAAGGGATTTAGTGACAATAATCAACATACTTAGATGCTTCAGATTGTACTAAGTACTGGAGCTGAATATGTATGGTTCAAGACGTGCTCTCGAATGAAATGACATTCAATTTCAATATGCTTTGTTCGTTCATGAAAGACTAGATTCTGCATGAGCTTCAACACACTCTTATTATCGCAATAGAGAATAGGTGACTATTTTTCAGGAATTGCCAGGTCATCCATAATGCGACGTATCCATATCACTTCGCACACAACTCCTCGTGCGGCGTGATATTCTGCCTCTATGGATGAGATAGAAACAACATTCTGCTTCTTGCTTATCCACGAGATAGGTCCAGATCCGAGATGAAATATGTATCCTGTAGTTGACTTCCTATCATCAACAGATCCAGCGTGGTCTGAGTCGACATATCCCTGTAGGAAGAATTGATCATTCTTTTTATATTCCAGACCATAATTAGTTGTTCCTTGGACATATCTCAAAACTTGCTTTGCTGCATTCTAGTGACATTTCTTTGGCAACTGCATGAACCTGGAAAGATAGCTGACAACATAACAGAGATCTGGTCTGGTGTATGTCAAATAGATGAGCCCTCCAACAAATTGCCTATAGAGAGTAGCATCTACTTGAGGTGAGTCCTAGAATCTTGAAAGTTGCAAGCCTTTTTCCATGGGAGTGGATATAGGTTTACAGTCAGACATTCTATACTTTTCCAGGAGTGTCTAAGCGTACTTTGTCTGGGAGACAAAAATGTGATGCTCCTTTTTCCATATTTCCAAGCCAAGACAGTAATGTAGTAGCCCCAAATCTGTCATGTTGAAGGTTCTTTTGAGATCATTCTTTAAAATATCAACCTGATCTTCTAAACTACCAGTGATCACAAGATCATCTACATAAACAACCAGAATGATAATTTCTTTTCCTACCTTCTTTATATACAAATTTGAATCTGAGGGGCTACGAGTGAACCCATGCTGCAAAAGGTGATCGTTGATCTTGATATACCATGCCCTAGGAGCTTGTTTCAGTCTGTAAAGAGATTTGATGAGACGACATACCTTTTTAGGTTGATTTTCATCAACAAATCCTTCAGGTTGGGTGAAGTATACTTCTTCTTTCAGATAACCATTTAGGAAAGCACTCTTGACGTCCATCTGCTGAAGTCTCCATCCTTTCTGTGCTGCAAGTGCACAAACTACTCTGATGGTCTTCATCTTTGCAGTGGGTGCAAAGGTTTTTTCATAGTCGATGCCTTCTTTCTGAGCATATCCTTTGGCTACAAGTCGTGCTTTATGTTTTTCGATGGATCCATCTTCCTTATATTTTGTCTTGAAGACCCATTTGCAGCCTATGGGTTTCTTTCCTGTAGGCAGATCGACAAGTTCCCATGTCCGATTTTTCATGAGCGAGTCATATTTTGTTTCCATAGCTTCCTTCCACTGAGTTTGACTAAGTGCTTCACGAACATTATCCGGCTCGGAGCTATTCATCAGTGAACTCATGAGTGCAAAGTTTACCTCATTTCTTGTTTGACTCCTTGTTTTGACTCCAGATGATGTATCTGGGGGTTGTTGCAAATTTGAGTCCTTGATAGTGCTTTGTACCCACTTCAGACGAGAACTTGACTGATTTTAAGAAGAACTATGTCGTTTCCGTGAGGATTGATGTGGAGTCACATTCTGCAGTTCTCCAAGGTCAACAAATAGTTCTCCTGGTAGCATTTCTTTTCTCTGAGTAGTCTCCTCCAGCTCATCATCTGATTCAGAGACTAAGATTCGGTGAGATGTGTTTGGAAGTGGATCTTCTGTTGATACTATTGAGTCAAAGGATGACTCGTAACAAACCACATCCTGATTCTCGTATATTTTCTTTGTCCCAGGATCCATGAGACGATATGCCTTCGAGGTAGTACTGTAGCCAAGAAGGATACACGGGAGTGTTTTTGGCTCTACCTTCTTTCTCTTCTGAACTGGGACATGCATGTATGTTGTGCAACCAAATACTCGTAAATGAGAAATTGATGGTTTTTTACCACTCCATACCTCTTCTGGCGTCTTGTTCAGTAGAATCTTTGTTGGTGCCCTGTTGAGAAGATATACAGTCGTTTGTACTGCTTCAGCCCAATAGTGCTCTCCTAGCTTTGCAGTTGATAGCATGCAGCGAGCCATCTCCATCACTGTGTGATTGCAACGCTCAACAATGCCATTTTGCTGGGGCGTGTAGTGAGCAGTCAGGTGCTGCTTAATGCCATGATGGTTTAGGAAGGCCAAGAACTTATTTTATGTGAATCCCCCCCCTCGATCTGAGTGGAGTAGAAGAAGTGGTTGTCCAGACTCTTTGACAACACGATGATAGAAGTTCTGAAAGTGTTAAAGAGCCTCACTCTTCTGCTTTAGGAAATATACCCACATCTTGCGAGAGTGATCATCCACGAACAACTGGAAGTATTTGTATCCTGAAAATGAAGCAGGCAATGGGCCGTTCAGATCAGTATGAACTACCTCCAGACATTTCTTGGCATGGAAGGTGCTCACTTGAAATGGATCTCTGTGTTGTTTTCCTACAAGACAGCCAGGGCAAATAGGCAAGGAACTGGACAATTTGGGTAGTCCATGGACCATTGCTTTTGAACTCATCTGGTACAGTGAACCGACCGACAAGTGTCCATATCTAAAATTCCATAAGGCAGTTTATTCTATTGTTGAAGTAGATAAAGCTACTGCAGAAGATGAAACAGTATCTAAAGAAAATAACTTATCTTTTACAAAATCTTTAGCAAGAACTGTACCTTGTCGGGAGATTAAGCATGATTTAATGTCATTTTGAACAAGAAATTCAACCTTAAGGTGATGATTCAAGAGCTGAGTAACTGACAAAAGGTTGCTAGTCAAGCCAAGAACATATAGTACCTTTGTAAGTGTACATTTTCGTGGCCCCAAAGGAATGGTCACATTCCCTATTCCTTCTACAATGTACTCTTTGTCATCCTCTATCCGAACTCGATCTCCGGTTGGCTCTTCGTGTAGTGAATCAAACAGCTTATTATCACCTGACATATGCTTGCTTGCACCAGAGTCTATCAACCAGACTTTCTTTGTGGGATGAGAAGTTTGAGAGACAAGTACAATATTCTTACTACAATTGGCTCCTTCTGATGTTTCCTCATTAGAGTCATCATCTTCTTGTTGGGCTGCAAGATGTCCTTTTTGCTTTCTCTAGCGGGGACGTCGTTTGGACTTTTGAAAATCTTCACGCCCGGATGTGCTTGTATGGCTTGAAGGCCCTTGTTTCAATCTGTTGTGCCAGCAGTGATCAGTGTCATGAGTATTGGTTCTGTAAATGTGACACCATCTCTTTGACTTTTGATCTTTCTATTTGGGTTCCGCTGGATTTGGCTTCTCTGGGGGACCTTTCCGATTCTTCTGGCCACGATTAGGCTTTGAGAACAAGGATTTATCCTAAGACTCCCCATGTGATGAAGTGATAGCCTCTTCCTGCTGTAGCAAATTCACAAGCTCTTCGAATGTCACTGTAGGAAGAATTGATCATTCTTTTTATATTCCTAAGACAGATCTGTTATCCAATGTATGCTAACAGATTATTCCTGGGTCTTGGACCTGCAAGGAATTTCAATTTAAAACATGTGACAAGTCTAAAATGTATTTCTTAAGAAAAGAAATATGGAAAACATCATGCATGCGAGACAAAGCAGGTAGTAATGCCAATCGGTAAGCTACATGATTGACTACTTCAACAATTTTGAAAGGTCCCACATAACGAGGTGACAACTTGGCAGCCTTGCCAAAAGTTATAGAACTCTTTCTAGGTTTAACACGAAGATTTTTTTTTTCACCAAGTTCAAAATTTTGATCCACCCGCTTTACGTCAGCATAGCTCTTCTGTCTTTCTGCTGCTTCTTTCAATCGTTCACGAATCATTTTAACTTGTTGTTCCATTTCAGTGAGGATTTCTAGTCCAATTAACACTCTATCCTCAATACTATCCCAACTAACAGGGGTTCTGCACTTTCTTCCATAAAGTTCCTCAAAAGGTGCCATTTTAAGAGAAGAGTGGTATGTGTTGTTGTATTCAAACTCAACTAATGGGAGACACTCTTCCCATTTATACTGTTGATCCATGCAATACATTCGTAACATATCTTCCAACACCTGATTTACTCTCTCAGTTTTTCCATCCGTTTCTGGATGATATGCAGAACTGAAGTTTAGTTTAGTTCCAAGAGGTGTATTAAGCGTTTGCCAAAATCTTGATGTCATTCTAGGATCCCTGTAAGATATAATCAATTCTAGTACTCCATTTAACCTAAAAATTTCATGCACAAATCTTTTGGCTAACACTGGAGAATCATCCTTTAGATTTCCAGTGATGAAATGAGCTACCTTTGTTAGTTTGTCTACGACTACCAAGATAACATCATGTTTATTTCTCAACATAGGTAGCCCTTGTACAAATTCCATGCTTATTACTTGCCATTTATACTATGGTATGCTATGGGGATATAATATACTAGCAGGGTGCATGTGTTCTACCTTAACCCGCTGACATTCTAGACAATGAGTCACAAAATCAATAACATCCTTTTTCATTCCTTTCCAGAAGTATTGTTGTTTTAGATCAGCAAGCATTTTAGTAATACCCGGGTGTCCAGAAAAGGGTGAATTATGAAATTCAACTAACAATTTCTTTCTCAAATCATTTAGCAAAGGTATGTATACTCTGTTTTCATAACGTAAGATTCCTTCATTATCAAAATGAAAACCTTTATACCTTTCATCTTTTGGTTCTGCAGCAAGTGCTAATTTTACTTGCTGAAAGTATAAATCAGATTTTGAGGCACTTTTTACCTCATCTTTAAACTAGGTTCTTAATGTTATAAGAGAAGAAATGTGCTTCCTACGACTTAGAGCATCTGCTACTCTATTCTATTTTCCTTTGATGTAGCTAATATCAAAATCATATTGAGACAAAAACTCTAACCACCTTCGCCGTCTTGCATTTAGATTAGGCTGAGTGAAAATATATTTCATCCCTAAATGATTATTTTTCAACTCAAAAGGTTTCCCAAGTAAATAGTGTCTCCAAACTTGAAGCGCATGAACAATTGCAGCAAACTCTATATCATGAGGGGCATAATTCAGCTCATGTAACTTAAGTTTTCTACTTTCATATGCTACGACATGATTATTTTGTAACAAAACACCTCCAAGGCCTTCCCCAGAAGCATCCGTTACAACATTAAAGTCCCCATTAGGGTCTGGTACAACTAATATAGGTGCTGAAGTCAACTAGATTTTCAAACTTTTAAAAGCAGTTTCACACTTATCATTCCAAATAAATTTCTTATCCTTCTTCTACAATGAAGTTATCGGTGCAGCCACCTTAGAAAAATCCTTAACAAATTTTCTATAATAACCAGCAAGGCCCATGAAGCTTCTTACTTCATGTACATTCTTCGATGCAGGCCACTCGATTATTGCCACTATTTTTGAAGGATCTACTGCAATTCCTTATTTACTAATGACATGACCCAAATAGTGAACTTTAGTATCAAAGAAATAACATTTGGATAACTTACCGTATAACTTTCTTTTTCTCAAAATTTCCAAAACTACCTTCAAATGCTCATTGTGTTATTCAACACTTATAGAATATAATTCATTAAGTTGATAAAAGTTGCGGGTGCATTAGTTAATCCAAAGGGTAGAACCGTGAATTCATAATGTCTGTACCTGGTTCGGAAAGTTGTTTTATGAATATCTTCTTCTTTAATTCTCAATTGATGGTACCCAGATTGAAGATCTATCTTGCAATAAACTGATGCTCCATGCATTTGATCAAATAGATCATCAATTCTTGGAAGTGGGTATCTATTCTTGATTGTTGCTTTGTTTAACATCCGATAATCAATACACAGTCTAAGTGTTCCATCTTTCTTCTTCACAAATATTACTGGCACTCCCCAAGGTGAAAAACTTGGTCTAATCAAACCCTTAGACAAAATTTCTTGCAATTGTGCCTTAAGCTCGATTAACTCTATAGTAGTCATTGGATAAGGTGCTTTAGAAATAGGTTCCGTTCCCAATTTTTATTTCAATGGTGAAGTCAAATTCCCTTTTGGGTGGTAAACCTGGTAATTCCTCCAGAAATACATCCTTGAAACTTTACAACAGTGGGTATCGTTTCATGGAATCACCGTCTTCTTCTGCAGATTCAGATATCTTTACTACATATAAGGTACATCCTTTATTTTTAGCCTTTTTAAGTTGCATAGCTGACAGTTTCCTAACTGAAATTTCCCGTTTCACACCTTGAATCTCTGTTGTTTTCAGCCGATCATCTAAACATCTTATATTCTTTTCAAAGCAGTCTACTTTTTCTTTATGGTCAGCTAACCAATTGACGCCGATGACAATGTCATAAGATCCCAAAGCTGCAACATAGAGGTCAACTTCCGTGGAAAAGTTAGGTAAGTCAAGGACTGCCCCAAAAAGACACATACTCACTGTATGAACAGAGTTATTACCATACTGTATAGTCCAAGATTTATCCATTTTTCCATCTTTTCCTTTAATTTTAGAAGTGAGTTTACTAGAAATAAAACATTCAGTAGCTCCTGTATCAAAAAGAATAGTGACATGTATGCCAAATAACTTACCCGGAACTTCTATAGGTGTCACTTGCTTTTTAGCTTGCTTGTCTGCTACTGCAGCATGTATCTTATGCTGCTGATTATGATCATCCTTCTTCAAAGGGAACTGATTTGCGTAGTTATCTTTACCACAATTATAGCAGCCTCCTATAGGTGCCTTTTTAGGCTCAAAATTACTTCCAGCCTTAAAATTATCATGTTGTCCTCCATAGGGCTTCTGCCCATTTTTATAATTCTTGGCAAAACTATCCCTTACATTTCCAGCAGGATTATTCGCTATCGTTTTCTTATTATTATCCACTGGAAACTTACTTTTGTTTCCAAAATTTTTCCATGGCCCCTTCTTGGATGCAAGAGAAGTTGAAGAAGGGTTTGCAATCTTCTTCCGCACTTCCTCTTTATGAGCAGAAATAGCCTTTAATTTCTGTTCTTGCCTTATGGATTTTTCAACAACCCCTTCCATAGTGGTTGGGCTGTGAACATCAACCTCTCCTCCTATCATCGTGATTTAGTCCCATGATAAATTTCCGTATTCTAAACTTTTCGTCAGTTTGATACTACAGTACGTACTTGAGGAGTTTCGTAAACTGCTCCCAGTATTTACTTACAGTTAGCTTTCCTTGAACTAAGTTCTATAATTCTATCATTTTATGATCATAGAAATGTTGTGGCAGCCAATGTTACCTAAAATAGCCTTTAAATTGATCCCAAGTGATGTTGGTCTCATCAATATTTAGCTCAGCTTTATGGTTATCCCACCATGAAGATGCTTCATGGGAAAGCTGATAGGCTCCCCAAATAGCGTTGGTTTCCTCCGAGAAGTTTATTATTGCAAAGTAATTCTCCATTTCGCTGAGCCAGTTCTCAGATCCATCTCCTAATGTGGTGCCATCAAATTTAGGTGGACTTATCCTTTTTATATCATTAGTGAGTTCCGTTACCAACCTGGCCTTTTTATTTTCTGGTTGGACAGGTACATTTCCAGTGTTATTACCAACACCCATATCGGGGTTGTCCTTAGGAGGTAGCTGATTGTTGTTACCAACTTCATCATCCTCCTCATTTCCCATTACTTGTTGTTCAAGTACAACCAAACCATTTCTTGTGTCCAATAGGGCAGCAAGGATCTCATCAAGTTTTTGAGTTGTTGCCACCCCTTCCTCTGGTGCAGCATTATTCGCAACGTTCCCCCTTGTTCTAACCATTTTATATTACAATAAAATTTAAGTTTTTATCAGATTATGGACACAATAGGTCCAAGAGCTGCAACCTTTAGCTCTAATACCAAGATGTAACATCCTCAATTTAGTAAATTAGAACAAGATTTTTTTTTTTATAAGTGTTTCCTAGTTCTAAATACATAATTTAGAACTCACAGATCATAACAATCATTCTTATAACAGATAACCATATGCAGTTGTAATGACTCAGTGTACCACCGATCTATTCATTCCATGACTTGGTGAACTACCGATCTATTCATGTGTATCACAGAGTCGGTAGTTTTCATCAGAACACTTCACTCTTGCGGTTCTCTTCCCTAATCTGGGATTTTAGAATGCTCTGTCCAAGGAACCTATCTGAATAATTGTTACCATCATTCATCGGCATCACGTCCCTTAGAATAGGTGACATAGGACAACGCAATCAACAGCTTGCGATACTTTGGCCAAAGATTTGAAACATACTGTTCATGTCTCTTATTCCTTGATGACATACTCATCAATCTGGAATACGTCCTTCACCCCACTCCGTTGTTATATAGAACATCTTATACTAACTTCAGTCAGTCTCCCCTGTCCCAAGATTTCACTTAGGAATGGGTTAATATCATAACACACGTTATAAGGATGCTCTTGAAGACTAGGGGTAAGCTGACATACTGGGTCACCCACTGTTACCCCATGTGTCAAGGTACCCCGAGTCTTAAGGGCTGCCTCGTAGCATGTCTATGGTCCTAACCGGTCCCAAAGGAAAATCTTATTCAAGTTTCAGGTGTAAATCTTAATGATCAATGCAAAAGGGTGTTGCCATATGTCACCTGCATTATTCTATCCTCGAGAAGATTCTAATCTTCTCGAAGGTACAACCTTACAGTTGACATGTGTCAACATCCTACAAGTACTGCCTCGGAAAGATTTACATAACTTTCAAGAAGTTACTTAAGTTGAGTTGGATTTGAATTAAAGGCCCTCCTAATTGGGTAGTCTTTTCCCAACCCAGAATTTCACACCTTTGAGTTGCCTTACGTAATTAAGTTCAATTATCACAGAGAGAAGTTTAATAAGATTTGAGACCTCGTCAAGGTGTCCATCGGTTCCTAATAATATTATTTCCTCATAATAGGGCAATAGCCCTAAGTCCTCTCATAAGGAAGCTAACTAAACTTGTAAGGGTTTATATCAACTCCGAAGACAGAAATATATCTGACCTATTGTTATTAAGACATGGTGATTTAAAACCATCAATTATGTTGCCATGACTTAGATCATTGTTAGGGAGTAATAGAATACTCTTCCTGTTATAGATACATATCAGGGCATAGTTTAACCTTAACTTCCCTAAAAATGCAGTAGACTAATTACCAATTTAGTATTATTCATTAGTATATAAGAACTACTTTTCAAACATGAAGTATTCCGTCCCATAATCTTTTTTTACAAGGCTTACTTAGGGAATCCAACTAGCTCCCAAGAAATATAGTAATAAAGATGCACTCTCATTCATTCAGACATAGGAAGTACAATTCAACAAATAAAAATGCAGCCACATAAGTAACAATTTCCCCATTTCATTTATTTCCAAGCCATACAATTACAACTTATGCACTTCGACATATTTTGATACAATAATCAACAGCAAAAGAATAACTTTCTTCCTATAGTACAATTAGAGAAATCAAGTTAGAATTCATCATAAGAATCAGATTAAGCATTCTGAACATCCTATCAGATCTGCGTACCTTTACCACTTACGATGACCATCTGCAAAAATTTCTAGCACGGGTCAGTTCAGTGAACTGAGCATGATAAGCTCTAATTCTTAAAACAACTGCATTCCACCAATTGTTTGCATTAAACAAACTGTTTAAATGAAATCATTTTGTCAAATCTATAAACATGAATCACACTAATTATCCTTCTACCATACATGACTTTATAACATAACTTCATATTATAACTACCATATCAACTTTAATCTTTTCGGATGATTCATCTTTTATTAGAGACTGAGAAGAAACAAAATGAATCTAAAATATCCAACCATCCGAAAACCAAGGACAGTATCAGTCCTAATAAAATTAATCCATTCAAGAATGAATTCTTACCAGTACATGTATCCAACAGATTTGTATTTAACAATTCAAGCAAGGACAGATTATAGTCCTCTAGCAAGTTCAACGTGATGGATTTCCTTTATACTCATTGTGTTATTTCAATGACATTGATAATTATACAAACTTATACTACATTACTACTTTTATACAAGTCGATAACTGAATAACTCAAACAGGGTAATAATATAACTATAGATAAGGAAAGGAGACTTGGGTCAAGACTCAGCACTTACCACTCCCTCCCCATAAATTTAACAGTCTATTCATCTTATACCCATACCATAGAGTTCTCATGGAGATAAAAAAGAAGGAAGCGCTTATAATTTCCAAAAAGGGAGAGATTACCTTCATTTTCCAAAAATCCTATAACAACTTATCCTTTTCAACTAAGAGAAAGAAATAGATGAAGTCAGATCTCCCATCCAAACAAGTTCAGGACTGTACCAGCTTTCCAGGAGTAATGCATATACAATCAAACTAGAATTCAATTAGGGAAGAATATTAGGCAAGAAAACCAACACCCAAGTTTACCATTAACTCCAATCAAGTAGAACCGCATAAAAAAGTTGCCCATAGATCCCTAGGGTCTTGCAATTACACAATGAACAAGAGCCACAGTTTGTTACAAAACGATATACATATACATACAAATGTCAGACCACAATCCTGATCCAAATAAACAGTCTATTCATCACCCAGAACTCATATCATTTTGAATGAAAGTTAGGGTAACTGTTATCATTACATACCAATAGATTAAACTAATTAATTCCAGCCATTATACTGGATAGTTAGTTGTTATGTTAAAAGGTACTAAATCAAATAGCACATCCCGTATTAATAGATGAATTCTACTGATAGATTTCAAGGACACTTTAGGTAACATCAAATGCAGTCATTCTTATCCTAACATAAAAACTAATTTCCATTCATGCATACCTAAGATCATCCACGAATGGTTAGGGAACCGGAGTTCATCAAGTAAGTTTTCACTGGATCACAATTGTGTTCCAAATATCCAAGTAAAAATCGTAATGAAACAACAGCTACACCAAAAATTTCATTACTTTAAGAACCCATAATCATAAAAACATCCAGACCCCTTTTCAACAAAGGTACATGCTTAGTATTCAAACATATTTCTTATGCATGCGACTAAACTAGTTGAACTTTATAGAATGAACTAACAGTTTCATCACAATCCATCTTTATATTCACCAGAAGTTGTCAAGTAATAATAGAGATAAAAAAACTACGCAACAATCAAATAAACCAACCAAATTTGACACAACAGTTCATTCCATGGTATTTTTCAAACACGAAATCATCAAGCCCGACTTCTATCATGGTACCAGTTTGAAAACCCAATAATTTAGTTAGACAAAGAGACATAAAAACGTCTACAGAATTCAATTTCCATCTAGTATTCATAGCTAGGAGAGAAGATAAAAGAAGTAGATTTCATAAGGGTCTACTTATAACCAGAGATTCCCAAATCATCAAGAAAAGAGAAACCCAATACATTGCTACCAGCCAACCAACTGTACCAAAAAATTCATCTAAATAGAGTTGTTCTAATGAAAGCATTTAAAGGAAAGTAAGATTTTTTAAAAGTTAGGGCCTATCATGCCTGATAGTGTCGCTTAAAAATTTGAAGAAGACCTCTGAATTTGCTCGCACCTTCTCTTCTTCTTCCACAAAATATCAAACAAAAATAAATTGTTACCTCCATGCCTTATATACTTCCCTCGACAGAGAAGGAATCTAGAAACTCTCAAAGTTGCCATGCAACACAGAGTAGATGGCTGGTTCGAAGAACCAGTGCTCAAGCAGAGCGAAAAATGGAATGCATGGAAAACGAAACAACCAAACAATGTTCCACTTGCATGCCTTCCCAAGCAATCCGCGCTCGGAAACCAAAGTTCATTAATTGCATTTACTTCCATCCTCCCACCTATTTTCCATTGCCACCGACTCCAAAGTTGGTGATCGCCACAAGAAAACAAACAAATATCCCCATCCTTGGTAATACTGCCACGTCAGGTTATGTTAGCATATTTTTTATCCTCCGCCAAACCTGACAGCATTCCAAGTCCTTCAACCTTATCCCCCTCTTACATGCCAAGGAAACCACCACCCATGACTCGCGACCTTTCTTAGGTCAATTATTTTAACCCCCCCTTTCTTAGGTCCCCCCTCTCTTGATGTTACGCTATCTGGAACCAAATTCCATTTATCATGATCAGCCTGAGTTAAACTCTGGGATTGATCATTCAAAACTCAATCAGACCTTATAACTTTCGTAAAGTCACTAAATTTTATTCATCCTGAATAAACTTAAAACATTCCTTGGATCAATGCAACTGATCCAAGGCTGAGTCATAAAGGTGGATAAATCCACTATTCATCTAGAAATCAGGTTGAACTCAAGTGCAAGAATGAATGAAACAAAAGAGTCCAAGCATATTCCGGCTCAGTCAAAGATCTTCAAGATCAAAGAGGATACAATCCATATCAAGCATGACTTCCCAAAACCAAAGGAACATGTCCTTATACAGAAGAAATCATTTATCAATACTTGAATGCTCTGGAGAAAGTAACAACAGTTCGGGGTGTTACACTTTGTCTCTTGTGATGCAACTAGATGGATGTAATTAGAGCTATAGATGTCTTTGATGGATACAACCTTATGTGGAGATAGTAGATACTTAGTGCTTGGTCTCTTATTATGATCACATATACTTATTTTTAATATGATTCCTTCGATTGAATTTAGTATATAACCCCGAAAATGTTGACTACAAAATTTATAAGATGCTTAAATGGATAGAAAGGACTAAAATTATTTTAGTAAAATACAGAGAGGACAAGCACCTAGATTGGACGAGGGGACCTAGCGCTTGCATCTTGGTCTGGGCACTGGTGTCCAGGATGAAAAATGAAAAAGATGAAAAAGGTAGACTGAGCAAGCTAAGGTGTAAGACCAAGAAAATTTATAGAAAGGAAAGAAAGGTATCTAAAGACATGGGTTAATTAGTAACTTTCTTACTTAACAATCACATGAATAGTAGTATGTAATCTGGACTAGATAATTACATGAACTACATGATTTTGTGTCTATATTTGCCACCACTTTATTCTGGTGAGAGGAAAAATCAGTAACATAAAGTAGATAGAGATGCGTGCCTAATATCCATATTGACTGATGTAGAAAGTTTGTTGAGGGACTAGATAAAGTGTTGAGTGATAAAAAGATGGAGTGTGGAGGCTAAATATGCAAAAGTGTAAAAGGTGAAGAAAATGAACCTAGAACAGAACTGTGTGTATGAATGTGGATGTTATGAATATCAATTTGAGCCTAGCACAAGAGAAAATGGGAACCCCTTAGAGGCATTCAGGTGGTTTCTGTAGCCAACAAATCCTTCCTATTTAAGTTTTGAGTTGAAGAAGAGTTCCTTAGAGCCATTAATGGAGGACCCCAGTTCTTTAGAAGCGAAATGTTGCATCTTTCTAGATGGAAACTTGGGTTTAATTTGGGGAAATTTGAGCCTTGTGCCTTCCTTGTCTAGGTTAGGATCCAAGATCTTCCTCTGGAGTTTTGTGAAAATGATGTCCTAATGGGGATTGTCAAGGCTTTAGGGGATCTTCTGATTATTGATCCAACCATCCCAACACTACTCTCTCTGAGTCAAGAATGATTGAGGCGAGATTGGGTGTTAAGGTGAATCTAGGTAAATCTCTACCCCATCCATTTGGATTATTTCTTCACATGGTAGTTTTGAGTAAGTATGTGAATACATGAGCTCTCTAGTTTTTTGCAGCAAATGTCGAGGTGCTGGACATGGGGTGAGTAGGTTTCTATACTCCGGCATAGTTTCAAAACCTTAACTTACATTTTTTTTTATACACATAACTGTTATTGTGGTGGTAAAGAAAGGGGTGGCTGAAATGACCGCCATTTTTGTTAACCCTAAGTTGGCTTCCACGTTTGTACCACATGTACAGGAAAATAAATCACTGATTAAGAATGCTATTAATGTTTCCCCTATTGTTGGGTTGTCGTATTTGGGGTTGGGTGATAGGCTGCCCCCTGTTTATGTTCATCAATATAATTAAGTCAGTCAAATTGGGGATAAGTCGGTGGAAAAACCTCCTCATGTTGAACACAAATTTAGGGAGATAGATCTAATCAATAGTTTTCCTCCTATCACTAATCGAGACAAAAACTATGTGGACAAGGATGAAGATAAGGAGGCATTGAACAAAAACTTGAATGAAAAGGTGAAATAATCCAAAGAATACCCTGAGGAAAGTTAAAACTCATCAAAAAATGAATTAGCTATCAAGACTGGGGATGAAAAAGAAGAAGAATACAAATATTTTGGTATCCACTCAACCCTAGGCTTGCTAGAAGTAGTGTTAAATATTGAAAACCCTGGATCTTTGAAGATTGTCATTCAACCAAAAATAAAGGAATCTTATGACCCTGATAAACTATAAATCTTGGATTATTGGGAAGGGTGTTTTTATCAAGAATACATCCATAATATGTTTGGAATCAAGACAAAGGATTCATTACTAGAAGAGGAGGGATGACAAGAAGTGAATTCTAGGAAATCTAAAAAGTGTTCTTCCTCCCGTGTCTAATCTCTCTGTGATTGGGTAAGGGGATTATTCTATTAAATTTATCTCTCTCACTCCTCTTCCCTCATGTTGTCTCTGTGGTTTCACATATAATTTTTTGTTTTTGTTTTATTCTCTTTTGTTTCTTGCTGACAGATTTTCCTCTTCCCTTGTTTTTAACTCTTTATTTTGTCTTCTTGGCTTTGTTCCTTGGCGTGTGGTCCTCACTTGTCAAAAAACAACTTTGGTTCATTTGGTTCTTATAGATTTTGAGCTCTCCTTTTTACTTCGGGGTATGGTCCCCTTCAAAACCATTTGCCAATAATCATAATAAAATTATAATTACTAAAATCTATACTCTAAAATAAAATTATAGTAATATTCTAAAATAAAGTAATCAACCTATTAAATAATAATGCTTTAAACTTATAATCATTTAAAACTATACTATGTTTGGGTGGGCAGAGGGGCATGGAGGTGTGAATTATGGGTGTTAGCGTGAAGGGTTGTTCACAAGAAGGCGGTTCACTCAAACCCCCTTTTGGTGAACACCCCTTCATGCGAACCCCCTTAGTTGGAATCAATGTGGCACATATGTGGCATGTTTTGTTCCTTAATCCATTCAAAGGATAATTATAGGCCAAAATGTTCCACAAAGATGCCAAATATCTAGGATTAATTAATTAATTAAATTGCAAATATTTATACTATTATACTATACTTTATTATTAAAAATAGAATTTTTAGTTTTTGAAATTATGTTTTATTATTTTTCATTTTTTCCCAATGTATGTTATTTTATGAAAATCAGTAGTACACATTCTACACAACATGAAAAATAGTAAAATATGTCTAATTTTTTTTTATAAATAATTTTACCATTTTTTAAAGTCTTCTTCATACTTTAAAAAAAACTATGTCGCTTAATCTTGAAATATATTCACTCAAAAAATAATTTAAAAATATGAAAAAAAAATCAGAGAATCGATATTCAAATCTAGAACATATATATATAATTTCATGGTGAAAAATTATTTTTTCACTACAAAACAAAACGTTAGAAGGTTGTTTATCTATTATAAAATAAGAAACAACCTATGAAAAAAATAATAAAGGGACCAATTTTTTTTCTAAAAAATAAAATAAAAAAGTTACATGCATTATACACTCTAAACACAACATTCTATTAGTTAATGGATTTTCATGGATGTGTAAAAATTTGTGGGTATTTCCTCTATAATTTCAATGACACTTAAAAATCATGTTTATAAAGGTAAAAAAAATGCATAAAAATGGGACACACTTATATGCTTTCACCTTGCCTCAATCGAAATCTATCACCGATTGACGTCTATTGCACAGGAGTCGATACCAATCCTATAAATTGATAACGATCATGTATAAAGTACAAACTGTCTAATTTTATGCTTCTTTTTTTTCCCCAAGGACCTAAAAAAATCAATATTATATCCTATTCATAATGAATCTATGTTTCCCAACCCACCCTCAATTCCACATCATCTTGATAACCATTTCCTGCTGCTTCCTATAAGTAATATACCTATAGGTTGAGAACCCATTGGTTCCCCTATCACTTAACTTCTCGGTCACACCATCACACCCTTGTGAAAGTATATTTCATGCCATATCTTGGGGAACCTTAAATAGAGCATATTTATCTACATGTACAACCTGCATGTTGTTGGGTTTATTCATCCAAAAATCCATTCAAACCAATAACCATCATGGTGTCACATGATGATCCCCATTTTGAGGAGAATCTCCTATCTAATTTAAATTCAACTGACTCACTATAGTTCCTATGTTTATGCACTTACCATAGGACCTCCCTCCATAAACCTTTATGACCACTTTACCCCTTTTACTAACCTATATTAACCATTTTACCACCTATAACCAGCGGTAACAACCAAAATAAATAAAAACAAAAACAACCTAAATAACCCTAACCCCCTAAAAAACTCCCCACGAATTCAAAATAACTCAAACATTGTTATTAACCATTCAAATCGAGAAAAAGAGATGTTTGGAACAAAATTCAACCATTTTCCTCAAAAAAGATAGAAATCAATTTTGATCTTTGTAATCCATACCGATCGGTGCAGATTGTTATCGATTCATTAAACTAACATCTATCCAATAAAATTTGATACAGGTGATTTCCAAAGGATCTAATTTTTTTTTTCAAGTGACATGGCCATTGGAAAAAACATATATATAATTAAGATGAGGTTCATTGTTGGCATGAAGAAATAAAGCTCTTTTTTATGCTAGCCTTCTTTTGGAAAAGACTTCTTTGGTGTTTGACCATCTGAGTAGTCACCTATAGCATAAAAGGTATGCCATTTCATTTGAAAATTCATTATATTCAAGTTCAATAACAACATTCTATAATTTAAAAAGTATCTAAACCCCAAAGCAATCCCATCTCTCTCAAAATACACTTTGTTAAAGATTTGTAATTTTATACACAACGATCGACATCGATCTTTTCAGATTGACACCGATATTTAAAATTGAAGTCAATTCTTGTGTAAATAATCCAACTTTACATTTTGGTACATTTTAGTATAATTTTACAATACTTTACCATCATGACGAATGTTTATCCTATTCATAAGTATGGGTCTCTGTTAGATGACCATTCTATAAGAAACTTAAGATCACACCAGCATTTACGATCTCTCCATAGTCCATCAACCATTCACCTGGGAATATTATGATATCAACCATGAAATGAGCATATGTGTCATCTTCATTAATAAACATAATCTAGAAAAAATTCCTAAACAGTTAGATCTTATCCTCGAGAAAAATGACGAGTCCAACCTCCACATGCATAACATTTTCAATCCACCTCAGCCTATCATGTTGGACGTTGATTGAATCCTAGCATCCAAACATTATCGATCAAGACTTTATTATCCACTTCACTGTATATTATTAGTTGTAATCTTATTATTGATTATTCTTGGTTTGATTTTCTAAATGTGAGTTGACCTACATTAAAGAAATCCATTTGGTTCCTTCAATATTCCTTTTCCATGAAACTTGTGTCATAATTATCTAATATCTATTTTTTCAAGTTCTTTATGTCTATGTAGGTTTCTATTTATTTAGAAGAGGAGCTTTTGCATGCATTTCAATCCACCATCTTTCATCATCATCCACGTAGGTTTCATTAAACCCATCCTATTCCAAGTTTTATTGATTTATTTCATAAAGTAAAATTGAATCCTCAAAACAACTAAAAAAGTATAATCCTAGGAAAATTCCATGGAATGATCTCTCAAGACATTAATAAGCTCATTTTCTTGATCACTATTTATATTTATACCAATTTTATATTCTTTAATTGGCTGAATAGATATTTTTTTAGTGGCGTGTAGGTTTTCTTTCTTATTTTCACTCACCATAGAATAGAAAGGAAAAAATGGGGTTGCAACATGTGGTAGATTATTGTATTTCTACAAAACATGACTCTAGATAGAGGACAACGAAAATCATTTGACATTTAATTTTTATGATAATCATATGGTTCAGTAAGATCTTAGTTATGTATTTCAATATTATCTTCTTTTAAAGCCTTAGTTTCATTTTAAGTAGCTCATATGGTTATTTCTATATCTGAAATGATTATTTCTATAGCGAGGATGATTTTTTTTGGATCCACAATGGATATTTTTGTAGCCAAAATAGTTCTTTGTAGAGCCGTAGTGGCTCTTTCTAGATCCAAAATGGTTATTATCAAAGCAATAATGGTTCTTTCCGGAAGCATATTCTACTTTTCATCGAAACTCCTATAATTTTCTTTAATTTCAATCACACTTTTATTTAATCTAGTCATTTCTAAATAAGAGGGGCTCATACGGTCCTAATCGGAACCATAAATCTAGAAATGTTAATAATTTTCAAAGTATGGTTGCCCTGGAGACTAAAGTGAAATTTTATTTACTTTAGACCAACTAGATAGAATCATATTTTGAGAGCTACAATCAATAAATGCAGCAACAGTAGCAAACCGATGCCTTCCCAAAATAATTAGATAATCATATTTTTATTTTTTGGGTTCTAAGATCATTGAATCTACCGGATTTCCCATGATTCAACGTGAACCATTACATCTCCCATGACTCCCTCTCGTATAACAATGGTCTGGCATGTCATTTGGAGCATAGTTTTAGCTGATTGGAATCTTGCAAAGGGTAGTAGATTCATTGTATATGTTGGCATTACTTTAATAAAATATTCTAGATATACCAAAACGTTACATATGGTTTGACCATATATAGCAACAGAAATCACTAGAATTATTGGACCCAAATATTTAGGTAAGATTAATTTTCTTGACAATAAATCAGATATTTTTCATAGAACCTGAATTGTTATTAGATATTATTTCTTTCTCCCTAGTGGATTTATAAAAAGGCCTTTGATCACTTGGTTAAGTTATGAAATATATCTTATTTCTCTCAAGAGTGGAAACTCAATATTTAATTTCCTTAATTCTTTCATTCATGTGGAATATTCTTGGGAAGATGTTTCCTTCAATTTTTTAGGAAAGGGGTGAAATATCCCTAGTGGGATACCACTTAAAAATGCACAAAATATTGAAAATTTGCAGCCAAATAAAATACTGATTTCTACAGATTTTCACAGTCAGAGCAGCAAACTAAAGAAATTTAATATCTCCCAGAATACCCACCCGAATTACTTGAAAATTTAGAGAGAGCTTGCTAATATTATAAAGGACATAAGAAAACTATTTTTGGACTTTTACAAAGATTAAAATGCTGCCAAAAAATTACAGCGTGCCCTAGACAGCTGGAAAACTTCTAAAAATCGTAATTCTCTAAATACAAAGGGAAAAAATTATGACACTTTGGAAATAACATCAACAAATATAGGAAATGATATTTCAACCTTCATATCTAGACATGGCCAACTGGAAAACCACCAATTAAAGGATGCAAGTTGCCTAGCTAGAAAAAAGGGTTGGAAATAAATGAACACGCCTTCAAAGCAAGAATCAACCCTGCCTAAATCGCTGTCATAATCAGATATAAAAACCCTATGATTATCTTCCCCAAATGCCCCTAAAACCCACAAAATCCTTCCTCTTAAACCTCTTTAATATCTCTGTAACACAACCTAGAAAGTGGCTCCAAAATGACAACTAGGGTACATCTCTCACTACCGCAGAATACCCTGCTAGCTAGGGATGGATCTCTCACCAACGAAGCTAGGGTCCCTGTGCATTTTCACTCCACAAGTTGTAGATTCGCAAACAATAGTTGCACGTGAAGGAAATTAAAATGTATCCAATAGTCCTTTTTCTTTCTCTCCCAGCTCCTTATATACTTCTCCATGCAAAAAGAGCCCCAATAACCATAGACGCATTTCATTCCATGGAGGGGCCAATAAAATACAAGTAACTAAAGTCACTTTTTCCTTTTTAAGTTGTCATGGTCCCAAAAGTGACCCCTAAATGCAAAACTTGAATATTAGAACCACATGGCCCCTTCCCAATAGCTCTCAGCGTCCACAACCCCTTGGGTATGACCACGGCTTAGAATCAACTCGACACTTATGCCTTTGGCATAGGAAAGGGGACATTACAGTCTTCCCTTCCCAAATTTTGTTTATCCTCAAGCAAATGCAAATTAGGATGCTACAAAATTTTGTTTATCTGTTCTCCCTCCCAAGTAGTATCCTCAAGTGGCAGTCCCTTCCATCGCACCAAATACTCGGTGATTATTCCTGAGCCCCCTTTGTCTCTCTTCAATAATGGATTCTGGTTCCAACACCAACTTCTCCTCCTCATCTAGTGGTGGTAACTCTATAGATTGTACAATATGTTGTCTAAGTTCCTTCTTAAGGAAGGAAACATGGAATAAATTTTGTATCTTAGTGTGCTCCAGTAGTTCAAACTCATATGCAATTTCCCCAACTCAACAAACTACCTGGTATGGACCATAAAACCATGGTTTAAATTTCTTTGCACCCTTCTGCTTCAGTGAGGACTACCTATATAGATGTAAACATAGGAATACTATATCCCCAACCTCAAAAGATCTCTCTATCCTGCGCCGATATGCATATACCTTCTCTTGATTTTGTGCCTTCTGAAGATTCTCTCTGAGAGCCTTCAGAATATCCTAGTTCTCCTGTAACCAATCTTGAGCTTTGGGAGCTCGGCTATCTAGTAATACCAAATCCACAAATGTCCTGGTGTCCTACTCACATAAGGCTAAAAAATGAGTCATACCTATGCTCATCTGATAGGTGGTATTGTAGCAATACTCACCCATGTGTAGCCATTTAATCCATGCCCGTTGATTTCCTACCACATAACTCTGCAAGTAGCCCTCTATCCACTTATTGGATATCTCTGTCTGCTCATCTATCTGTGGGTGGTAGCTAGTGCTAGGAGTCAACTTTGTACCTGCTAGTCTGAAGATGTCATGCCAAAAGGTGCTCATGAAGATCTTGTCCCTATCATTGACAATATTTTTACGCAACCCATTTACCCTAAAGATACTGATATAGAAGATCCAGGCCACATCCATTGCCTTGTGCCCCTTGGGTAGGGAAAAGAAATGAGCATACTTAGTTAACTGAACTACAACATAAATGCAACTATGCCCATTCACCAAGGGAAGCCCTGTAGTAAATTCCATAGATATGCTTTCCCATTTCTATTCGGTAATGGGGAGAGACTGAAGTAATCTTGCTAGAAAAGACTTCTCAGATTTGGTTTGCTGGAAAACCATACACTCTCTGACATGATTAAGGACATCTTCCTTCATCCCCTTCCATGAAAATCTCTCCCTGATAAACCTGTATGTTTTGAAATACCCAGGATGTCCAGCTAGTGTTGTATCATGTACTACTCGAAGGATCTTCTCCTTCATTTTGGATCTTGGTACAAGCAAAATCCTATTCTAGTAGAAAATGACATCATCCACTATTCTGTATTGCTCGTCTAGTATAATTCCATCCATGATCTCACATGCAAACTGATTTTTGGAATACTCAGTTCAAGTATATAAGCCTTCCAATCCACTAAAATCTCAGACATAGAACTAAGCATGGAAGTGTGGTAAGGCCTCCTAGATAAAGCGTCAGCAACAATATTATTCTTACCTTTAGTTTACTCTATGTAAAATTCATATGTTTGTACCTTTTTCACCCATCTTTGTTGGCGATCATTGAGCTCCTTCTATCCCAAGAAGAACCTCAAACTGTTGTGATCAGTATGAACTAGGAATTTGCTTCCAACAAGGTACTGTTTGAATTTGGCCAAAGCATGCATAAAAACCAACATGTACTTGTCATAAATTGAATACCCTCTCTCCAAAAGTTTTAATTTCCAATTCTCATAGGCGATGGGATGCCTATCCTACATGAGAACTACTCCAACAACCTCTCAGGTGATGCATCACACTCTAAAATGAATGGGTGGGAGAAGTCTGGTAGTGCCAGGATGGGACACAAACTCATCACCTCCTTGAGGTGATCAAAAACCTGTTGTGCTGTGTTTCACCAAGCAAAATCCCCGTTCTTGGTAAAATCAGTCAATGGAGCAGTCAACTGAGAGAAATTCTTCACGTATCTCTGGTAGTATGTGCACAAACCCACGAATCCTCTCAAATGTGTCAATGTCCTAGGTTGCGGCCAATCTAGAAGTTCTCGTATATTCTCCCTATCCACCTTCACTGTACCCCCACCAATCACATATCCTAAATATAGAAGTTTGGTCATGTTGAACTCACATTTAGAGGCTTTCTCATATAATGAATTAGCTTCTAATATCCCAAATATCTCACCCAGGTGCTTGATATGGTCCTTCCAAGTCCTGCTGTAGACTAAAATATCATAAAAAAAACCAATACAAACTTCCGCAAGTGGTAGTTGAACACATGATTCATTCAAGATTGGAATGTAACTAGTGCATTAGAAAATCTGAAAGGGATTTCCAAGAACTCACAATGACCATAATGGCATCTCAAAGTTGTCTTATGCACATCCTGCTCCCATACTTTCATCTAAATGTAAATCTATTTTTGAAAAATAGATTACACCATGTAACTCATCCAGAAACTCATCAATGTGTGGTACGGGATACTTGTTCTTTATTTTCTTCTTATTCAAGGCATGGCAGTCCATACACATCTGTCGGGTTCCATCCTTCTTCATCATCAATACCACCGAAGAAGCAAAAGGGTTGGAACTCAGTGTAATATGCCCCATATCAATAAGCTCCTATATAGTCTTCTCAATCTCATCTTTAAACCATTTGGGATGATGGGAAGGAGAATTAACCACCGGTCTATCATCCTTGAACTCAATCACATGCTCAAATATCCTATCTGGAGGTATGCCTGGAGGTATGTCACCAAAAAATGCACTATGTCTATCCAATAAGCCCTGTATATCCACATAATACTCATGTTGTCCATTCTCTGATTTCTTGGTCGAAACCAAAAAATGTACTACCCAGTCAACCCCTTTATGCCTATAGATCCTCTCAATCCTCTTGGCCATGGAAACTTGGGGTGCCTCTGAAGATAAACCCCTCAAGATCACACTCCTCCCTTCAGACTTCAACTTTAGTTCCATCATCTAGAAGTTAGTCTAAAACTCACCAAGCGAATGGAGCCAATGTTCTCCAAGAACTATGTTGGTCTCTCTAATACCAACAATATAGAAATCATTGGTAACTATATAGTTACCCGTCATGATGCTCAATTGGGGAACCCGTCATGTGCATCTCATAGAATCTCCATTGGCTACAACCATGTTGAAACCCTCAAATTCATCTATCTGTAACCCTATCCTCTCAACCAATGTGGAATCAATAAAGTTGTGGATTGCCCCACTATCAATGAGTACCACTACTTGATGTTCCTGTAAAACTTCCCTAACTCTGAATGCCTTGTACCTCAGGGTACTAGACAAGGTGGCAATTGTCTCCTGGGGAAAAGTATCACTATCCTTCTCAACACCTACACTATCTAATGCCTCATCATCATCATCCTCTAATCCTTGTGTGTGTAATTCCTCATCACCATGACTCTCCTCAAAGACCTCTATGAATTGGGCCCTCCCTCTACCCTTGAAATCATATCTTGGAACCCAAGGTGTGTGGCAATCAAAACATAGTTACTTTCACCTCAATTCCTCTCTGTCCTCTCTATATCCGAATGGTCCTCAAGATGTATCTTTCCTAGGTTGAGGTACCCTCGGCTATGCACCCTCGATTCAAGAAGGAAAACTGTTAGGTTACACACGAGGTGGAAACCTTGACTTAGAAGTGGATAACTCCAAGTCACGAGCTCTCCTAATAGCCTCATGCAAAGAATAAGGCTCAAATGCTTTTACAAATCCAACAAGAGCATTTTTCAAACCTGCTATGAATAAGGAAATCAACCTCATCTCTGTAACATCAGGTACCATGACCAATAGTCTCTGAAAATATATGATATACTGGTCCAAGGAACTTTTCTGCCTCAAATGAGTCAACTCTCTAAAATACCTATCGGGGTCCCTCCTATCAAATCTGCTCACTAGCCTCTTTGTGAACTATGCATAAGTAATGATGTATATGTGTCCCTATGTAATTAACCCATGATGCCACCAATCATGAGCGTCTCCCTCTAGATGTAAGATTGCAAATTTAATTGCATCTTCCTCATGCATAGGATTCAAGTTAAATTATGTCTTCAACTTCTAGACCTAATACTGTACATTACACTTCTTAGAACCATCGAATTGTGGAAAATAAATTTGTCCTAACCTCTTTTACATCTCATGTACTTGTACCTGGAGATCTCTCCTATACCTTTTGCCAATCTTCATTTTACAATATTCCTAGAATGGCATGTTGTCATGAAAGCTATCACTTAAGGTATGGTACCTTTCTCAACAAGACTCCTCATCTACAATATCCACTGGCTTCCATACCTATGAAACTTTCGGATCCTTCAAGAAATAAGGTTCGTGAAACCCCAATGGCCTGGTAGAAGAATGGGTAGACCGCTGCCCTGAATGTCCACCTATTGTTGTCCCATATTGATATTTTATCCTCTTTTTGCATGAGTATCAATCATTTCTTGTGTTAATCTCTCAGTGAGTTGGCTCAAATAGAGATTGGTAGTCTCCTATTGCTTTACCATGTTGGTAAAAAAATGTTTCATTAGATATACACCTATATCCTCATTGTCTCTGTCCCCCATCTTTCAATCCCCACGGGCTAGAGAAACAATGTCGTTCTGATACCACTGAAATTGTAGCCAAATAAAATATTGTTTTTTACATATTTTTATAGTTAGGGAAGCGAACTAAATAATGTTAATATCTCCCATAATACCCACCTGAATTACTCACAAATTTAGAGAGAGATTTCTAATATTATAAAGGACATAAGAAAATTGTTTTTGGACTTTTACAGAGATTAAAATGCTACCAGAAAATTACACCGTGCCCTAGACAGCTAGAAAACTTCTAAAATTTATAATTCTCTAAATACAAGAGCAAAAATTATGAGAATTTGGAAATAACACTAACAAATATAGGAAATGATATTTCAACCCTCATATTTGGACATGGCTAACTTGAAACCCACCAAATAAAGGTTGTAAGTTGCTTAGCTTTGAAAAGGGGTTGGAAATAGATGAAGACACCTTCAAAGCGAGACTCAGCCCTTCTCAAATGGCTGCCGTAATCGGATTTGAAAACCCTCTGATTATATTCCCCAAATGTCCCTAAAACCCACAAAATCCTTCCTCTAAAACCTCTTCAATATATTTGTAACATAGCCCAGAAAGCGGCTCCAAACTGACAACTAGGGTAGATCTCTCACTACCGAAGAATGCCCTACTAGCTAGGGATGGATCTCTCACAACCGAAGCTAGGGTCCTTATGGGTTTTCACTCCACAAGTTGTAGCTTTGCAAACAACAGTTGCACATGAAGGAAAATTAAATGTGTGCAAAATTTATTCATGGAAGTCACATGTATCATACCTTCTTTTCTAATTTCATTAATTGAGGTTGTATGTTGATTTGTTAATTTTATATAGGTTTACCTAGTAATTGTCTCTGAGTTACTTTTCCTTCTTGTGGGTTTTATTGTGGTAGTGGTGTCAAATATTATTATATTTGAAAATTTATTAGTTGATTGAAGGTTTATTTCTAAGAACATTATTAAGTTTTCCATGGTTGTGGACTAATTTGTTACATCTGATTCCGTTGATTGAATTGAGACACCCAACACTATCGATTTGGAAAAATCATCAAATTTTGTTGCGTTCAATCAAGTTACCCCCAATTCGATGGAAAATTTTTGTTGGTCCACTGCATCATCCAAGGTTTTTGAAATATCAGAGTAGGTCTAGGAAGGAAGGATTTTTTATTGTTTTTCCTATGCACATATTTTGTCTCTACTGTTGGTTGAGCTATTTTTTAAATATTTCTTTCAAACCAAGAAGAAAGGTACAATGATTAATGTCATGCTCATTGACATCAAATATCAAGAACATGTATGTGTGATCTAAAAGATAGTCCTTTAAGCGATGTAGTTTCCTATAACTAGGACAATACATGTTCAAAGGTTATTTGGTAGCATTGTGTTTAGTTTTCAACCCATATAAGGTATAGGTAAGTTGTTTTAGGATATAAGTTTTCATGTAATAAAAATCTTCCATTAGCTAAAAATTATCAAAGCAAGGTTTCATAGCTTTGGTTTTCCCACCACTTTCTCTTAGTATAGAGAAAATTCTGTAAAATTCAACAATTTTTTAGAGGGTAAGATTGTTAACATCACCTCTTCCCATCAAATTAAGAGACTCTCTTTCTTCTTCATCAAGTCCATTAAGAGATAGTATTTTACTTATTTCTTCATTGAGATCAAATCCATTTCTGATATGGAATAAAATATATCTATATAAATAGTCTACCGAATTTTTGTTTTCTTTTCATTAGATTTGATAGAATTATTCCTTCTAATCCCTTTCCCTATAAAATTCCCAGTGTGTTTATAGAAATCACGTTTCCATTTCCTCTTAGGAGTGGATGGAGTTAATTTCCAAACCCATACACCACCTCATAGTAGAGTCATTAAGAGTGCAAGGAAATATTTTAAGATTTTGATTGTTATTTTTATAGTCATATGTTTGGCATATTATTTTGAACTCAAAAATGAATTGATCTGGGTCATACAAAGATATTTATATAAAGGCAGGAAAAATAGATGGAGATATATTTTTCATAGGGGCATATTTGTCTTCATCTAAGAGAATTGGATAGGTGAAAATTAATTTTATGGGCGTATTTCGTTGAGGACGATGTTCTTCGTGATTACCCATGTCTATAAAGAGATTGTGTAATACACGAGTTTTAAGTTCAACTTCTTTCTCATTTTCTATCTCATGGGTGTTGAAATTGGAATCTTCTAAGGGATATTTACTTGATGTTATCGATTCATTGATTTTACATATGTATCTCCCCTTAGAATTTCGAGGTATGTACATGAATTTTTATATTTAAAATTAGAGGTTATGATTGTTACTAATTACATACTCTTTTCTTCAATGACAAAGATTCCCCTAAAATGGAACAAAAAATGGTGGGTCACTATGTGTAATGCCCACAAATTTACCCACACGAAACCCAAGACAAACATAGGTCATACTAGAAAAATTATGGAATATTTTTTTTGTAAAACCCACTCACGACATTATGTTAAAATTTGCGATCAACATTTTCTCATTTTAAAATTACATTTAATTAATATTATTAATTTTCAAATGAGGTCTACAATCCCCTTATCTTCCTTCTTAAAAAAATAAGAAATTTTCTCAATACCATTAATAATTTAATTAGTTTAAATCAAGGCTTAGACTCCCCTACCTTTTGTTTTAGAACAATTAAATTCAACCTTAATTAAACTTGCTCAAATTAATTTTAAAGGTATTATGGTCTAGTTATTTAAATAATAATGTTTTATTACACCCACAAAGGGGTCAAGGTTTGCATTAAAAGGAAAGTCTACAATAAAAACATTTGGTTTAGAAAAGTAAAAGTAATCACCCCCTACACCACTTAAGTGGCCCTAATTAAATCCTACCCATGTATTTTAAAATTTAAAAAGATTAACTCACGCTCTTCCCACCTACTTTTTTAGGGATGAATCTCATCCATTAGATGGATTCATTTAGAGCCCTTAGATTTAGGGCTCCAACTAACCCTAAGACTTAGCTTATGAAAGGACTCTTTTTCATATCATTTTGACTTATTATTTCATTTCTTATTTTTTACAGATTTGAGGGGGAAAGGAGGTGGAGAGCCATGAGAGACAAGCTCATGCTCATGGAGGAACAACAATGTTCTTTTATTAGAAAATTTCATTTATACCCTCATCTATAGGGTTTGTGTGTATTTTTTTATTATTTGTAAAAGAAAAAAATTCTTTACATTTGTATTTGCCCCAATAGTCCCATGGAATTAGTCCCTATCTTAAGGACAACACCCCTGGAATAGTGTATACACACTCGATTGGATATAGAGTCTTAGTGTACAAATGTGCATACACACACACACATTTTTATATGTATATCAAAGTGTGGGACTTTGACACACATTGACACATACACACGGATGATCTGCCGTGTGTCCTATCCACATCTGTGTGTGTGTGCACACATTCATATTGCAGAGGATCTACTCTAAAACCTACTCTAACTTGCCAAGGAGATAGGGTTAAGAAGATACAAGATTTTAAACCTATAAATACTCAGAGGTGACCCACATAAAAGAATGCTGAACACCGGATTTACTATTAAACACAGCACACATTAACATGTAATACAACTACCATGCACAAATATCCAATATGTGTGTGTGAAAGTGTCAAATAAAGTGCAATGTGTGTGTGTGTGTGTGTGTGTGTGTCTATATATATCATCCACAATACATGTATTATTGCTTCATATATATATTGATACATATACATTATATATGGCCAAAAGGATATAAAAATATATACATGTTATCAATATTAATGGAAGATTCGAACTCCATGAATTCGGAAGGCAGATTGCAGAGAAGAAGGTCTGAGGGTATGAAAACCAAAATGTCCAACCCTTTACGCATTTGCCAAGCTCTTACCTTTATAGAACAAAGTGAAGAGAGGAGAAGAAATGGAGGCAGGAAATCACTTATTTGGACCCCGCTACCCCATTTATTAATTAGCCATCAATGGGGTGCAAATCGGCGACCCTACAATCTATCACCATCTGGTTAAACCATGTCTGTTCAGCGTGTTGGAGAAGGAAAAATGGCAGATAAAATAAAGCCCACACGGCCCCACTGTGAGGCACATCAGATCACACACATTACATGGCATGAAAGTATATTTTCCTATATGTATCACCCACATGTAGACCTTTCCAATATTAAAATCTTATGCTTCCTTGGTGTAGAGGATGTATGTTTGCTTTCCATAAAGTACATTCTCTTGCTCATACATCCGAGCTTTTAGTTACATATAGATATGGCCGTTTGAAGATTTAACTGTACATATCTATAATATATACATGGTGTGAGAGTGTGAGAGCTGTGAAAACCCAAAAGCGGGCATGGGGATGCTTTCTGCATTTCATGTCACTTGTGTGTGATGTGTGCATTTTTTAACATTTTGGCCGTGCCCATCCGCTTCCGATAAGGGTCTAACACGTGGCTTTTTTTGAGTGTTGACAGAGGTGCGCGCTACTTTACATATATATAAAACTTTTATCATAACAAAAGCCAAAAAAACCATAGCTCTTCTGACAACCCTCCTCCTACTTTGCAACTATGTAATATTTATATATATATCTATATACCTCCATGGGCTCGCGGGCCTACATATCTACAATACTACGCCATTTGTATATATATTTGTATAAATGTTCCATATAGTTTCCTCGTATGTATGCCCACTTGTATGTATGTATGACAATAGGCCTGGCATGTAGCTTCTCTATACGTCAACAGAGGTGCGGATTACATTTTATACATACATACGCCTTACATACAAACATACATCCTATAAATATCAAACTATCCTTATGGCGATCCGCCTTCCCGCTTTGACTCGAAACATGTACTATGTATGTCCCTTTGCGGGTGTGTAGTGTATTATATTTCCATTTATTTAGCACGAATGTCCTCTGCAGTGCTCATGGGCCCATATATTGTATATATATGCGCTTTATAGCGATAAAGTGAATCTAAGTGCCATATATATCTCACACAGCCTTGCCGGTCCACAACATTCCCCTACATACATAGAAGTATATCCCATATACATACCCGCCGACACACGCTTTTGGCAAAAAATACCTATCCACATATACATCAGTATCTAACTTGTCAAAATATGAGGAGTTAGAAGGACTGTCTTTATATTTGTGGAAAGTGGGTGTGAAATTGTCCTAACTGATGTGAAATGCTGTGTCAAGAAACCTGTAAGTGCTTAAAATATCTAAAAATATCAGTTATTGAAGCACTAAAGGAGGGGAAAATGGGTGTAATTATTACCATTTAATAAGCATGAGCTCTATTATGGATAATAGGTCCTATGGCATAAGCTCCCCTAATTTAGCAAAAGGTAGGTAAAATATTGTATATTTACACTTGATATAACAATATATCTGAAAATGTATACATTTTTATTCAAAATTTTCTATTTCATTTATACTAGAAATTTCATTTCGGGTATATATATATAAAGTGAATATTTATTATAAAATCCATGGGAGTTTCTATGGTAGCAGATTTATGCAGGATAAAAAGAAGAAACCTTTCAAATATTTGTTTAAATACTTATCGTGGATTGCAACAGTGGCCAAGTTTAGCCATGGTATCGGAAAGTATATTAAATTGGGATAGGGGGTTTAGGGACATGGGGTTAGGATAATTTCTTTGGTTCTCACACCATTGATCAAGATGATTTGGAAATTTCCAAATTTTTGGTCAAATATCAACTATGAGAAAACTTCTAAAAGATTAATTTTTATTTCTGTTATTACTTATACGTTTATTTGTTATATATATCATAGGCATAACTAAACTTATTTAATGTAGCCAAACCATTAACCATTTTGATTTATTGCAAATAATATAAATTATCAGCAAGAAAATAGATCTCCTTCTTAAAATGTTGAATAGTGTAAACTAACACCATAGCTCGTAAATAGGAAAACAACTCCCAACTCGAGTTGTCAAGTACAACTCTGACTAACTATGACTAAATCTACTCTAGGTGGCGGAAATTAAACTATCTTTAATAGTATACTAGAACCGTATGCTATTACATTAGTAAGTTCACATGCTTGATGCTCGCATAAATTTATAGCAATTGGATTGACGCGCATCTTCTATGATCAAATGAAATCTAGAGGAATTACATGGTTTCTAACTCATAATGCAATTTAATAGACTACAATTACTTTAATGGCCAAAGATAGGAAAAAATTGAACTATCACTTAATTCCTAATTTTCAGCCTCAAGATGGCAGATTTAGGGCCCGAATAACCAATGTCAAAAACTTGCCCCTACCAGTAGGGCGGGTTCCATCAACACATTCAAAGTCATCGAAACACGTGGTTTCAAAAAAACTGGATACAAACGGAGTACCCGGAGCTCAAGTATATGACCTTGTCAAGTTCCTGCTAATTGCTGGCGCATCACTATTCCCTTCCTTCCAACTATTTCAAATGGGAATAGTGAAATTGTAAACACATCAAAATAATTTTTCCTTATCATCAAGCACAATAACAAAGTTTAATCATTTCAAATACAATAACCTTTTAACATATCATTTCCCCATATTTTATACAATGCAAGTGATCATATTTGGTTTGAATTTTGAAGGAAACTACCATAGCTTGAAAGTAAATTCCTATTCCTTTCCAATATTACAATCACATGATCACAAGACAATGCAAAAATTTATTTTGAACTTGGTTACTCTTTGAAAATCTAATTGTATTCTCTTTCCAACAAGTAAAGAAGTAATGTTCAAGATCCTTTACTTTCAATTTACAATGCAGAACTAATACTACAATTTTGATACACGAGACAATTAAGAATCTTTACTTATAATAATACAAGTTTACAAGACCTCCATACACAATGGAGACAACATGTTAAAATATTGACAAGAGTGATTTTTGATTATTTTCTCCAAGTGCCAGAAGAAACATGTTTCATCGTATGAGCTACAAATTTTTCACAAGATTGAAGAAAAAAAACTAAAATGGGTTAGTAGGCAACACTCTCCATCTAACCAATACTTAAATGAGGGAGTGAATGCCTACTTCCTCAATGGCCCCTGGGCCCCAACAATGAAACAATATGAAATATTTGAAAACCGTTGCCACCAAAATACAAGGCTTCCACATTTACTTTCAAACCAACATTCACAAAATAAAATAACCATGAAAACATTCATTTTTATACACATAAACTTCCCAAAACATTGGCTCTAAAATAAGCCAAGTAGAGAAAGGAATATGGGGATATCCTTATGCCTCCCAAGGGTTTGGGTGCCCACCTCAAAACCTAAAAAACTCAAATAACCCCAAAAATCTCTATTAAATGCCTACAAATAAAATATCTCTTATTCCTCCCTCACTCTTATGGCTCCCTCTCTCTTATGTCTCCCATAATGAACAAAATAACAATAATGATAATCACAAGGTGCGACACCCAACCCACTCCCTCCTAAATACTAAAGAGAAACTCTTATGCTTCCCAACAAAATTTGTCCCCATTTAACTTTCTCATACACATCCTAAATCCATTTTACTACCCAACAACATCAAGCAAGAAAACATTCATTCAACACATAAGCACACACAAAGAAAGAGAAGAAACCAACGGTGAAGACCCTACCTTGCCATAGAAATAATCCACTCCACAAGAAAGTTCCCAAATTTCTCCAAATCCTAGAAATTCCAATAAATATTCAACTCCAACAAGCACTCCAAAAGCAACCACCACAAAAAACATGGAAGAGAAAAAACAAAGCAAGTAATCCCTAACACCTCACAAAAATTCCAATAAGTAGAAAAGAAGGAGAGGAAGATGATATCTCTCCATGTAGGATGCCACATGATTTATTTTCCATCCCACATCACCAAGGTCAAACCTATTGGTGCTCAACTTGATCTCACCCTGTTTTTCCTTAAAATTCTTCAGTTTGAGGGCTTTGTCCTCTTTTCTATCTCCCCGTATTGATGCATGAAAACTTCATCCTCCATTTGGTTGCCATGACTAGTCCCTTCTTTTGGAAGAGGATCACTTTTAATCAAGAATTTTTTTTCCGTTTCTCTGTCCATGTGGAACAATTTGTAACTTGGGCATAAAATTGGGTTTTTTCCCTTCCTTCTATTTTTCCACAGTCGTATTTTGTTTTCCCTGTCAATTTTTTTCCCAATACCTGTGGAAAAGTTTTCCTTTCTATTTGGATGTAGCTCGGTGGATCACATTTGAGCCTTATATCATTTTATAACTCTTTGTCCTTGAAGAAAGATTCATTTCTAGGTGCAAATGGTGATTTTCTTGCATTTTATGGTTTGACGATTGTGTTTTCCCTGTCAAATTTATATCTCAACATCTGTGGAAATGTGGCCCTTTCTGGTTGGATGCGGCTTGGTGGGGCACTTTGAAATTCTAAGGCCCATTTCAATTCAAAACTTTTCCACGTGGAAGCCTGGCGCTCATCTGAAAATTCACCTTTTGGTTTGACCTTGGAGTTGCACCAGGGAGACACATGGAGGATTTCACCAGATCCTCTCCATACTTAAACTTTTCAAGCAACTTGATAAATGCTTGGGACATGTGGTGGGACCATGCATGTTTGGGGAATAATACCTAAATTTTATTTTGAAGAAGCGTCAGGAGGACACTTTGAGGCTTCTGCACACTCTTCCTTAACTTGGACTTTTCAACGGCCAAAGAAAACTGTCTCGGACCCTAGACACATGGCACCTTCCATTGGTCCTTTAACTTTTTCAAATAACTCTGCCAGAATGAGACACGTGGTGAGCCTGTGCTTGTTTGGGGTCTCTGCTTTTGGGGACCATCTCATTTTGTGCCACTGAGACACATGGAGGCTTCCGCTGGCTCCTTTCTATACTAAGATTATTTCAAAGGCTAAAAGGCATTTTTCTTGGGCCCATGGCACATAGAAGTCCCACACTTGTTTAGAAACTTTCCTCTTTACCTCACCTTTGCAGTTATGCCAAAAAAACAAGTGGACAACTCTAATCTAAAGTTGAGAAGGGGAAAAATTAACGGTTGTTGTGCATTGCATCAGTTTTTCTACCATTTTTTCAACAAGACTCCTAGAGATGTGAATACACACTATTTTTCATCAATTTTTCGTGAAATTCCTTGTCATTTTTGGTCTACAAAGTTCCATTGAATGGATTTATAACTTAATTTGTGAGTCTAAGGATTGTTAAGGTCGATATTTTGAAGTTGGAATTACTTTGGCACTTATAAAAATGTGAATTACCAGAGAAGATGGATGTGGGACATATTTGTAGAGGAAAGACAGGGAAAAGGATGAAATGATGGAGGTTGTAGGCGTAAAAGATGAAAAAGTTATTGCCTCGAGAGTGAAAAGGATTACCTATCAGATCCAGCTATATAGAGCCTTTGGAAAATGATTAAAACAAGGATTTCTCACATGACAGAATCAGAATGATTAGAAGGACTGCCAAAACGTTGTGGTATGACATCTAGTCATTAGTTGATGGTCTAGGAAACATGATCAGTTCATGATTTGTCAAACTGGCAAGTTTTTGTTGTAAATTTGTTAAACATCACTTTCCGAGATAAATTGGTAACAAGCAAAGGCCCCTCGAATATTATTCTTTTTGGGGGGAGGTTTTTCTATGATTGAGCAAGTGAAATGTATAAATGCAATAGAATACTCTTTCAAAAGGTTGCGGGTTGAATTCTTAAGAGAAAATTTGGGATAGATTGTCTTCCTAAGAGAGCAATCCCAGAAACCTATTAATTTCGTTTATTTTAGATTTCAATCATGTCAATTTTTTTGTGACTGTACAGCCATTGAAAAGCTCTGAGACTGTTCAAAGAAACTTTCCCCTACTGATGAATCTAACCAGTTTCGAGTTAATCTGTGTCAATCTTAGAGAAAAAATTTTCTGCTTTATTTCAGAATGTCTGCAAGTATTTTTTCTTATTCTTATTGCAATCTTGTGTTAAAGTCCCTCTGAATCACACAGGATCTTGTCCCTATGAAATTTTAGTGGTATTTTCAATTTTGTTTCAAGAAGAGCCTTGTGCCTGCAATGAGATAAATAATTTAAAATCACTTCACTGTCATTTATTGATAAATATTGTCTGTAAGACCTCTTGTATATCTTAGGCATGAGGAACCAGGGGTCTTTGATGTTTTATTAAGTATTTAGATCAAGCCTTCGTGTTAAATTCTATGAGATTGTGTGAAAACATGAAAATCTGGGCCTCCATTTATGCACACCTTCTGGTTGAAGGAATATTTTAGCTATTCTGAAGATTTTTGTCATTTAGCTTTCCAATTTTTGTGAAGTCTCTCAAAGATATGGTATAATCAATTTTATCCTGCTTAACCTATGTTTGTTTGAAAATATGTCAGATGGGCAAATCATGGGGAAGTAGGCCAACAGTGTGCATGGCATATAGCCCCTCTTTAAGACAGAAAAGTCAAAGTGGTTTATTGTTATTCTACTAGAAGGAACCTGTGTAAGTCTTATAGTATTCTGCCTTCAAGGGGGTTTGGGATCTCATCCCAATAGAGGTAGTTCCGAATGACAAACGGAAATGCGAGAGGGGAAGAATGGAGGAAGGATAGATTTAAAGGGAGAAAAGAAATGAATTCCAAGATAGAAAGGTCATAAGGTTTACGCTTTGGGCTGGTAGTAAACAGAGCCAAACTTACTCGGATAAATAAATAAAGCAATACTGATGAACAAATGAAAAAAGCAAGAAAGAATCCAACAGAAAAGGAACACAAATCTCTTTTAAGAGAGATCCAATGCACATAACACATAAATTCGGCACAAATTCTTAATGTATGTATTAATATTTTCTTCTGTTATAAGAAAGTACAAAGTCTTTCTCTCATCACTTCTAATTTTCATACAAAACTATCCACCCAGAATACAACAAGTATTCCAGTATTTATAGGAGGAGAAAGAAGACAAAAAAGAAGTCAACCACTTATTTTCAAAATATCTACAAAATATCTAAAAGTCAAAAGTTGACTTTAGCGCAATTTTAGGATGGCATCATCCCATGGTGCAACATGGATGATTTCATCATGGGTGCCAACATGCTTTTAAATATTTTACAAAATGGAAAATCCATCCCGGAGGAAGTTGTTCATCGTCGTCTCCTGGCTCAAATTTAGCTTCTGGCTGTGGCTCAAGAGAGTCAATGTGGCACTGTGCCCGATACTCTGTAAACTTACTGATCATCTTTTGAAGTTGGTATTGATCAGGACCTTGGAAATGGTCATGAATAACCTCACAAGTTTCCTTCTCGATCTTGAGCTTGTCAGGAAAGTCAGTGAACTCCTCGTTTGCTTCGATAAAAAATCTGATGAAGTCACGGAAGGTTAAGAGGTTGTTGATGGACTCTCGATCGAAAATGACCTCTTGCGCCAAACCTTGAGAGACAATAGCCTTAAAGCACTAAAATGTGTCATCTGCTTCTCTTAATTCATAGGATGTTGTGAGCAGTCTAGGATACATCTTCGAAACTGTTTTCTCCATGTTGTGCAGTGCTTCCAAGGCTTCTTCCTTGATTTTATTGATTCTTTCCAGGATGAATTCCATTTGATCGACCCGGTAATCTAAAGTGGTGAGAGCTTTGTAATGTGCTCGTGGATGATCGATAATGCTGCCATTTAATAGGTCGTCAGCTGAACAATTGACCATCATCTCAAATGTTCCTTGTTGTAACTTAGCGTTTTCTAGCTCCACATAAAGGGACCTCGCTAGTGCCTGTAGCTCTTTATTTTCCTGAGTTATAGCTTGCTGTAGCAAGGTGCACTTGTCAATTATTTCCTGACCATCCTGGAGGATGTTCTCAATCCAGGATGACATAGTCTATACCCTGTTCAACAATATTTATGTATTCATTTATTCTTCTCCTGACTGGGAACTTGAATAGGTTCCACGGCAGTTGTTGAAGGTGCTTTTCCCATTTTATGCAAAGCTTGGAGGTGATGTTGGTTCTACTCTTTGAGTATTCTCTTTTCCTCTTTGGCATTTCTTGTAAGCTTCTTGCAGAGGGCATCAACATGGCTGATACAGGCTTCTCCTTACAGGACTTTCTGATGATGTTCCCATTGTGACTTTAATCACTATGAAGTCTGTAGGAGACAGATCTTCATTCTTCTTTATGGGATCCAGATAGGCTATCTCTATGACCCTTTCTCCTGAGGCACTTTTTGAGAAGCGTGTTAATGCTTTTTGCTTCTTGGGTCCTTTTTTTCACAATGACAGAGAAGTTCATAGCTGCGCTGGGGACCTTTCCTATAGTGTTGATTCAAGTGGTCGGAGATCCAACCAGGACTTAGGGGTGTGGGGCTCGGAAGAAGAAGAAAAAATAGGGGTGAAAGGGGGAGAAACTGTAACAGAGTTGGGGAAGAAATGTGGAAACACTCGGTGGTGGCATTGATAGAGAATCTAATGTGCTAGTGTGTACAGGGTCTCGGAGTCACTACAAGAGAGGAGAAAGAGGCGGAAATAGAAGGGATCTGTAGTTGGATGGAGGGAATACTAGGCGACATATCCACAAGGGAGGAAAAGATGGAAGAAGTGGAAGATGGAAGGGAGGAAGACGGAGGAGAAGAAACAACCAAAGGAGTGGTTATCTGAGGAGGAGGAGGGAGAGGAGAAGAAGAGGGAACATAGGGCACCTCCATAGTTGTAGCTGTGACAACATCCTGAGTGGATGTGTCCGTTGGAACATCTGTCACTTCTTCCTTTCCTGGGGACACTAAGTCCACTATTTGCTTTGAGGCAGAAGAAGGGCTAACAGGAGCTTTCTCCTACTTGCTTGATTCTCCAACTTCATCCTTTCCTTTTCCCTTTGGCAAGTGATCTGGCTTTGGAGGCACTCTTCCTAAGGGGGAAGTAGTGAAATCCACCCCAAGGTAGATGAGACCATTTCATTTGCACCAATGTTTAGTGCATTACAATGTGGGTTGGACCCTTTCTTCTATGGTCTTGGGTGCCTTTGTCCTATCGATGCTTGCAAATAGCCAATCATCCCCATCCGTGTCAAGGTAAACCTGATCAATGTCCTGATTAGTTTCTTGGAAATATTTTGGGATGATGGAAACTCCATAGTGGATGATCTCTTCTAGTGCCGGTCGGGAGTGACCCTTTCGCCTAATTTCAACTTCGTGGTTGACGTCTATCCATATGTCCTCGATCTTTGGGACATGGATGGGATCGATCTTTTCCTTGGGGAGGTAAGCCCGGCAGTCGAAGGTTGGCCTTGCTGGGAAATCATGCTTCAGGTTGAGCAATTCCAGCTCTGCAAACATTTCCCAGGCTTTTCCCAATGAGGCGCAGGTGTATCTACCAACTGTGAGGGAGAAAGGAGTTCCACCCTTCTTCCTTTTCATACATTTTTCATGATATGTAACTAGCTTCCTTGAGAGATCCATAAGGATCAACTTGGGCCCTGCATACCTTGGCAACCTTGTTGGTTCTCCCAGGAAGTTGGTAGTTCTGAGATATGTGAAGGTGGGGAATTGTGTAAACAAAGCCCCCCACTTCTTTGTGGCAGTAACCACGCTCATGCTGGTCTGACTGTGCCTCATATTTAGCCTCATTAGGCAGATCACCTCATAAAAGAAGGTGTCACTAATCTTGTTGAAACTGGGCGATACTAGCTTTGAGCCTTAGCTCCTAGTAGTACTCATATATCTTGACCTGAGGCCATACCCCACTTTGAATCAGTCCTAGATACTCTCTCTCTCTAAGGCAGTGACATATACGACATAGGAGTTCATATAGAACCTCCCATTTTTTGAAACCTGTTGGAGTTGCTGCAAGATAGTATCACTGATAATATCTCCCCAGCCAAAACGTTGCTCAGGCACATTCTTACTTATGGTCTCTAAGTACCTGAGCATCCATTTGTGAAAGTAGTGGGCATCAGGAAGTCTGAAAACTCTTCTGAGGAAAGTGATGGTATCACTTGGCTCCTCTGAGAAGTCACTACGGTGGATGGTCTGTAGCCATCTGCTCACCACCTTTTTATTCTTCAGGTAAACCTTGTTCATCATCTGCATGCACTTGTCCTCATTTTTGGTCCAAGTCTTTATGCAATCTTCTCATCTTACGGCCACATACTAGCTATGGTGAGGAATGCCTAACATGACTTTGAAGTTCCAGGCTGTGAGATTAATGACCACCTTTCCCTTCTTGTCTTCAACACATCTTGTGTCTTTGTTGTAACAATGGACCACTATCATGATGAACTCATTGTTTATAGCACTTACTGGGAGTCCAGCTGCAAAGTGTATCCCACTGCCTATCAGTTTGTCCATCCATGGGTCATTGGTAAACTTTGTAGTTCTTTCCCAGAAGTCATCCATATCTATGCACCCAAGCTCTGAGTCTCTAATGTTGAGACTGCACTCTACAAGTGAGTTAAACATCCTAACTCTCTGATAATTATATTTCATTTCTTGCTCTGTCAACTTAGATTTTCCTATAGATTTAGTTGGCTTCTTGCTTGACGAAGACATGTGTGAGCTCGAGGATGGTTGTTGTTGTTCTACATGGAGAATCAAAGAATTCCAACACAGAAGAGCCATGTTAGCTGTCATGTTATTCATAATAATAGCTTGCAGAATAGAAAATGATAAATTTAAAAGCCTTTGGGCGCAAGGCGCAGCTTCACTGCAGGCTATAGAGGCTTGAATTAGCAAGGCACACTTTTGAGGGGTGTTTCATGATAGAAGGCAGCACCAAAAGGGGTGGGGTGCAAATTATCTATACACAACAGGTAATTTTGGTGTTGAGGAAGTTGCGCTAGTGCCCTAGGAAAGTGTTTTGACAAGGCGTAGATTTGCTTGATGTCACATGCTCTTTTGGTGCACCTTGGCGCCCCCTTAGGAGATGTTGCATATAGGTTAGATACACCAAGGGTTTGGCTTGCACGGCGTGAGTTTGGTCTACACAACATATAATGTTGTTTTTTATGGTATTTGCACCAGTGCCCCCACTATTTCAAAGATTTGTTCTATGCGTGGGAAGGATTCATGCTGCATGGGCAGAAGTGCACCTATGGCGTGACTGTGTGGTTTACAACATGAAAGGATAGCATGCCAAAGAAAAAAAGACTAATTTTTGCATTTTCTGATCTATTTTCCCTTTACATGACCCTTTTCTATCCTTTTTTAATTTTTGCAAAGTGTCAAAGAGAGGGTTGGTGGGATTTGCAGCAAGGCAGAGCCTTCTCAGACAATGGATGGTTTATTCAGAGGCAGAGCCTTCCCAGATTTACAGATCTGGAAGGAGTGGGAAGAGGGGTTTTCAGCTAGCTGATTTGGTTTATTAAATTCTTTTTTTAGGTTCATTGTATTAACATACAATCATAATCACCTAACCTGACATAAAAACCACAAACAACAACAAGATGGGCATAAGCCACTTACTAGGATATATATAACAATGAAGGACAGATGTGGGATCGACAAGCATGAGGAATGACACGTGAGGCTGATGAGGATAACTAATAAGCACAGAGGAAAGAATTTTCTCAATTTTTAATTTGTGAAAATGACAGGTTGAATGTGCCTATATATAGAAAAATGTGCATTTATTACACCACCAACCACCTTTGGCATAGTTGGTGAAGTGTCAACACAGAGGTTTCAGCGCTTATGGCACATTTAAGATGATGTCAACATAAATTTTTCAGTGCCAAGGAGAAAAGGGGGCGCACATTCTTTTGTGTCAACACATCAATTTTCGTGCCTTAAGCACATTTCTTTGGTGCAGGTTTGAGGATGTTGGCATGTAACTCTTAGCGCCTTAGGGGCACGAATCTTGTCATGTTGACATGACTTTTAGGGCTCCAAAGAATCTTCAAAGGGGCACACTTTTCTTGATGTTGCCACAACTATTTTTGTGCCCAGCTCAAAAAGGCTAAAAAAAGGCTAAGTTCTTAAAACTTGATTTTCAGAAGGGAACCTTTAGGCCATTTTGAAAGTTAATAGACCTTTTCAGGGGACCAAAACGAAATTGTGGAAGGGTTACCTGTAAAATTTCCCTTGTCAATTTTATAGGATAACAATTGCCTCTGTCTGGGGACTATCTTTAAGTGAAACTTAAGGGTAGAGAATCCCAATCTTCATGTGCCTATCCATTGGGTTACAAAGAGTCAATAACAAGGGAGACAAAAAAGAAAGAAAGGAAGCACACAATAAAGAGAAAGCAAACACACGACAAAATAAATTTATACAAAGAAGAGAGGAAGCTCTACTTCCTGAAGAGCTTTAGATGTTGCCCGCTATAGGGGAGCGGGAGCTCAGTTTTATCCAGATATGAGAGATAAAAACTATTATCTTCATTGAGCTGCTTGATTTTTTATGGCCCTCTCCAAAGAGAGTCAAACTTCCCATGCATACCTTTTGGTTCTTTTTGTTTGTCCCAAAGAAGGATAAGATCCCCTACTTGGAAATCTCTCTACTTGGCTTTCTTTTCGAACAACCTCTTGACTTGATTCTAATGTTTGATGATCTTGTCAACCACTTTTACTCGTTTCTCTTCAAGTTTTGTCAGGTACATAATTCTCTTTTCCAGAGAATTTTGAAAAGTTTCATCTTCGATAGCTCATGCCAAGCATAAACTAGGAAGTTCCGTGGAGATAGGTATTTCAGCATCAATCCCATATAATACCTAAAAAGGTGACATGCCGAGAGATCTCTTTGGAGTGATACAATCCGTCCACAAAGAATCATATAATGACTTGTGTCAGGACCGCTGGTTTTCATCAACTAGCTTCCATATGATGGTTACCATGTTCTTGTTGCTAGATTCTGCCTGACCATTTCCCTGAGGATAGTAATCAGAGGCATGAGCCAAAGTTATTCTGTATCCATAGAAAAAACCAATAACTTCTCGTGAAGAGAATTTGGAAGCATTTTCAGCAACGATTTTGTGTGGAACGCCAAATCTCACGATGATATTTTCCTTGATGAAGTTGCAAACAACTTCAGAAGTGGCATGTTTGATAAGTATGGCCTCCACCCATTTGGTGAAGTAATCTGTTACTGTTAGGACATAACTATGTCTAACACTCAATTGGGGATGGATTGCTCCAATAAAATCAATTCCCCATTTCCTAAATGGTTCATAAATAATGACATGCCTGAGGGGAAACGCAACCAACTTTGGTTTTCCAACTAACTATTGGGAGAGCTCACATTTCACTACCCAGGTGGCTTCATCCTTAAATAGCGTTGGCCAGTAGTACCTGGCCCGAATGATCTTATGTGTTGTGACGGAAGAGGAGAAATGACCACTGCAGGGTGAGTATTGAAAGCTTTTTAGTAATTTTACCTGTTGTGGCTTGTCAACACATCGTAGGAAGATGCCATCAATTCCATGCTTGTACAACCCGTCGTCCTAAATGACATACCTTGCCACCCTGAGCTTCACCATCCACTTTTCTTTTGTGGTTAGATGGCTTGGACACTTGCCATAAGTGAGAAAGAAAGTGATGTCTGAATACCATTCATCATTGGTTGCGACAAACAGAACCATGGGTAAAGAATCCAGTTCACTCCGTTCTTTATGAACACGAACAGCTTGCTCCTTAGGTGCCTCTGGGTCTTTATTTTCAGCCATAAGATGACATAGGCCCTTACCTCTTACCAACTTGGTTTGTTTGATGTCCAGATCATATTATTGAACCTTGTGATCCAATTCCTTATTAGGCTCCCTAACTCCTGTTGAGTCAGGATAGACTTAACTACCGTGTTTGGAACCAGCACCACTGTATGAGACTTCAGTATGTAGTAGTGGAAGTTCTTGACTACTTTTACTATGGTGAAGGCATGCTTTTCTAGTTGTGACATCTTTAGTTCATGAGGCTTGAGAGGAGAGCTCATGAAAGTGATTGGGGATTCAACATCCTCAGAATTATTTTGTATTAAGATAGCTGATACAGTATGTGCAAACGCATAATTATACATAATGAAATCCTTGGAGAAGTCTGGACATACCAGGATAGGTGCATGAGCAACAGAGGATTTTATATCCTCGAATGACATCTTTCCTTCTTCACTCCATTGGAACGTTTGTGACCCTTTCATCATATTGGATATATGACGAGTCTTCTCAGCAAAATTGGGAACAAAGCGCCTGAGAAAATTTACCTTTCTAAAGAAAGAGTGAACGTCGGTCTTGCTTGTGGGCAAGGTAAGGCTCTGAATAGCCCTGACTCTTTCGACATCTATCTTTGTTCCTTCTTTACTAACGACGTGTCCCAGCAATTTTCCTTCGGTGACCCAAAAAACTGACTTCTTAGGGTTCAGAGAAATTCCATGTTCTTGGCATCTAATCAACACTTGCTCCAAATGATCACAGTGATCTCTTCGTTTTTTAGAGAACACGGTCAAATCATCTAGGTAAACTATGATGACCTTTCCCATTATACCTTTGAACGCGAAGTCCATCGCTCGTTGAAAGGTGGTAATGGCATTGGTTAAATTGAACGGCATCCTGTTGTAGGCGAAGGTGCCCCATGGAGTGGTAAATGTTGTTTTGAATTGGTCTTTAGGTGTGACCTCAATCTGATTGTAGCCCGAGAAACCATCAAGCATGGATAACATCTCTGAACCGGTTACTGCCTGCAAAACTTGATCCATTATGGGCAGTGGATAGTTTTCCTTTTAAGGATGCCTGGTTCAGGTTGCGAAAGTCTATGCATATGCGTATTTCACCTTTCTTCTTCTACACAGGTACAATATTAACAACCCAGGTACTGTGATGAATGGGGAAAATAATTCTCGCATCCAGCATCTTATGAATTTCAGCCTGGATAGTACCTGAGATTTTGGGATTGTAATCCCTTTGCTTTTGACGAAAAGGGTTAACGTCATCTTTAAGCGGTATTTCATGCTAAATGTCCTTAGGCTTAAATGACTTCATATCGGCATAAGACCATGCCAATACATCCATATATCTTTTCAGCAATTTGACAAATTTCTACTTTTCCTTAGGTGCACAACACTTCCCGATGTTCACAGACCAAGGATGTTCCGTAGTTCCCAGATTGACAGATTCAGTCTCCAAAGAAGAGCTAGGATCATCTTGTCACTTTTTCTTGACGAAACGGTCAAGCTTATCAAATAATCATTCCAGGAAAACTAAACCTTTTGGGATCTTATTCCCCTTGAGCTGACATATGCCTTGATCTTCTGTCGATTCCTGTACTTGGCCCGTGAGAGACTCACGACACACAGAAGTCGATCCATCGAAATGGAGCTCTTTGAAATTTTCAGCTTTCTCAAGGAAAGTGATAAGCTGATTATCATCGTTGAATACCTGCCAGTGTTGTGAATTATCTGGCACACTTGGGTGGAAAACTACCTCAATGGTATATGTGTCTATTTTTAACCTTGGGTGAGGGAGCATGAGAGAGGCCGAGACAGCCAAAGAATCAGCCATGTCGTTCTGAGCCTGCGGAACTGCTTTGATTGAGAAAGCGTCAAACTCCTCGATGTTGTCCCACACTACGTTGTGGTAGTGTCTGAGCCTGTCGTTCTTCACTTGGTATATGGCTTTCACTTGATTGACAATTAGCTCAGCATCACCTTGTACTTTCAAATTCTTGATTCCCCTTTCCTTTGCAGCTTGCATACTAAGTATCAAATATTTGTACTCGACAATGTTGTTTGTATTGAAAAACTTTAATTTGAAGGAAAGAGGGAAAATCTCCTCTTCAGGAGATATCAGAACGGCCCCAGTGCCACACCCACTTATTGCACAACTACCATCGAACTGCAGTGTCCATATCTTTTTGAGGTCCTCCTCCTGGATGAGAACCTGCATTTTATCGGAGTCAGTGGATAAGAAGTAATTCCCCATCCCTGATGATTTGAAGAGAATCTGGGCCTTGGGGTCATCAGAGTTAATTATCAGATATTTCTTTTGTGATTCAGGTTCCAATGTCTGCATTACCCCTTTGACAGGGATTCTGGCTTTCGACCAGTCCATATGGATTTCTCCACCAATTTCTCTGCAAAAACTCCTCCCTAGTAATATCCCGTAGGCAACTAGAATATTAGCTATGAGAATATTCATTTTAACTCCTTTCTCCGGGAATGTTGCAAATGCGAATTGTGCATCTTTGATCTGACCTATTAATGGTACCTACTTGGTTTCCATGAAGTAACACCTGCTGAAAGGTTTAGTGAGTGTAAGGCCCAGAGCATGGGTGACCTTTGCTGGCATGACATTGTTGGATGCTCCAGAATCAATTATGCAGTTGCTTAACTTGTGGCCATTAATTAGGAGAGATAGATAAAAAGGTTCAATTTTACCTGACATGGATGTCGAGGCAACGTTTATGTGGGATGCAGGAGGAGTCGAAAAGAATTCCTTTTGTAGAAACAGGGTGAGAAGGTGGACAGCTTGACTTTGAATATACTTGGTTAATCTAACAAGCTGCTCGGGGTTAGATTGAAGGTACTCAGCTTTAGACATTTGGATCTTGGTCCTTTTGGCATGGTCAACTATATTCAATGTGACTAAGGGTTGTGCTGATGAAGGAATGAGTCCTTCGTTCCACGATGATAGAGGAGTGGCACTAGTCTTTATGGAACTGGAGGGAGGTTGATTTGGAGGAGAAACAGGAGGAAAGTATTTCTTCACAAAAGGCTTGATAGGAGGTTGAGCAGGAAGGGGATTACCTCTTTTAGCAATGGTTGGAGGTGTATTTAATACAACCTTTTCCTTTTATATCTTAGCAGCAACTTCTGCTTCTTTTCCTTATGAGTGGGTGAAAACACCATATGATTTTCCACTTACATACCCTTGGGTACCTTCCTCTTCATCAGATTCCTCATCTTCAAATTCCATATACCCGATTGTAGAGTCGCAAGTCGGTTCTCCGACATCTTGATCATCTTCGCCTTGCGACGAAGGTTCTTCGTAAATTTTCTCATCTTCTTCGATCTTGACCAAGGCATTAATCGGAGGGGCCTCAAGTGCTAACCTTGGAGCAGCAATGGGAAAACGCGGCCTTTGAGGGGCATTGTTGGGAGTGAAGTTCCTCCATGGGATATCCTGGTACAGAGTGCTAGACGAAGCTTGAGCTAATTGCTTCTTCAATGCGAGCAAGTCATTTTCCATCTTCTCGAATGCCAGATCTGATGAGGTGGTTTGAGAAGGATTCAAATCCTTTTATTTGGATGGCTCTTGTTTTAACTCGCCAAATATAAGTAGGTTATCCTCTATCCAAATGGTCGTAGCTTGAGTGAGGACCAAGGTGATGATTTGTTCTTGTAAAAGTAAGAAACTTACTCTTGAACTCATGGTGTTCACAAAGAAACACTTTTGATTCTCTGGGGTTGGCAACATGGCAGGTGGCACACAGTTGATCAATGAGTTGAAGCGGGTGATAAAATCGTGTATAGTTTCATTGGCTTCTTTCTTCAAGTGAGTGATCTTTGATAGTAACGCAAACACATCTTCTGAAGGCTTATACCTATCTTCAAATGTAGCTCATAATGTGGCCCAACTGGTGATGGATCCGGTTGGTAAATGTTGGAACCATTCTGATGCAGACCCTTGTAAGGTCTCGAGAAAGAGACACACAGATACATCTTTGTGAGTTACGTCTAGAATACTGCATGACATAATAAATGTAGCAATATGTGCATCCATGCTTTGATTTCCACTCCCATCAAATTTTGGGAAATTCTTGCGATTTCCGTGAGGGAGGACATGTACTGGATGCGGCAGTGCAAGAGGGCCCATGGCATTTCCCCATGGTACTACCATTTGAAATGTGGGGAAAAGAACACGATCAGGGAGCGAGGTTCCACTTAACAAAAGAACACTACAGATAGATGTCAAAGCACCTTATGAAACCTAGTTCTTTCATGGAGGCGAGGCACTTCTTGCTGATCGATCTGCTAAACTTAATGACGTGAATCGTGCTAGTGTGATACTAAAATTGTGCCTTCGAAGTAGATCAAATATTGGATCAACTTCTCCATGAGATCTTCTCCCACAAGTAAATTTTTCACCTGCTAGTGTAGCCGTTCAGATCTGCAATAATTTAGAACGGATCTACAATAATCTTTTTGTTTGTACTTGCTGATTTTCTGATTTTTCTGGAAAAACTCAGTAGCATGTATTTTTTAATATTTAAAATTTTATCCTCTTTAATAACAACCGATTGCAGTTTTGTGACAAAGATTAGCAAGGATAAAAAGTGGGTTAGTTAGAAAGCTAATTTTTGGATCTTCAAACTAAGTTTTGCAAGGTTTGTTTGAAAATATCAAAAAATATCATATTCTCAGATCTACGCAAATATACAAATTTTTGTAAAAAATCAGTGAACTAAAAGCTCCTAACTGGTCCAGATCTATGGATTTGTATGAGGAAATTTTTGATTTTGATCATTTCTGCAAAAAAAATTAATTTTCAACAAAGAGTTAAAATTTGCAATCTGGCAGTGATTTTCAATGTTTTTAATTATTTCCTTAGTTTGATCCCCAATGGAGTCACCAAAAAACTATTGGTTTGAAAATTTTTCAGATGGGTAGATCGTGGGGAAACATGCCAATAGTGTGTAGGGCATATAGCCCCTCTTTGATACAGCAAAGCGAAACTTGTTTATTGCTATTCTACCAGAAGGAACCTGTGCAAGTCTTACAATTTTTTTCCTTCAGGGCATTTGGGATCTCATCCAAGTAGAGGTAGTTTTGAATGATGAATGGAAATGTGGGAGGGGAAGAATGGAGGAATGATAGATCTGAAAGGAGAAGAGAAATGAATTCCAAGATAGAATGGTCAGAAGGTTTACACTTTAGGTTGGTAGTAAACAAAGCCAAACTTACTTGCAATAAAAAATAAAGCAATACTGATGAATAAATGACAAAAGCAAGAAAGAATACAATAGAAAAGGAACATAAATCTAACTTAAGAGAGATCCAATGCACATAACACATAAATTAAGCACAAAGTCTCAATGTATGTATTAATATTTTCTTCTGTTACAAGAAAGTAGAAAGTCTTTATCTCCTCACTTTTAATTTTCATACAAAACTTTCCACCACCTAGAATACAAAAAGTATTCTAGTATTTATAGAATGAGGAGGAGAAGAGAAGACAAAAAGAAACCAACCACTTATTTACAAAATATCTACAAAATATCTAAAAGTCAAAAGTTGAATTTGGGGCAATTTTAGGATGACATCATCCCATGGTGCAACATGGATGATGTCATCGCGGGTGCCAACATGCTTTTAAATATTTTACAAAAAAATAGAAAATCCATCCAGGAGGAAGCTATTCATCATTGTCTCTCATCTCGAATTTAGCTTCTGGCTGAGGCTCATGAGAGTCAATGTGGCACTGCACCCGATACTTTGCGAACTTGCTGATTATATTTTGAAGTTGATACTAATCAGGACCTTTGAAATGGTCGTGGATCACTTCACAAGTATCTTTCTCATTTATGAGCTTGTCGAGCAAATCAACGTAATCTTCATTTGCATCAATCAAAGAGCCTATAAAGTCATAGCAGGCGAAGAGGTTGTTGATGGACTCTTTCGATCGAAAGTGACCCCTTGCGCCAAACCTTGAGAGACAATAGCCTTGAAATGCTGAAATGTGTCATCTACTTCTCTTAACTCATAAGATGCACTGAGCAGTCTAGGAGACATCTTTGCAACTATTTTCTCCATGTTGTGTAGTGCATCGAAGGCTTCTTACTTAAATTTTTTGATTCTTTCTAGGATTAACTCGTTTTGATCGACCTGGTAATCTAAAGTAGTGAGAGATTTATAATGTGCCTGTGGGTGATTGATAATGCCGACCTTTAACATGTCATCAGCCAAACAGTTGACCATGGTTTAGAATGTTCCTTTCTGTAACTTAGCATTATTAAACTCCTCAGAAATGGAGCTCGCTACTACTTGTAGCTCTTTGTTTCCCCGAGTTATGTCTTGGTGCAGTAACGTGAACCTACTAATTATAACCTAACCATCCTGGAGGATCTTCTCAATATAGGATGACACAGTTGTACTGCGTTCAGCAATATTTATGTAGTCATCTATTTTTTCTTGGTTGGGAGCTTGAATAGGTTCTGGGGCAGTAGTTGCTGAAGGAGCTCTACCCATCTTCTACAAAGCATTAGTGGAGATTTTTGTTCTGTTTTTTGAGCACTCTCTTCTCCTCTTTGGCCTCTTGAGGCTTCTTGCAAAGGGAATCAATGGCTAACAAGGATTCTCCTTGTAGGCTTTCAAATGATGTTCCCATTGTGACCTAAGTCACTGTGAAGTCTGTAGCAGACAGATCTTCCTTCCTCTTTATGGGATCCAGCATAAGCTATCTCCATGACCCTTTCTCCTGAGGCACTTTTTGAGAAGTGAGTTAATTATTTTTTCTTCTTGGGCCCCTATGTCAGAATAACATGGAGAATTCCATAGCTACAATAAGAGAATTTTTCCTCTTGTGTTGACTCAGGTGGTCCGAGATCCAACAAGAACTTAGGGGATTAGGATCAGAAGAAGAAGAGGAAATGGGGGTGAAAGGGGGAGAAACTATAGTAGACTCGGGGAAGAATGTGGAAACACTTGGTGGTGGCATGGATAGAGAGTCTAATGCACTTGTGTTTACAAGGCTCAGAGTCACTACAAGAGAGGAGAAGGAGGTTAAGATCGAAGGGATCTGTAGTTGGATGGAGGGAATACCAAGTGACGGATCTGCAAGGGAGGAAAAGATGGAAGAAGTGGGGTATGGAAGGGATGAAGACGGAGGAGAAGAAACAACCAAAGGAGTGGTTATCTGAGGAGGAGGAGGGAGAGGAGAAGAAGAGGGAATGGAGGGCACTGTACGCCGGAAAAGCGACAAGCGAGCGTGGGAATCTACAAGTGACTCTTCCACGTACCCGACCTCCCGAGGTCGTGCCGAGACAGCCGGTGGTTTGAAATGCGGGTGACTTAGATGAAGTCACATCCAGGATTATGGTCAGTTTTCTATGATAGAAAAGCTACAGGCAAGGATGAGAATTGGCAAGTAACTTTCCTAAAGCTAGCCATGGGAGGATCAGTGACTAAGATCTGGTAGTGTGATCTCCTGGTAGCTGAAATGACAAAGGGGAGATTTAGAGGATAGTGTTGAGTGTAGGTTAGCGTAAATTCCATAGTGATTTATTCTCCTAACTCGCATTTAAGCGTTTAATCAGGTATGAAAATCTCCAAATTAACTTAAACTGAAAATAAAACAATTTATACTATACGAAAGGAAAAACTAATAGAAACAAAAATATATGGATTGAAACATTATTAATTACAAGCAACAATGAACTAATGTATACTAAAAACTAACAAGGAGATATACCCGGTCTGTGGTTATTCACCTGTGCAGAGTGTGGAATCTAATAAAAGATAGTTGATTATCTTTTGAGTTGATACTTGATAGGAACCTTTGAATGTTCATGGATCACTTCGCAAGTCTCTTTCTCTTTTCTGAGCTTGTTAAGTAAATCAACATACTCTTCATTTGCATCAATCAAAGATCCTATAAAGTCACCATAGGCGAAGAGGTTTTTGATAGAATCTCGATCGAATGTGACCTCTTACATACCCACCAGACATTGAGAGACAATAGCCTGAAGTGCGTCGAAATGTGTCATCCTACTTTTCTTAACACTCATACTGCCTGACATCTAGAGACATATTTGCACTTTTTTCTCCATGTTGTTTATGCATTGAAGGCTTCTTCCCGTGAATTGTTGATTCTTCCTAGATTACCCTCGCTTTGATGACCTAGTAATCTAAAGTAGTGAGAGAATTTATAGTGCACGCATGTGATCGCTAATGCCGACCTTAACATGTCTTAGCCATACAGTTGACCAGGTCCTGGAATGTCCCTGCTTGCACTAGCATTATTAAACCTCCTCAGAAATGGACTCGCTACTACGTTGTCGCTCTTTGTTCCCCGAGTTATGTCTTGGGCAGTACCGTTACCTACTAATTATAACCTAACCCTCCTGGAGATCTTCTCAATTATTAGACACCGTTTGTACTGCGTTCAGCAATATTTATGTAGTCATCTATTTTTTCTTGGTTGGGAGCTTGAATAGGTTCTGCAGTAGTTACTGAAGGAGCTCTGCCCATCTTTTGCAAAGCATAGAGGAGATGTTTGTTTTGTTCTTTGAGCACTCTCTTCTCCTCTTTGGCCTCTTGAGGCTTCTTGCAGAGGGCATCAATGGCTAACAAGGCTTCTCCTTGTAAGATTTCAGATGATGTTCCCATTGTGACCTGAGTCACTATGAAGTTTGTAGTAGACAGATATTGCTTCTTCTTTATGGGATCTGCATAGGCTATCTCCATGACCCTTTCTCCTAAGGCACTTTTCAAGAAGCAAGTTAATGATTTTTACTTCTTGGGTCCCTATGTCAGAATGATGGAGAAGTCCATAGCTGCAATAAGGAATTTCCTCTTGTGTTGACTTAGGTGGTTGGAGATCCAACAAGAACTTATGGGATCAGGATCAGAAGAAGAAGAAGAAACAGGGGTGAAAGGAGGAGCAATTGTAGCGGACTCGGGGAAGAATGTGAAAACAATTGGTGGTGGCATGGATAGATAGTCTGATGCACTAGTGTTTACAGGGCTCAGAGTCACTACAAGAGAGGAGAAGGAGGCGAAGATGGAAGGCATCTATAGTTTGATGGAGGGAATACCAGGCGACGGATCTGCAAGGGAGGAAAAGATGGAAGAAGTGGGGTATGGAAGGGATGAAGACGGAGGAGAAGAAACAACCAAAGGAGTGGTTATCTGAGGAGGAGGAGGGAGAGGAGAAGGAAGAAGAGGAATGGAGGGCACTGTACGCTGGAAAAGCGACAAGCGAGTGTGGGAATCTACAAGTGACTCTTCCGCGTACCCGACCTCTCGAGGTCGTGCCGAGACAGCCGGTGGTTTGAAATGCGGGTGACTTAGATGAAGTCACATCCGGGATTATGGTCAGTTTTCTATGATAGCAAAAGCTACAGGCAAGGATGAGAATTGGCAAGTAACTTTTCCTAAAGCTTAGCCATGGAGGATCAGTGACTAAGATCTGGTAGTGTGATCTCCTGGTAGCTGAAATGGACAAAGGGGAGATTTAGAGGCTGTGAGTGGGGTAGCGTAATTCCCTAGTGATTTATTCTCCTAACTAGAATTTAAGCGTTTAATCTAGTTATGAAATCTCCAAATTAACTTAAACTGAAAATAACAATTTATACTACTACTGAAAGGGAAACTAATATAAACAAAATATATGATTGAAACATTATAATTACAAGCAACAATTGAACTAATTTATACTAAAACTAAACAAGCGAGATAACCCGGTGTGGTTATTCACCTGTGCAGATGTGTGAATCTAAATAAAAGATAGCTAATTAACTTAATTGAAAACCTTCAATCCTACCTCAGAAGTGAGGAACAAATCATAATTTCTCAGAAACTATCATTCCCCAAAGCTTCCCTGGCAATATTGAAAGCGAGATTAACTGAAATAAAATGATTCACTACTCTATTTGATAATAACTTTGACAATTTAAACCTGGAGTTTACTGAGCAGAGGAAAATCCAGTTTTTTTGTAACTTGTCCCCTCAGAGTGATCTCTTCGTTCTTGCGTGTTCACGTGAATCCAGAAAGAGTAGGAGTATAGCAACATCGGTAAGGGAATACATTGGGACGACAATTACTTTGAAGTAAAAATGGCACAAAGCACAAGTAGGAGAGGGATGGCGCAAGTGAACTGGCTTGGCCTGTGCGATTCCTAGCAGGGTTGTTGCAGCAATGATAAAACAAAATGATAAACAACAGGTACTCAAACAATGAATAATAGCAGCTGCAGAGAAATACAATGAAGTACAAGTAGGAGAGGGATGGCATAAGAGAACAGAGCTTGGCCTATACGATTCCTAGTAGGATCGTTGTCGGTGTACAGTGAGGCATAACTAAATACTCAGAATTCTAATCCATGCTAAAATAAAATGATTCATAAAATAAATCTAGGACTAAGTATTGAAGACTAAAGCTCAAGAATGAAGACTCCAGACCAAAGAACAAAGACCATTTACTTGTAAACAAGATACATATTTATAGCACTTGCAATGAGCAAAAGGCAAGTTCAAATTGAACTCTCCCACTATTAAACAAAGATAAATCACTATTCCAGGGGACCAAAAACATTAATGCATGCTCAAGTCGGCAAAGAAAAGTTGGTAAATCATGATATTTCACGCGGGTCGCGTCAAAAGAGTGTTCTGGAAAACGCGCACAGGACCGCCGCTCTGAGCAGGGCGGTGGTTATAGGACCGCCTCCCTGTTCAGGGCGACGGTCACGAGAGCGCCGCCCTTCAGGGTGGAGGTTTCGTCACTGAAGGTCAAGAACCCAAAGAAAGAGGGAAAAAAGGGGAAAACAAAGGGCGCGGGGGCAAAGCGAGGCATGCGGGATTTTAACTCATACTCCGAGGGCTTTTCCGGATCCTGAACACCTTGCGAGGAGACCTGTATCATCATCGGGGCTTCTGTAACCAATTTCCAACTGTACATTACATACAATTTTGGGTAAATACATATTGCCCCCTCGGAGAAGCGTTTTAGCCATAAAGAGGCATAAAACATTGGGTCCGAGTATGGCGGTCCCAAAATGGGGAGTTAGAGGCTTTACCTGACATGCCCGTGTGTCGAAATGCCGCCGATTTTCACATGCTTTTCAGAATGTATGCAATGGATGACAAGTGATAACAAATGTTAAACATAATGTTTTTACTTTATTTGCTTTTGTAATGCTGATATGTGATGACGATCATGTAGTTTTGAACTTTTGGCCTCTTTAGACAATGTCTGTGATTTCTTCTTATGTTGGCAAAACATGATGAATGTATAGCGATAAAGAGATGAACTTGCCCCAATCCCAAATCCACGCAACTAGTAAGATGCGAGGGCTCAACACCAAGAATTAGGAAGGGCACAAGTTGTATGAGTTTGATTTGAGTGGAATGATGAGAGACAAACAAAACAAGAACAAGAACCAAATTTGGACCTACACACCCACCCTACTCAGAACTACTACCAAGCTTAGAAGGCCACTTACTTTTCAGTTTATCTAGACTTAGATTCATAAATGGCAACCTGGTGACAAAATTTGGTTTTTAAGGATTTGATCTCTTTGGAATTTGGGTGTTTGGATATTTTCCTTCTTTTAACAGAATTTGACTTGTGTTTTTTTTTAGCATACCAAGATTTGTTAGTTTGTGTGACTGGACCCCCCCACACTTTGCCTCACGCCACTAGTAAGAAGCATGGGTTTGTCACCAAAGGCAAGATACAGGCAAGTAAGGGCACTTCTTTCCTTTCCCAACCTCACATCACCAGTAAGAGATGTGGGGTTATCACCGAAGGTTGATGGGGGTAAAGAAGTGTGTAAAATAAAATATTTGTTTTGCTTGGTGCTTTTGATTTCATTTGATTTTGACATTTCTGATCTATGACTTGGGATATCCTTTCGTTCCAAGAGATTTTAAGAGGGATAGATGTGACACCAAGAAGCTTCTAGAACAGACCGTAGGCAGGACAACTTTACCTAGTAGAAAGAAAGAGCAAAGCCAAGTATGCAGGTCTTGGTATGGTTTCCGTCAATGTTTGTCTGTCAAACTTGATGAGAAGATTTGAAAGTACTTGATGATGTTTGAAGAGATGTGATTTGAATAATTTTGCCAATATCTTCAGAAATTTGTAACAGATTACTTAAGAGTAAGTTTCCTGGACTACAATATTTATGAAACGAGTGAACAAAATGAACCAACTAAATTACTAATGTAATGCAACTGCAACCATGTACATATGAAAATGCAGGTAGAACCATATGTCATGATGTCTAAGGTGAAGAAAGTTGACGAATGTCAAATTCTTCACCCCTAGAAGTACATAGCGGAGAACCGTTATCCTCAAATTTTTCATTTTCTTGATGAGGCCCTACCATTCTAGGTTTGAACTTACAACCTTTGCCCAGAGGTGTATATGTCCCATTATTAAAAACATTTATCTGAAAGAGGCATTCGCGTACCTCTTTGTCATGTTTTTGAGAGATGGCATGTGGGTGAGCATGACTATGTTGCTCGACCTTCTCTCTCATAGCGAGCATTGTGTTAATTATGAGGTCTTGCCCCATGGATAGGGAAAACTTAGCTTTAGACACGCATGGGTCAAAGCTAGACTTTAGAATAGGGTAGTGCCTAGAGATGGTTTTGATAGGCATCGTTTCAATTTTAAATTGCTCTTCTTCGTTTGTTAATTCTGTCATGTTTATATCTAGATTTAGGTCATCGGCGGGAAGAGGTGCTATACCGAGAAGACTACCCATTCCCTGTGGTTTGAATGGGAGAAAGATTGGCTTGTCATTCTCCAAGAGTTTCATAATTCCTGCTGTGGTTTTAGTGGAGACTGTTTCCACAGAAATTGACTTATCTTTATTTGTCTTTTCCACCTCGTATATTAAATCATAGGATCCTACCGATTTAGCATTTGTAGGAACTTCATCTTGTGTGGAGAAAATATCGGGTAGGGATTGTGAAACATACTCCTTTGTCTGAGTTGTTGCATTAATTTCACACTCAACCTCTAGCTCGACTAATCCCAAGATTTGTGTAATACCATTTGAACCTAGGTTAGGAGCAATCTGAGAGTTGTCAAGAGTTGAGGCATCTTGATTGTTATTTCTTATTATGATATCTTTTTTTTTCCCATTTGGATCTAACCTGTTATTGTTAGAACAATTTGGGAGAGGATCATTGAAGATCTTGAGAGGTGCATTTTGAGTGGAAACTGATCCCATACCAAGTGGCAGTGTAGGATTTTCCAGAAACATATCTACAAAGAGTTTTTTTTGCTCTTCTGGTAGACGTTGTAAGAATTTGTTGCAGTCATGGCAAGTCCTAGTATCATGACCCCTGATTTTGTGGAAACCACAATATAGATTGTGGATTATAGTTCCGTGGTTGTCGGTTTTGAATCCTGTTGTGGCCCAAAGTTCTGATTGGGTTGTTGGTTGTTATAGTTGAAATTTGAGGTTGTGGCCTTGGCTTTGGTTTTGATATCCATCTGGGCCCCGAGAAGGCCTTGTGGCTAGATTTGCTGTTGTGGAGGATGATTAGAATCCTCATAATTGATTGGCTGTGGTGTGAAGTTATTATTGCGTTGATGTTAGTAGGTGCCGGGGTGTTCACACATTTGGTCCTTTGACTTGATCAGTGAATCCATCTCTTGTAACCCCATGGTTTTCATTAAGGATATTGGTTCTTGATTAGCATTCGTTTGTAGTAGGATAAGTTGTAGTGTTCTGGTTGGGGGTGATTAACCTCCTGTTTGCTTCCATATGTTCTTTACGACCACTATCTACGCTGCTTGATCTATCGAAGAGTGCTCTCAAGTACTTCATCGTAGTTCTTAGTGGAACTTTCTGGACTTCTTCCTTCACCTCTTTGTTGAAAGAATGAAGGAATAAATCACATACCTCCATCTAATCCATATTTGGAGCACTTGCTGAAGAATAAGAACTGTACGCCACCCTCTCTGAATGAAATGGGAAACAGATTCGTGGTGTTCTTGTTTAATGTGTAAGAACTCCCTGAGTCCTGTTCTTAATTGTTTGTTATGTCAAAGGCTTTGATGAACTCTGACACAAGTTGTTTGAATGAGTGTTATAGAAGCCTCAGGTATTCTATAATACCAATCGAGAGCAATGCCTTCCAAGGTCTTTGGGAATATTTAGCACAACCCTATCCCAAGGGAGTAATTCCTCGTATGGCTTGTAGCGTAAGCCTGATATGCGCATTTGGATATCCTCACCCTTGAACTTGGGAAAATCAGGGAGAGGTCTTGGAAGCATAATGCTTCGTATGGGGAATCTAAGGGTTCCTTTAGATATTCTGAATACGTCCTATTGCATAGCTTTCGACCATTGAGGGTGTTTGCTGAGGGAGTGGTGGGAGGATAGGTTTGTTTGATACGGTGCAACGTATGCGTTGGCAAGGGCATAGGGAATGGGTCCTTGCATTTGAACAAACATGTCGGGAGAGGAGAACATCTCTCCTTATGGTGATTTAGAGTACATGTTTTAAATAGGACGGGGTATTGTCAGGAATGGATTGTTTGACACTAGACCTGAAGGAATAGTGTTAGAGATGGTGGGCCTTGTTGGCGTTTGTTGAGGAAATTGAGGAGGCATGCCTCACGTGCCTACTCCTGTGAGGAGATCTACTTGGCCAGAGTGGTATGGAGGATTGGAACTCCCCGTTTGCATGAACGGAGAATTTTGATTTGCTTGAGCAAGTTCTAACCCTCTCACTCTTTCTACTAATGTTGAAATGACTTCATTTGGTGAAGTCACGGTACTTTGCCTGAGCGGCGCTTGTTGTATACCCTGGTGTTGTATAGGCATGTGATAGCCTGTCATGAACTGATTGCTATCTTGCCAAGTTTCTCCAAGAATATTTCCTGTAGAGGTATTTTCTTGAAAGGGGTCCGTGTTGTACTTGTAAACCTCCTATAGGTGGGTAATACCCCGGGAGCGTTGTTCACTCCTAGGATAAGGTATCGATTTTCCATCATCTAAGACCAGGTATGGATCTGATTGTCTACTAATATGTGGTCTGAGTAGTATTTGAGGAGAGGAACCAGATTCTCCGGTAAACGTCATATTTTTTTGACCCTGAAGGCTCTGTTTTTTGGGTCGAGGGAATTGATCTAACTCCTCGGTTTGAAGAGACAAACTATATCTGGTTCTTGGGGTTTGTGTTGACAACTGATAGTTGAATATTTGTCGCCCCATACTGAGAGTGAGAGTGATGATTCCCTATTTTGTTGGGCGTAGTATGCCTCAAGACCCAGGAGGGTCTGCACGTATGCATCAAATCCGACATATTCGAGGGGTATATGAATACCCGCAGAATAATGGGAAAGAGCGAAGGTGAAAGAGAGAAGATGAAACTTCTCAAAGAGAAGGTGAAACAATGTTTGTTTCACGTTGGGTTAACCAATTTTGTACGCCGGAAAAGCGACAAGCGAGCGTGGGAATCTACAAGTGACTCTTCCGCGTACCCGACCTCCCGAGGTCATGTCGAGACAGCTGGTGGTTTGAAATGCGGGTGGACTTAGATGAACTCACAGCCGGGATTATGTTCAGTTTTCTATGATAGAAAAGCTATAGGAAAGGATGAGAAATTGGCAAGTAACTTTCCTAAAGCTAGCCATGGGAGGATCAGTGATTAAGATCTGGTAGTGTGATCTCCTGATAGCTGAAATGACAAAGGGGAGATTTAGAGGCTGTGAGTGAGGGGTAGCGTAAATTCCCTAGTATTTATTCTCCTAACTAGAATTTAAGTGTTTAATCTAGTTATGAAATCTCCAAATTAACTTAAACTGAAAATAACAATTTATACTAATACTGAAAGGGAAACTAATCTAAACAAAATATATGATTGAAACATTATAATTACAAGCAACAATTGAACTAATTTATACTAAAACTAAACAAGCGAGATAACCCGGTGTGGTTATTCACTGTGCAGATGTGTGAATCTAAATAAAAGATAGCTAATTAACTTAATTGAAAACCTTCAATCCTACTCAGAAGTGAGGAAAAAATCATAGTTTCTCAGACACTATCATTCCCCACAGCTTCCCTGGCAATATTGAAAGCGAGCTTACTGAAATAAAATGATTCCACTACTCTATTTGATAATAACTTGACAATTTAAACCTGGAGTTTACTGAGCAGAGGCAAATCCAGTTTTGTTGTAACTTGTCCCCCTCAGAGTGATCTCTTCATTCTTGCGTGTTCACGTGAATCCAGAAAGAGGTAGGAGTATAAGCAACATCGGCAAGGAAAGACCTGGGACGACAATTACTTTGAAGTAAAAATGGCACAGAGCACAAGTAGGAGAGGGGATGGCGCAAGTGAACTGGCTTGGCCTATGCGATTCCTAGCAGGGTTGTTGCAGCAATGATAAAACAAAATGATAAACAACAGGTACTCAAACAATGAATATCAGCAGCTTCAGAGAAATACAATGAAGTACAAGTAGGAGAGGGATGGCACAAGAGAACAGAGCTGGCCTATACGATTCCTAGCAGGATCGTTGTCGGTGTACAGTGAGGCATAACTAAATACTCAGAATTCTAATGCATGCTAAATAAAATGATTCATAAAATAAATCTAGGACTGAGTATTGAAGACTAAAGCTCAAGAATGAAGGACTCCAGACCAAAGAACCAAGACCATTTACTTGTAAACAAGATACATATTTATAGCACTTGCAATGAGCAGAAGGCAAGTTCAAATTGAACTCTCCCACTATTAAACAAAGATAAATCACTGTTCCAAGGGACCAAAAACATTATGCATGCTCAAGTCGGCAAAAGAAAAGCTGGTAAATCATGATATTTCACGCGGGTCACGTCAAAAGAGTGTTCTGGAAAACGCACACAGGACCGCCGCCCTGTTCAGGGCGGCGGTTTCGTCACTGAAGGTCAAGAACCCAAAGAAAGAGGGAAAAACAGGGGAACACAAGGGCGCGGGGACAAAGCGAGGCATGCCAGATGTTAACGCATACTCCGAGGGCTTTCCAGATACCGAAACACCTTGCGAGGGCGGAAGGAGGAAACCTATATCATCATCGCGGTTCTGTAACGAATTTCAACTGTTACAGTACAGTACAATTGTTGGACATACAGGGCACTGCATCGTTTTAGTTGTAGATGTGACAACATTATGAGTGAATGTGGCCATTGTAACTCTGCCACTTTCTTCCTTTCCTGGGGGACACTAACCCACTAATTGCTTTGAGGAGAAGAGGGATAACAAGAGCTTTCCTATTTCGTGATCTCTAACTTCCCTTAAATTTTTCCTTTGGTACGGTGATCTGGCATTGGAGGTGTTTCCTAAGGGGAAGTAGTGAAATCACCCAAGGTAGTGAGATTCATATTTTGTTTTTTTTTTTTTTTTTCCACCAAGGTTCAGTGCATTGAAACATGGCTGGACCTTTCTTCTATGTCTGGGGTTCCTGGTCCTTATCAATGCTGGCAAATGGCCATTTCTCCCATCTGATGTCAAGGTAAAACATGATCAATTCCTGATACAGTTTCTTGGAACCTTTGAGATGATGGGCCAACTCCATAATGGAGTATTCTTCATAGTGCCCGTCGGGAGTGTTCTTCGCATGATTTCACTTTGTGTTGACGATAGCCATATGTCAGAAATCTTGGGACATGGATGGGGAGTGATATTTACTTAGGGAGGTAAGCCTGAAGTCGAATGTTAGGCCCTTACGGGAAACATGCGTCAGGTGGAAAATTCCAGTCGCACAAAACCTTAAATGGGCTGTTCCCAATGAGTGGAAGAGGTGTGTTGGATCTACAACTGTGAGGGGGAAAGGATTTCCACACTTCTTCCTTTTCATACATTTTCATGATAGCAAATTAGCTTCTGCTAGCTTCAGAAAGGATTAGTTTGGGCTTGCATAAACTTGGAAACATTGTGGGTTCTCCCAGGAGTTGGCAGCCTGAGATACATGAAGGTGGGGAATAGTTGTAAACAAACCCCCCAACTTACTTTTGGTCTGACCGTTTGCCTCTGTTTGGCCTAATTAGGCAGATCACACCTAAAATAAGGTGTGTTGTAATTGATATTATTGAACTAGACGATAATAGTTCAAGCCTAGTTCCCATTAGTAGTCATATAATCTTGACCAAGGCCATACCCCACTTTGACTCAGTCCTGGGGTAACTCTCTCTGAGGCAATGGCATATATATTGACATAGAAGTTCATATGACGACCCCCTAGTCATTGCAACCTATGGAGTTTTACTCCGAGGATCGTATACTGAATAATCTATCCCTAGCCGAAATGTGGCTCAGGCACATTCTCGCTTATGGTCTCTAAGTACCTGGCATCCCTTTGTGAAAGTAGAGTTAGTGGCATCATGAAGTCCAAAACAATTTGCTGAGAAAAGTGAGTGGGTTATCATAGCTCCTCTGAGAAGTACCAATCTGGTGGATGGTTTGCGGCCATCTACTCACCACAGTTTTTTCTTCAGTAACCTCATTCATAATCTAAATGCACTTTGTCTCATTGTCGGTCCAAGTCTTTATGTAGTCTCTAGCATACATGCACATATGGCTTCTGGTGAGGAAGCTTAACATGACTTTGAAGTGCTGGGCTATGAGATTAATGGACCACCTTTCCCTTCTTGTCTTCAACACATCTTGTGGTCTTTTTTCATTGTAATGGCCACTATCATGAGGAAATCATTTGTTATAGAACTTACTGAGGAGTCCAGCTGCAAAGGGTAGCCCTACTTCCGATCAGTTTTCCATCCCTGGGCCACCGGTAAGCTTTGTGGTTCTTTTCCTAGAGTCATACATATCTATAGCCCAAGATCTGATTTTGAGGTGAGATTGCCACTTACAAGTGAGTCAGGCATCCATGACTCTCTGAGATTTGTATTTAATTCTTCTCCTGTAAACTAGCTTTCCTTAGATTAGTTGGCTTTTACTCGACAAAAGACATGTGTGGCTTGAGGATGGATATTTTTGTTCTGATGGAGAATCAAATAAGTTCCAACAAGAAAGAGTCATGTTAGCTCTGTTATTCATAATAAACAACTTGCGAATGGAAAATGTAAATTTAAAATCCTTTAGGTGCAAGGCAACAAGCTTCACTGCAGGCTTGCAAGACTTGAATTAGCCAGCACACTTTTGAGGGGTGTTGCTGTAGAAGGGCAATGCCAAAAAGGGAGGGGCACCATATTAGCTATACACAACAGCTATGTTGGTGTTGAGGACGTTGCTATGGACCCTAGAAACGTTTTGCCACGGTGCAGATTTGTGATGTACATGTTCTTTTGGTGCACCTTGGCGCCCTTAGGAGGAGGTTTGCATAAGGTTAGATGCACCAAAGGGTTTTAATATGTGTACGATTTTGGTTTTTTGTGTACACAACATAAAGGTAGTTTGTTATGTATTTGCACCAGTGCCCCTGATTTTTACATCTTTTTTTTATGCCCAGGAAGGATCATGCTGCATGGGCGGGAGAGGGGGGAGGAGTGGACCCTATGGCGATGACTGTGTGGTTGCAACATGAAATGTAGCGCACCAAAGAAAAAAGACTATTTTTCATGTTTGATCTCTTTCCCTACACTGACCCTTTTCTCTCTGTGTTTTAATTTTTTGTGCCAAGTGTGTCAAAGAGAGGGTTGGATAGATTTCTAGCAAGGGGGGTAGAGCATTCTCAGACAATGGATGGTTTATTGAGGTAGAGCCTTCAGATTTGCCGCCTAGAGAGGAGTGGAAGAGGGGTTTTCAGATGGCTGATTTGGTTTGTTAACTTCCTTTTTTTGGTTCATTATTTCGAAATACAATCCTAACCAACCTACCCTGACTAAACCCCCAAAAACAACAACAATATGTGGCATAAGCCACTACCAGGATATCTCATGACGAAGGACAGATTGGGGATCAAAGCGTTGAGGAATGACAGTGAGGTTGAGAGGATACACTGCGAAGTGCAGAGGAAACTCTCGATTTTTAATTCGTGATGAAACTGGCAGGTGTTGAATGCACCCTATATATAGAAACTGTGATTTATGCGCAACCAACCACCTTTGGCGTAGTGATGACTTGTTGACATGGAGGTTTATTGTCTGGCGCACTTCACATGATGTCAACACACGTATTCAGACACCAAGGAGAAAAGGGGGCACCACATTTTTGTGGTTGACACATCCAATTCAGTGCCTTAAGAGCTGTTCTTTGAGTGTGGTTTGGATTGAGAATGCTGCCTGTTGAACCCTTAGTCCCTTAGCGGGCGTGACGCTTGGCATGTTGACATGAAATTTTAGGGCGCCAAAGGATCTCAAAGGGGACAATTTTCTGATGTTGCCACAACTCTTTTTGTGCCCCAATCAAAAAGGCTTGCTATGAAAAAAGGCTACAGTTCTGAAAAACTTGGATTTTTGGAAAAGGGAACTTAGGAATTTGGAATGTAATAGAACCTTTTCAAGGGAACCGAAAACAAATTTTGCAGGGTTACTATAAAATTTCCCTTTTCCATTTGCTAATTCTCGTATGGCTGTGTAGCGTAAGCTTTGATGATGCGCATTTTGGATCTCCCTCACCCTTGATTTTGGGTAAATCGGGAAGAGGTCTTGGAAGCATGACGCTTCGTATGGTGAAATCTAAGGGCTTTTAAATATTCTGAATAAGTCCCTATTATAGTTTCACCATTGATGGTGCCTGTTGAGAGGGAGTGGTGTGTGGTGATTGATAGGTTGTTGATATGGTGTACATTTGGTCGTACTTGCAGTGACTCCATCATAGGGAACCCTGTTTTTGAGCAAACATGCCGGGGAGAGAGAACATATCCCCCTTGTGGGATTTGGAGTACATGTTGTTTAAAGTAGGACGGGGTATTGTCCAGGAATGGATTGTTTGAACTAGACCAAGAGGAATGTGTTAGATGAGTGGGTTGTTGGCGGCTTTGTTGTGAATATTGAGGAGGCATGCCTAACGTGCCTACTCCCTGTGAGGAGATCTACTTGGCCAGGATGGTATGGGGAGGATTGGAACTTCCCTGTTTGTATGAACGGAGAATTTTGACTTGCTTGAGCAAGTTCTAAGTTCTAACCCTCTCACTTTCTACTAAGTTGAAATGACTTCATTTGGTGAAGTCACGGTAACTTGAAAACGAGTTGTTTAGTGGCGTTTGTTGTATATCCTCATGGTGTTGTATAGGCACCAATGATATATCCTGTCATGAACTGATCATATCTTGCCAAGTTTCTCCCAAGAGTTTTTCCAATATGCAGGGCATAGGTAGAGGTATTTTCTTGAAAAGAGATTTCGGGTTGTATTTGTAAAAACTTCCTATAGGTGGGTACATGCCCCGAGAGCGTTGTTCACTTCCTAGGATAACGTATTGATTGAATCCTCATCTAAGAAACAGGTATGGATCTGATTGTTCTACTAATCCCTATGTGGTTTCTAACCAGTTGATTGAGGAGATGAACCAGATTCTCCGTAAAACGTCATATTGTTTGAGCCTGAAGGCTCTGTTTGTTTGGTGGGTTCGAGGGGGTTGATCTAACTCATGTCGGGAAGAGAACATATATATGTGGTTTTGGGGTTTGTGTTGACAACTGATTAGTTGAATAGTTGTCACCCCATATGAGAGTGGGGATGATGATTCCTATTGGCTGTTGGGCGTAGTATGCCTCAAGACCCCAAGAGGGGGTCTGCCATATGTGCATCGAATCCCGACATATTCGGGGGGTATACTTGGCCCGCAGAATAATGGGAAGGAGCAGAATAATGGAACTTCCTGCTTGCATGAAAGGGAATTTGAAAAGAGAAAAGAAAACTCTTCACAAAGAAAGAAAGGAAATGAAATGATTCATTTGTTTGTTTCACGTCGGGTTCACCAATTTTGTACGATGGAAAAGTGACATGCGAGGATGATAATCGACAAGTGTCCTTCCCCGTACCCGACCTCCCGAGGTCGTGCCGAGACAGCCGGGTGGTTTGAAATGCGGGTGACTTAGATGAAGTCACAGCCGGGATTATGGTCAGTTTTCTATGATAGAAAAGCTACAAGCGAGGATGATGAATCGGCAAGCAACTTTCTTATGGCTAACCATGGGAGGATCAGTGACTAAGATCTGGTAGTGATCTCCTGGTAGCTAAAATGAAAAAGGGGAGATTTAGAGGCTATGAGCGGGTAGCATAAATTCCCTAGTGATTTATCCTCCTAACTAGAATTTAAGCGTTTAATCTAGTTATGAAGTCTCCAAATTAACTTAAACTGAAAAAATAACAATTTATACTACTATTGAAAGGGAAACTAATCTAAACAAAATATATGATTGAAACATTATAATTACAAGCAACAATTAAACTACTTTTATACTAAAACTAAACAAGCGAGATAACCCCCGGTGTGTGTTATTCACCTGTGCAGATGTGTGAATCTAATAAAAGACAGCTAATTAACTTAATTGAAAACCTTCAATCCTACCTCAGAAGTGAGGAACAAATCATAGTTTCTCAGAAACTATCATTCCCCATTCCCCACAGCTTCCCTGGCAATATTGAAAGCGAGCTTAACTGAAATAAAATGATTCACTACTCTATTTGATAATAACTTTGACAATTTAAACTGGAGTTTACTGAGCAGAGGCAAATCCAGTTGTGTTGTAGCTTGTCCCCTCAGAGTGATCTCTTCGTTCTTGCATGTTCACGTGAATCCAGAAAGAGAGTAGGAGTATGGCAACATCAGCAAGAGAAGGAAGGCACTGGGATGGTAGTTACTTTGAAGTAAAAATGGCACAAAAGCACAAGTAGGAGAGGGATGGCGCAAGTGAACTGGCTTGGCCTATGCGATTCCTAGCAGGGGTTTGCAGCAATGATGAAATAAAATGATAAACAAAAGGTACAACAACTCAAACAATGAATAATAGCAGCTTCAGAGAAATAAAAGAAGGAAATTAAACAAGTACAAGTAGGAGAGGGATGGCACAAGAGAAAAATAGAGCTTGGCCTATACGATTCCTAGCAGGATCGTTGTCGGTGTACAGTGAGGCATAACTAAATACTCAAATTCTAATTCTAATCCAATGCTAAAGATAAAATGATTCATAAAATAATCTAGGACTGAGTATTGAAAGACTGAAACTCAAGAATGAAGACTCCAGACCAAAAACAAGACCATTTACTTGTAAACAAGCTACATATTTATAGCATTTGCAATGATAGAAGGCAAGTTCAAATTGAACTCTCCCACCATTAAACAAAGATAAATCACTGTTCAGGTGGCTACTCTAAAAACATAAATACAAGCTTTAAAGTTGAGAAATTGGGTGAAAATTGAATTTTCACAGCTTGACGCGATCGTCGAACATTCTGGAAAAAGCGCGTGTACAGGACCGCCGCCCTGCAGGCAGGGCGGTTACAGGACAGGACCGCCGCCCTGGCTTGGGTGGCGGTTACAGGACCGGCCGCCCTGGCAGCAAGAAAGGCACCCTGGCAAGGTGAACTTTAAAGGACCTAAAAAGAAAAGGCAAGGAGAAAGGTCCTGAAAAAGTAACAAAACAACAAGGAAAAAGAGAGGAAAAAGAGGAAAAGGCTAGGACAAAACATGTAGAGGAGACAAGGATTTTTGGGATGCAAATGTATACTCAACGAGCTTTCTGGATTCCGAACACCTTGCGAAGAATGATAAATCATTGGGGCATTTGTAACAACAATTTTCAAACAATGTACAGTACATACAAATTTTGGGTACGTACATATTGCCCCCTCGGAGAAGTTTTAGCCATGAAGAGGCATAAAAAGAGTTGGGTCCGAGTATGGCGCCCACAAAGCATGGGGAGTTAGAGGCTATACCTGACATGCCCGTGTCGAAATGCTCAAATTCTTTTCACATGCTTTTCAGAATGTAAAATGGATGACAAGTGATAAATAAATTAAACAGAATGAACTTTATTTGCTTTTGAATGCTGAAATGTGAAGAAAAAATGACCAAAGAACCAAGAACATTTGGCTTGTAAACAATGCTACATATTTTTAAATTTGGCAATGATGAAGGCAGTTCAAATTGAACTCTCCCACCCAAACAAAGATAAATCACTGTTCAGATGGAGGCTTCAGGCAAAAAAAAATAACAAGCTTAAGGGTTGAAAATGTGTTGAAAAAAACGTGATGAATGAAATTCGAGATGAACTTGCCCCAATTGAAATCCACGCAAAACTGAAGATTCTGGAAAGAATTGGAAGGGCACAGTTGTACCGAGTTTGATTTGAGTGGAAAGATGAGGACAGACCAAGAACAAGAACCAAATTTGGACCTTACAGGACCCACCCTACTCAGTGACTACTACCAAGCTTAGAAGGCCACTTACTTTTTTAGTTTATAGACTAACAAACGCGCACAGGACCGCCGCTCTGAGCAGGGCGGTGGTTATAGGACCGCCTCCCTGTTCAGGGCGACGGTCACGAGAGCGCCGCCCTTCAGGGTGGAGGTTTCGTCACTGAAGGTCAAGAACCCAAAGAAAGAGGGAAAAAGGGGAAAACAAAGGGCGCGGGGGCAAAGCGAGGCATGCGGGATTTTAACTCATACTCCGAGGGCTTTCCGGATCCTGAACACCTTGCGAGGAGACCTGTATCATCATCGGGGCTTCTGTAACCAATTTCCAACTGTACATTACATACAATTTGGGTAAATACATATTGCCCCCTCGGAGAAGCGTTTAGCCATAAAGAGGCATAAAACATTGGGTCCGAGTATGGCGGTCCCAAAATGGGGAGTTAGAGGCTTTACCTGACATGCCCGTGTGTCGAAATGCCGCCGATTTTCACATGCTTTTCAGAATGTATGCAATGGATGACAAGTGATAACAAATGTTAAACATAATGTTTTACTTATTTGCTTTTGTAATGCTGATATGTGATGACGATCATGTAGTTTGAACTTTTGGCCTCTTTAGACAATGTCTGTGATTTCTTCTTATGTTGGCAAAACATGATGAATGTATAGCGATAAAGAGATGAACTTGCCCCAATCCCAAATCCACGCAACTAGTAAGATGCGAGGGCTCAACACCAAGAATTAGGAAGGGCACAAGTTGTATGAGTTTGATTTGAGTGGAATGATGAGAGACAAACAAAACAAGAACAAGAACCAAATTTGGACCTACACACCCACCCTACTCAGAACTACTACCAAGCTTAGAAGGCCACTTACTTTTCAGTTTATCTAGACTTAGATTCATAAATGGCAACCTGGTTGACAAAATTTGGTTTTAAGGATTTGATCTCTTTGGAATTTGGGTGTTTGGATATTTTCCTTCTTTTAACAGAATTTGACTTGTGTTTTTTTTTAGCATACCAAGATTTGTTAGTTTGTGTGACTGGACCCCCCACACTTTGCCTCACGCCACTAGTAAGAAGCATGGGTTTGTCACCAAAGGCAAGATACAGGCAAGTAAGGGCACTTCTTTCCTTTCCCAACCTCACATCACCAGTAAGAGATGTGGGGTTATCACCGAAGGTTGATGGGGTAAAGAAGTGTGTAAAATAAAATATTTTGTTTGCTTGGTGCTTTTGATTTCATTTGATTTTGACATTTCTGATCTATGACTTTGGGATATCCTTTCGTTCCAAGAGATTTTAAGAGGGATAGATGTGACACCAAGAAGCTTCTAGAACAGACCGTAGGCAAGGACAACTTTACCTAGTAAAAAGAAGAGCAAAGCCAAGTATGCAGGTCTTGGTATGGTTTCCGTCAATGTTTGTCTGTCAAACTTGATGAGAAGATTTGAAAGTACTTGATGATGTTTGAAGAGATGTGATTTGAATAATTTTGCCAATATCTTCAGAAATTTGTAACAGATTACTTAAGAGTAAGTTCCTGGACTACAATATTTATGAAACGAGTGAACAAAATGAACCAACTAATTACTAATGTAATGCAACTGCAACCATGTACATATGAAAATGCAGGTAGAACCATATGTCATGATGTCTAAGGTGAAGAAAGTTGACGAATGTCAAATTCTTCACCCCTAGAAGTACATAGCGGAGAACCGTTATCCTCAAATTTTTCATTTCTTGATGAGGCCCTACCATTCTAGGTTTGAACTTACAACCTTTGCCCAGAGGTGTATATGTCCCATTATTAAAAACATTTATCTGAAAGAGGCATTCGCGTACCTCTTTGTCATGTTTTTGAGAGATGCATGTGGGTGAGCATGACTATGTTGCTCGACCTTCTCTCTCATAGCGAGCATTGTGTTAATTATGAGGTCTTGCCCCATGGATAGGGAAAACTTAGCTTTAGACACGCATGGGTCAAAGCTAGACTTTAGAATAGGGTAGTGCCTAGAGATGGTTTTGATAGGCATCGTTTCAATTTTAAATTGCTCTTCTTCGTTTGTTAATTCTGTCATGTTTATATCTAGATTTAGGTCATCGGCGGGAAGAGGTGCTATACCGAGAAGACTACCCATTCCCTGTGGTTTGAATGGGAGAAAGATTGGCTTGTCATTCTCCAAGAGTTTCATAATTCCTGCTGTGGTTTAGTGGAGACTGTTTCCACAGAAATTGACTTATCTTTATTTGTCTTTTCCACCTCGTATATTAAATCATAGGATCCTACCGATTTAGCATTTGTAGGAACTTCATCTTGTGTGGAGAAAATATCGGGTAGGGATTGTGAAACATACTCCTTTGTCTGAGTTGTTGCATTAATTTCACACTCAACCTCTAGCTCGACTAATCCCAAGATTTGTGTAATACCATTTGAACCTAGGTTAGGAGCAATCTGAGAGTTGTCAAGAGTTGAGGCATCTTGATTGTTATTTCTTATTATGATATCTTTTTTTTTCCCATTTGGATCTAACCTGTTATTGTTAGAACAATTTGGGAGAGGATCATTGAAGATCTTGAGAGGTTGCATTTTGAGTGGAAACTGATCCCATACCAAGTGGCAGTGTAGGATTTTCCAGAAACATATCTACAAAGAGTTTTTTTTGCTCTTCTGGTAGACGTTGTAAGAATTTGTTGCAGTCATGGCAAGTCCTAGTATCATGACCCCTGATTTTGTGGAAACCACAATATAGATTGGGATTATAGTTCCGTGGTTGTCGGTTTGAATCCTGTTGTGGCCCAAAGTTCTGATTGGGTTGTTGGTTGTTATAGTTGAAATTTTGAGGTTGTGGCCTTTGGCTTTGGTTTTGATATCCATCTGGGCCCCGAGAAAGGCCTTGTGGCTAGATTTGCTGTTGTGGAGGATGATTAGAATCCTCCATATTGATTGCTGGGGTGAAGTTATTATTGCGTTGATTGTTAGTAGGTGCCGGGGTGTTCACAACATTTGGTCCTTTGACTTGATCAGTGAATCCATCTCTTGTAACCCCATGGTTTTCATTAAGGATATTGGGTTCTTGATTAGCATTCGTTGTAGTAGGATAAGTTGTAGTGTTCTGGTTGGGGGTGATTAACCTCCTGTTTGCTCCATATGTCTTACGACCACTATCTATCGCTGCTTGATCTATTCGAAGAGTGCTCTCAAGTACTTCATCGTAAGTTCTTAGTGGGAACTTCTGGACTTCTTCCTTCACCTCTTTGTTGAAAGAATGAAGGAATAAATCACATACCTCCATCTAATCCATATTTGGAGCACTTGCTGAAGAATAAAGAACTGTACGCCACCTCTGAATGAAATGGGAAACAGATTCGTTGTGTTCTTGTTTAATGTGTAAGAACTCCCTGATTCCTGTTCTTAATAGTTTGTTCATGTCAAAGGCTTTGATGAACTCTGACACAAGTTGTTTGAATGAGTGTATAGAAGCCTCAGGTATTCTATAATACCAATCGAGAGCAATGCCTTCCAAGGTCTTTGGGAATATTTTAGCAACAACCCTATCCCAAGGGAGTAATTCTCGTATGGCTGTAGCGTAAGCCTTGATATGCGCATTTGGATATCCCTCACCCTTGAACTTGGGAAAATCAGGGAGAGGTCTTGGAAGCATAATGCTTCGTATGGTGAAATCTAAGGGTTCCTTTAGATATTCTGAATACGTCCCTATTGCATAGCTTTCGACCATTGATGGTGTTTGCTGAGGGAGTGGTGGGAGGATAGGTTGTTGATACGGTGCAACGTATGCGTTGGCAAGGGCATAGGGAGGTCCTTGCATTTGAACAAACATGTCGGGAGAGGAGAACATATCTCCTTATGGTGATTTAGAGTACATGTTTAAATAGGACGGGGTATTGTCAAGGAATGGATTGTTTGACACTAGACCTGAAGGAATAGTGTTAGAGATGGTGGGCCTTGTTGGCGTTTGTTGAGGAAATTGAGGAGGCATGCCTAACGTGCCTACTCCTGTGAGGAGATCTACTTGGCCAGAGTGGTATGGAGGATTGGAACTCCCCGTTTGCATGAACGGAGAATTTTGATTTGCTTGAGCAAGTTCTAACCCTCTCACTCTTTCTACTAATGTTGAAATGACTTCATTTGGTGAAGTCACGGTACTTTGCCTGAGCGGCGCTTGTTGTATACCCTGGTGTTGTATAGGCATGTGATAGCCTGTCATGAACTGATTGCTATCTTGCCAAGTTTCTCCAAGAATATTTCCTGTAGAGGTATTTTCTTGAAAAGGGGTCTCGTGTTGTACTTGTAAACCTCCTATAGGTGGGTACATACCCCGGGAGCGTTGTTCACTCCTAGGATAAGGTATCGATTTTCCATCATCTAAGACCAGGTATGGATCTGATTGTCTACTAATATGTGGTCTGAGTAGTATTTGAGGAGAGGAACCAGATTCTCCGGTAAACGTCATATTTTTTGACCCTGAAGGCTCTGTTTTTTGGGTTCGAGGGAATTGATCTAACTCCTCGGTTTGAAGAGACAAACTATATCTGGTTCTTGGGGTTTGTGTTGACAACTGATTAGTTGAATATTTGTCGCCCCATACTGAGAGTGAGAGTGATGATTCCCTATTCTGTTGGGCGTAGTATGCCTCAAGACCCAGGAGGGGTCTGCCGTATGCATCAAATCCCGACATATTCGAGGGGTATATGAATACCCGCAGAATAATGGGAAAGAGCGAAGGTGAAAGAGAGAAGATGAAACTTCTCAAAGAGAAGGTGAAACAATTGTTTGTTTCACGTTGGGTTAACCAATTTTGTACGCCGGAAAAGCGACAAGCGAGCGTGGGAATCTACAAGTGACTCTTCCGCGTACCCGACCTCCCGAGGTCATGTCGAGACAGCTGGTGGTTTGAAATGCGGGTGACTTAGATGAACTCACAGCCGGGATTATGTTCAGTTTTCTATGATAGAAAAGCTATAGGAAAGGATGAGAATTGGCAAGTAACTTTCCTAAAGCTAGCCATGGGAGGATCAGTGATTAAGATCTGGTAGTGTGATCTCCTGATAGCTGAAATGACAAAGGGGAGATTTAGAGGCTGTGAGTGGGTAGCGTAAATTCCCTAGTGATTTATTCTCCTAACTAGAATTTAAGTGTTTAATCTAGTTATGAAATCTCCAAATTAACTTAAACTGAAAATAACAATTTATACTAATACTGAAAGGGAAACTAATCTAAACAAAATATATGATTGAAACATTATAATTACAAGCAACAATTGAACTAATTTATACTAAAACTAAACAAGCGAGATAACCCGGTGTGGTTATTCACCTGTGCAGATGTGTGAATCTAAATAAAAGATAGCTAATTAACTTAATTGAAAACCTTCAATCCTACCTCAGAAGTGAGGAAAAAATCATAGTTTCTCAGACACTATCATTCCCCACAGCTTCCCTGGCAATATTGAAAGCGAGCTTAACTGAAATAAAATGATTCACTACTCTATTTGATAATAACTTTGACAATTTAAACCTGGAGTTTACTGAGCAGAGGCAAATCCAGTTTTGTTGTAACTTGTCCCCTCAGAGTGATCTCTTCATTCTTGCGTGTTCACGTGAATCCAGAAAGAGTAGGAGTATAGCAACATCGGCAAGGAAAGACACTGGGACGACAATTACTTTGAAGTAAAAATGGCACAGAGCACAAGTAGGAGAGGGATGGCGCAAGTGAACTGGCTTGGCCTATGCGATTCCTAGCAGGGTTGTTGCAGCAATGATAAAACAAAATGATAAACAACAGGTACTCAAACAATGAATAATAGCAGCTTCAGAGAAATACAATGAAGTACAAGTAGGAGAGGGATGGCACAAGAGAACAGAGCTTGGCCTATACGATTCCTAGCAGGATCGTTGTCGGTGTACAGTGAGGCATAACTAAATACTCAGAATTCTAATGCATGCTAAAATAAAATGATTCATAAAATAAATCTAGGACTGAGTATTGAAGACTAAAGCTCAAGAATGAAGACTCCAGACCAAAGAACCAAGACCATTTACTTGTAAACAAGATACATATTTATAGCACTTGCAATGAGCAGAAGGCAAGTTCAAATTGAACTCTCCCACTATTAAACAAAGATAAATCACTGTTCCAAGGGACCAAAAACATTAATGCATGCTCAAGTCGGCAAAGAAAAGCTGGTAAATCATGATATTTCACGCGGGTCACGTCAAAAGAGTGTTCTGGAAAACGCACACAGGACCGCCGCCCTGTTCAGGGCGGCGGTTTCGTCACTGAAGGTCAAGAACCCAAAGAAAGAGGGAAAAAAGGGGAAAACAAAGGGCGCGGGGACAAAGCGAGGCATGCCAGATGTTAACGCATACTCCGAGGGCTTTTCCAGATCCCGAACACCTTGCGAGGAAACCTATATCATCATCGCGGCTTCTGTAACGAATTTCCAACTGTACAGTACATACAATTTTGGATACATACAGGCACCTCCATAGTTGTAGATGTGACAACATTCTGAGTGAATGTGTCCATTGGAACATCTGCCACTTCTTCCTTTCCTGGGGACACTAACTCCACTATTTGCTTTGAGGCAGAAGAAGGGATAACAAGAGCTTTCTCCTACTTTCTTGATTCTCTAACTTCATCCTTAAATTTTCCCTTTGGTAAGTGATCTGGCATTGGAGGTGTTATTCCTAAGGGGGAAGTAGTGAAATCCACCCCAAGGTAGATGAGATCATTTCATTTGCACCAATGTTCAGTGCATTGCAACATGGGCTGGACCCTTTCTTCTATGGTCTTGGGTTCCTTGGTCCTATCAATGCTTGCAAATGGCCAATCATCCCCATCTGTGTCAAGGTAAACATGATCAATTTCCTGATCAGTTTCTTGGAAATCTTTTGAGATGATGGCAACTCCATAATGGATGATCTCTTCTAGTGCCAGTCGGGAGTGATTCTTTCGCATGATTTCAACTTTGTGGTTGACGTATATCCATATGTCCTAAATCTATGGGACATGGATGGGAGTGATCTTTACCTTAGGGAGGTAAGCCTGACAGTCGAAGGTTGGCCTTACTGGGAAATCATGCTTCAGGTTGAGAAATTCCAGCTCTGCAAACATAAACTGGGCTTTTCCCAATGAGGAAGAGGTGTATCTACCAACTGTGAGGGGGAAAGGATTTCCACCCTTCTTCCTTTTCATACATTTTTCATGATATGCAATTAGCTTCCTTGATAGCTTCAGAAGGATTAGCTTGGGCCCTGCATACCTTGGAAACATTGTTGGTTCTCCCAGGAAGTTGGCAGCTCTGAGATACATGAAGGTGGGGAATTGTGTAAACAAAACCCCCAACTTCTTTTGGTCTGACCGTGCCTCATGTTTGGCCTCATTAGGCAGATCACCACCTAAAATAAGGTGTCATTGATCTTATTGAACTAGACGATACTAGTTTCAAGCCTTAGTTCCCATTAGTAGTCATATATCTTGACCCAAGGCCATACCCCACTTTGAATCAGTCCTGGGTACTCTCTCTCTGAGGCAATGGCATATATGACATAGAAGTTCATATAAGACCCCCTAGTCATTGAAACCTATTGGAGTTACTACGAGATAGTATCACTGATAATCTCTCCCTAGCCGAAATGTTGCTCAGGCACATTCTCGCTTATGGTCTCTAAGTACCTGAGCATCCATTTGTGAAAGTAGTGGGCATCATGAAGTCCAAAAAATCTGCTGAGAAAAGTGATGGTATCACTTAGCTCCTCTGAGAAGTCACTCTGGTGGATGGTTTGCGGCCATCTACTCACCACCTTTTTGTTCTTCAGGTAAACCTCATTCATCATCTACATGCACTTTTCCTCATTGTCGGTCCAAGTCTTTATGTAGTCTTCTCAGCTTACTGCCACATACTGGCTATGGTGAGGAATGCTTAACATGACTTTGAAGTGCTGGGCTATGAGATTAATGACCACCTTTCCCTTCTTGTCTTCAACACATCTTGTGTCTTTATTGTAATGGGCCACTATCATGATGAAATCATTGTTTATAGCACTTACTGAGAGTCCAGCTGCAAAGTGTAGCCTACTTCCTATCAGTTTTTCCATCCATGGGCCACCGGTAAGCTTTGTGGTTATTTCCTAGAAGTCATACATATCTATATGCCCAAGCTCTGAGTCTTTGATGTTGAGATTGCACTCTACAAGTGAGTCAGGCATCCTGACTCTCTGATATTTGTATTTAATTTCTTTCTCTGTAAACTTAGCTTTTCCTTTAGATTTAGTTGGCTTCTTACTCGACAAAGACATGTGTGAGCTTGAGGATGGCTATTTTTGTTCTGCATGGAGAATCAAATAAGTCCAACACAGAAGAGTCATGTTAGCTGTCATGTTATTCATAATAACAACTTGCAGAATGGAAAATGATAAATTTAAAATCCTTTAGGTGCAAGGCACAGCTTCACTGCAGGCTGCAAAGACTTGAATTAGCAAGGCACACTTTTGAGGGGTGTTGCATGATAGAAGGCAATGCCAAAAGGGGCGGGGCACATATTAGCTATACACAACAGCTAATGTTGGTGTTGAGGAAGTTGCTCTAGGACCCTAGGAAACTGTTTTGACAAGGTGCAGATTTGTTTGATGTCACATGCTCTTTTGGTGCACCTTGGCGCCCCTTAGGAGATGTTGCATATAGGTTAGATGCACCAAGGGTTTTCCTTATGTGGTACGATTTTGGTTTACACAACATATAATGTTGTTTGTTATGGTATTTGCACCAGTGCCCATGATTTTTTAAATATTTTTTTTATGCCCAGGAAGGATTCATGCTGCATGGGCGGGAAGTGCACCTATGGCATGACTGTGTGGTTTGCAACATGAAATGATAGCGCACCAAAGAAAAAAAGACTACTTTTTTCATTGTTTGATCTCTTTTCCCTTTACATGACCCTTTTCTCTCTTTTTTTAATTTTTGCAAAGTGTCAAAGAGAGGGTTGGTAGCATTTCTAGCAAGGTAGAGCCTTCTCAGACAATGGATGGTTTATTTAGAGGTAGAGCCTTCCCAGATTTGCAGATCTAGAAGGAGTGGGAAGAGGGGTTTTCAGCTGGCTGATTTGGTTTGTTAAATTCTTTTTTTAGGTTCATTATTTCTAACATACAATCCTAATCACCTAACCTGACATAAACACCAAAAACAACAACAATATGGGCATAAGCCACTTACCAGGATATATAATGACGAAGGACAGATGTGGGATCCACAAGCGTGAGGAATGACACGTGAGGTTGATGAGGATAACTGAGAAGTGCAGAGGAAAGACTTTTCTCGATTTTTAATTCGTGAAAATGATAGGTTGAATGCACCTATATATAGAAAAATGTGCATTTATTGCGCAACCAACCACCTTTGGCGTAGTTGATGAAGTGTTGACATGGAGGTTTTATTGCCTATGGCGCACTTAACATGATGTCAACATAACGTATTCAGCACCAAGGAGAAAAGGGGGCACACATTCTTTTGTGTTGACACATCAATTTTCGTGCCTTAAGCGCATTTCTTTGGTGCAGGTTTGAGAATGCTGGCATGTAACCCTTAGCACCTTAGGGGCGTGACTCTTGTCATGTTGACATGAATTTTAGGGCGCCAAAGGATCTTCAAAGGGGCACACTTTTCTTGATGTTGCCACAACTCTTTTTGTGCCCAACTCAAAAAGGCTGAAAAAAGGCTAAGTTCTTAAAACTTGATTTTTGGAAGGGAACCTTTAGGCCATTTTGAATGTTAATAGACCTTTTCAAGGGACCAAAACAAAATTTTTGCAGGGTTACCTATAAAATTTCCCTTTTCAATTTTATAGGATAACAACCTCCCACCAAAATTACTCAAAAACAATGAATCCATCCTGAACTACCCCTATTTGCCCTGTGTGTCCACAAATGTATAAATTCTACTACTAAAATATGCATAAGCAATCAGGATTCCATAATGTCTGTAGTAACCTTAGCCCTGTCTAGGAAATATCACCATTCTTTAGAAGTGACAACTCATGAGAGTTAAATTGTGGTGCATTGATCATATTTTCTCAAGGTCCCCTTTCAGATTTGTGCAAACAAGGATATTTTTGTTTTCCTTCACCGAAAAATGTTACAAAACGGGTCCTCTCAGCCTAGTCAAAAGGGACAGCCTAAAACAATGAGGATATATAAAATCCTTAATGAAGGTGCTATCCATTTCTGCAATTCCTAAGTGACAAAGAGTTAGAAAAGTCCCCTCCCCGGCTACAAAATGACTCATAGTAAGATTTTTCCGTCTCTCAGTGTCTTGTTAAATATTTGATGTTGCTCGGTTTCCAAGGGAGAATCAATTTAGATAACAACACTAGAATAACACTGTTGTTGGAGATGATTTTTTTATTTGTTTCCAGTTCATATCTATTTGGCACATTTACAACATCAGAATGGAGCCATTTTCGGGGACTTATTAGCATTGCTGGGGATTATTTGAGCTCCGTGATTTTTTTGGCCCGTCAACAATACCAGAATGGTGCCATTGTCAGGGGATTATTAGCATTGCTGGGGATTATTTGAGCTCCAAGATTCATTTACCCATCAAAAAACTAGAATGACATCGTTGTTGGGGACATATTAGCATTGTCGGGGATTATTTTAGATCTGACATTTATTTGGCCCATCAACAACACCATAATGGCACTGTTGTAGGGGACTCTTTGAAGTATTTTACAAATGCAGTACATACATACCCTAGTAATACTTATTACACATGTCGTGTGCTAATACATTATTGAAACATCATTATCTGTTCAAATCTATAAGAATTGTTCAAAGTTGTAAGTTCTGAGTGTAATATTTCTAGCTTATATAATTATTGCACTAAATTTTGTATCATCATTGACAAATTCGGGTAGAAGAAGAGAAGGTCTTGTAATATTTGCATAAATATAGTATTGATAGAAATTTGATAGGTCTTTCATAGTGCATTTTAACAAACTAAGGTGAAAATCCTTAGTGGCGACTCTGTGTTGTATAAATTCTTAATAAATACCAGTGTCTTAACATATATCAAGTAAGATTTGTCATTAATCTCTACAACGCTAAAAGGAAGAAGATATTTCTTCATCAAGGACCCTAGTAGAAGGTTATTTCTAGAGGTGGGAAAGTCTAATTCAAAAGGAAGAAGAATTTGGAAGGTTGTTGGAGATCAAGCATCAAGAAAAGAGATCTCCATTGGTGAAACTGATCAGCCTATGATTGAAGATTGAAATACTTCCTTAAGTGAATCTGAATCAGATAGTCTCTTTGTTAAATTGAATTCTCCATCTGGAGAGGGGCCTTCATTTATATTTGAAAATTTGGCTTCTCAATATGCCCCTGTATTTTCCAAACTTGATAGATTTTTGAAAGAAACAGATCCTTTAGAAGGCTGTCATTCTGAGAATTGCATCCTTTTACCACACAGACTTCTCACTCCTCATCAGTTTGCATCTCCTCCAAGGTCACCTCCTCAAAATAATATGGCTCATCCTCCACCCAGACCTCCATTTGTTAATAATTTTTGTCCCATCAATTTTAGAGTTATGGCTGGCTATCTAAATGTTGTGCCACAAGATGTAAGAAATAGACTACCTAAGTGTCAAGGAAATAATGAAATCACTAGTGATAAACACTTGAAGCTCCTTGTCAATATTATGGAGGAATTTGAAATAGAATTTGAGGATGTGTACATTAAATTGTTTTTCCATACTCTAGAAGAAGATGCAAGGGACTGGTATAAATCTTTGCCAAATAATTCCATTGATTGTTGGATAGAAATGAATAATTCTTTTAAATTGCAGTATGGTGATAAAACAAACCCTAGGTTTCTTTTATCATAGTTTGAAAATATTAAGAATAATCCTAATGAATCATTGCATGATTTCAATACAATATTTAACAAAAAATTGAGAAGACTGCCTGTTAATTTGAGGCCATGTGTTGAATCATGTCTGATAAAGAATTCAGATGCATTTGATTAGAAATTTTCTTACTATTTGAAGGATAAGAACCCTAGAAATTTGAGGAAGACCTTTACCATGGCTCTACAAATTGAGAACAACATTAAAGTATTTGGAAAACCTCCTAAGAGGGAGGGTGTTAGACTGATCAACCCAGAGAAGACTCAATCAAGTAAGGTTATGGATCTTGAGGAAGTTGTAAAGACTTTGTCTGGAGCTGTCAAATAAATCTCTTACAAGCTAGCCAGGGTAGAGAAAGGAATTGGACAAGGTTCTAAAGGTTAGCATAGGAAAAAAGGACAATACATATTTGTAAATCATCCTAGAAATGATCAAAGATATGATGACAGAGGCAAAGGACCCATGGGAGCTAGAAAACCCCAAGCTAGGGAAAATAGAGTAGTGCTTGATCCTCTAAATTCCAGAATTGTTGTTGTTGAAGAGACAAATGAAATTGATTGGTGTGACAAAATTTTCTTACCCTACCCACCATGTGAAGTAGAACAACAAGTTGAAGAAGCTGATGATGATGATAACACTAATGATGATGCATGCATGGTGAATTGCTCTACAAGCTCACAACAAGGAGAAACTTCAACTGAAGTAATAAGTGCAAGAAATGTTGCAAGTTTTTTGGATTGCATTCATCGGGTACCTCTTCTTCCTCCCTCTCATACTTCAAAAATAGATATGGTACAAGATTTTGAACCTCCTAATAATCATTTTGAGTACCTAAGATCTCTACTGATTATGAAGTATGATGGAGGAATCCCATCAGAAGAGGATAGAAATATGTTAATGAATGATGTTGTTACCCAAGAAAAGAGAATAACAGAAGAAGTAAAGCTTTCAAAGGGGTAGGGCCCCAAGCCAAACCAAAAACCCCAGTTCTCACTAATATCCCAAAAGAAACTCTAAAGAAAGATGGATCTAGAAAAGTCCTTGTTGTCTCAAGTAGAACTGGTGTTCCCGCCCATGCCCAAGATGTGAAAAAATATTGTGCCATCCGATGAGTTTGTCAATCATTATCCAAATGCTACTTTGCCCAAATACATTCCTTATGACATTGCCCAAGTCTTGAGTCAGATAAAGATTTATGTTCTAATTGTTGAGCTGCTTAGGATTCCTGAGCACAATAGAAGGGCCTGTTAGTGCTCAAAATAGTCTCACCCTAGTTTTTCTTTGAAAATCTATCAATTTACAGCCTTTTTCACTTTATTTTTCTCGTGGTGTGCCTGGTTAATATTTTTTGACATATTAAATTTGTTCTTAGGTCATAGATCACTTATGGGTCCATGGTTTGCTCCTAGTTACTTTGCTCCTCTGTAAAAGGTCTATAATTTGGGTCTCCCATTCTCTATTTGTCTAAAAACTTGGGTTCTCCCATATTTTCTATTTTCCATAGTCGGGATTTGTCTTCCTCGTCTTTTCTTCCCTAAATACTTGAAGAAGAATAAATGGATGTATCTCTGAGAAACATATTTTAGCCTTGTAACATTTATAAATTCTCTGTCCCTGGAGAAATTTTCATTTTTGGGCTCAAATGATTATTTTTCTGTATTTTACAATTTGACGAGCATTTCTCCCGGTCAAATTTGCATCCTAGCATCGATAGGGGATGTTGCACCTTTTGGTTGGATGTGGCTTGGCAGGGTACTTCAATATTTCTATGATTCACCTCAACTTAAAATGTGTCTACATGGAGGAACGATGCTCGTTTGAAGATCTAGGTTTTGGTTTGGCCTTGGATTAGCGCTAGGAGGACATGTAGAGGTTTCTGCTACTTTTCCTGGACATACAAATTTTTATGGAGCTGGTACAGTTTAGCATAACAGGGACACATGGCGAGCTCACACTCATTCAGGTTCTCCACTTTGGGCACCATTTTGAAATTGCACCATGGAGACACATGGAGGAACTGTGCTTGTTTGTGGACCAGCCCTTGAGTTCCATTTTAAAAATCACCATGAGGACACGTGGAGGCCTCCACTCACTTTTAATTTTTCATAGACTTTTAAATGGCCAAAAGAAACTACCTCAGAGAATGACACATGGCACCTTCTGCTGAGCTTCAAGCATTCATACAAACTTTGTCGGGCCAGGACACGTTGTAGGCTCACGCTTGATCAAGGTATCAAATTTTTTCGACCATCTCAAGGTGCACCATGGTCACACATGGCATTTTAAATAGTCAAAGGGGTAGGAAGGTGGACCATCATGGGAAATTTGGATTTTTTTCCCCTTGAACATGTAAATGAATAAAAATGTCAAAATGGCGCGTATGAACGATAAAGGAAAGGTCAAAGCTTGCTCTGGTCAACGGCAGAGGTGCAGACTCTTTGGGGAAATTTGGAAAATTTTCCTTTTGGTAGAAAAGAGTTAAAACATCAAAATGGCCTGCAAACCCAGCAGGAAATAGTCAATGTTTTGCCTCAGTCAATGGCGGAAGGGTGGAGTTGCGGGGAAAATTTGGAAAAATTTTCCTTTTCAAAAAAGGAGGTGAAATGGAAGAATTTGGTTGAGGTCCTGCTGGGGCTTACCTTAGGACATGTGTCGGGCTCATTTTCCGAGGGTGCAGGTGTGGACCAAAATGTAAAATTTTCCATTGTTTAAAATTTGTAAAAATTCAAAGGAAGCCTCTGGGTCTATTTTTAAGTTTGAATCTTCCACGTGGATGGCCCAAATTCAAAGTAAAGATCAATGACAACTGAGAGTCTGAATCTAATTTTCCCTCCCATTTTACTGAAACACACCTGGAAGTGTGAGTCTTCATGATTTCTTGGTATTTCCTACACGCCAAGTAGATAAGGGAGTTAATGTTGATATTTGAGTTTGGTGGGAAGATCTAGAGGACATATTTCACCGTTAAAATGGTCTGACTATCGTGCTCAATCAAATTTTCCTTTTTTCTTCTCCTAAGCATGCAAGGAGCCAGATTTGATAGATTAGGGGTGGAAGTGGTTGGAAAATTGAATAAAGAGTGATCTACCAGAGGAAGGAGTTGAATGTGGGAGATATTCAATGAAATTTTCCCCCTCGAACACCTGGTGACTTTTTATAGATCTTATTCTGAGAATCGCGATCGAAATCATGGCAAGCACCGATGCATTAAAAATTTCTATCATTTAGGAAGAAGGGGCTCTATGTAAAGGTTATAAATGGCACAAATTTATCGTGCAAGTGGTTTGAGTGTTAGGGGTCGAGACTGAGTTTTCTAATAGAAAGCTTGATAGAGCCCATCTTTTTTAAAAGCATTTTGAGAAGCCTGTTTATCTCTTTTTTTATTGAATATAATTGTGTCAAGGTGATTCTGAGTGTATAACCATTGGAAAGCTCTGATATTGTTCTAGAAACTTTCCCCTACTAATAAATTTGATCAAATATGAGCTATTTCATGTTGTCTTGAGAAATATGTGTTTGTTTTATTTCTGAATGTATGCGAGTATTTTTTCTTGTTTCTTTTGCAATCTTGTATTAAAATCTGATTCAATCACACAAGTCTCAATCCTTGGGATAGTTTAGTGGCATCTACAATTTCATTTCTCGGAAGAGATTTCATCTGGGATTGGAATAAATGATTTAAAATAACTTTTCTTTCATATGTTGACAGAGATTGTTTGTAAGCCTCTAGGTGTACCTTAGGCATGATTTGACTCAGATCTTGATGCTTTATTGGATTTTCTAAATCAATCCTTCATGATAGAATTTCAAAGATTTTGTGAAAGAGTGCTAATCTGGGCCTCCATTGAAGCACATGTTCTAGTTAAAGAAATATTTTAGCTATTTTGTGGCATTATGTTAGTTTAACCTTCCATTTTGTAAGGTTCCTCAAGGATCTGTTGAATCAAGTTCACCCTGCCCCACCTCCCACAAAAAATTCATTCAAAAACAACCAATCCTACCTATACTACCACTGTTTGTCCTGTGTGCATACAAATGCATAATTTATGTTACCAAAACATGCAGGAGTAGTCAAGGTCTCGAATGTATTTAGTAACCTTTGCCTTGTGAAAATATCTCCATGATCTAGAAGTGACAACTTGTGAGAGTCAAATCTGGTGTGTTGATCATATTTTCCCAAGGTCTTCTCTATAAATTTTATGCAAACGAATGATTTATCATTCTTCTTCAATGAACAGATGTTACAAAATAGGTTCTCTTACCTTGGTTGAAAGGCACAACCTAAAATAGTGAGGATAGATCAAATGCTCTTGAGGGTGCTATCCATTTCTCCACATTTGAGTGAAAAAGGGCCAGTTAGATATCATCCTCAGCTACAAAATGACTCACCATGATCTAATATGTCTCTAAGTTTCCTCTCAAACTAGTGATGTTGTTCAGAATTTTGTGGGAGAATCAATTTGGATACCAACACCTAAGTGGCGCCATTGTTGGGGAATTGTTTTGAATTCCTAGGAAATAATTTACATTGCTGAGACTAATTTTCTGATTCACTTCTATTCCATATCTATTTGGCCTGTCAACACCTAAGAAATGTTTTTGCTGGGGATTTTAGTTCAAAATCAAGAACCTGGTAAAACACTTCTTGTTTTCTCCAAGTTTTGTGTGCAGTTCTTTCATTTTTCATGCCTAGTGCACTAGATTTCACTTGATAAGTTTGGGTAAAGAAAGGTTAGAATCTTTCCATTTCTAGTTTCTAGCATTGATAGACATTTGACAGATCATATTTAGTGCATTTTCACAACTAGGGTGGAAATCCTTAGTGGTGAATCCCTGTTGATATGATTTTTTTAGGAGTACGAGTACCTTGAAACACTGTCAAAGTCATATTTGTTACTAATATTGGCAAAGAAGGAAGGAAGAAGATATTTCTTTGTTAGGGATCCTTCTTGGACATTGTTTCCAAAGCTAGGAAAAGCAAAATTAGAAGGAAGAAAAGCTTGGAGAGTTGTGGGAGAATAGCAAACAAGAAGAGGGATCTTCATTGATGAGACTGATCGGCCTATCATCAAAGACTGTCATTCAAGTGACTCTGAATCAGGTAGCCTCTTTGTCAAATTGAATTCTCTAGCTAGAGAGGGGCCTTCATTTTATTTTGAAAGGTTTGTTTCACACTCTGTACATGTCTTTTCTGAGGTTGATAGATATTTCCAAGAGACAAGGTCTTTGGGGGGTATCCATTTTTAAGTTATACTCCTGCGTTCCAACGACCCTCTACCCATCATCAATTTGTCACACCTCTAGAATCACCTTCTCGAATCAACATGGACCAACCCCCACCCAGACCTCCTTTTGTTGTAAAAACCTTTGGGCCTATAAATTTTATGGGAATGGTTGGTTATCCAAATGCAGTGCCTCGAGATATAAAAAACAAAATGCCAAAGTTCTAGGGAAATAATGTTATAACTGGTGATCATCATCTAAAACTTTTTATCAATATGATGGAAGACTTTGAGATTGAACATGAATATGTATATATCAAATTTTTTATCCATACCTTGAAGGAATATTTCATGGATTGGTATAAAGCATTACAAGATAAATCTATTGATTCTTAGACTAAGATGAGTAATGCATTTAGATTGCAATATGGTAATAGAACTGACCTTAGGTTTCTTTTGACAGAATTTCAAAACATAAAAAATAACCCTAATGAGTTAGTACATGATTTCAACACAAGTTTCAATAAGACCTTGAGGAGATTACCTATTAGGATAAGGCCTTGTGATGATTCATGTTTGATCAAATATACTTATTCATTTGATAAAAAGGTTGCATATTATTTAAGAGACAAACAACCCACAAATTTAAGGAAGGCCTTCACTATGGCTCTGAAAATAGAGAATAACATCAAGGAAATTGGAAAGCCTCCAAAAGGGAGGGTGTAAAGTTGGTTAACCTAGAAAAACCCCAAACAAGAAAGGCTGCTAATTTGGAAGAAGTTGTGAAGACTTTGACAGGGGTTGTCAAAGATATTTCCTAAAAACTATCCCGAGATGAGAAGGGAATTGGGTACAACTGACAAGGTCAACACAAGAAACAAGGCAAAGATAGGTTCACAAATCAACAAAGATCTTACGACACAGGAAAGGGACCTATTGGATTTGGAAATAGATAGTCCAAAGTTAGGGATAACAAAATTGTACCTGATCCTTTGCTTTCAAGAGTTGTTGTGGTGGAGGAGACAAATGTCATTGATTGGTGTGACAAATGTTTCATTCCTCATGCTCCTTGTGAAGAAGATCAAGAAGAAGAAGAAGAAGCTGATGAAAATGATGATGATGTTTGTATGATGGGTTGTTCCACAAGCTTATAACAAGTGGAAACTTCAAATGAGGTGATAAGTGCCCGATCTACTGCCAATTTTTGGGATTGCATTCATAGGGTACCTATCCTTCCTCTCTCTCATATTTGAGAAGTAGATATTACACAAGATTTTGAATTGCCTGATAATGACTTTGAATATTTAAGGGCTTTAATGATAAAGAAGTATGATGGAGGAATTCCATCTGAGGAGGATAGACAGTTACTGATGAATGTTGTTGTTTCTCAAGAGAAGGAATATAACATAAGAAGTAAGATGTCAAAGGGACAGGGCCTCAAGCCAAGCCAAAAGCTCTCTTAATTTCAAACATTCCTAAAGAGGCTCCTAAGAAAGATGCATCTCCCAAAATCCCTGCATTTCCAACAAAAATCATATCCCTCATCATGCCCAAGTTGTCAAAATTCCTATACCACCTAATGCGTGTGTTAGTTTTCCTTCCAATACTACCTTGCCAAGGAATGTACCATAAAATATTGCCCAAGTTTTAAGTCAAATCAAAGTCTCTGTTCCAATTTTTGAGTTGCTTAGGATTCCTAAGCACAAAAGGAGAGCATTTGAATACTTGGGATTGGAAAAAGAGAATACTTCCCTAAGAAGAAATGTAATTATTGTGGAGACTCCTCCAATCATTGAAGAATTAGAAGCACCACTAGCATCAGAAGGGCTAGATGAACCACCTGAGTTCTATTTGGGGACATCCTTGGTGGACTCTTAGATGAATTTGGACCCATTCTTCACCACTTCGATCATTAAGGAAATATTTTTGCACAACTACATGTTTGACTCAGGGGAATCATGTAATATCATGCCTCTGGAAGTCATGAATGATCTAAATACTAAACTGACAACAGCAAATGGGAAGTGCACTGTTATGGACTCTAGAGAGGTACTAGTGGTAGGGTGTGTGAAGGGTTTAGTGGTGTAGCTTGTAGCTTACCCAGGTAAATATTTAAAACTTGATGTTGTTATCGTTGACTACCCATCCAAGTGGGGAATGCTACTGTCAAGAAAATGAGCTACTAGTGTTGGTGGGAGTGTCCAAATGGATGTCCTATACCACCATTACAATTTAGGGAAGCCTTGTTAGGTTTTATGGAGAAAATAAAATGTTGCATCTTATTGCGGATCACAACAATGCATCTTATGAAGCATTGTACACAAATGTTGATGCTGAAAATTTTGTAGGATTTGTTGATGGAAAGGAGAAAAATATTGAGGAATGCAGGTGTCTTGAACAAGCGGACTCTCCTTGGACTCTATTGTTTGATGGAGCTTTCTCCAAGTTTGGGAATGGTTCTAGTGTTTTTCTTTTTTCTCCTCGTCAGAAAAAAAATATTTTTTCCTTTAAAATCAACTTTCAGTGCACCAACAACATTGCTGAGTATGAGGCACTGTTGTTGGGTTTAAGAATTACTTGGAAATATGGTATCAAGGACATCATTTTCAAAGGAGACTCATAATTAATTGTAAAACAAGTTAGAGAACTATATGCCACAAAGAATCAATGAATGAAATAGTATAAACATGTAGTTTGGGATCTTACTGAGATGTTTGATTCATTCAAAATCATGCATCATGATAGAAGGTTCAATGATTAACCAGATAGGCTTGTTGTATTGGGGTCTCATTTTGACAATTATACAGTGTCCTCATATTGTGAATACGAGGTTGAGGTATTGACAAGACCTTCTATACCTGACAACATTAAACATTGGAAGGTATTTGATGATGATGCTCAAATCAGAATATTTCTACAGAACAAGGGAGAATTTATTGATAAATGGATTGATTTAGAGCCAATGGTATGTCTAATAGAAGGAAAAGAGACCTTGTTTGGCAAGGGCATCATCCAGCTAAAGACTAATACCATTCCTAGAGGACTGGTTTCTCTTGAGTCCAATTTTGATAATGTTGATTGCATTATTAATAGATGCATGGAAGCCTTAAGGGATATTGAGGAGCATGACCTTGGTACAAAGGAGAAGCCAAGGAAGATTTGGTTAGGAAGCAATCTCAACAAGGAGGAGAAGCAGTTGTAGATCGAATTGTTGAAGAAATACCAAGATTGCATGGCTTGGACCTATTCTGAACTAAAATCATACAGAGAGGACCTTTTTCAACATGAGATCCTTTTGGAGTCTAATGTAAAGCCATTTAGGTAGAAACATAGGCCCATTAATCCACTTTTATCCCTCAAAATGCAAGAATATTTGAAGAAGCTAAGGGATGGAGGGATTATTCATCCCACAAGATATTATTCTTGGGTTGTAAACCTAGTGCCAGTAAGAAAGAAGAATGGTGACATTAGGCTGTGTGTGGATTTCAGGAATCTAAATAGAGCATCAATGAAGGATAATTATCCTTTATCAAATATGAATAACATGCTACAGTTAGTGATGGATTTTGAGTTGCTTTCCACCTTAGATGGCTTCTCTGGTTATAACCAAGTTGTGGTGAAGGAATCAGAAAGGATCAAGATAGACTTTACTACTCCTTGGGGGACCTATGTTTATGTCAAGATGCCCTTTGGTCTGATGAATGCTAGAGCCACCTTTCAAAGATAAATGGATGTTTTTTTTGCTAGTTACATCAATGAGTTTATTGTTGTCTACCAGGATGATGTGACTATGTTTTCTAGAAAGAGAAGTGACCACTTGCTTCACTTGGAGAGGATTTTGATAAGATGCAGAGAATATGACATCTCACTCAATCCAAATAAGTGCCATTTTGGAGTGCAGAAGGAAAAGTTCTTGGTCACATTGTGTCATAAGAAGGAGTGATGATTGATCTAGAAATATTAGAGGTCATCAGCAAAGTCCCAATCCCAAGAACCAAGAAAGGAATTCAGTCCTTCTTTGGGTAGATAAACTTCATTAGAAGATTCATATCAAACTTTTCTGAATTAACCATCCCAATCACTTCCATGTTAAAGAAGGACCATGTCATCAAATGGGAGGAGGGTTGCATCCAATATTTCAATGAGATCAAAGAGACACTAAAGCATACACCAGTTCTAGCAGCTCCAGATTATAAGAACCTCTTTCAACTATTCTCTTTTGCTTTAGAGAACACTATTGCTTATGTCTTGCTGTAGAAGGATGATGAAGGGGCTGAGAGGCCAATTTCCTTCTTCAGTAAGGCCTTGTAGGGGGCTGAGTTGAAGTACACTATCATGGAAAAGCAAGCATTTGACTTAGTAAAAGTAACAATGGTTTTCAGGCCTTATATTCTAATTTCTATAATTGTTTCTTATGTTCCCCACACCATGGTGAAATACATCTTGTCTGAGATGGAATTTTCAAGGAAGAGATGCAGGTGGGTGAACAAGTTGCAAGAATATGACATGGATATCTAAACCACAAAGTTGGTGAGAGGTTTGGGCTTAGCTAAGCTTATGGCTGAGAGAAACTTGCAAACTATTGAGGTAAATTAGGTAGAAGAAGAAAGGGTAGGTGTTTTTGAAAGATTGATGAGTTCTGAGTGGTACAAGGATCTGATTTTCTATCTCAGACACTTATACTGCCATGAACATTTAAGTAAGAACCAAAAAAGGGCTCTCAAGTTGGCCTCCCAGAAATATGTCACTACTGATTATGGATTGGCTTGGAAGAACCCAGAGGGAGTCCTCTTAAGATGCATTACTAAAGAAGAAGCCCGCAAGATAATTGCTGATCTCCATGGAGAAGTATGTGGGGGACATTTGGCTGCAAGAGTCACAACACACAAGATCCTAAGGGCTGATTTTTGGTGGACAACTCTCTCCAGGGATGCATCTCTTTTGGTTAGAATATGTGAGAGTTGTTAGCGCTTATCTAGAAGATTGAAAGCTTCGGGCTCCCTTCCTTTACATCTTGTATGAATTGAAGCTCCATTTAAGCAATGAGGACTGGATTTCATTGGCAAGATTTCAGACCCTTCAAGTGCTGGCCATAAGTGGATTCTTGTAGCCGCTGATTATTTTACCAAGTGGGTGGAGGCAACCCCCACCAAAAGATCAACACACCAAATTGTCATGGATTTTCTATTGAACCATATCATTTGCAAGTTTGGGGTGTGAGTCAAGATTGTTGTTGATAATGAAATGAGCTTTAGAGCTAAACCTTTGATGGAAATATGCAAGGACTATGGGTTCAACTTGACATATGCCTCCAATTAAAATCCCCAATGAAATGGACAAGCTGAGTCTAGTAATAAAAACTTGCTGAAGATTATCAAAAGAACCTTGGAGCTAAACAAGAGAAAGTGGGGTGAACAGTTGAAGTTTACCATTTGGACAGATAGGATCACTATCAAGAGAGTCACTTAAAAGAGTCCATTTGAGTTGGTATATGGGACCCAGGGCCTACTACCCCTTCATAGACAACTATTTTCTTATCAGTTCATTCAACAGCTGGAGGATTAGGAGGTAAGTTCTTATGATGCTTGTATTAACCAGATTTTTGAGCTTAATGAAGAAAGGAGGGCATCCCACAAGAGGCATGTAAAGTTAAAAGAGAAGTTGAAGAAGTTTTTTGACAAGAAGGTCACTCCCATAACTTTCAAGGTTAGAGATATTGTGTTGTTATGGGATAGCAGACATGAAGATAAGGGTAAGAATGGAAAGTTTGACTCATTATGGATGGGCCCTTTCTCCATCTATATCAGGATTGGTGAACTTACCTTCTTCTTGAAGGATTCGGATGCTGAATTGTTTGAGCTATCTGTTAATGGCAGGCATTTGAAGCATTTCTTGGATTGATGCCCCTGAAACAAGGATAAATCTTGTGTATAGTTTATAGTTTGTTTTTTGTTCCCTGTCTTTTGTGTTTTTTCTCATTCTAGTCCTTAGTTAATTTTTTTTATTGGTTTCTCTGTTTTGCTTTTGAAGAGGCTCTACAAGCTGACTCCATTACCCAATGGATATTCTTAGCACTTGGTCTACCTTTGTTCTTGTGGCACTCACAGGGAGTGCCCATCTCTGAGTCCGAGCTGATGTTGGTGTTCAAAATAGTCCCACCCCAGTTTTCCTGTGAAAATCTATCGATTTGTGGCCTCTGTCACTTTATTTTTCCCGTGTTGTGCCTAGTTAATCTTTGTTGAAATTTTTAATTTATTCCTGGGTCATAGATCACTTATGGGTCCATGGTTTGCTCCTGGTTTCTTTCCTCCTCTGGAAAAGGTCCGTAATTTGGGTCTCCCATTCTCTGTTTGTCTAAAAACTTTGGTTCTCCCTTATTTTCCATTCTCCATAGTTGGAATTTGTCTTCCTTTTCATTTCTTCCCTAAATACTTGAAGAAGAATGAATGGATGTATCTATGAGAAACATATTCGAGCCTTATAACATTTATAAATTCTCTTTCCTTGGAGAAAATTTCATTTTCGGGCTCGAATGATCATTTTTTTGTATTTTACGGTTTGACAGGCATTTTTGTCGGTCAAATTTACATCCTAGAATCGATAAGGGACATGGCACCTTTTGGTTAGACGTGGCTAAGCTAGGTACTTCAAAATTTCTATGAATCACCTCAACTTAAAATGTGTCCACGTGGAGGAACAACGCTCATTTGAAGCTCTACTTTTTGGTTTGGCCATGGATTAGCACCGGGAGGAAACATGGAGGTTTCTACTACTTTTCCAGAAAAAATTTATGTAGCTAGTACAGTTTGGCGGAACAGGAACACGTGGCAAGATCTTGCTCATTCAGGGTCTCCACTTTGGGCACCATTTTGAAATTCCGCCATGGAGACACATGGAGGAACCACACATGTTTTGGGACCGACCCTTGAGTTTTATTTTAAAAGAAGCACCAGGAGGACACTGTTGAGGCCTCTCGCTCACTTTTCATTTTTCTTGGACTTTTCAACGACCAAAAGAGATTGCCTCATAGCTCTGACACATGGCATCTTCTACTGAGCTTCAAGCCTTCAGACATAACATTTTACCGAGCTAGGACATGTGGTGAGCTCATGCTTATTTTAGGGTCTCACATTTTGGGGACCATCTAAAGTTGAACCATTGTGATGCATGGATAGTTTTAAGAATTCAAAAGGTGCGGGGAGGTAGACCATTGATGGGTAACTTGGATTTTTATGCCCCTTGAATATTCAAAAGATTAAAAATATCAAAATGGCCTGCATAGCCCATGATAGAGGAAAGGGAAAATCTTTCTCCAGTCAATGGCGAAGGTGTCGGACCTCTCGGAGGAAAAGTGGGAAATATTTCCATTTGTGAGAGAAAAGGGAGTTAAAACATTAAAAAGGCCCATGTGGCTCCACTAGGAAACAGTCACATCAGTTTTTCCCTGGTCAACGGCAGAAGGGCGGAGCTGCAGGGGAAACTTGGAAATTTTTCCCTTTTCCAAACAAAACGTGAAATATAAGAATTTAGCCCTGATCCTTTGGGACCCACCTCAGGACAAGTGTCAGGCTCATTTCTCAAGGGAAAAGGTACGGAAAAAAATGTGAAAGTTTTCCAGTTTTTCAAAAGATTGTAAAAAATTAAAGGGAAGTCCCCGGGCCTGTTTTGAAGTTTGAATCTTCCATGTGGACAGCCCAAATTAAAACTGAGGATCAACGAAAAATGTGATGTCTAAATCTAATTCCCCCCCCCCCTTCCCATTTTGTTGAAAACACGTCCTGGAAGTGTGACTCTTCATTATTTATTGGTATTTCCTACACGCCCAATAAAGACAGGAGTTAATTTTGATATCTGATGTTTGGTGGGGGAGATCTGGAAGACGTCTTTCACCATTAAAATTATTTGGCTATTGGGCTCGATCATGATCTTCAATTTTTCTTCTCCTGAGCACGCAAAGAGATCATATTTGAAAAATTAGGGGCGGAAGTGGCTAGCGAAAGTTGAAGAAAGAATGATTTACCAGAAGGAAGGAGTTGAATGCAAGAGATATTTGAATGAGATTTTCCCCCTCGAGCACCTGACAACTTTTTGTAGATTTGATCCTAGAGAATCACGATCGAGATCATTGGAGAACACTAGTTCTACTAAACATGTTCTAGGTCTTTTGGGAAGAAGGGAAAAACTCTGTGGAAAATTTTATAAATTGCATGATTTTACTATGAAAATGGTTGGATTGTTAGAGGTTGGGATTGAGTTTTCTAATAGAAAAATCTCGATAGAGCCCTTGTCTTTTGAGAAGAATCGTCTGAGAAACATGGTATATCTCTTTTTGTATTAAGTTTGATCATGTCAAGGTTGTTGCAAGTGTACAGCCATTGAAAAGCTCTGAGATTGTTCTAGAAAATTTCCCCTGCTGATAAATTTAATCAAACTATGAGTTATTCTGTGTCATTTCTTGGAGCAAAATGTGTTTGTTTCATTTTTGAATGTATCTGCAAATAAATTTATCTTGTTTCATGTTGCAATCTTGTATCAAAATAAAATTCTCAATCACATAGGTCTTAATCCTTCTAACAGTTTAGTGGAATATTCAACTTAATTTCTTAGAATATCCTTCTTCTAGGAGTGAAATAAATGATTTAAAATCACTTTTCTTTCATCTGTTGATAGAGATTGTTTGTAAGCCCTCTGGGTGTATCTCAGGTGTGATTTGAATCTTAGATTTTGATGTCTTTATTGGGTCTTCTAACTTAATCCTTCATGTTAAAATTTCATAGGTTGTGTGAAAAAGTGCTAATTTGGACCTCCATTAGAAGCACATATTCTAGTTAAAGGAATATTTTAGCTATTCTAAAGCATTCTGTTAGTCTAGAATTTGCATTTTGTAAGAGTTCCTCAAAGATCTTGTGAAAATCAAGTTCACGTTCTACCTCACCTCCTATCCAAAAATTTATTTAAAAACAACGAATCCTACTCTGTACTACCCCTATGTTCGTCCTATGTGTGCATACAAATGCATAATTTCCATTACCTAAACACCTAAACATGCAGAAACAATCGAGGATTCTCAAATTTCTTTAGTAGCCTTTGAACCTTGTCCTAGAGAATATCTCCACTGATCTAGAAGTGACAACCTAAAATAGTGAGAGTTCAGATATTTTTTGCATTGATCATATTTTCTTCAAGGTCTCGTTAACAACTTTATTAGGAAGGATATCTCCATCTCCTACACAAACAATAGGCTATGAAAGGGTTCTCATTACTTATGGTTGAAAAGAACAACCTAAAATAGTGAGGATAGATCAAATCCTCTTAAGGTGCCACCCACTTCCTTAAAACCCTGAGTGCTGAAAATTCAGATAGACTGCTTCCCAAGATACAAAATGACATACATAATCATCTATTTGCCTCTAAAATTCCTTTCAAATCCATGATGTTGCTTTGCCTTTGAAGGAGATTAAATTTGGGGTACCAACATTTCTCCACATTTGAGTGACAAATTGACAATTAGATCTCATCCCCATCTATAAAATGAATCACATGATCTAATCTGTCTCTAATTTTCCTGTCAAACCAATGATGTTGCTCATAATTTTGTGGGAGAATCAATTTGGATACCAACAAGGCCTTTGAGTGTTTGGGATTGAAAGAAGAAAATATTACCCAAGGTAGAAATGTAAATAGTATTGAGACTCCTCCTACCATTTTAGAGTTGAAAAAACCCTTGAAAAACTAGGTGAACCACCTGAATTTTACTTAGGAACATCTTTGGTTGAGTCTCAATTAAATGTTGATCCATTTTTCACAACATTGATATAAAGGACATAATTTTGCACAATGTATGTTTGATTTTAGAGCATCATGCAATGTTATGCCTCTAGAGGTCATGAATGAATTGAACATTTAAGTGATAGAAACTTATGGCAAGTGTATTGTAATGGATTTTAGACAGGTTCTTGTTGTAGGATGTGTAAAAGGTTTGGTGTTACAACTTACAGCTTATCTGGGTAAGAACTTGAAACTTGAAGTTTTTATTGTTGATTTCCTTGCCAAATGGGGCATGTTGTTATCAAGAAAGTGGGCTGCAAGTGTTGGTGGAAGTGTTCAGATGGATATGTCTTTTGCCACCATTCCAATTGAAGGTATCCTTGTAAATCTATATGGAGAGAAGAAGATGTTATACCTCATTGAAGATCCTAACAATGCTTCTTATGAAGTGTTGTATGTTGATGTCGATGTTGATAACTTTGTTAGATTTACTAATGGAAAAGAGCACAAGATTGATCAATGTAAATGTCTTGAATAAGTAGTTTTTCCTTGGACCTTGTTATTCGATGGAGCTTGTTCCAAGTTTGGAAATGGTGTTGGTATTGTTCTGATTTCTCCAGGCCAGGAATTGTTTTTTTTCCTTTCAAACTCAACTTCGAATGCACTAACAACATTGTTGAATATGAAGCACTATTATGGGGTTTGAGAATTGCATGGAAATATGGTGTAAAGGATATCATTATCAAAGGAGATTCAAAACTGATTGTCAAGCAGATTAGAAAACTATATGCTACTAAAAATCATAGAATGAAACAATACAAACACGCATTCTAGGATTTGATTGAAATTTTTGACTCATTTAATACTGTGCACCATGATAGAAATTTTAATGTTGTTGCAAAGAAGTTAGTAGTGTTAGGATCCATATTTGGAAACAATATCTCCATTTTGTGAGTATGATGTTGAAATACTAACAAGGCCATCTGTCAATGACAACGTTAAAATTTGGCAAGTGTCCAATGATGATGCCCATGTAAAATGGTTTCTACAAAACCAAGGTGAGTTTGTTGACCACAATATAGATTGGGAACCAATGGTGTATGCTACTGAAGGAAAGGAAACTTTATTTGGAAAAGGCATCATCCAGCTGAAGAAAAAGACGATTCCCAGAGGTTTGTTGACACTCGAATGAAACTTTGATAATGTTGATTGCATTATTAAAAGAATTATGTCAGTTTCAAGAGATGTGGAAGAACATGACCTGGGCACAAAGGAAAAACAACATAAAATATGGTTAGGAAGCAATCTGAGCAAGGAAGAGAAGCAGTCCTATGTTCAATTGTTGAAGAAATATCAAGACTTCCTAGCTTGGTCTTACTCCGAGTTGAAGAAATATAGGGAAGATTTGTTCCAACATGAAATTCCTCTTGAATCTAATGCCAAGCATTTTAAGAAAAAATACAGACCAATCAATATGCTCCTTTTTTTTAAGATGCAAGAAGAATTGAAGAAGTTGAGGGATGGAGGGATCATTCAGCGCACAAGGTACTCATCTTGGGTTTTAAATTTAGTACCTATCAGGAGAAATAATGGTGATATAAGGTTGTGCGTAGACTTTAGGAACTTGAATAAAGCATCATTGAAAGATAATTACCCTCTACCAAACATGGAGAATATGCTACAATTGGTAATTGGTTCTGAATTGTTATCCACTTTGGATGGTTTCTCTGGCTATAATCAAGTTATTGTGAAGGATTCAGGAAGAATAAAGACTGCCTTTACCACTCCTTGGGGAACTTATGTTTATGTCAGGATGCCTTTTCACTTAATAAATGATGGAGCAACTTTCCAAATAACAATGGATGTAGTGTTTTTTGGTTATATTAATGATTTCATTGTTTTTTATCAAGATGATGTAACTGTGTTTTCCAAAAAAATAAATGATCACTTGCAATACTTGGAGAGAATGTTGTTAAGGTACAGAGAGTATGGCATATCATTGAATCCCAAGAAGTGCCATTTTGGAGTGCAAAAGGCAAAGCTGCTTGGTAACATTGTATCAAAGGAAAGGGTCATGATTGATTCTGAGAGAGTGGAAGCCATCAGCAAGGTTCCAATTCCGAGAACTAAGAAGGGATTTCAATACTTCTTTGGACAATTAAACTTTATCAAAATATTTTTGTCAAACGTTTCTGAGCTAAACACCCCCATTACTAGCATGCTGAAGAAATACCAAGTTATCAAATGGGAAGAAGCTTCCATTCAAGCTTTCAATGGGATCAAAGAATCGTTAAAGCATGCCCTTGTTTTGGCAGCTCCAAATTACAAGAAACCATTTCAAATGTTTTCTTTTTCTTTAGAAAACACCATTGCATCTATTTTGTTGTAGAAGGATGGTGAAGGGGCTAAGAGACCAATTAACTTTTTCAGTAAGGCATTGTAAGGAGCTGAGTTGAAATACACCATCATGGAGAAGAAAGCATCATCCTTGGTGAAAGCAACAAAGGTTTTACGACCTTACATCTTGAGCTTTAAAGTTATTTCTTACGTTCCCCACACCATGGTGAAAGATATCTTATCAGAGATGGAGGTCTCAAGAAAAAGATGTAGATGGGTAAACAAGTTACAGGAATATGACATGGATATCCAAACCATGAAATTTATAAGAGGTTTGGGCCTGAAAAAACTTATGGCAGAGAGAAATTTGTATACAATTGATGTAAAGGAAAATGAATAAGAAATGTTGAATGTCCTTGCAAAACTGATAAATTCTAAAAGGTACAAGGACATCATTTTTTATCTACAACATCTACAGTGCCCTGAACATTTGAGCAAGAATAAGAAAAGAGCACTTAAGTTATCTTCCCAAAAATATGTCATTATTGATTTTGGGTTAGGTTAGAAGAACCCTTAGGGAGTTCTTTTAAGATGCATTACTCAAGATGAAGCCCCTAAGATAATTTTTGATCTCCATGGAGGATTTTGTGGGGGGAATTTTACAGGGAGAGTAATATCCCATAAGATCTTAAGGGCTGGTTACTAGTGGCCAACCCTTTTCAAAGATACAACTTTATTGGTAAGGAAATGTGAAAGTTGTCAATTCTTTTCTGGAAGAATAAAAGCTTCAGGCTCCCTTCCTTTTCAACTTGTATCAGTTAAAGCACCATTTAGGCAATGGGGAATGGATTTCATTCGGGAAATTTCTGACCCTTCAAGTGTAAGTCATAAATGGACACTAGTGGCCACAGACTACTTCACTAAGTGGGTAGAAGCAATCCCCACCAAGAAGGTAACTCACCAAATTGTCATGGATTTTATTCTGAATTATATCATCTGTAGATTTGGGGGACTTGCCAAAATAGTTGTTGATAATGCCATGAGCTTTTGAACTAAAACTTTTGTGGCTATGTGCCACGAATATGGGATCAATTTGACATATGCTTCCAATTATAATCCCCAAGGAAATGGACAAGCAAAGTCTAGAAATAAATAGAAGGACTTTGGAGTTGAACAAAAGGATGTGGGGTGAACAGTTGAAGTTTACTATTTGGGTTGATCGAATCACTATTAAACGAGCTACTAGAAAAATCCCATTTGAGTTGGTGTATGGAACTCAATCTCTTCTTCCCCTAAATATGCAATTGTCTTCTTTTCAATTTATTCAACAACTGGAAGATCAAGAGGTTAGCCATTATGATGCTTGGATAAATCATATTGTTGAGTTAGATAAAGAAAGAAGGGCATCCCATCAGAGGCATGTGAAATTCAGAGAAAAATTTAATAATTTGTTTGATAAAAAGGTGACTCCAAGAGATTTTAGTGTGGGAGATCTTGTGTTACTATGGGAAAACAAGCACGAGGATAAGGGAAAACATGGAAAATTTAATGTATTTGGATGGGCCCTTATTTAACTAACATTCGAATTCGTGAACATAGTTTCTTCTTAAAAGACTTAGATAGGGAAGTTCTTGAATCGCTTGTTAATGGAAGGCATTTGAAACATTTCCTTGAATAATTTCTCATAATCAAGGTATACTCCATTGTACAGTGTATAGTCTTTTGGTTTCTTTCTACTTTCTTATTTTTCTATTTTTGTTTGTCCTGGTCCTTTGTGGTTGTTTCGTTGGTTTCTCGGTTCATCCTTGGGGGAGTTAGTTATTATTGTACTTCTCTGCAAGCTTGTTCTTTCACTCCGTCACCCAATGGTCTAATTTTGGCACTTGGTTTGCTATTTGTTCTTGTGGAATTCACAGGGAGTGCCCATCCCCAACTCGTAGCTGATGTTGGTGCTTAAATTAGATCTCACCCCCATATTTGTCATTGAAATTCCTCAGTTTGGGGCCTCTGTCATGTTTTCTATCTCACTCGTGTTAGTGCTTGAAGACTCTTGTCTTCCATTTGGTTACCATGATTAGTCCCTTCCTTTGGTTGAGGATCACTTAAAGGTCCAAAATTTGTTTTTCATTCCTCTATCCATCTGGAATAGAGTCTATAACTTGGGTGTAAAACTCAAAATTTTTCCCTTCCTTCCATTTTTCCACAGTCACATTTTGTTTGTCCCTATCAATTTTTTTCCCAAATACTTGATGGAAACATTTGTCCTTTCTATTTGGATGTATCTCGGAGGATCATATTTGAGCCTTATAACATTTCCAAATTCTCTGTCTTTGAAGAAAGATTCATTTCCTAGGGCTTAAATGATGATTTTCCTTACATTTTACGGTTTGACAAGTGTATTTTTCTCGGTCAAACTTACATCTCACGCATCAGTGTAAATGTGGCCCTTTTTTGTTGGATGCGGCTCGATGCAGGGCACTTTAAAAACTGTAAGGCTCTACTTCAATTCAAAAACTTGTCCACGTGGAGGAACGACACTCATTTGAAAATTCACCTTTTGGTTTGGCCTTGGAGTTTCACCGAGAGGACATGTGGAGATTTCCACTACTTTTCCCAGACTTAGAAAAAACTTTCATGCAGTCGGTATAGTTTTGATGGACCATGGAAACGTGGAGGGTTGGTGCTCATTTAAGGATGTGCCTCAGGGTCCCACCTTTATGATTGCGACAGGGAGACATGTGGAGGCTTCTAGTGGCTCCGCTTTGTACTTCAACTTTTAAAAGAATTTTTCTAAGGCCTGGGACACATGGTGATCCCATGAATTTTTAGGGTCTCCGCTCTTGGGTACTATCTCAAAGTTACACCATGAATACATGTAGAGGCTTCCACCGGGTCTTCCCATACTTAGACTTTTCAAGAAAATTTATAAAGGCCTAGGACACGTGGAGGGACCACACCTATTTAGGGACCAACCCCTAAGTTTTATTTTGAAGAAGTGCACTAGGAGGACATCTTGGAGGCTTCTGCTCACTCTGCCTTTTGCTTGGAATTTTCAATGGCCAAAGGAAATTTTCTCGGACCCTAGACACGTGGCACCTTCCGCTGAACCTTCAAATTTTTTAATACAACTCTACCAGGACTGAGACATGTGTTAAGACCATGCTTGCTTCGGGGTCTCTGACTTTTGGGGACCATCTCAAAATGTGCCATTGAAACACGTGGAGGCTTCCGCTGGCTCCATTTTACATTGAGACTTTATCAAAGGCCAAAAGGTCAATTTTCTTGGAACCTGGGTACATGTGGAAGGATCGCGCTTGTTTGGAAACTTGCCTCTATGCCTCTTCTTTGCAGTTGCACCGAGGAAACATGTGGACGACTATGATATAAAGTGGAAAAGGGGAAGAATCAATGGTTGCTATGCATTTAACCTGTGTTTCTACCATTTTTTCTCTAAGACTCCTGGAGACGTGAATATGCACTACTTTTTCATCATGTGCTTTGATGAAATTCCTTGTCATTGTCTCTATCTGTAAGGTGCCATTGAATGGATTTGAGAACTTAAATTATGAGTCCAAGGATTGTTAAGGTTGATATTTTGAAGTTAGAATCACTCAGGCACTTGAAAAAATGTGATTATACCAAAGGAATATGGATGGGGGGCATAATTGTAGAGAGAAAGAGGATGGAAGTGAGGGATGAAATGATGAAAGTGCAGGTGGAAAAGATGAAAAAGGTGTTGCCTCGAGAGTGAGAAGGATTACCTGTCAGATCTAGCTATACAGAGCCTCTGGAAAATGATTAAAATGAGGATTTCTCACATGACAGAATCAGAATGATTAGGATGACTACCAAAACATTGTGGCATATCATCCTAGTCATTAGTCAAGTTTTGGGAAACGTGATCAGTTCAAGATTTGTCAAACTGGAAAATTTTTAGTGCAAATTTGTTAAACGTCACTTTCCAAGACAAATTGATAACAAGAAGAGGTCCCTCAGATAATATTCTATTTGGGGGGAAATTTTGGGATGAGTGAGAAAGTGAAATGTATAAATGCAATCAGAATACTCTTGCAAAAGGTCGGGGATTGAATTCTAAACAGCAAATTTGAGAGAGACCGTCTTTCTAAGAGACCAATCTGAGAAACTTTTTAATTTCTTGTGTTTTATATTTCAATCACGTCAATTTGGTTGTGAGTGTACATCCATTGAAAAGGTCTGAGACTATTCAAAGAAACTTTCCCCTACTGATGAATCTAACCAATTTCAAGTTAATCTGTGTCAATCTTTGAGAAATTTGTGTCTGCTTTATTTCAGAATGTCTGTAAGTAGTTTTTCTTATTCCTATTGCAATCTTGCGTTAAATTCCCTCTGAATCACATAGGATCTCGTCCTTGTTATAGTTTGTGGCATTTATAATTTCATTTCAAGAAGAGCCTGCATCCTACAATGAGATAAAAAATTTAAAATCAATTTACTATCATTTGTTGAAAAATATTGTCTTTAAGCCTTTGAGTGTGTCTTAGGAATGAGAAACCAAGGGTCTTTGATGTTTTATTGAGTCTTTAGCTCTAGCCTTCATGTTAAATTCTTGGAGATTGTGTGAAACTATGCAAATCTAGGCCTCCATTGATGAACACCTTCTGGTTGAAGGAATATTTTAGCTATTCCAAAGAATTCTATCATTTAGCTTTCTAATTGTTGTGAAGTCTCTCAAGGATCTGGTATAATCAATTTTATCTTGCTTAATTTCCCACCAAAATTACTCAAAAACAATGAATCCATCCTGAACTACCCTTATTTGCTCTGTTTGTCCATAAATGTATAAATTCTACTACTAAAATATGCATAAGCAATCAGGATTCCATAATGTCTTAAGTAACCTTAGCCATTTCTAGGAAATATCAGCATTCTTTAGAAGTGACAACTTGTGAGGGTTAAATTGTGGTGCATTGATCATATTTTCTCAGGGTCCCCTTTCAGATTTTTGCAAAGAAGGATATCTTCGTTTTCCTTCACTAAGATAGGTTACAAAATGGGTCCTCTCACCCTAGTCGAAAGGCACAACATAAAGTAGTGAGGATAGATCAAATCCTTAATGAAGGTGCTATCCATTTCTCCAATTCTCGAGTGATAAAGAGTTAGAAAAATCCCCTCCCCGGCTACAAAATGACTCATAATAAGATTTGTTTTTCTCTCAGTGTCTTCCTAAATATTTGATGTTGCTCAGTTTCCAAGGGAGAATCAATTTGGATAACAAAAAAACCCAAACCCCAAAGCTTAGTAAATTGGTGGTCGGGGAAATAACCACCCTCTTACACACTCAACCCAACCCACACCCCTTAAGGATAAAATTTAAATACCCATGTAAGAAGAGTGCAATTAATTATTCATTTCCTTCATTAAAACACCAAATAGGACCTAAAATATGTCCCTCCCGTCATAGGCCAAGTAGGTGGTTTACTTTAAGAGGTGTGGGACAAGTTTAGCTTGTCCCAAAAGTCTCCAAATAGCCTAGAGGGTCGAAATCCAAATTTCACAAGGAAGATTGAGTAAACACTACCCCAAAACAAAATGAAATCATTCCACACCAACACACATTAAGGCTACCAAATAACATTTATTTCCCCCCTTTTGTCACATCCTAATTAGCATTAGTTAAACAATTTTAACTAACTTAAGAGGAGAGTTGAAAAAATTAATAAAAGAGACTCCACATACTAATAAAATACAATAACTCACAATTAAATAAATTCACAAAACAAGAAAAATACAATTATTCCCAAGGTCACATTTGAGGTCACCCCCCAATGATGTCCTCCTAAAAAAACTACGACAACATACAACATATGAATACATGTGTTGCCTTGGCGACCTATTGCCAATACTCCATATTCTTTTATTGTTGGTCTCCTATCCCATTTTGGTTTATTGTGTTGTAAAAACCTTTAAAAGTCAAGACAATACCTTTCTAGCCTCCTGGCCATATTAATGACATCATAATAGTAAAAAAACACACATATATATACATATCATCAATTATCGCAACTAACCATCTCTAATAAGTAATTTACCAATTTTCACAAATTCAATTATTTCAATTTCATTAATTTATCAACTAATAATAAGATCATGGCATCAAATACATCATCTAGCATCATATAATTATCGAATTAAATACATTAGTCCAATATAATCTCAAAATCAACAATTTGATATATGTCCATCTTTCAATTAGTAATCAAAATAACAATGTCCATCTGTCAATATCTAACTATGACAGAAATTTCCATAAATCTAATCTATAATAAACATAATTATAATCCTATAAAATTTCAAAGAGGAGTGGGCACTACATCCCCCTCCCCTTAGAATTTACTTCTTCCTAGAAGTCACTGGAGCAAGTGTGGGAATATTGTTTGTAATTTACTGTCATTTTTTTGATAAATATTGTCTGTAATCCTTTGAGTGTATCTTCGGCATGAGGAACCAAGCGTCTTTAATGTTTAATTGAGTCTTTATCTCAAGCCTTCATGTTGAATTTTCAAAGATTGTGTGAAACCGTGCAGATCTGGGCCTCCATTGATGCACAGCTTATAGTTGAAGGAATATTTTAGCTATTTTGAAGCATTTTGTCATTTAGTTTTCCAATTGTTGTGAAGGTTCTCAAAGATCTGGAAAAATCAAGTTTATCTTGCTTAATCTCCCACCAAACATTATTCAAAAATAATGAATCCTACATGAAGTACCCCTGTTTTCCCTATTTGTCCACAAATGAATAAATTCTATTGCCAAAATATGCAGAAGAAATCAAGATTCCATAATATCTTTAATAACCTTAACCTTATTTAGAAAATATCACCATTCTTTAGAAGTTACAACTCATGAGAGTTAGATTTTGGTCCATTGATCATATTTTCTCAAGGTTTCCTTTCAAATTTGTGCAAAGAAGGATATATTCATTCTCCTTCACCAAAAAAGGTTACAAAATGGGTCCTCTCACCCTAGTTGAAAGGAACAACCTAAAGTAGTGAGGATATATCAAATCCTTATGAAGGTGTTATCCATTTCTCAAACATCTGAGTGACCAAGAGCCAGCTGAATAACCTCCCCGGCTACAAAACAACATACATGATGATTTATATATTTCTAGGCTTCTTGTTAATTCTGTGATGTTGCTCATCTTGCATAGGAGAATCCATTTGGATACCAACAGGTCCATTAGCCCCATCATTTGACCTATCACTAACAATAATAGTGTACAACTGACACCCACGTCGTGCACACTGCTTAAGCTACATAGCAGAAATAATGTGGATAGAAATTGGTCTCGTAAATATAGATATCACTGACTCAAATCCCAAATCATATGTAAATGATATAATCTTATGGTAATAATCAACTCTAGCTCTGTGTGCAGATAACCAATCCATGCCCAATATGACTCCATACGAAACCAACGGAAGGATACGAAGATCTTATGTAGTGGTGAAGGGTCCTAAATCCACTACACACTCCTCAAATAAGGAGTTTACAAAGATTAGAGATCTAAAATCCATCTCGATGTCCCAAATAAGGCCCTGTTTAACTACCACCAGTTTGTAACGGTGTAATAAAGGAATCATGGTGAACTAGAATTAAATAGAAAAAACGTAGGAATGCCACCAATGCTACCTGTAGTCTGAATCACAATGCCCTCGTGCTCAACTTGGTGGTTCTCAACAACTGCATAGATCTCATGGCTACGTCCCATGTCGCGAACTATAGGCTCTGAAATCGGTGTCTTACCCTTGTTACTAAGCATCTGTGGGCACTCTCTCCACTGATGTCCAAGAATACCACATCCATAACAACTTTCTGGTCCTTTCAAATGAGACGCGGCTCCAACATGTACTCTAGTGGTTTATGTTATGGATCTTGATGATCCAACTATAGAATTTTTTGGTCATTGCTGATGAGATCCTCCTGATTGAGCTCTCAGTGCACCCTTTGTCCTAATGGGACACCTAGGGAGAGGCCGCATACTCCATCCCCTCATAGTATAAAATATCTATCGAGTTCGAAATGGTGGATGAGTCTTCTACTACTATTACTGAGATGACTACAGTGCTGGCCTAAAATAATACTATGTAGAACCATGTCCTTCACGAGGAGGAGGAGCTAACCCCCTCAACCTGTTATCCTGCATTTTTTGGATTCATCTCTGAACTCTATCTCTGGCCTTTTGAGTCCTCCTCTAGTCTCCTTTGTAATGTAGGAGTTTTCCATGGCCTCATATAAATTTTGTAGAGAATGAATGTGTATCACACCTCCCAAATCCAAATTTAGGATTCCAATGAACCCGTTAATCCTGACCTACTTGTTTTGTATGTAGTCGACATACTAAAGTAGGTCTAGAAATTGACTCTCATACTATGCTACTATTATGGATGCCTGGCGTAGGTCATGGAAATCATCTATCGTCTATTGAATAAACCTCCTAGATAAGTATCTTCTACTGAACCGCTCCTCAAAGATCTCCCAGGTACCTTTCTTTGAGCCTATGTAGAGATTCTACTCCTCAGTCCACCACCAAAGACATGCTCCATCTCTGATAAGATGAATCGAAACACGAGCCTTCATGTTGTTAGTACATGGGTAAACCTTGAAGCACTCGTTCATGCTCACTAACTATTATCACCGATTCACAGCACCCTTATTTTTACACAAGTGCATGTACTTGAGCTCATGGTGTGATTGGATAACATGGGTACTATCTCCAAGTTGTGGGACTTGCTACTTGAGATAGACCTCCAGAGAAAGTTGGTTCTTGCTCCTAAAACTACCTACCACAATCTATTCTAATGCAAGAAAAACTAACTTTCCTAACTTAAATTTCCAAGGGACCAAGGAGAGAGAATGCATGAAATGAAATCCTACACTAAAGCAGTGATACACCAAAAAAAGGAGGGGTGTGAGAGTAGTCTTCCAATGCGTGAGACACAAAATCAAAGTGCACACTAGAAGGGGTGATGATAGTTCTCCAAAATCTAGAAAAATGCATTCACAACAACAACTCAAACATACACAATGATAATGGATCCCTGTAAGAGCATAAAAATATACACAATACACTTGTAATCAAGGTTGAAAGGGGATAGAACAATATAATAAAACACAGTAGGGGAAGATGCATCCACAAACTTCTATTTTATTACTTCATGATATACACAGTTCAATCTGTTACAAGATAAGGTCCTGGATCACCATGTAAGGAGTCCACTACAAGGGCCTATATCACATTGGCTTCACAAAGCAATTTTGGTATAGCTTTGCTACAAAAATTACCTCCTCTTAGAATGAGCCCAACACTCCAATTTATAGGAAAATGAGAAGAGAAAGATAAGGGGAAAATGGAAATCCCAAAATCTGTCCTTCAACCACTTGTAACAGGCACTAAATGGAGTGAAATGATTGTATGTTACTTACAAAATGTTTCCCATACTATCCCAGGTGCTGCAGCAGAGAAAGAATGATGGCCATGCCTCTTGATTGCACTCCCAACTACCAAATAAAACCCTGCCATGAACCCGGCCATGTTTTATAAAAAAACCCATCCATTTCTCATCAAACCCAAAATTTATTGATTTTTTTGTGTCAGTCTCAGAGCCATGATTCCAATGGTACCAATTTTGTGTGATTTTGTTGATAAATGCAAAAGTTATGGCCTTCTGAGTGCAAGCAGCTATTTTGGGTCTGACAGGTGTTTTTTGTCATTTGATGGGAATGAGCATTAACTAACTAGAGCTGAATAGAGGACATCGTGCTAGTTCCATAAAGTCCAAATTTGTGAAAATCGGAGTTCGGAGTCAAAAGTTATGGCCGTTTGAAGTTCAAGAGGTCAAACTTTGACTTTTCCTTTGAATTGCGGGTATTTCAGAAAAATTAGGTCCACATGTCCCGGTTGTCCCAGACGAAAACCTCTGCACCATCCGTAATATACTGACTTATGAAAAATCATCTGATTTGTGTCCCGCACATACTTTTGTCTCGGCTGTCCCGGACCACACGAAACAAAAACTTCCACTTTTTTCAATTTTCACTACCTATGGCCATTTCAGCTTTGCACGTCCCAACGTCCCAATTGTCCGGCAGACTGCCTGGGAATTTTTTTTTCCAATTTTCTGATTCCTTTTTATTTTGGCTGCAAACTTGGTACGACGAACCTTGGTTCGATCTGCACTGGTACGACCCGCAGCCTTCAGACCTGTAATGCATTAAAATAAGCCTGCGACTTCATTTTTTGCATTTTTTCAACTTTTTCTAACTTGTTGGGATTTTTCCTTGGATGAGGGAATTAGAGAGAAGCCAAAGGGGCCCCAAAAACATGATTTTGGGCATTGAATCAATCTACTTGCTCGGGACTCAAGAATCTGATGCATGTTATCAAAATTTCCTCAAGGGGTGACTTTTGGATAACACTAACCAAACCTCTTCCTAAAAACCACCTGTATCGCAAGATTAATGAGATGGGTGTAGCTTAAAGATCTCCCTGATATAATATGCAACTGATGAAAATTGATCCCTAGGTCTATCTGTGTGCTCCTCCCTCAGCTTAGGGCTCTAAGATTTGCCTTTGTGGCCATAAATCTTATCTCCATGTCCCCTCTAAGGTGAATCTGATCTAGCTGACTCCACACCGGATTTCTCTGCCATATGCTCATTGGTGTGTCATGGAGATGCACAAGCCTCTAATGATGTCTCTTTATCTTGTCTAGTAGTTCATCCTCTTAAATATCCTCTACGTATAGTAGTAATAACATTCTATAGTGTCTGTAATATTTGAGGCAAAATAGCTGCTACGACCTAATCTTGAGGTGACAAGTCTAGGTCTACGTGCAAGAACCCCTCATCTGGTCCGTGCCTCTTGTACAAACCAAGGTGAGATTTAGTTCATCATTCTAGGTTTTTTTTCATTTTTTTTCTAAGATTTCCACCTTATACAAATATCATACAATGTTGTTTTCTAGGGTTAGACTTGCACTAAGTTTAATGTTCATATTTCACATTTTAAAGTGTGCCCAAGGGTCCAATATTTGAACCCACAGCTCCGATACCAAGTGAAACGCCCACAAATTTACCTGCATGAAACCCTAGACAAAAATAGGTCATACTGTAAAAATCATGGAATAATTTTTTTTTTGTAAATCCCACTGAAAACATTAGGTTAAAATTTACCGTCAACACTTTTTCCTCTTACAATTACATTTAATTAATATTATTAATTTCCAAATGAATTCCACAATCTTCTTAGCTTCATTCTTAAAAAACAGGAAATTTTCTGAATACCATTAATAATTCAATTAGTTTAAAGTAAGGATTAAACTCCCCTCCCTTTTGTTTTAGTACAAATAAATTCAAGCTTAATTAAACTTGATCAATTTAATTTCAAAGGTGTTGTGGTTTATTTATTTAAAAAATAAAGTTTTACTACACCCATAAAGGGGTCAAGGCTTGCATCAAAATAAATTCTACAATAAAACATTTGGGTTAGAAAAGTAAAAGTAATCACCCCCTACACCACTTAAGTGGTCCCAATTAAATCCTACCCATGCATTTTAAATTTTAAAAAATATCTCACCCACTTTCCATCTACTTTTTGTAAGGATGAATCTCATCCATTGGATGGATTCATTAGGAGCCCTTGGATTTATGAATCTATCTAACCCTAAACTTGGTTATGAAAGTCTCATTTTCAATTCATTTTTATTATTTCTTCATTTATTATTTTGCATGTTGGACGAGAATAGGGTTTGCAAGTATTTTCATTATATATATATATATATATATATATATATATATATATATATATATATATGTATGTATTTATTCTTTGTTTTTATTTACCCCATTGGGCATATGGCATTTTTCCCTCTTTTAGTGAAATAGGTATAATAGTGTATGCATAGACATGGGTATAAGGATATATACATATATATACACTTGTATATGTAAATATTTTTATTAACATTTCATTTTATTTATACCCAAAATAAAATAAAGGTATTAGATATATAGATAAACAAATGTGAAAGCCAGTGGCCGTGGGTGAGGGACTAAACAGTTCGTAAATAGTGAAAGAGCCGACTATGCAAACAAAACAACGACTGGTTTTAATTGTTAAGCAAATTATATTGTGGTTGGGGGGTGGGTCGGCAACCCCACGCCCCATCCCATTTATTAATGGGGTAGGGGTGGGGGTGGGGTCAGTGACCCTCCCCTCAACCCTTACCCCTTATAACAATGCATAGGTCGTGACCTTAGAGTTTTTAAAAAAAAATGTTTAAATTTTTTTATTATTCTAATAACTAATTATATATATATATATCAAAGTGTAATAATATTAGTATGATTAATAATGTATACTAACCTTAATCTTCTACTTAAAATTTTTATAATTTGATAGTAATATTATAAGGTGTTAATTTATAGTTTTGCTTCATCCATCATTACCTTATTTAATATTTGATTGAAAATATAATTAAATTAACTTAACAACACATTTATATAGTCAATTAGATCTATGGTTTGGTTTGCAACCATGTAGTTTACTTGCTTACTAGATTTAAAGGATCAATATATTATTTGACAAGGTAAATAATACACAAGAATTCTAAGATGATCCACCTCTACATGTAAAAGTAAAAAGGTGACGTTTTCTTCTTTTTGTATGATTTTATTACTTAATCTATTTAGATTTGAAAGCACACATTTCTTCCTCATTCTAAGAAATTACCATTTCTTTATTGCTCTCAATAACACAAAAAGGAAAATATATTCTAACTATTATTACATGTCTTTCATTTTACAAATAAAGTAGCTATTTCTTTTAACACAACATGCAATTTATCAATCATTTCAAACATATAGTTATCAAAAGGTTTTCCAATATGTTTAAAAATGAAATACACACTTCTTGAAGGTAATGAAACTACTATAGACACCTAAAATATGCTTACACCTAGCATTTCATCCAATTCAACCAATTGACGACACTTTGTTAATCAACCCTTCTTCACTCCATTCTCGGATGCCCATTTACGACACCTTCTCGGTTGTATTCCTCCTATAATAAAATTATTTGGCTAATATCTCTCTTATTAGCTAAAAATTCCTCCTTTCGACCATTTAGAACCTCCCTAGTTCTATCTAGACCACTTTTATTGGCTTCGTAGGCTATCTATTAGTCATAATTGGTTATCTAAATCCCTCCCAACTCTCAATGAGTCTCTAATCACTTGATAATCAAGTTTCACTATCCTAAACCCTAGTTAACTAGCCTAAACCAAGCTTAACTAAGCCTAACTCATGTTTATCCTTATCTAATCTAAAAGTGATTTTTGAGCTTTAGTCCCACATGCACCCAAATTCCAAATTCTTTCAATCCAAAAACCATAAATACAAGGCTAAACCTACCCATTCAAAACTGCAACTTTACACACAAAGACACAACTTTACATAAGCTAAAGCCAAAACAAGCCTAAGAAAGCTTAAGAGCTCATTTTCATTAGCCAAGCTAACAAGGCATTTGATCTTGGCTCATCCACCATTAAAATAGCTTCATCTTGCACCTATGTTAGGTTATTAATGGAATAGCTAAACTTGGCCATGTAGCCATTTAGTGAGATTCATTCACCTTCATGGAGTAAAACAACAAAACTTATTGCTTGGATCCTCTTAGATTCATTATTTCAAGCTTTCAAAGAATAGATATTAAATGCTATTTTGTTACATTTCTTGTTTATTTCAAGTTTGAATATATGTAAAGTAGGTTTCCTTGCTCATTTCTTATCTGATGGTCCATTAAGGGACTTTGCACAAATCTTTGGGATTTTTCCCCATATCCATAGCTCTTTGCAAAATCTTTCATTGAACACATTTGGCAACAGAAGGCATCTTTCGGGAGTGTTGTCATAGATGGTGTTCACCACTTTTTTGTCCGTTTATGATCATCCATGTTTACGGCTGAGTTGTTAAACATCTAAAGTGTGTGGATGCATCCTTATACCTTTGATGGCCACTTGATCTTGATTTCAGTATCATCATCATAGTTTGGATTGATTCATCATTTGATCTCCCTTTGTTAATATTTACGCCTTTTTCATTTTAAGCTTGATGTAAATATTGACATTTTGTTTTTTTATTAAGGGAAAATAGTTTTGAAGGGACTATACCCTGTATACAAAAGGGCTCAAAAGCCAGATAGCGTAGGTGAGAGAAACAGCCCAGAGAAGGGCAAAATAGCCAACCAAAGAGGGCTCAACAGCCAAATATGAAATTACAAGTGAAGAAAGGATCCAAACGTATAATGATCCAAAAAGAAGCAAAAAAGATCAAAAAGTAAACAAAAGAGAAACAACATATAGAACTCCACCAAAAATCAGCGCCAAAACTGCCAGATAACAGCAACTTCGCAACCAAAAAACAGCATCACAGCAACCCGTTACTTGATAGCCCTGTCAATCTTGGTCTTGATAGCCTGCAGCAACATGAAGAAGGCAATGGCAGTGGCCTGAGAGGAGTCTCTCATATCCGCCTGAGCAATTGCAATATCCCTTTTCTCTTTAGGGCCCCAAATGTCCTCATTAACCCCACTTAAACTACAGACACTATGAACATGTTGTTCAATGAAATTATAAATGCTTTTGAGGGAAGATAATATGTAGTCATTGTGACTTTTTGCATTCCCCATTTTTCCATCCAAGGACTGTAATTTCTTGAAGACTTCAGAAATAACCCCCTCTTCATCATCACTTTGAAGAATTCCTTTTCCCTTAGCTTTTTCCATATTTTTTATAGTCAGTTGAGCTCTTGTATCTCCTTTTCTAATCTGTCCACTATGTCCATCAATTCCTCCTCCTTGGGCTCCTCCATCGGTTTACTGATATGCAGGAGGTTCTCAGTAAGTTCCAGGTCTTTGTGGCTCCTTAGGACCCATTGGGAAGCAGGGATTTTATCTTTGATGCTCTTTCTTTTCTTTCTGGAAGTAGCAGCTTCAATCTTTCTTTTCAGTAGGGGGAGTGGAAGCGGTGTGAGAAGGTGGAGGTATGGAGGAAGAATGTGGGGTAGGATTCATGGGGGGCAGCTAGAACAGTGGCGATGGATCAAGAGGATAAGTCCCTGGTGTAAAGGGATAACCCTAGAGTGGCTCTGAACTTACCTAATTGATTTCTCCAGTGATTTTATCAAATAGTGAGGAAAGCTGATGATGATATTTCTACGAAAGTGATTTAGAAATATCAAATGTTTTTGAGGTATAGTCACAAATCTTCCTTCAAGAGTTACATACCTAACCACCATCCTAGAAAGCTCGGAAAAAGGCTCAGGAATCAACGCCACCTTGATGATAGCAGTCACGAATTCAAGATTCTCCCCCTCGTCCAGGAACTTCTTGGTCTCCACCTCCCTATCCACCTTCTTACTGAAGAATTTGGTGCCCTTCAGGCTGAGGTCCGTGATCTGGGTGATGAGCTCTTCTGTGATCTCAATCTCCATGTTACTATATTTGAAAATCTGATTCTTCCATCCCTGGGTGAATCTGATAGAAATGTCTTGGTCAAGTCCTTGAATCCTTTCAATTAAATTAGACAGACCCCCGATTTGCAGGTAATTCCAAAGCTCTGTATTCTCTTTCCACGCCGGATTGTGGGTCGGTTCAGTTTTTCAAGGCGGAACCCCCATGTTTCCTCTGCTCCTTTTCCTATTCTCAACGGTAAAAATGCTACCACTATGTGGGACAGGCAGAGCTTTGATGTTGGTATTTGAATCTTTCCTTTCCGTGAAAGCATGTTTAATTATTATGCCATACTTGTAATTATTTCCCCGCTCCTCGACTTTCCTCCAATGCCTAGAAATGATGACAGTCCATCTCGCACATATCGCATCAATCATCCATATCTTATGTGATGTCATCATATTGTACTTGAGCATCCGCACATTAGCGTCCAAATTACAGCCATTAGTGCTGATTTTCACTGCCATGTAGATCATTGATTATGGCCTTATTGATTTGAGTGGGAAGAACGTCCCCCCTAAGCCAAGTTTGAAAGGAATTAGTAACACCGAGGTTAGCCAAACTATCAGCGACCCTATTTCCTTCCCGATAGGTGTGGGTGATTTGAACATTTTCAAAGCTTTTGCATATATCAATAGCTTCCCCAATAAAATCTCTAATAGACCAGCTGGGGTGTTGCTTTTTGTTTAAAATATTGATGATATTTAGAGAATCACCTTCAATTATAATATTTATAATATTACAATCTCTGGTAAGTCTTATACCCCAAAGAGCCGCCAGGGCTTCAGAATAATGATTAGTCTTCCTGCCCATTCTCCCAGAAAAAGTAGAAAAAAAATAGCCTCTTTGATCTCTGATGACTCCCCCTCCTCCAGAGTCCCCTGGATTGCCTTCTGAGGCCCCATCAAAATTTAACTTGTGCCAATCAGTGGGAGGCTTAATCCATCGGACTGTGTTTCTATCAATACCATTGTTATTCTTATTGACAGTGTCAATATTCCAATCAGTCAGTATGTATTCTTCTTTCTCCGGGTAAAGCCTATTTTTAGGAGGTTTAAATCTAGCAATATTATCTTGCACAACAATGATAATTTCCTTGTCGAATTTGTTACATGCCTTTCTATTGTTTCTAAAAATGTTATCATTACGAGCCTTCCAAACTCTCCACATAGTGTGGGGTAAAAAAAGTTGCCACAATATTTTCACCACACAATGCTTAAACAGAGAGTCCCATTGTTCCCAGGCCTGAAGACAAGTAAGGGGAAAAATCTATCTCAGATTAAATTTTGCAAAAACAAGCTGTCAAATTTTGGAAGCAAACTCACAATGGAGGAATAAATGCTTTATATCTTCTGCCTCTTTCTGACACATGCAACATCTATTCGGCATGATGAATACCTTCTTGATGAGGTTGTCATTAGTTAGGATCTTGCCATTAATAATTAGCCACCAAAAGAAATTCACTCTAGGGGTTAACTCCGGCATCCACAGCTTGTGCCACTTAATTTCACTTTCCAAGGATACAAAGAAAGAATTATATCCTGATTTAACAGAGTATTCCCCATCAAAAGAATCTTTCCAGATGATTTCATCCTTAAGATTTTGATTACTTATATGGATTAGAGAAAGTTGATTATGTAAAGATGAAACATCAGCGTGTATATTATCATTCTCCACTTTTAGCTGTTTCCATTTTCTTTTGTTTCCATCCCTCTCAATGCACCCCTAGATTTTGTACCCATACTTTGTAATTAAGCTGTCTTTAATGTGATCATAAGCAGAAATCCAGTTAGAATCAGTCCACTTATCAGTCCAGAAGTTTATGTTTTGTCCATCCCCAAGATTCCAGCTACACCCCTGAGAAAGAATGTGTCTGCTGCGAAGAAGGTTGTTCCAGAAAATAGAACCACTCGGAAGAGACTAATCATATATGAAGGAAATCTTGTTTTGGTTTGAAAGATATTTGATCTTAACCAACTTTGTCCAAGGTCTGTGCTCTTTTATAAGCCTCCATCCTAATTTTGCAATAAGGGCAGTACTCATATGTTTTATATCTTTGATGTCTAACCCCCCAAGTCTCTTATGTTTACATACCTACTCCCAAGCCACAAGATTATATATGAATCTGTCCTCAATACCATGCCATAAAAAGTGCTTTTGAATCTTTTCAATACTGTTCATCACTGCTGCAGGCATGCTGAACATTGACATGATGTAAAAAGGCAAGTTTTGGAGCGTGCTTTTAACCAAAAGGAAGTTACTTGCACTTGAAAGAACAACTCCTTTCCAGCAAGCCAAATTTATTTGAAATATTTTAATAAGATCATTCCATACCTCCACAGAAATTTGCCAGTACTTAAAGGTAAACCTAAGTAAGTAGCTGGTAAAGAATTAATAGTGCATCCTAGAATATTAGCAATCTTTCTTTTCCTTTCCAAAGGAGTATTGAAGAAATAAATAGAGCTTTTGTCAAAATTAAATTTTTGTCCCGACGCTTCCTCATAAAATCTAAGGACAATTTTGATAGCCTTGGCCTCAATGATAGAGGCCATCAGGTGAAGAAAAGTGTCATCAGGTTACTGTTGGTGTGAGGATATCTGATTGCCAGAAGTTGGAGGGAAGCATTTGATCATGCCAATGCCAATAGATTTGGAAATAGATCTGCTTAAACTGTCAGCCATAATAATGAATAATAGAGGGGAAATCGGGTCACCTTGCCGGATACCTCTATTGCTGGAAAAAAAACCCACAGGTTCCCCATTAACAACCACTGAGAATCTAGAGGTAGAGATACAAGAGTGAATGATTTTTCTGAATTTGATTTGAAAACCAAACTTGGATAAGACCTCATCCATGAATCTCCAGGAGACTCTTTCGAATGATTTATGCATGTCCAGCTTGATAGCCATCCCCACCTTTTTACTTTTATCCATAGAATGTATAGTTTCATGAACCATGATAATTCCATCTTGAATAATTCTTCCCTAGATGAATTCACTCTACTATTGTGAAATGATCTCCATAAGAATAGGTTGCATTCTAGTGGTGAGAATCTTTGTGAAAATCCTATATATAACATTAACTAAACTGATAGGCCTGAAATATTTGAAGTCCTTTGCATCCAACTTTTTTGGGGCAAGCATAATGTGTGTATTATTTAGTTCTTTAATGAGATTTCCCGTTCTGTAAAACTCATTAACAACTTTTAGGAGATCTTTAGAGCATATTTCCCAACATCTTTGGTAAAAGTTAGCCGAAAATCCATCTGGACTTAGAGCCTTATCCCCTTCTAAAGCAAAAATAGCCTTTTTTAATTCCTCAATGGTGATAGTTTTTGAAAGAATTTTAAATCTCTCAGCAGGTATCAGATTATTAGGAATGGAGTCTAAGTGGAAAGAGGCTGCTTTTTCATTATAGGAGTTATTCTCAGTGAGGATGTTCTTGTAAAAATTAAGTGCCTCTGTTTTGATGTCCTCTGGATCCTTAGTAATGTTTCCATTGCCTTTAGCAACCTCAGATATTCTGTTACAAGCTCTATGTTTGAGGGCTGTCAAATGAAAAAAAATTGTATTTCTATCTCCTGCTTTAATCCAAAGGGCTCTAGACTTCATTCTCCAAAAGGATTCTTCATGGTTGTTTATATTATGAAAATCCGAGAGCAGTTTTTTTTCCCGCTGATGATCCTCTAGAGACATACCTTTCATGGAAACATTTAGCTCAAGCTCTTCTAGCTGTTACTTGAGTTCTTTCTTCTTTTACATTGTGTTGATCATCTTTTACATCGAACTATTACTTTGGACACACATTTGCATAGGGTGTATTTCCTTGTTGATTGGATTTGTGTTTCACACTTGCATGATTGTTCCTCGTGATTATTCATCGGGAAATCTTGTTTTCTAGGAAAAATCCTTTTTGATCTTGTTGACATTACATCATCACAATGTCCATTTTCCTTAGACCCTTTTTGGAAAATCACACATGCATCTCCATACTTACGCAATGCCTAGTTGGTTTCCATTATGCTTCCTTGAATTAACATGGAATTCCCTTCCCATTGAAGGTTTTCCATCACACTATCTAGATCTAGACATTTGTGCTTAAACGATGCCAACAATGACTAACTATCTCATGGTTTCTCACATTTACAACAATATGGAACCTAGGTTTAGCAATTCAAATCAAAAGATTCCCATTACAACTAAACCTCGTTTTGTTCTTCATGCTAGACGGCCCACTCAGATACCCTGTTCCCCACCTTCAGCTCATAGTCAGTGGTATGGATTGGATGCTTATAATCCAAATTATTATTCAGGTTCCCCCCACTCCTCCTCTTCTAATTCAGATCCAAACTACCATTCAAACTCCCACTCTTCTTCTAAAGACTTGGATCCCAATTATTGTTTGGATACCCCTAGATCAAATCTCGAATAATTGTCCTCCCTTACTTTCCAGGACCTTTATTCCAACTCACCTGAATGATGTCTTCCTCATTTCAAGACTCATGTGACTATAAGTTCCATCAATCGAACATCTAACTCGGTTCTTGAGTCACGGTCCTCCCCTTCTTCATAGGACCTCCTTCATTAGTCGTCTCAAGGACCTCTTCCTCTGTCGAAGATTTCCACAATTTATATTCCCTCTAGTCAATCATCTACTTCAAATCCTACGTCGCAACTTAACGAATGGCTATGCGATCCTACTTTCCAACCTACATTACGTCGTCTTCTAGAAAAATGACATAGGTCCAAATCCAAATCGTCCATTCATGAGACAATTGCCTCCAATATTACTTCCTCTCTTGAGTCATCTTCTTCTATCAATCAATCATCCCTGCTTATTAGACCAGTTTCTTCTATTCAACCTTCCATGGAAAAATAAAAACAACCTCTACTAATTGATTTCTCTCAGAATGAAGGAACAATAAAACTACATGATGATATCCCTCTAGAGGATTGCAAACAAGGATTCTTTCTAGAACTCGATACACTCGCGTATTGGATAAAATAAGTTGATTCCTTTTATTAGAACATAGAGGAAAAGCCTAAGGTCATGGAACTTGATTCTTCTTCTATTCCATCTTCACCTTCTTCTAAGCATGATGATATGTTAGGGTCTCACATTGAGCCATGGCCTATCTTCTCGTTACCCAATAATTCCTTATCTATCACCATTCCTCAATCAAAATCTTGCCTTGGGTCATTGTTGAGTAGCCCATCGTCTTCTTCTATCCTTGGGCCACCCCTGGGTAGTCCTCCATTTTCTACTTGTGGGTCACCTCTTGGTAGCCCATGACCTTCTATTCTTGGGCCACGTCCTAGTAGCCCTTCATCATCTTATGTCCATGGGACACCTCCTAGTAGTCCCTCCTCATCTATACTTGGGCCATGCCCTAGTAGCCCTTCGTCATATTCTTCTATTCTCAGGCCATGTCCTCGTAGCCTAACTTCTTCTATCTAAGAGCCATATTTGAGCAACCATTCATCATCTTCTATTAGTGCTCACCTCTTGGTATCCCATCCTCTTCAATTGTTGGACCGTATCCTATTCGTCCATCACATAATCCATCTACCAATGACTAGGGAAAGCCCACCATCATTTCTCTCATTCCTATCATCAGTCATAAACGTTCACTTTCCTCTCCCACTTCTCAGAATCAGACAAGTCATGCATCAACTTATAAGAAACCCAAACAATTTCTTAATCAAGCTCAGATCAAAACTACAAAGAGCTCTATAGATCCCAACAGATCAAACGATCTTAAGATTAAAAATCAAACGCAATTCAAGAACACACATCAACATAACCATCAAGTATGGCACAAATTGTATAAACCTCTGGATAGTGGAAGTAAAGATACCGTATAAATTAAATCCATGTTTTCAGGATAAATCACATTTGATTTGTTGAGTACGAGCTCCCCTCAATCATCGAGATTGGGGAATAACATAACTCTAGATGAACAAACATGTACCTAGTCTCCCTTATTAAGGAAGTCACAAACATTGCATTGTTGGATCTTATCATGCAAGACTAACTTTGTTGGTCCCACCTTTCCAAAAAATTATAAAAAAGTTAAAAATAAAAAAATAAATTCAAAAATACAAAAAAAAATTGAGAAAACAAAAGAAAAATCAAAGGTACAAAGATCAAACATTACAATCAGATATTGCGTACACATGGATGTTTCTTTCTTCCCTTTCTTATCATTCCTTTCCAAGTCTTCCTACCATTTTCATCTCTTCATTGATATTTTGGTTAGCCTATTTACATGCCTTTTGTGACATTTATCTCTATGGTATCTATTTGAACTTGGTATTTTATCACCTTGGTAAATTAAAGAATGCACCAGCATCTTAGAGATCCTATCACAATCTACATCTAATAAACTTGTTGCGAAGAAATTTTGGACATATTTGTTGACACTAGCCAATATTGTTGTTGTAATCACTTCCATTTCCTTCCATCAAGTCATCAGTGGTTCTTAACCCCTTGTCAAAACAAGAGAGCTGAAATAAGTTTTCAGAAAGAAAAAGAATCAAAATCAATCAATCAAAAGCTGAAAGCTGCAAAGCAAAAGTAAATTGATAAATTACTCTCTCTTTGGCGTATTTCCAATAATCTCTATCGAGGCTATGGATGCCAGAATGGAAGTATAGAAATCTTTCAATTAGAATAAAATCCATGTCTCTGTCGAGACTATGAAAGTCTAGCTGTGCAGCGGAGCAATGTACAGCTATCCTTCCACCCTTCGTTCACAAAATCACCTATCACCTGTCAAAATAAATCATTCCTACACATTTGGCTAGGGTGTCCTCACTTACTTGTCTATTAAATATTCCCTTTAAGAGGTAATTAAATTTCCACATGTTCACACACTATATCTCTATGAGTAAAGTAGGATTAGTATGTTACCAAGTGTCTTTTTTTGGACCTTGTCCAGACTCTTACTCTATTCCTTATCTCATCTCATGATTTGTGCCTTTGGCTAATCACTTCTTCATCACGAGGCTACTAAGTTTCATTCATATCATTCACATCGTTTTTCTACTTTGTTCAAAACATCCATATATATAAGTTTACGTTTTTTCCATGTTTGCGGACATCTTTGTCACCTTTCACAAAAACAATCTTCTCCTTCCTTTTTATCATGTGATTTTAGGCCAACTTACGCTAGGGGCATCCTTGCTTCTCCCTAGCACTTCATTGGTTTAATTTCATCATGATGTTGAACCTATCCATAATGGCCTTGGGTCCCACGTCTACCGGTGAAGAGTTTACCTTTGAATATTCCCACGTAATTGCACAGGGGAAATTTTTACATCTTCACCTTCTTGCGCATGCACGTATGTGGCCTTATGCCATTTTATATCCCATCTATCTCTAGGGGCATCCACACTTCCTCGTCTTCCTGTAAATAGTTTCATAAAACTTTCAAAATCAAAAACATTCAAATATGTTAGAAAACATTTTAAAAAATCAAATATGTTAGAAAAATTAAAAAACATTCAAATATGTTAGAAAAATCCAAAACATTCAAATATGTTAGAAAAATAAAAAACATTCAAATATGTTAGAAAATTCCAAAAACATTCAAATATGATAGCAAAATCATCAAAAACATTCGAATATGTTTTCAAAAAACATCAAAAACAATTGAAAATCATCGCTAAAAAAAACTTTGTTATTTAGTTCTCACCTGTTCATGTGTGCAACTCGCGGAATCATCTTGATCTACCTCCATCAACAAAAGCTAAGATGCTTGCTTCGTTCTATACTCTAGGGTGCACAACAAGTTTCCTGGTACTATTTCGTAGTGCACATTGCTTTTTCATCGAACTGAAGTGTCCTCCATGTTGTTCCTCTTCGCATGCATCATTGCTTAGGGCACACTGTCATTAACCCTTGTCGTTAATTCGCACAGGTCAGAACTGAAGCTTGGATAACAAAAACATGGTACATTATTTTTCTCTATTAGGTTTATCTTGTTTAATTTCTCATATTACACTGCATTATGTATGTTGCATGGAGTTAGGAATCTTTTATTTTCTTGTATTACATTCCATTATTTATGTTGCATGCAGTTAGGCATCTTTTACTTCCTCATATTGCATTGTATTTTATATGGTGCATGGAGTTGGTGTTTTTATCAATGGACAATTATTCGTATATGTCTTTTCAATGTCATACTATAGTTTTGTTCATTATTTTTAATAAGGACCGATGACGAAGATCTCTTAGAAATATGATTAAAAACAAAGTTGTTTAAAAGGAACTGTATGGATGTTAGCTCATTATCTCTTCCTCATATTCCTTTTACTTCTATATCCCCTTTATTCTTCCCCACACTAGTGTTTTTTCTGTTCTCGTTCTTATCATCTTTTTGATCGTTAATCAACCTCTTTCTATCATCCCATCGACAATCGAGATGGACATCCTTCATTCTGCTCATTTTTCTTCTATCCCTTCAAAATTTTCTACTTGTTTATGTTTGTATACTTTCTTTTAAGTGACGTTACTTATGTCGTGCCTCAAAGAGGGGACAAATGTAGACACCTGAAATATGCTTACACTTAGCATTTCCTCCCATTCAAATGATTAATGACACTTTGCTAATTAACCCTTCTTCGCTACACTCTCGGATGCCCATGCACGAAACACTCTTCTCATTCATATTCCTTCTATAATCAAATTTTTTGGATAATATCTCTCTTATTAGCAAAAAATTCTTCTTTTTGACCATTCAAAACCTCCCTACTTCTCTCTTGACCACTTTTATTGGCTTCGTAGGCTATCTATCAATCACAACTGGTTATCCAGACCCCTCCTAACTCTCAACGAGTCTCTAATCACTCGCTAATCAAAGTTTAACTAGCCTAAACCTTATTTAACTAGCCTAAACCAAGCATAATTAAGCCTAAAGCATGTTTGTCCTAATCTAATCTAAATTTTTTTTTTGATCTTTAGTCCCACATGCACCCAAATTCCAAACTCTTCCATTTGTAAAAAAATATAAATAGAAGGGTTACCCCTCCCTCTCAACCTTACACCTTGTTTTCATAACAAAATCTCTCTCACATTTGGAGATATTGGCATTATACCTCATTTGCATTAGCTAAGATAATATGCATTTGATCTTGGCTATCCTCCATTGTTGAAGCTCCTCCATCTTGCATTCATCCATAACTTCCAAATAGTAGGTTAGTAAGAGGGAAGATCTATAAGTTTGGCCTTGTAGCTAATTTTGGAGAGATCTCTTCACCTATTTTTGGGAGTAATCAACACATCTAATTTGATTGCTCATAGAATTTAACTAGGTTCAATTTCATGTTTTAAGTAATCATGGAGTAGTTAGAGTAGTATATATGATAGTGGTTTAGTTTAATTCATTATTGTAGAAGTTATCTTGTTTAGCACTCATCTTGATGTTTATGATAGGTTTAGCTTTTTTATAGAGCTACTTAGCTCATAGCGCATGTTTATGTGTAAAGCATAAGCTAATGAGGTTCTGTAGCATGCATTCCAAAGGCCATTCCAAAAACCTATTCCATTGCATACAACAAAGTGGGAAAAAGGAACTCTTCTCATGTGTAATTCTCTATATTTGTGAACAAAAAATTACATTATTTAAATCCATAGTAGCTACTGAAACACTATGTCTTTAAGGTTTCTTTACCCCATTTAAAATTGAATCTTATACTGTAGAACTCCGTGACACATCTCTGAAATTAAGGAAAAACTTTCTAATATCAAAAACCAATGATTAAGACGGGAAGAAGTTCCTAACAAAAGATAGCTAAGGTAGTCAAATATGTGGCTTATTAAATTATTTAATTCTAACATAATATTATAACTTGTACTTATATTTGCAAGTTTCCAAATTGCACTTTTTAATGCATAGTTTATAAAACCTGTAAAATTTGATAAAAGACATTCATTGATTTGGTATAACACAATCCAAATTCAATGACCTAAGATACTGGTAAAAGACCCTGATTTATATATTGTAGAATGTAGTAAAAATAAGTACCAAGTTTATTTCTCACCATCATAATTTTATAAGAGGCCATTTTTTGGTAAACTAAGTAATAAAATAGATAGATCTACAGTGTTACCAACTCTATGGCTTCCATCTCAAGAAAAATTCCATGGCTGATGAAGAATATTATTTCTTCGCAAACCTCTAGCTCAACATTGACACTTGAGCATCTCATGTTAAACAATTAGTGTTATTATTCACTCTCCTTTGTGATTAATCTTTCTTTTACTTCACATATTTTTCTAACTTTGCAAAAAAAATTGTACATCCTCTAAGTGTGTAGAAACACGTTTTCACTTTTGTTATAGTGAGTGATTATCTATGAATCTCTCACCACCATTCTAAATACGCCTAAGTCTGATTCCTTATTGTAAATCCCTTCCCTCACTTATTGACATATTTACAATCCATTTTATGATTTATTGGATAACATGTTATTTGTGATTCATAGTCTTCTATTGTCTATAACTGACCTTATTCCTAACCTGAGTGGACCCATTAAGGAAGAAACTTCATATTTGAGTTATCCATTTAAGATTTGGATTTCTTCATTCGTGTGGGAGTAGTCCAATATCGACTATGGATTAGAGTATCTGTGTCATAGATGCTTTTATCAAATTATGGAAATCTAGACACATATCATGAAGCAATTAAAATTTCTCCTTGTTTCAAGCAATGAACCCAACCATTATTGGTGAAGAAAGTTGAGTGGAAGACCCTCACCAACCTATCATCAAGGACGTATGATTGCAATCCTACCATCAAAACACTACATCATAAATTCCTTCATATATTAGAGGCATTACTTAGAAAGGGATTGGAAATCCTTATCCCTACTAGTACACCCATGGTTATGATGAACACTCATTGAGTTCTTGGGATGGTGTGCCTGTTAGGATGGAACAATCGTCATAATTTCAATGTATTGTAGATATCTATGCTTTTCAACATATTGGTAACACTTTATGGTGCACAGGTTTTCTCTTATTTCTCTAGAAGAAGAGTATATTACAACCATTTGGATCTATTATCGACGTTATTGATGTTGGTATCAGTAAAGTCTCCCAAGCTGTTTTATTGATATTATGCACCCCATAGAGGATTTATTTCACTATCTATAATAGTCTTTGCAAGATGATACCTATGATCAACCCAGTTTTTCACTAGGACTATGGGTAAAGTGCATGTTTTTGGGGGCCAAAAGTGGAAAAGAAAATGTAAATCAATTAAATGTGTATGTGGTATTAAATATCGTGTATCGCAATTTTGAAAAAACTCAAATTGTTAATAATTTCCGAACCATATCAACACGTACACGTTATATTGATTTGAATACGCATTCTTAGTGGATATGAATGTACAGAAGGGGGAAGTATTTCACTATAGTACCAGAATTTTAAGCATAAGATCTATTATTTCTTATACTTTAAATGATATTTTCATATATGGAACCGATATTTTGGGATGAGCGTATAGGGGAAATCACTCTACACCTAATAGAATTAGTCATGTAGCTCTAAAAGTTAAATTTCTAGCAAGATAGTATTAGTTCACGAAAACATCAGTTACGGTTATATATCAGCACTTACTATGCATTTTCCTAGGATGTTTTAATTTCTCCTCTACTTATTGTTAGGGCATAGATATGTGTATGGTCAGCATTTTTTTTATGATTAACATGGTTAACCTTTCTACTATGGTTTTTTACCAATTTTGGATTGGTTACTGACATTTATAGGATTTTTGGTTTTTTTCACAGATTAAATCTAACAAACTACATAACATCGTCCACGAGATGGTCTGAGTCCTTGCTATGAGTATTTATGGACTCATTGGATTTTCCCTAAATGTGTAAGTTTGGATTTAGAAAATCACATTAATTTCATATTAGAAGAATATCAAAGGTTAGCATCATAATTTTGAATTGAGCTAACATACTTTAGATATCTTATAATATAATCAACTAGTGTCAAGAATGTCCATGGCTAGGAGAAATGGGTATTGTCTATCTACCATAATAATCCAGTTGTGATTCATCTTGAGATGTGTAAGGCCCACATATATTTTCCATATGAGATAAGGGATCCAAGATAAAACTGAATACAGATTAGTTAACCCCAAATTAAGGACACTAATTTTTTTTTGTTTAGAAGGGTTGTAAAAGGATAACCTCCAATATAGGGATCCCATACCATATATCATAGGGGTTAAATTACCCCATATCTATCATTGAGATTAGGGTGGGGAATTAAACTTAGTAACTTATATGGGTGCATACATCTAGACTAAGCACTAGATACAGCTAGAATCCCCCTTTATTGGGAGTTCCAACTTATCGTTATATATTCAAAACCCATTTAACCACCCAATACCCCAAGGTTAAGGTCTCAATTACCCTCAAATGATCATAGGTACATTTTAGATATCAAGTATGATCACTCCTAGGATATTTTATAAATGGACAATCTAGTTATCCTTGTGAGGAGAGGAAGGGGATGAGTTTGGGTACTATATCAATTGGCTTGAGTATGATTATCCTTGTAGAGATAGGGGTCGTGACCATAATTAAGATCGAATAAAGGTACGGAAGTTTGATCATAGGTGTTCCATACACCCCATTAATGGCCCCATTAACATGAGTTACACATAGACATAAGGGTAGGGTCAGTAACTCCCGCTAAAATATCCTAACCTACCAGGTTGGAGGATTAAAGTCCCATGCACTTAGATGTGATCGTGTGTGTGTAGTGCCCTGTGTGATGTGTAGGTGTTCAATCTGACCCTAATGAATTCATTTCGAAGTGCATGGATTCTTTGCACATAAACCCTATGGGTCTCATTTTCATTTTGTAGATTTGGTCATACATTTAGCCATAGGATTGAGCCACAATCTTGGAATTTGAAGTGTAAATTTTCCATATACACTTATGAATATACACATTTTTCTAGATTGCATATACTTAACATGCTCATGAAAATAACCTTCACATTTAATAATCTAGGGGGGTGATATTGGTGCCCATCCATTTTGATTAAATATAATTTATTTGCATAATGATCATATACATTAGTGATAGTGAGGCACTTTTGCCCAATTTTTATGATTTGGTTCTAAGAACCGCATGTATATCTTGAGAAGAGGGTTTTCAAAAGTATGTATGAATGTGTGTGTGTAGACACACACAGTTAGAACACTACACACACAGTGCATCAGATTGTACTTGATATACATTTTCAACACACATTTGATGTACAGAGTTTGTGGTTTTCTTGTTCTAGAGATTCCAAATATTCATTTATATACACCTAAAATGTTTAGGGAGACGACCTGGTTAGGACCTAATTTTGATTATATAATGATATATACATATGTGTGTGTGTATGTATATATTATTAGCAATGGTTTACATTAAACAAAATTGGCCACATAATATTTATCAAAACCCTAAGATCTCTTATGCCTCTGTACAAATAAACTATCTCTTATTCCTCCCTCACTCTTATATCTCCCTCACTCATATGTCTGCCACAATGAACCACAATAAAAAAATGAGAACAAGGTGGGGCACCAAACCCACTCCCTCCTAAATACTCAAGAGAAAATATTATGCCTCCCAACAAAATTTGTCCCCATTTCACTTTCTAATCCACATCCTAAATCCATTTCACTACCCAACAACATCAAGCAACAAAACATTCATTCAACACATAAATACACACAAAAAAATAAAACCAAGGGTGAAGACCCTACCTTGCCATAACAAGAATCCACTCCACAAACAAGTTCCCAAAGTTCCCAAAGCCCAAGTAATTACAAGAAATATTCAACTCCAACAAGAACTCCAAAATAAAACACCACCAAAAAAATGGAGGAGCAAAAACAAAGAAAGTAACAACCAAAACCTTACAAAAATTCCAATAAATAGAAAATATGGAGAGGAAGATGATGTGGCTCCATGTAGGATGCCACATCATTTCTTCTTCATCCCACAACACCAAGGTCAAACCCAAATCCCAAAGCATAATAAATTGGTGGTTGGGGAGATGACCACTCTCTTACATACTCAACCAAACCTATGCCCCTTAAGAATAAAATTTAAATACACATGTAAGAAAAGTGCAATTAATTACTCTTTTCCTTCATTAAATCACCAAATAGGACCTAAATAAGTCCCTCCCATCATAGGAAAAGTGGGTGGGTGACTTTACGAGGTGTGGAACAAGTTTATCTTGTCTCACAAGTATCCAAAATATCCTAGAAGGTCAAAATCTGAAATTCACAAGGAAGATTGAGTACACACTACCCCAAATTAAAATGAAATCATTCCAAACCAACATACATTAAGGATACCAACTCATATTTAGTTTCTCCCTTTTGTCACATCCTAATTAGCATTAGTTAAAAAAAATTAATTAACTTAAGAGGAGTGTTGACAAAAATTGATAAAAGTGACTCCATATACTAATAAAATACAATAACTCACAATTAAAATAAATTCACAAGAAAAGAAAAATACAAACACTCCAAAGGTCACATTGGAGGTGACCCCCCAATGATGACCTCTTCAAAATCTACAACAACATACAACATACGAATACATGTGTTACCTTCGAAACCTATTGCCAATACTCCATATTCTTTTATTGTTGGTCTCCTATCCCCTTTTGGTTTATTGTGTTGCGAACACCTGTTAAAGTCAAGACACCACCTTTCTGGCCCCGTCGCCATATTAATGACCTCAAAATACTAAAAGAAACATATATATATATATATATATATATATATATATATATATATATAATCAATTATCGCAACTAACCATCTCTAACAAGTAATTTACTATTGTTCACAAATTCAATTATTTCAATTTAATTAATTTATAAACTAGTAATAAGATCACGACATGAAATACATAATATATCATCATGTAATTATTGAATTAAATGCATCATTTGCAGTAGCCAAACTAAAAAGGCATTTGATCTTGGGTCATCCACCATTAAAATAGCTTCATCTTGCACACATGTTAGGTTAGTAATGGAGTAGCTAAACTTGTCCATGTAGCCATTTAGTGATATTCATTCACCCTCATGGAGTAAAACAACAAAACTAATTTCTTAGATCCTCTTAGGTTCATTATTTCAAGCTTTCAAAGAATAGAGGTTAAATGCTATTTTGTTACATTTTTTGTTATTTCAAGTTTGAATATATGCAAAGTAGGTTTCCTTGCTCATTTCTTATCTGATGGTCCATTAAGGGACTTTGCACAAAGCTTTGGGGTTTTTCCCCATATCCATAGGTCTTTGTAAAATCTTTCATTTAACACAACTACTAACTTGAAAGTAAAATTATCTTCATTTCAACCACATTTCCAACATATCGAGAAGTTGCGACAATAAAATAGTTTCTCTTTTCAATAAGCAATGAAGTAATACTAAATCCTTTACTTTCATTTCCAATGACAACTAATACTACAATTTTAATAAATAAAGCAGCTAAAAATATCCACTTTAGGAATACAATTATACACGCCCTCCATACACAATGGAGACAACATGAAAAAATATCTACAAGTGGTTCTTGGTCCATTCCTCCAAATGCAACAAGAAATATAACTCCTCCTTGGACCTCCACCTTCTACCAAGATCAACACGATAACCAAAAATGGGGGAGTACACAACACTCTCTACCGAGCCATAGTCGAATGAGGAAGTGGATCCTACTTCCTCATTGGCCCCTGAGCCCCAAGAATGAAACAATATAGATTATTTGACAACCATTGGCAACAAAAGACAAGTCTTACAAATTTACTTATAAACAACTTTCACACAAGAAAATAACCACCAAACATTGATTTTTATACACAAACTTCCCAAAAACTTTGGCTCTAAAAGCAATCCAAGTAGAGAAATGAATATGGGGATACCCTTACGCCTCCAGAGGGTTTGGGTTCCGACCTCAAAAACATCCAAAACTCCATCAAAACCCTAAGATCTCTTATGCCTCTGTACAAATAAACTATCTCTTATTCCTCTCTCACTCTTATATCTCCCTCACTCATATGTCTGCCACAATGAACCACAATAAAAAAATGAGAACAAGGTGGGGCACCAAACCCACTCCCTCCTAAATACTCAAGAGAAAATATTATGCCTCCCAACAAAATTTTTCCCCATTTCACTTTCTCATCCACATCCCAAATACATTTCACTACCCGACAACATCAAGCAACAAAACATTCATTCAACACATAAATACACACAAAAAAAGAAAACCAAGGGTGAAGACCCTACCTTGCCATAACAAGAATCCACTCCACAAACAAGTTCCCAAAGTTCCCAAAGCCCAAGTAATTACAAGAAATATTCAACTCCAACAAGAACTCCAAAATAAAACACCACCAAAAAAAATGGAGGAGCAAAAACAAAGAAAGTAACAACCAAAACCTTACAAAAATTCCAATAAATAGAAAATATGGAGAGGAAGATGATGTGGCTCCATGTAGGATGCCACATCATTTCTTCTTCATCCCACATCACCAAGGTCAAACCCAAATCCCAAAGCATAATAAATTGGTGGTTGGGGAGATGACCACTCTCTTACATACTCAACCAAACCTATGCCCCTTAAGAATAAAATTTAATTACACATGTAAGAAAAGTGCAATTAATTACTCTTTTCCTTCATTAAATCACCAAATAGGACCTAAAATAAGTCCCTCCCATCATAGGAAAAGTGGGTGGGTGACTTTACGAGGTGTGGAACAAGTTTATCTTGTCTCACAAGTATCCAAAATATCCTAGAAGGTCAAAATCTGAAATTCACAAGGAAGATTGAGTACACACTACCCCAAATTAAAATGAAATCATTCCAAACCAACATACATTAAGGATACCAACTCATATTTAGTTTCTCCCTTTTGTCACATCCTAATTAGCATTAGTTAAAAAAAATTAATTAACTTAAGAGGAGTGTTGAACAAAATTGATAAAAGTGACTCCATATACTAATAAAATACAATAACTTGCAATTAAATAAATTCACAAGAAAAGAAAAATACAAACACTCCAAAGGTCACATTGGAGGTGACCCCCCAATGATGACCTCTTCAAAATCTACAACAACATACAACATACGAATACATGTGTTACCTTCGAAACCTATTGCCAATACTCCATATTCTTTTATTGTTGGTCTCCTATCCCCTTTTGGTTTATTGTGTTGCGAACACCTGTTAAAGTCAAGACAACACCTTTCTGGCCCCGTCGCCATATTAATGACCTCAAAATACTAAAAGAAACATATATATATATATATATAATCAATTATCGCAACTAACCATCTCTAACAAGTAATTTACCATTGTTCACAAATTCAATTATTTCAATTTCATTAATTTATAAACTAGTAATAAGATCACGACATGAAATACATAATATATCATCATGTAATTATTGAATTAAATGCATCATTTGCAGTAGCCAAACTAAAAAGGCATTTGATCTTGGGTCATCCAATATTAAAATAGCTTCATCTTGCACACATGTTAGGTTAGTAATGGAGTAGCTAAACTTGTCCATGTAGCCATTTAGTGAGATTCATTCACCCTCATGGAGTAAAACAACAAAACTAATTGCTTGGATCCTCTTAGGTTCATTATTTCAAGCTTTCAAAGAATAGAGGTTAAATGCTATTTGGTTAAATTTTTTGTTATTTCAAGTTTGAATATATGCAAAGTAGGTTTCCTTGCTCATTTCTTATCTGATGGTCCATTAAGGGACTTTGCACAAAGCTTTGGGGTTTTTCCCCATATCCATAGGTCTTTGTAAAATCTTTCATTGAACACAACTACTAACTTGAAAGTAAAATTATCTTCATTTCAACCACATTTCCAACATATCGAGAAGTTGTTACAATAAAATAGTTTCTCTTTTCAATAAGCAATGAAGTAATACTAAATCCTTTACTTTCATTTCCAATGACAACTAATACTACAATTTTAATAAATAAAGCAGCTAAAAATATCCACTTTAGGAATACAATTGTACACGCCCTCCATACACAATGGAGACAACATGAAAAAATATCTACAAGTGGTTCTTGGTCCATTCCTCCAAATGCAACAAGAAATATAACTCCTCCTTGGACCTCCACCTTCTACCAAGATCAACACTATAACCAAAAATGGGGGAGTACGCAACACTCTCTACCCAGCCATAGTCGAATGAGGAAGTGGATCCTACTTCCTCATTGGCCCCCAACCCCCTAGAATGAAACGATATAGATTCTTTGACAACCATTGGCAACAAAAGACAAGTCTTACAAATTTACTTATAAACAACATTCACACAAGAAAATAACCACCAAACATTGATTTTTATACACAAACTTCCCAAAAACTTTGGCTCTAAAAGCAATCCAAGTACAGAAATGAATATTGGGGATACCCTTATGCCTCCAGAGGGTTTGGGTTCCGACCTCAAAAAAATCCAAAACTCCATCAAAACCCTAAGATCTCTTATGCCTCTGTACAAATAAACTATCTCTTATTCCTCCCTCACTCTTATATCTCCCTCACTCATATGTCTGCCACAATGAACCACAATAAAAAAATGAGAACAAGGTGGGGCACCAAACCCACTCCCTCCTAAATACTCAAGAGAAAATATTATGCCTCCCAACAAAATTTGTCCCCATTTCACTTTCTCATCCACATCCTAAATCCATTTCACTACCCGACAACATCAAGCAACAAAACATTCATTCAACACATAAATACACACAAAAAAAGAAAACCAAGGGTGAAGACCCTACCTTGCCATAACAAGAATCCACTCCACAAACAAGTTCCCAAAGTTCCCAAAGCCCAAGTAATTACAAGAAATATTCAACTCCAACAAGAACTCCAAAATAAAACACCACCAAAAAAAATGGAGGAGCAAAAACAAAGAAAGTAACAACCAAAACCTTACAAAAATTCCAATAAATAGAAAATATGGAGAGGAAGATGATGTGGCTCCATGTAGGATGCCACATCATTTCTTCTTCATCCCACATCACCAAGGTCAAACCCAAATCCCAAAGCATAATAAATTGGTGGTTGGGGAGATGACCACTCTCTTACATACTCAACCAAACCTATGCCCCTTAAGAATAAAATTTAAATACACATGTAAGAAAAGTGCAATTAATTACTCTTTTCCTTCATTAAATCACCAAATAGGACCTAAAATAAGTCCCTCCCATCATAGGAAAAGTGGGTGGGTGACTTTACGAGGTGTGGAACAAGTTTATCTTGTCTCACAAGTATCCAAAATATCCTAGAAGGTCAAAATCTGAAATTCACAAGGAAGATTGAGTACACACTACCCCAAATTAAAATGAAATCATTCCAAACCAACATACATTAAGGATACCAACTCATATTTATTTTCTCCCTTTTGTCACATCCTAATTAGCATTAGTTAAAAAAAATTAATTAACTTAAGAGGAGTGTTGAACAAAATTGATAAAAGTGACTCCATATACTAATAGAATACAATAACTTGCAATTAAATAAATTCACAAGAAAAGAAAAATACAAACATTCCAAAGGTCACATTTGAGGTGACCCCCCAATGATGACCTCTTCAAAATCTACAACAACATACAACATACGAATACATGTGTTACCTTGGAAACCTATTGCCAATACTCCATATTCTTTTATTGTTGGTCTCCTATCCCCTTTTGGTTTATTGTGTTACGAACACCTGTTAGAGTCAAGACAACACCTTTCTGGCCCCGTCGCCATATTAATGACCTCAAAATACTAAAAGAAACACACACACATATATATATATATATATATATATATATATATATATATATATATAATCAATTATCGCAACTAACCATATCTAACAAGTAATTTAATATTGTTCACAAATTCAATTATTTCAATTTCATTAATTTATAAACTAGTAATAAGATCACGACATGAAATACATAATATATCATCATGTAATTATTGAATTAAATGCATCATTTGCAGTAGCCAAACTAAAAAGGCATTTGATCTTGGGTCATCCACCATTAAAATAGCTTCATCTTGCACACATGTTAGGTTAGTAATGGAGTAGCTAATCTTGTCCATGTAGCCATTTAGTGAGATTCATTCACCCTCATGGAGTAAAACAACAAAACTAATTGCTTGGATCCTCTTAGGTTCATTATTTCAAGCTTTCAAAGAATAGAGGTTAAATGCTATTTTGTTACATCTTTTGTTATTTCAAGTTTGAATATATGCAAAGTAGGTTTCCTTGCTCATTTCTTATCTGATGGTCCATTAAGGGACTTTGCACAAAGCTTTGGGGTTTTTCCCCATATCCATAGGTCTTTGTAAAATCTTTCATTGAACACAACTACTAACTTGAAAGTAAAATTATCTTCATTTCAACCACATTTCCAACATATCGAGAAGTTGTTACGATAAAATAGTTTCTCTTTTCAATAAGCAATGAAGTAATAATAAATCCTTTACTTTCATTTCCAATGACAACTAATACTACAATTTTAATAAATAAAGCAGCTAAAAATATCCACTTTAGGAATACAATTATACACGCCCTCCATACACAATGGAGACAACATGAAAAAATATCTACAAGTGGTTCTTGGTCCATTCCTCCAAATGCAACAAGAAATATAACTCCTCCTTGGACCTCCACCTTCTACCAAGATCAACACTATAACCAAAAATGGGGGAGTACGCAACACTCTCTACCGAGCCATAGTCGAATGAGGAAGTGGATCCTACTTCCTCATTGGCCCCCGACCCCCAAGAATGAAACAATATAGATTATTTGACAACCATTGGCAACAAAAGAAAAGTCTTCCAAATTTACTTATAAACAACATTCACACAAGAAAATAACCACCAAACATTGATTTTTATACACAAACTTCCCAAAAACTTTGGCTCTAAAAGCAATCCAAGTAGAGAAATGAATATGGGGATACCCTTATGCCTCCAGAGGGTTTGGGTTCCGACCTCAAAAACATCCAAAACTCCATCAAAACCCTAAGATCTCTTATGCCTCTGTACAAATAAACTATCTCTTATTCCTCCCTCACTCTTATATCTCCCTCACTCATATGTCTACCACAATGAACCACAATAAAAAAATGAGAACAAGGTGGGGCAACCAAACCCACTCCCTCCTAAATACTCAAGAGAAAATATTATGCCCTCCCAATAAAATTTTTCCCCATTTCACTTTCTCATCCACATCCTAAATCCATTTCACTACCCGACAACATCAAGCAACAAAACATTCATTCAACACATAAATACACACAAAAAAAGAAAACCAAGGGTGAAGACCCTACCTTGCCATAACAAGAATCCACTCCACAAACAAGTTCCCAAAGTTCCCAAAGCCCAAGTAATTACAAGAAATATTCAACTCCAACAAGAACTCCAAAATAAAACACCACCAAAAAAAATATAGGAGCAAAAAACAAAGAAAGTAACAGCCAAAACCTTACAAAAATTCCAATAAATAGAAAATATGGAGAGGAAGATGATGTGGCTCCATGTAGGATGCCACATCATTTCTTCTTCATCCCACATCACCAAGGTCAAACCCAAATCCCAAAGCATAATAAATTGGTGGTTGGGGAGATGACCACTCTCTTACATACTCAACCAAACCCATGCCCCTTAAGAATAAAATTTAAATACACATGTAAGAAAAGTGCAATTAATTACTCTTTTCCTTCATTAAATCACCAAATAGGACCTAAAATAAGTCCCTCCCATCATAGGAAAAGTGGGTGGGTGACTTTACAAGGTGTGGAACAAGTTTATCTTGTCTCACAAGTATCCAAAATATCCTAGAAGGTCAAAATCTGACATTCACAAGGAAGATTGAGTACACACTACCCCAAATTAAAATGAAATCATTCCAAACCAACATACATTAAGGATACCAACTCATATTTATTTTCCCCCTTTTGTCACATCCTAATTAGCATTAGTTAAAAAAAATCAATTAACTTAAGAGGAGTGTTGAACAAAATTGATAAAAGTGACTCCATATACTAATAAAATACAATAACTCGCAATTAAATAAATTCACAAGAAAAGAAAAATGCAAACATTCCAAAGGTCACATTTGAGGTGACCCCCCAATGATGACCTCTTCAAAATCTACAACAACATACAACATACGAATACATATGTTATCTTGGAAACCTATTGCCAATACTCCATATTCTTATATTGTTGGTCTCCTATCCCCTTTTGGTTTATTGTGTTGCGAACACCTGTTAAAGTCAAGCCAACACCTTTCTGGCCCCGTCGCCATATTAATGACCTCAAAATACTAAAAGAAACATATATATATATATATATATATATATATATATATATATATATATATAATCAATTATCGCAACTAAACATCTCTAACAAGTAACTTACCATTGTTCACAAATTAAATTATTTCAATTTCGTTAATTTATAAACTAGTAATAAGATCACGACATGAAATACATAATATATCATCATGTAATTATTGAATTAAATGCATCATTTGCAGTAGCCAAACTAAAAAGGCATTTGATCTTGGGTCATCCACCATTAAAATAGCTTCATCTTGCACCCATGTTAGGTTAGTAATGGAGTAGCTAAACTTGGCCATGTAGCCATTTAGTGAGATTCATTCACCCTCATGGAGTAAAACAACAAAACTAATTTCTTAGATCCTCTTAGGTTCATTATTTCAAGCTTTCAAAGAATAGAGGTTAAATGCTATTTTGTTAAATTTTTTGTTATTTCAAGTTTGAATATATGCAAAGTAGGTTTCCTTGCTCATTTCTTATCTGATGGTCCATTAAGGGACTTTGCACAAAGCTTTGGGGTTTTTCCCCATATCCATAGGTCTTTGTAAAATCTTTCATTGAACACAACTACTAACTTGAAAGTAAAATTATCTTCATTTCAACCACATTTCCAACATATCGAGAAGTTGTTACGATAAAATAGTTTCTCTTTTCAATAAGCAATGAAGTAATACTAAATCCTTTACTTTCATTTCCAATGACAACTAATACTACAATTTTAATAAATAAAGCAGCTAAAAATATCCACTTTAGGAATACAATTATACACGCCCTCCATACACAATGGAGACAACATGAAAAAATATCTACAAGTGGTTCTTAGTCCATTCCTCCAAATGCAACAAGAAATATAACTCCTCCTTGGACCTCCACCTTCTACCAAGATCAACACTATAACCAAAAATGGGGGAGTACGCAACACTCTCTACCCAGCCATAGTCGAATGAGGAAGTGGATCCTACTTCCTCATTGGCCCCCGAGCCCCAAGAATGAAACAATATAGATTATTTGACAACCATTGGCAACAAAAGACAAGTCTTCCAAATTTACTTATAAACAACATTCACACAAGAAAATAACCACCAAACATTGATTTTTATACACAAACTTCCCAAAAACTTTGGCTCTAAAAGAAATCCAAGTAGAGAAATGAATATGGGGATACCCTTATGCCTCCAGAGGGTTTGGGTTCCGACCTCAAAAACATCCAAAACTCCATCAGAACCCTAAGATCTCTTATGCCTCTGTACAAATAAACTATCTGTTATTCCTCCCTCACTATTATATCTCCCTCACTCATATGTCTGCCACAATGAACCACAATAAAAAAATGAGAACAAGGTGGGGCACCAAACCCACTCCCTCCTAAATACTCAAGAGAAAATATTATGCCTCCCAACAAAATTTTTCCCCATTTCACTTTCTCATCCACATCCTAAATCCATTTCACTACCCGACAACAGAAAGCAACAAAACATTCATTCAACACATAAATACACACAAAAAAAGAAAACCAAGGGTGAAGACCCTACATTGCCATAACTAGAATCCACTCCACAAACAAGTTCCCAAAGTTCCCAAAGCCCAAGTAATTACAAGAAATATTCAACTCCAACAAGAACTCCAAAATAAAACACCACCAAAAAAAATGGAGGAGCAAAAACAAAGAAAGTAACAACCAAAACCTTACAAAAATTCCAATAAATAGAAAATATGGAGAGGAAGATGATGTGGCTCCATGTAGGATGCCACATCATTTCTTCTTCATCCCACATCACCAAGGTCAAACCCAAATCCCAAAGCATAATAAATTGGTGGTTGGGGAGATGACCACTCTCTTACATACTCAACCAAACCCATGCCCCTTAAGAATAAAATTTAAATACACATGTAAGAAAAGTGCAATTAATTACTCTTTTCCTTCATTAAATCACCAAATAGGACCTAAAATAAGTCCCTCCCATCATAGGAAAAGTGGGTGGGTGACTTTACAAGGTGTGGAACAAGTTTATCTTGTCTCACAAGTCTCCAAAATATCCTAGAAGGTCAAAATCTGAAATTCACAAGGAAGATTGAGTACACACTACCCCAAATTAAAATGAAATCATTCCAAACCAACACACATTAAGGATACCAACTCATATTTATTTTCCCCCTTTTGTCACATCCTAATTAGCATTAGTTAAAAAAAATTAATTAACTTAAGAGGAGTGTTGAAAAAAATTGATAAAAGTGACTCCATATACTAATAAAATACAATAACTCACAATTAAATAAATTCACAAGAAAAGAAAAATACAAACATTCTAAAGGTCACATTTGAGGTGACCCCCCAATGATGACCTCTTCAAAATCTACAACAACATACAACATACGAATACATGTGTTACCTTGGAAACCTGTTGCCAATACTCCATATTCTTTTATTGTTGGTCTCCTATCCCCTTTTGGTTTATTGTGTTGCGAACACCTGTTAAAGTCAAGACAATACCTTTCTGGCCCCGTGGCCATATTAATGACCTCAAAATAGTAAAAAAACATATATATATATATATATATATTCAATTATCGCAACTAACCATCTCTAACAAGTAATTTACCATTGTTCACAAATTCAATTATTTCAATTTCATTAATTTATAAACTAGTATTAAGATCACGACATGAAATACATAATTTATCATCATGTAATTATTGAGTTAAATGCATCAATCCAATATAAGTTCAAAATCAACAATTTGATATATCTAAACATGCAAATAATCCATCCTGTAAAATGTCATAAGTCTAACATCCATATTGTCTATTAATTAACTAATCAAAATAACAATGTCCATCTTTGAATGTGTAACTGCGATAGAAATTTCCATATTTCTAATCTATAATAAGTAGAATCATAATCTTATAAAATGTCGAAGAGGAGTGGGCACTATAATATGGGTTCCAATCATTTAACCAACCAATTTATAGTTGTTATCATTTATAACCAAGGTTGTGCCTAATGAAGTATATAAAGAGAGAAAGGAGTTTATAATTAGTAAGTGTGGTTCTATTGTTTTTTTGGGATGGGGTTTATTGTTTCTATTAATTCACTTTTTTATTTGTCTATCAACTATTTAAAATAATAGGTTGTAATATATTTGGAAATAAAGAAAAAGTTCTTCTATATTTGGAAATAACAAACTTCTAATCTACTAAAATAAAAATCAAATAATTTTTAATCTACTAAAATCACCACAAAAAGGAAATGCTATTTGAAATATGAAACTCTTCTAAAACCAATATGTATTAAAGGAAATACTTAGAAAGGAAACTTGGAAGAATTTAAAACACAACGTTAAGAACAACATAATTAAAGAAATGGTTGTCGATATACTATAATATTCAAAGTAGTTTCTACTAAGCATACTCAAAATTTACCATTGGGAGTAAAATGAATGGAAATACTAACAAAACAAGACAATTCCTTGGTTGATTTGGTCGTTTCTCTTACTTGCTTTAGTTTTTTAACACAAATTTCTCAAAACAACATGTCTTTATTTATCACCAATAATTATTTACAAATAAAAATTTTCAACAAAAATTCTCATATATGACTATCTCTATTTCCTATTACACACATTCCTCTTTTCTAAATGTATCAATGTGTTTACAAGCAAAATGTATTATAATGTTTATCTTTTGTAAGGTTTTGCAACGCTAAGCCTATCGATGGTGTCTCTTCCCAAAATGATGGTCGGGTGCGTGAAGAATGTGTTTTTAAATTTAAAAATGGGGACTCTATGGTCGATGATGGCACAAATAATGGGTTTGTTTTGGTTAAAGAAGGGAAAAACCATATTCGTAGCTCCCTTTTGTCTGTGAAGGCGGTGGTTGTAACTGTAGTAGTTTCTTATGTGAGTGCCCCTACACTTACTACTAAAGTTTTCACTATCACATATGATGGCTTGAAGATTGGTTCCATCTTCTCAGGATTGTCTGGTCTGGATGTTTTAGTGCCCACTCCTCTTCAACATTGATATTACTATGTTTTTTCTTACTTTGGATTGGATCCATAGAAATTGTTATCATATTTGATCTTTATACATTGATATATGGAAATTGCTATATATGATTCCCCTATTTGACAGACAATATGGATTTTTTAGAATTTTGACATGATGTGATTTATATGATGGATTATATGCATGGATTGACATATCGGTATTTGATGATCTTGAGTTACTCTTATACTGACACATTGGATTTGATATATAGATTATGCTAGATGATTTCTTTGGTTTTGTGATCTTATTGCTAATTGATGAATTGATAGAATTGAAATATTTGGAATTGTGAACAATTGGTTAGTTACTTGATTTGAGTGATGGTTTACTTATGATAATTGATGATGTGAATTTATATGTATATGTATGTTTTTTATTATATCGATGTCGCTAATATTGCCACAAGGCCAGAAAGGAATTATTTTTATTTTTTACAGGAAATTGTAACACAACAAACAAAAAGGAGATAGAAGACCAACAGTGAAGGAATTTGCGGTATTGGCAATAGGTCAACTTGGCAACTTGTGAAATTGTATGTTGTTTGTTTTTGTTAGATTATTAGGAGGTCCCCATTGGAGGGTGGCCTCAAATGTGAAATTGGGTAAATGTATTGTTTTCTTTTTTCTTTTTTTTTTATTTTGTGAGTATTTGTACTTTTTTAGTATTGGGATTCACCTTTATTATTTTTTGTTATGTGCTTGGTTTAAGTTGATTAATTACTTTAATTTAGGATGCAACCAAAGGGGGGTAATTAATGTGAGTACGTGGTTCTTTGTTTGTGTTGGATTTGGAAGGATTTTATTACTTTTGAGTTTTGTGTACTTAACCTTGCATATCAAATTCGAATTTAGGACTAATGTCCATTTTTTGGAGGTATGTGGGATAAGTTAAGCTTGTCCCACACCTCTTAATTTCACCTACCAACTACCCATATGGGTTAAGGGGTAAAAAATAGACCCCATTATGTGATTGTAAGACCAATAGGTGCTATTTATTGCACTTTCTTGCATATATTTTTAATTTTATCCCTTAGGGGTGTGGGTTTGGGTTTGAGTGTGTAAGAGGGTTATCATTCCCTCAACCACAAATTTATTATGCTTTGAGGATTTTGTTTGACCCTATGATGTGGAGTGGAGGAGGATTCATGTGGCATCCTACATGGAGCCACATAACCTCTCTCTCCTCTCTTTTTTATTTATTCAAGTTGGTTTGATGATTTTGGGGTTACTTGTTTTATTTGAACTCTTGAAATTGGAGTAGCTTATTTTTGGGAGTATTTTTTTTGGAGCTTGGAGTATGATTTTTCTTTCTTGGACTTGGAAAGGCTTGCATCTTGTGCTTGTGGATTTTATACTCTTGCAGTGGCAAGGTAGGGTCTTCACCCATGTTTTATTTTCCAATTTTGTTGTACTTATGTTTGTGAATGGATGATTATTGCATGTTTTTGATTTTGGGAAATAGAACGACCTTTAGGTTATGTAGGAGAAAATGTAAATGGGGATATTTTGTGGGAGGAATAAGAGTATTATTGGGTATTTTAGGAGGGAGTTGGGTTGGGGTGTCCCACCTTGTTGATAAGTAAATTTTTTTCTTGTTTTGTTTGTTTTATGGAGGGATCCATAAGAGTTGAGGGAGGCATAAGAGTTTTGTACATATGTGATTGTGTTTTTGGAGGCTTTAAGGTGGGCACCCAAACCCTTGCAAGGCATAAGTAGATCCTTGTGTTCCTTTATCCTTCTTGGCTTCAGTTTTAGAGCCTTTGTGTTAGGAAACTTGTGTGTTGATGTGATTTTTGTTATTTATCTCATTATGTTGAAAGTTATTTAAATGTTGTTGTGGAAGCCATGTAAAGTTTCTAATGGTTGTCTTATACCCATTATTGTTTCATTTTTAGGTCTCAATGGGAAATGATGAAGAGGGCTTCTCTTCCTCATTAGATTATTGGTTGGGTGGAGAGTGTTGCCTATTCCCCTATTTTTTGTCGTGTTTTCGATTTGGAGAAGATTTGGATATATTTTTACTTCAAGAAAATGAGAAGAGATACCTCCTTATAAAATAATTTTTCCATGTTGTCTCCACTTAAGTGGAGGGCTTGTAACGTGTATTGTAAAGATTATCAGCTTATTGTAAATGTGGTGTGAAAGTTTTATTTGTATTAAGCATTCATAATGTGTGTATATTTGGAAAGTAAGAAAAGAAAATGCTATTGTTACTATGAAATATCCTCAACTTGTATACTTTACCAAGAGTGTATGGAAAGAAAACTTGTATTCTAAAAGACATAGTTCTTGTAAAAGAAACTATCAAATCTTGCATTATTTAGATAAAGTAGAAACTTTGAAATGGGTTGAAATGCAAATGATGTTTTTTCAATCTAATCTTATTTTATTGCCTCCAAAGTGTTATTTGTTTAATTTTAAAATATTGATTTTCTTGTTTTCAAAAACACACTTGGGTGCTTGAAATGAATGCCATTTACTCCATTGTGAAAGAAAGGAAATAGTTATTGTTTTTTATTAAAAAATTAGGCATCTTAAAAAGGTTGAAATTTTAGTTACATCACATATTTTTGTTGTAAGAAAGAATCTAGTAGTTTAGAGTTTTAGAAAAATAAAAAGAATCTTCTTGTTAAAAATTGTATTAGGAAGAATAATAAACTTTATTAGTTTTCTCAACTTTACACCTATAAATGAATAGGTAGGAATTTGTAAATCATCTAGTCTATATGTAAGCCCAATAAATAAATAATATTTTGTGAATGTTTAAATCCTTTTACATAAAAAAGCTACTATCATAAATGTATATTTATACACATAATTCTATAAATTTATTATACTCTCTCTCTCTCTCTCTGCATGTATGTATGTATGTATGTATGTATGTATTCTAAATAACCCAAAATTTATAAGTGTATATATTGTTATATATACAAATTCACACACACACACACACACACAAAATTAGCGTAAATACATTATTTAAACCATATTTTAAAAGGGGAAAAATATCCATACCCAAATAGGGAAAAAATGAAGTGTATAATAACAAATAAAAATATAAACAAACCCTAGAATATGGTCACAAATAGAAAAAAACAATAAAAATGAGTATCCATCCTTGAGCTTGACTGGATTTCTATGGGCTCCCTTCTTCTTCTCCTCCCAAACTTGCAAATGAAAATGAGAAAATAAGAAAAAAGAAATGAATAAGATATTTTCATAAGGATGTTTAGGGTTAGTCGAATACCTAAATATAAGGTATTTAATTTCATCCATTTAATGGTTATGATTCAACCCTACAAAATTTAGGTGAGGATTTTGGTGGGAATTTGGTTTTTAAAAAAATGTATGTGTGACTTCTGAATGGTGCCACTAAAGGGGTGTTAGGAGGTAAGATTATAATGTGACATTTATTGTTTTAGTTTAGTGAATTTTTATAAAGTCCTTGACCCTTGAAATTAATTAAATTAAATTTACCCAATCACATCTAAACAATGTTTTATGTAGGATTTAAAATATATTTGAACAATATTGTATGGTTATGGTAAACGAGACCATAACCTTAGGATATTGAGTCAATAAATGATGTTAGTAGTAAAATAAGAAATTAAATTAATAATGTAATAAGGGTATGTTAGCCATTGGCTTGTAATGGTTAATTAAAAAAAATTGATGAGAACCCTGGAAGGGGATTTAAGCCTGAAATTTAAAAAAAAATTAATACTAATTAATTGTTAATTAAAACAAATGAATTTTTAACCGAGAAATGAATTAAATCTAGTTGAAGGTTATCCTATTGCAACCTGTTTAAAAAAAATTATTCCATAAATTTTCGTAACTACTCATTGGTTTTTGTATTTGGTGTTGTGTGGGAAAAATGTGGGCCTTACAACCATGATTTCCCCTATTTCTATTGCATCAGGGAAGGGTTTTCAAAAGAATGGTAGTGGTGTTTCAGTGTTGGATGTGAGTTTCCCTGCGTCCCTTATTTTGGGTCATGCCCCTACTATAGTTTCTTCTGTCACCCTCTTGCTCATCCAAGTTGTCCCCATTGGTGGCACAGAGGGTTTTTTAGATGCTATTGGTTTAGGTGGTTGCAAATCTAGGGTGAAACTAGGTTAGGGCATAATAAAAATATTCCTAGATTTGGATAAAACCTTTGTTTGCCCACCTATGAAGCCTATCAAACATGCTAAGTCATCCCCCACGGTAATATTTGGAGTAGATGTCTTGCCATTACAGGAATATTTAAAGGAAAATGGTCTTATTTATAGATTCAACAATATTTTCTTACGTCTTCTTACACTCTATGTCTCAATTTGTTCTTTTTGGAAGCTGTTAATGGTAGGTAAAGTAGATATGTACCCCAACACTAGAGGTTTCTTCATTTTTTTATTTGATAAAACCGCTGATAGAGATCTAATGTTTTATAGATTGTCAGATTTTCAATCTCACTTCCTCTTTATAAAGCCATGGTTCACTCTTTTCGATCATGTTACTGAAACTTTCAAAGTTAGACCTTTTTGGATTTGTTTTCCATATCTATCTCTTTAGTTTTGGGGTGAGAAATGTTTAATATCCATTGGGGATTCTTTGGGTAAAACCTTGGCTATTGACTCGAAGACTAACTTATATGAGTATACAATGTATGCTCGCATCTTGGTCAACATGAACACTTTAATGGATTTCCTAGCTTCTTTTGATCTTAAGGTTTAGGAAATAATATGGACTCAAAACATACACTTTGAAAGCTTCCCCTTAATATGTTGGACATGCTTTTCCATTTTCCACTTAGTTGTGGATTTCTAGTATGGGAAGAAACATGTCAGTAGCCATATTTCTTTGGTGAAGAATTAAGATTCTAGTCATTTGGTTGTATACAGTGACTCAGATAATGGGTATGTAGATGGGTCTGTGAATGATGAAGATTTTCTTATGCATGATGAATCCATCCCCTCCTCTAACCCTATAGAGAAGGATCCTATTGGTACCCAAATTTGTTCACCTTTTTAGTCTGAGCAGCATCAGAGATATGGCATGAAGCTTGAAGTCAGATAGATCATGGTGTGTGTTGTTTTGTAGCCGGGGAGGTGATCTAAGTGGAACTCAGATTTGTGGAGAGATGGATAGCACTTTGAAAGGATTTTGATCTAAACCTCACTATTTTAGGTTGTTCCTTTCAACCAAGGTAAGAGAACCTATATTGCAACCTCTGTTTTATGTAGGGCGTGGAGATATCCTTATACTGTGCATATTATATGGAGATGGCCTTGGGAAAACATGATCAATCTTCCATTATTCAAACTCAACAGAGCTGTCACTACTAAATGATGGAAATGATTTCAATACAAGGCTAAGGCTGTTAGAGACATGGTGTGATCCTGATTTGCCTTGTGCATTTTTGTAAATGGATTGTATCCTTTTTTTGACACACAATGTAGATGCAGGGGTAGTATGGGTAGGATAGGTTGTTTAGAATGATTTTCTGGTGGGGTATTGATGAGACAGACTGGGATATATCATATCTTTGACAAAATCTACAATACTTGAACAAATATTAAATAAAATGCTTCAAATAATCAGGATATTCTTTTAATCAGAAGAGGCATAAATGGAATCCCAGGTTGTTATCTTCACACAATCTTTGAGAATTCACCACAAAAGCTTGAAGTAAAGAACTCAATTAAACACAAAAATCCATGATCAAACCACGCCTAAGGTACCCCTCAAAGGCTTACAAGCAATCTCTGCAGTCAAGGAAGGTAAAGTGATTTTAAATTTTTTTATCTCTTTATCAAATGAAGGCTCTTCTGAACATGAGATTGCAAATACCACTAAACTATCAAGAAGAAATGGAGATTCTCTGTGATTTCTAAAGAATTTTCAATGCAATATTGCAACAAGAACAATGGAAACTATTTGCAGGCATTTAAAAATGATAACAGACATCATATTGCCCAGAAAAACATAGATTAACTTAAAAGCTTGTTAGATTCATCAGCAGGGGAGAGTTTCATGAACAATCTCAGAGCTGTGTGATGGCTATACACTTGTAACCAACTCACATACATGAAGATCCAAACATAGAAGAAATTAACCTGGTTCTTTTGTGGGTTTTTCAGAAGATGAGCCTTTTCTCATAATTTTCTCGTGATTTTCAACTTTTCCTGACCTCTTATAATTCCTCCAAAATGCATTATATATCTCATGCCACATTAGAGCCTTCTTTCCCAAGCAAAGAATATGCCATGGGATCAAGTTTGTTACAACAATTCTTCATGATTCAATGAAAATGACATCAAACAGAAAAAACATTCGCAGGCTGTCAGGTGTGCCCAAAAAGATTAAATCATTACAAATATCTGGATCATTATCCATCTTGGAGGCATGTTTTTCATCATTGAGGCATGCAAACACCTTTTTCTCATCATTTTCATCTTTTTACCTTTTCAAATTACCTCTGCAACTTTTGATTTTGTCATTTCACATGTTTTCTCGGGTTGGGGCAAAAATTTACTTCAAAAACATTTAAAATCAAAAAATTGAGCCATGAAAGTGATGCCAATGATCCTGGAAGGCCAAGACGACACAAAATCACTATAAATTTGATGAATTTTGGATGCAAAAATCATGATTCCAAGCTTCCTAAGCAGCTCCCATAGCGATCAAAACAAATGGATGCACAATAACCATGTCAATCTTATCAATCTTTTTATCCTGGCCCTCCATGTGGAAGATGTGGGCTTGAAAATAAGTTTGAGTTACCCCTTTTAAATTTTTTGGATAAGGCTAGAAACGTGGCAAAAAATGATTGGAAATCAAATTCGGGCTTACTTTTTGACTTTTTCCACATTTTTGAAAAAGTGGAAAATTTTTACCTTTTTCTTCTGCGCTCTCTACCTTTGAATTTTGGAGTTGACACGTGGCATACATGGTGGGTCCCATTGGGATTGCACGTTTCAATTCTGTTCATTTTGACCTTTTTTAGACAATTGGGAAAATTATCACTTTTTTGCCCCGCGGGCCCACACACTCTGATTTTTCCCTTGCCACATGTCGCTTCCTTGTGATTCGCTAGTGGTCCAGCGGCTTAAAATTTTGCTTTTGAAATCCTCTTGTGTGAAAATGGGAAAAAATTCAACTTTGTACCTCCACCAGCTGGCCTGCACCTCAAACCTCGTCCTCTTACCATGTGTCTCTTTGTGATTCGCTAGTGGGCCCAAGTGCTCCCTTTCTTCATCTAAACCTTCCTTGAAATCTTTTTACGAAAAATTCAAAATTTCCACCTTTTCCCTCCGCAGCTCACACTTCCATCTGACCTTTGTTGGACACATTTCCTCTCCTGGTTTGTTACGAAGATTTTTGGGCCAAATTTTGCAATTTACTCCCTTTTTCGCTAATTTAAAATCTTCAAAAATCCATCCTTAAAACCGTCGATCTGGCTCAAATCTGATGCCACGTGTCCTCCGCTGATTGGAGTGGGGGAAAAACTAACTTTGTGTCCTTAGAAAAATAGAGCTAAAATTCGTCATGGAAGTTCTCTATCGGCCCGCTCCTCCCTTTTTGGCCTTTTGGATCCATTTTTCCAAAAAGGATTGGATGCGGAAATTCAGACCCATTTTTCACTTTAAATTGGTGTGCAAACTAAGGTTAAAAATTCTTCATGGAATCCAACCACCCGCCATCCCACCTATCAATCAGAACATTGGCACGTAGGTAGATTTCAGGCCAAAAACGGGTCCCTGGGCCTGAAAATGCACCATTGAGCTTAAAAAACTGACAAAATGAAAAGTTACAACTCACTCCCGCACCTTCCCTTGAGCCAATGGAAACCTGCATCACAGTGCCAATACCTTTTGAGGATGAATTTTGACAGGAAAATGACACCCGTCTGACCATCAAAACATGTAAAAAAAATTCCAAGGATGGCCTAAAATTCAATTTTTTTACCAAGGATGGCAGATTTTTCGATTCTAAATAAACTGAAGCATGATTTTACAACATTTTTGACCTTGGGGTTGGATTTTCAAATACAAACAAGTATGAATTGAGTAATTTTGATTTTTCCATGATCTGGCAAAAGGAGAAATGACACAGGCCCCAAAATTGGAAAAATTAGGGCACATAAAAGGGAAAAATTGGAATGTTCCTTCGAATTAGGGCAAAACAACAAGTTTGTGAGCATTTTTAAAGCATTCAATTGGAAGGGAAGAATTTCAGACCATCAATTTAAAGGGTGAAACGTTTTTGAGCACATACAGATTTGGAAATTTTAGGACAACATAGTGCAAGCTCAAAAATGGCACCAACATCGGCTCTTTCTTGGGGGTGGGCACTCCCAGTGAGTGCCATAAGGAAAAAACGTAAACAAAGTGCCAAAATATGCATTGGGAAAAAGAGTCAAGAGCCAAAATCACCAAAAACCAACTGAGAATCTGACAAAAATGGCTGCCAAGAACAAGGGCAAACCACACAAAAACAAAATAGTGAAAACAAAGCAAAAAACAAAGACTATACAACTGTACAATTGGTGCATACCTCAAATTTGGGGATTAATCCAAGAAATGCTTCAGATGCCTACCATTAACAAGTAATTCCAGCAATTCCCCATCTAAGTCCTTGAGATAGAAAGTATGTTCACTGATTCTGATATCAATGGCATAAGAGCCCATCCATAATGCATCAAATTTTCCATGCTTTCCCTTGTCTTCATGCCTACTATCCCACAAAAAAACTAGATCTCTAACATTGAAGGCTCTAGGAGTGACCTTCTTATCAAACAATCTCTTTAGTTTCTCCCTAAATCTGATATGCCTTTGATGGGATTCTATTCTCTCCTCATCAAGCTCAATAATATGATTGATCCTTGATTCATATGGGCCAAGCTCTTGATCTTCCAACTGTTGGGAAAACTGAAATGAAGACAATTGCAGGCATAAGGGCAGTAAATCTTGAGTTCCATACACTAATTAAAATGGGCTTTTACCAGTAGCTCTTTTAGGAGTTATCCTATCAGCCCAAACTGTAAATTTCAATTGTTCACCCCATATCTTCTTTTTTTTCTCCAAAGTTCTTCTAATGATCTTCAACAAATTATTATTGTTGGACTCAGGTTGTCCATTCCCTTGGGGGTTGTAGTTTGAAGAATAAGTCAGATTTATTCCATAATCATTACACATTTCCATTAAAGGTTTGTCTCTAAAGCACATGGCATTATCAGCTACAATCTTGACTAGGATTCCAAATCTGCATATGATTTGATTCAACAAGAATTCCATAACTATTTGGTGTGTTGCTTTCTTGGTGGGGATGTTCTCTACCCAATTTGTAAAATAATCAGTGGCTACAAGGATCCACTTATGGCCAGCACTAGAAGGATCTAAAATCTCACCAATGAAGTCTATCCCCCATTTCTTGAAAGGAGTTTCAATTATACAGGCTGCAAAGGAAGGGAGCCTAAAGCTTTCAGTATTCTAGAGAAACGTTGGCAACTATCACATTTTCTAACTAGCTGGGTTGCATCTTTGAAGAGAGTAGGCCACCAATAACCAGCTCTCAAAATCTTATGTGTTATTACTCTTCCAAAAATGTTTCCTCCACAAACTCCCCCATGGAAATCAACAACTATCTTGGGATCTTCATCTTCAGTTATTCATTTCAAGAGGACACCTTCAGGCTTTTTCCAAGGTAGCCCAAGGTCTGTGATGATATATTTTTGAGAAGCCAGCTTGAGGGCTCTTTTCTAATTTTTATTTAAATGACTAAGGAAGAAGAGGTGTCTAAGGTAGAAGATCACATCTTTGTACCACTCAGAACATACCAACTCTGTAAGCACATCTACCCTTTCTTCCTCTAGCTTATTCACTTCCACATTCTGCAAGTTGACCTCAGCCATGAGCCTAGCAAGTCCCAAACCTCTTACCAACTTTGTGGTTTGGATGTCCATATCATACTCCTGTAGTTTTTTCACCCATCTACACCTTTTACTTGAGATCTCCATCTCTAATAAGATGTATTTTACCATGGTGTGGGGAACATAAGCAACAAATTTTGAACTCAATATATAAGGCCTGCAAAATTTTGTTGCTTTCACCAAGGCAAATGCTTGTTTCTCCATGATTGTATACTTCAACTCAGTTGCTTGTAAAGCCTTACTAAAGAAGGTAATAGGCCTCTCAACCCTATTCTCATCCTTTTGCAGTAAAACAGATGCAATGGTATACTCAGAGGCAAAGGAGAAGATTCGGAAAGGCCTCTTATAGTTTCGGACTATTAAAAGTGTGTGCATGTGTTTTTTTTCAAAATAATGCTAATATGAGTAAAGAATAACACCTAAATAGCCTTAACTTAGCAAGAATTGAACAAAAAACTAAACACCATCAAGATAATAATTAAACAAGGGTTAGATGCTAGCATTCATCAATACAAAATTTGAAACTAACAATGCTAAATATATAAACTTCTCTATTCTCTAACAACAAATAAATGAATGGACCTATGTAAGCTCCATGGCTATCAAAATAGTTCTCATTAGTATGCCAAGTAACCTAGGAATGAGGGCCTATCAAAGTTGGGCTACAAGACCCCTTTGACACCTCCCATATGACCTAAGCACTTAAGAAAGAGGCTTAACTCTTCAAGATGATGAACTCTCAAAAGGGAAAGGTGCAAGCTCTTAGTCTCTTTGCTATATGCTTTGCATTTTCTCTCTAAGGAGTTTTTAGGTGTCAGTAAAAAGGTAGGTGGAGGGCTCTTTATATAGCCTAAAGGATAAAGTATTCAACACATTCTCATGAATGTGGGATAAAGGTAAAACATGATTAGGAATGGATAGGGTTGTTTTATTAAAGGTAACCTTACTTTAGAAGGGTTTAATTTATGCTTAGCATGTCATGGGAGTTGGGGGTATTTTAATTAATCAAAGGTGATTAACTAATAGGTAGATGTAAGCCTATAGAAGCCATTTAGAAGAATATTAGTACGATTTAGGCTATTCGAAGGGGATTAAATCAATTAAATATTGATTTATTGGTTAAATGGAAGAGAAAGCTAATTAATTAATAATAATTAATTAGTTTAGGTAGAAGGGGTGATTTATTAACGGAAGGTCGTTAATTAGGGTATTTGTTGGATAAGAAACTTAATTAATTAACTTAGTATAATTAATTAATGATGATATGAGGGAAAATGAGTGCTTTTGATGATATGTCATTGATTTGCAAGAAAGAGGATAATTAGCGCAATTTAAGTATTTAAATTGCTTGGGCGTAATTATAGGTGTCTACATTTTCCCCTGGTGTAAGTGACGCCACTTCAAAGATAGTAGACATGTGGAATTTTGAAGAGGTAGAAGAAAACTTAGTAAAAGTGAGAGATGCCCCCTCGAGTGTCAATGGGGTGATGAAAGAAGACGATCGACGATCGAAAAAGGTGAGAGATAGATAGAATAATGGGAAGAGGCAAGATGCCCCAGTAAGATGGAAGAATAGGGGTGAGAGGAAAGTGATGTAGAATGAATATGGAGGAGGGGAGAGAAGAGCTTAGCCTCTAGCCGCTATGTATTGGAACTATTTGCAGGAAGAAAAAGAAGCATGTATGCCCCTAGTGATAGATGGGATGTACAAGGGTAGAATGCCATGCGAATGCACAAGAAAGTGAAGATGCAAAAATGCCCCATCGATTAGGTGTGAGTATTCAAAGGAAAAATATTCACACGTATAGGTGGATCAAAATGCCAATGTAATATGAGAAAGTAGGGTCAAGCTAAACTAAGGGAGCAACATAATATCCTCCATTGTATTAGCTAGCTTCAGAAACAGACTTGATAGCAAAGGAAAGACAAGTGATTGATTTATTAAAGGGGGACAAAGGTGTCCAAGGAAACATAACAAAAAGGAAATCTTATACACATTGAGGTTCTAAATGAAGCTAAAGAACAAAGGATGCATCTACGAAATAGTACCAGCAACTCGTTGTGCCCCAGAGTACGGAAAAAGTGATCAGACCTAAGGCTTTTGTTGATGGATGTAGATCAAGATGATGCGCTACAAGTCGCACAGAGTTTGAACAAGTGAGTCCCTAAGAGTAACACTTGGTAGGATGATACTCAATTCTTAGAAGTTTTCTCATAGAGATCCATATGTTGACATGTTTTTGGAAATGATTTTTACCTCTAACATATTTGAAAGTTTTTTGATAGATTTTTTTTTCTAAGATACTAGCCAACGTGTAGGAATGATTTTAAAAGTTTTATGAAACTATGATGTATTTGAATGGATTATGGAAGCGTGGATGCCCATAGCAATTGCTCCAGGACTTTCCAAGGGCATAAGGCCACGTCCATAGCCCCAATGAAAGATGCAATTGATTCAAAAATTCCACAACATTTAGGTGGGACTATTCAAAGGTTAGCTCGTCCATAGCCCCAGAAGAGATTATTGGAAATAAGGCCATGATGAGAGTTTATATATCAATTTTCTTTTTCTTTTATGCTTTTCCTTTTTGAATTGATGGGAAAAGGCATTCTTTTGCTTTCTAGTGTAACTTATTCCTAAAAGCTCTCTTGTTTTACAAGGGTTTAAGGAGACCATTGATGGCTTGATGGAAGGTTTTGGAAAAAGTGATTTTGATCACAAACATTGGCTTAGAAGTCAATAACTATGATATAAAATGGATCTTCTAAAAAAAGTAGAATTACGATGTAGATATTGCTATGGATGTAGCTAAGAGGTCACTCGCGATTCTTTAAGTGATTAGCCTAAGGTTATGAAAGTCCAAGGTGAAATGAGATATGGACTAGAGATAAGATGTCAGAACAATGTGTCCAAGAAATACACTTGCTAACCATACTAATACCTGTTTACTCGATAGGGATGAAAATGGTGGATGACTTGTAGAGGATTTTATGACCTCTTGAAAGTGAATAGATAATAGACATCCATGTGTACGCAGATACGTGATTGCCAATGGGTTGGATCTTTGCACCTTTATTTTGATTTTTTTTATTTTGTTTATGGAGGGGAACATTTTTTTTTGTATGTGTTTGCAACTATTTTATTGCAATGTTTTAATCTTTGTACCTTTGATTTTCAGCCACTATGAGATGGTTTACTATGTTTGCAAAATGTTACAATTTTTAGGATTTTTGAAAAAGTTTTGAAATCTTTTTGGGCTTTAGATTTTTGATATTTTGTTTAAATTTTTTTGAACCGTTGTTATCGGAATGAAACATGTCATTCTACGTGATAGGATCCAAAAATATTGTTCAAAATTTCTTGAATAAGAGAGATTAACCATGTTTTTCTATCAAGTGTAATATTATCCGCAATCTCTATGATCATGGTGAGTGCACACTAAACAAATGATTGTGATTTGTTTTGAAACATGGGTTTTGTATGTGGGACATTGATTTACCTATCCATAGGTTTTTTTACTTTTTGCCATACTTGATGGTTACATCAGTGTGCATTCTGGAATCATGTTTGATTTTGAATTTTATAATCATTTGAGTTTTTGGGAGATTTAGATCTCTTATGAAGATTTTGACCTTAGCTTGGTTAAAAAACTTGTCTATGGTTTTCATATAAGCTGAATTCTTGAATTGTATGATCATTGGGAAGTGAGAGAAGAATGTGGAAATTTACGAATTGATGATGAGGAACGATAGAAATGGTAGTGGGCTTTTCACAATTCATTGGTAGAAGGGATATGTGATGGATGAAAAGCGATATGGTCCTATAATTGAAGAATATGGGCTACCAGAAGGCGAGCCGCATGGATAGAAGATGAAAGGCTACTTGGATGGTGGCCCAAGAATAGAAGAAGAAGGGCTACTAGGATGTGACCCATAAATAGAAGATGAAGGGATACTAGGAGGTGGCCCAAGAATAGAAAAAGAAGGGCTACTAGGACACGACCCATAGATGTAAGATGATGGGCTACTAGGATGCGGCCCAAGAATATAATATGATGGACTACTCAGGGGTGACCCATACACAGAATACAAGCGGCTAGTTAGACGTGCCCCATGAATAAAATAAGATAGTGGAATACTTGAAAATTTCCCAAAAATAACAGGGGGAGGGATACTAGAAGGTGAACCACACCTAGATGAAGATGAAGGGCTACTTTGTGTTAACCCACTAAGAGATTGTGATTGAGGAATTGTGATAGACAAAGAGTAATTGGGTAGTGAGAAGATAGGCCATGGATCAGTGCAATACCCAAAAGTTTCATCACATAATGAAAATTGTGAAGATAGAATAATAAGAGGAGGATAAAGTTGTATGTTCTAAGGCTCTTCCTCCATTTCTTAATAAAATGAATCAACCTTTTCCTCACAATATGCGAACGCATCGAAGTATAAAGATAATCCTTGCTCGTAATCTATTAAAGGAATATTTGCATGTTCCCCTATAAATTCCCTCATTGTTTCTTCATTCTAAAAGAGGTTAGTCGGTATGTTTTTTTAATTGACCACCAGTGGTTGATTAAAAGAAAGAGATTCAATTGGTGTGGAAGATGTTTGATGATGATTGATAAAATAAAATGACATGGGGGATGAAGAATATGTGGAATTAGATGTCTCGGGAGTAGAAGAAGGTGATGTGGACCTACCTATACAATGGTATGGTATATCATCTGTAAACTAGTAGGATTAAGTCCAAATTCTATAGATTGTGACACATGGGTCGATTCAGAAGTTTTACTAGAAGGACTTTGAGTTAGACAAATCTTCAAAGAAGGAAGACTTCGTGTGATTGATGATGAAGGTCCTACGAATAAGGGGAGGACCGTGATTTAAGAATTGCATTGGATGAATAATAACAAGGGTCCTACGAAGAAAGAGAGGATCACAATTCAAGAATTGTATTAGATGTTTGATTGGAGGGATTTGTAGTCATGCGTATCTTGAAAGGAAAAATACGTCATTGAGGTGACTGATAAAATGGGTCCTATGAAGAAAGGAAGGACCGTGACGTAGGATTTGTATTAAATGTATGATGAAGAGGGTCCTACGAAGATAAGGAGGACTAAGATGTAGGACTCATATTAAATGTATGATGAAGAGGGTCCTGGGGAGATAGGGAGGACCACGATATAGGATTCACATTAGATTAATGATGAAGATAATATGTGGTGAAAAAAATATTTAGAGGAGGAGAACATTGTTTAGGTGACTGATAATAGAGGTCCTACAAAGAAGGAGAGGACCGCTACTTAGGAGTAGAACTAGATGAATCTGAATAATAGTTTAGATTTGGATCCTCAGAATCAGTCAGAGGAAATATTTGGATTGGAATCCTCAGAAGAAGAGGAAATGTTTGGATTAGAATTAGAAGAAGAGTGGGGGGAACTCGAATAATAATTTGGATCAGACGTGTCCAAATCATACCACCGACTGTGAGATGAAGGTGGGGAATGAGTTACCCATATGGGCTCTCTAGCACGAAGAACCAAACGAGGTTTAGTTGTAATGGGAATCTTTTGCTTTGAATTGCTAAACCTAGGTTCCATATTTTTGTAAGTATGGGGAACCGCACGATAGTCAATCATTTTTGGCATTGTTTTAAGCATAGATTTATAGATTTAGATAGTGTGATGGGACTCCTTCAAAGGGAGGGAAGTGACATGTCAATTTGGGTAGCATAAGGACAACCAACTAGGTATTGTGTAAGTATGGAGATGCGTGCATGATTTTCCAAAGAAGGTATAAGGAAAATAGACATCGTGACAACGTAATATCGATGAGATAAAAAGGGATTGTCCTAGAAAATAAGTTTTCTGAATGAATAATCACAAGGAACAATCATGCGAGTGTGAAACCCAAAGCCAATCAACAAGGAAATACACCATATGAAAATGTGATGCAAAGATGATCAACAAGATGTTTTCACTTATGCCAAGTTCAAGGAAATGAACAAAATCTAAGTAAAAACAAGAAGTCAATGCGATCTCCCATTCAAGATATATGATGAGTGAGCTCAAACTTGATTAAGACCTATATCTCAAAAAGTGTCAATTACAATTCGCGAATGACACAATAATATCACCAAGATATGTTAACCCACTTTGTGAGAAAGATAAGTATTGATATCGAGGTGTTATTAATATAACACACACAAATAGTAACAGCTAGCACTCTTTGAAATCGAGGTAATAATAGAACCAAACTAAAAATCTCAAAGTATAGCTAGGAATAGTTAAAAATGTGTGCAACGTAACCATACAATATAGGTATTTATGTCGATTTTACAAGAAACAAGACGTAAATATAGAAATTGTAGTGATACGATACAAAGAAGCTAACTCTTCTAAGGAAGTCTACGGTGATGAACCATGCCTAACTACAATGACGACCTTGACATGGGTATCAAGATCACAATGGCTACCAATGATGCGAAAATGCCTCTGCACACTTTAGACGTTTAACTAACCCAACCGCAAACATGGGTGGTCGTAAACAGACATAAAAGTGAGAGAAACAGTCGATTGGTAACACAAAGGTAATCACCCTTCTTTTGATCAACAAAGTGTCAAAAGAATGTGAAGGAAGTAAATCAAAAAAATATGAAAAATGTTGGCTTCACTTTGGCAGAGTTTCACCTCACCCTAAAGCAAGTAAAAACTAGGTGAAAGTACCGCATCACACATTTCTTAATGAAAATATGGTTCACAACTCAACACTGTTTTAGAATGGTCAAAGTGGGCTCCTGGCCAAAGTATATTCTCTTAGGTGGTTCTCTCGCCCTAGGTGTTACAAAGTTACCTTGAGCGAGTACGATTTACCTAAAAAATCACACTGACTAGTTTGGGAGTATCTCGGCTTTACTTTACCCCATTCAATAATAGTAGGCAACTAGTGCGTCTACGTGTACTATCACTAGGGCCACCACAACAGACAACCTATAATGTTATCTCACAAAGGAATCACTAGTTAAGTAGGTAGTGCGGAGCACTTCCCGTTTCATCCACAAGGTTCCCTCTTGAGTGGACTACTTTGGGGTTCCTGGAACCACCCCCATTGTTGTAGCTTAAGGCGTAATGCCAAAGGGGTTATGTTTCAGTTGAGCGGAGAGGGACGTACCCTTTTCCAAAACCTGCAATAAAATGTTTTGAATATGTTGTTGTTTTTATCTTGTTTAATTAGGTGTGGTTTGCTTGAACACCTTTTGGAAACCTATATAACAACTGTATTAGTAGTTTTTGATTTCGTTTTGATTCCTTCTTTCTTTGAAAAGCGTTTTTAGGTCCTGCACTCAAGTGTTAGTAGTTCTCCAAGAAAATCACATTATTTAAAAAAGGATTAAGAGTTGCTTTTGATTCTCAAGATCATCCAAGGATGCAAGAGAAGAGCATACACAAAAAATAATCTAACTAAAAAGTAAAGAAAATATTTTTAATCAATGAACCATACAAGATTCTTGATAATTGTTCATTCCCCTTAAACCAAAAGTGAAAGATGAAGTTTCCAATTTACCAAATGTTATAAAATGGAGACTAAATTTACTTTTGATTCTCAAGATCACCCTAAGGTGCAAGAGAAGAGCATACACAAACTTTATCCCAACTATATAGAAATGGAAAACTTTAAATCAAAGGACTATTGAAAAATGCTTTGTAAAAGGTTCATTCCCTTAAACCAAAAGTGAAAGATGAAGTTTCTAATTTACCAAATGTTATAAAATGAAGACAAAAGATGCTTTTGATTCTCAAGATCACCCTAAGGTGCAAGAGAAGAGCATACACAAAATTTAACCCAACTATATAGAAATGGAAAATTTCAAATCAAAGGACCATTGAAAAATGCTTTGTAAAAGGTTCATTCCCTTAAGCAAAATGAATAATCAAATTTCCAAGTTTAATCCCAATGTTAAAAATATATAGATCAAAATTGTTTTTGATTGTCAAGATCACCAAAAGGTTCAAGAGAATAGCATACACACACTTTAGTCTAAATCGAGGAAGCATGGAAATACAACATTCATCAAAACATTAGACATGTTAGAAAATGACCAGTTTTAAACTAACAGAAAATCCTACCATTTTTGTAAGTATAAATCTAAAATTTATGTTTTCATTGCATAGTTAAATTCAATACCTTTCCAACGCAAAAAAATAGAGTCATTTCAAGTTCGGGAGCAAAATTTATGGCCTTCGGAAGATGGGTTACGCATATGCTCTTATGCTCATGGGTATGCATTTGACATGCACTCAAAAAATGTCAAAAAAACATCTCTTAATCTGCAAAATGGGCAAATTTTTCCAACCAAAATTCAATTTTGACAACAACCCATCACATCAATATATTAATAGAAGACTCAACACTATCAAACATTAACATACATGCTCAAGAATTTAAAATTTTCAAGAAATTGACAAAACTAGCATGTAGAATGATGAAAAAGTAAACTCTAAAAATGAAAACATGATGAAATCTTAAAATTTTCTCACCAAGATTAAATTTTGATAGCAATCCACCACATTAATATGTAAATAGAAGACTCAGCACTATCAAACACTAACCTACATGCTCAAGAATTTAAAATTTTCAAGAAATTGACAAAACTAGCATGTAGAATGTTGAAAAAGAAAGCTCTAAAAATGAAAACATGGAGAAATCTTGAAATTTTTCCATCAATTCCAATTTTGACAGCACTTCACCTCCTTTATACCTACAAGGAATACTCAACACATGCAAACTCAACAAAACAAGTTAAGAAAAACAAGTTAGATCAACATGTGTAAAAGAGGGTTAGTAACCAAAAATGAAACTTAACTACAAAAACTTGAAATTAAGTGTAAAGGACAATGTAGTAAGTCCCACCGGGCGTACCAAATTTGTGCATGTGTTTGTTTTCAAAATAATTTTAATATTAGTAAAGACTAACACCTAAATAGCCTTAACTTAGCAAGAATTGAACAAAAAACTAAACACCATCAAGATAAGAATTAAACAAGGGTTAGATGCTAACATTCATCAATACAAACTTTGAAACTAACAATGTTAAATATCTAAACTCCTCTATCCTCTAACAAAAAATAAATGAATAGACCTATGTAAGCTCCATGGCTATCAAAATAGTTGTCCTTAGTATACCAAGTAACCTAGGAATGAGGGCCTATCAAAGTTGGGCTACAAGACCCCTCTGACACCTCCCATATGACCTAAGCACTTAAGAAAAAGGCTTAACTCTTCAAGATGATGAACTCTCAAAAGGGAAAGGTGCAAGCTCTAAGTCTTTTTGCTATATGCTTTGCATTTTCTATCTAAGGAGTTTTTAGGTGTCAGTAAAAAGGTAGGTGGAGGGCTCTTTATATAGCCCAAAGGATAAAGGATTCAACACATTCTCATGAATGTGAGATAAAGGTAAAACATGATTAGGAATGGATAAGGTTGTTTTATTAAAGGTAAACTTACTTTAGAAGGATTTATTTTATGCTTAGCAAGTCATGGGAGTTAGGGGGTGTTTTAATTAATCAAAGGTGATTAACTAATAGGTAGGTGTAAGCTTATAGAAGCCATTTAGAAGAATATTAGTACGATTTAGGCTATTCGAAGGGGATTAAATCAATTAAATATTGATTTATTGGTTAAATGGAAGGGAAAGCTAATTAATTAATAATAATTAATTAGTCTAGGTAGAAGGGGTGATTTATTAACCGAAAGTCGTTAATTAGGGTATTTGTTGGATAAGAAACTTAATTAATTAGCTTAGTGTAATTAATTAATGATGATATGAGGGAAAATGAGTGCTTTTGATGATATGTCGTTCATTTGCGAGAAAGGGGATAATTAGCACAATTTAAGTATTTAAATTGCTTGGGCATAATTATAGGTGTCTACAAAAACAGGTGCATGTTAAGTGTATCCTTAATTCCTTCAAAAGCTTGAATGGCATCCTCCTCCCATTTGATAACTTGGTCCTTCTTTAGCATGCTTGTGATTGGAAGAGTCAAATCAAATAAGTTGGAAACAAACCTTCTAATAAAATTAATTTGACCAAAGAAATACTAGATGCCTTTCTTTGTTCTTAGGATTGGTACTTTGTTGATTACTTCCACTCTCTCAAGGTCTATCATAACACCATCTTTTGACACAATGTGACCAATCAGCTTGGCCTTTTATACACCAAAATGAAACTTATTTGGATTAAGATAAATTCCATACTCCCTACATATAATCAATATCTTCTCTAAGTGTTGCAAATGATCACCTCTCTACCTTGAAAACACAGTCACATCATCTTGGTAAACTGCAATAAAGTTATTGATGTAACTAGCAAAAACAACATACATTGCTCTTTGAAAAGTGGCACCAGAATTCATCAAACCAAAGGGCATCCAAAAAAAAATATGTTCCCCAAGGAGTAGTGAATGTTGTCTTAATCCTTTATGATTCTTTGACTACCACTTGATTGTATCATGAGAAACCATCCAATGTAGAAAGCAATTCAGACCCTGTCACAAACTGCAACATAATTTCCATATTTGGAAAGGGATAGTTTTCCTTCATGGATGTTTTGGTTAGATTTCTAAAATCCACACAAATTCTAATGTCTCCATTCTTCTTTCTGACATGGCACAAGGTTTACAACCCAAGATGAATATCTAGTGGGCTAAATAATACCTCCATTTCTCAACTTCTTTAACTCCTCCTTCTTTAACTCCTCTTGCATTTTCATGGAGAGAAGTGGAATAATTGGCCTTTACCTCTACTTGAATGTCTTATCCTTGGCCTCAAGAGGGATCTCATGTTGAAACACATCTTCTTTATATGCTTTAAGCTCAGAATAGGACCAACCAAGGCAGTCTTGATAATTTTTCAAGAGTTGGGCATAGGACTGTTTTTCCTCTTTACTTAAATTTATTCCAAAAAAATATTCCTTGGTTTACCATTAGTTCCCAAGTTATGCTCTTCCACATCCCTTGAGGTAGACATGTTTCTATTGATGATGCAATCAACATTTTTAAAATTAGACTCAAGAGTAACAAGGCCTCTAGGAATGGTGTTAGTTTTCAATTGGATAATATCTTTTCCAAACAAAGTCTCTCTTCCTTTAGTCACACACACCATTGGTTCCCAATAAATATTCTGATTTACAAAATCACCTTGATTTTGCAAGAACATTTGCACTTGAAAATCATCATCAAACACTTGCCAATGTTTCACATTATCAGGGATAGCTGGCCTAATTAGCACTTCAATGTTGTATTCACAATAAGGTGAAATGGTGCAAATTCCAAATATTGACCCCAACACTGCCAATTTTTCAGTAGCAGCATTCAAAATTCTATCATAGTGCATAATATTGAAGGAATCAAACATCTCAACTAGCTTATACTGCTTTATTCACTAATTTTTTATAACATATAGTTTTCTTATTTGTTTGACAACTAACTCTGAATCCCCCTTTGCAATGATGTCCTTGAAACCATACTTCCATTCAATTCTCAAATCCAACAACAAGGCTTCATACTCACCAATGTTGTTAGTACATTCAAAATTAAGCTTGAAAGAAAAAAAATTCTTTCAATCTAGGAGAAATCAGAATTACACCAACACCATTTCTAAATTTGGAGCAAGTTCCATCAAATAGCAAGGTGCAAAGAGAACATACTTGCTCAAGACACTTTGACTGATCCATTTTGTGTTCTTTTCCATCAGCAAAACCAATAAAATTATCAGCATCAACATCAACAAATAATACTTCATAGGAAGCATTATTTGGATCCTCAATTAGATGTAACATTTTCTTTTCTCCATAGAGCTTGACAAGGCTGCCCTCAATGGGAATAGTATAAAAGGACATGTCCATTTGGAAACTCCCTCCAACACTTGTAGCCCACTTTCTTGACAACAACATACCCCACTTGGAAGGGCAATCAACAATCACAACATCTAATTTTAAATTCCTCCCTAGATAAGATGCAGGATGCACTACCAAACCTTTCACGCAACCAACAACCGGAACTTCTCTTGAATCCATTGCAGTACACTTCCCATAGGCAGCTTTCACTTTGATATCCAACTCATTCATGACTTCTACAGGCATGACATTACATGATGCACCGGAATCAAACATACAATTGTGAAGCAGCCTATCTTTTATGATCAAAGTTGTTAAGAATGGATCAACATTCAATTGGGAATCAACAAAAGATGCCCCCATATATACCTTAGGTGTCTCTCCAAGATCTTCTACTACTGGTGATGTTTCAAGGTCAACAATGATCTGAGGTGGAGTCTCAACAACATTTACATTTCTGCTTGGGGTAACCTTCTCTTCTTTCAATCCCAAGTACTCAAATGCTCTCTTCTTATGCTCAGGAATTCTAAGCAACTCAATGATTGTAAAACTCACTTTAATTTGGCTCAATACTTGGGCTATGCCATAGGGGACACTCTTTGATAAAACAACATTAGAAGGGATACAGGAAGATTCACTAGATAGTTGTGGATTCTTGGTAGCTTGGGCATGAGGAGGACTGTAATTTTTGTTTGGGACAGCATAATTTCTAACAGGTGCTTCTCTCCTAGGAGCTTATTTTGGAATACTTGTGAGCAAGGGTGTTTTAGGTTTGGCTAGAGGCCCAATGCCCCTAACAAATTTTCTTCTAGTGTTATATTCTTTCTCTTGAGCTACAACAACATTCATCAATAATTGTTTATCTTCCTCCGAAGGGATACCACCATCATATTTCTTAATCATCAATGCTCTTAGGTATTCAAAGTCATTGTTAGGAATTTCAAATGCCTAAACTACATCTACTTCAAGAGCATGAGGGGGGAGAAAGACTTGTACCTGTTTCATGCAATCCCAAAAGGTAACAGTAGTCCTAGCACTTACTACTTTAGTAGATGTTGCTCCTCGTTGTGAGCTTCAAGAATATCCCACCATGCAAATATCATCATCAGTTCCATCCTCATTATTAGCTTCATCAACTTGTTGGTTCACTTCACATGGAGGATGAGGAAGAAAACATCTATCACACCAATCCATATCACCAAATTCATCAATAACAATAACCCTAGAAGTTAGAGGGTCAGGAACCAATCTACTTTCACGTGATTGGGGTTGTCTATTTCCCCATCCCATAGGTCCTTTACCTCTATCATCTTGTCTTTGATCACCAATAGGAGGATTACCAAATATATCTTGTGCTTGCTGCCTAGGATGGCCTTGTGAAGTCTATGCCCTATTACCTTCTCAGATCTTGCCAACTTGTATGAGATTTCTTTGACAACCCCTACCAAATTTTTCACAACCTCTTCTAAATCAGCACCTTTGCTAGCTTGATGTTTTTTAGGGTTTATTAATTTTACACCATATCTCTTAAGAGGTTTCCCAACAACCTTGATATTGTTTTCAATTTGAAGTTCCATGGTGAAAGCTTATCTTAGATTGGTTGGGTTTTTGTCTCTTAGGTAATAGGCTACCTTCTTATCAAATACATCTGCATATTTTATTAAACAAGATTCTTCACAAGGCCTCAAACCAACAGGCAGCATTCTCAAAGTTTTTTTTAAACCTTATGTTGAAGTCATGGAGTGATTCATTAGGGTTATTCTTGATATTCTCAAACTCAGATAAAATAATTCTAGGATCAGTCTTGTTACCATATTGCAACCTAAATGCATTTTTTATTTGGATCCATGAATCAATAAAATTATTAGGTAGAGCCTTGTACCAATCCCTAGCATCCTTTTCTAGTGTATGAATAAACAATTTGACATATACATCCTTAAACTCCATCTCAAAATCTTCCATCATATTATCAAAAAGTTTGAGATGCTGATCACCAGTAATAGCATTGTTACCCTGGAATTTTGGCAACCTATTTCTGACATCTTGTGGGACAACATTTGGGTAACCATCCATTCCTCTAAAATGTATAGGACCAAAGGTGTTAACAACAAATGGAGGTCTAGGCTGAGCCATATTTTTTGGTGGGGGTGAACTTGGAGGTGAAACAAGCTGATGAGGAGTGAGAGGTCTTTGGGGAATGGGAATGAAAACTTCCGAACAAATCTCTCTTAAGGGATTTTCTTCTTGATGATCTCTAGGAAATTTAGAAAATACAGGATCAGATTTAGGAGCAAGCCTTTCAAATGCACAAGAAGTTCCCTCACCTTATGGGGAATCTAAATCAATAATTGGATTGTCTAAATCAGATCCACTTGAAGAAGAATTGAAGTCCTCAATAACAGGCTGCTCACTTTCAAACTCAACAATAGGGATCTCCTTCCTTGCAGTCAAGTCTCCAACAACCATCCACACCTTTCTTCTCTCTAGCTCTGAGCTTCTTGAATCTTTAAACAACTTCTTAGAAGATTCCTTGATGAAGAGATATCTTCTTCCTTCCAGTTTTGAAAGGATTAGCAACACAAAAGTAAATGACAGAAAGGTAATACAACTAGTATTTTCAATATCAAATCAGCATGGAGTCGCCACTAAGGAATTTCACCTTAGTTGTGCAAATGCACTAAAGTAATTTGTCCAATGTTTACTAGCACTGAAAAATTTGTGAAGCCCTTCTTCTTTTTAAATCAATCAATCATAATATAACCTAAGTATATAAACAACTAGGAAAGGAAAAAGGGCAGACAGAACTTGAAACTTTTGCTTAAAACTTGCAGATCTAAAGCATAGAATGATATTTTAACAATGTAGTAGCTCAAATACTTGAATAAAAAAATGCTAAAACTCTTCAAACACTCCACAAACACCAAGAAATTCCAAAAACTCCCCAGAAACAGTGCCAGAAGGTGTTGGTACCGAAATTTGTTCTTCTTTTCAATCTGAGTAGCATCAGAGATATGGCATGAAGCTTGAAGTTAGATAGATAATGATGTGTTTCATTTTGTATCCGGGGAGGTGATCTAAATGGAACTCAAATTTGTGGAGAGATGGATAGAGCTTTGAAAAGATTTTGATCTAACCCTCACTATTTTAGGTTGTGCCTTTCAGCCAAGGTAACAGAACCTATATTACAACCTCTATTTTATGTAGGAGGTGGAGATATCCTTATACTATGCATATTGTATGGAGATGGCCTTGGGAAAACATGATCAATCTTCCATTATTTAAACTCAACAGAGTTGTCACTACTAAATGATGGAAGTGATTTCAAGACAAGGCTGAGGCTGCTAGAGACATGGTGTGATCCTGATTTGCCTTGTGCATTTTTGTAAATGGATTGTATCCTTTTGTTGACACACAATGTAGATGCAGGGGTAGTATGGGTAGGATGAGTTGTTTAGAATGATTTTCTGGTGGGGTATTGATGAGACAAGTTGGGATATATCAGATCTTTGACAACCTTTACAATACTTGAACAATTATCAAATAAAATACTTCAAATAATCAAGATATTCTTTCAACCAGAAGAGGCATAAATGGAAGCCTAGGCTACACTCTTCACACAATCTTTGAGAATTCACCACAAAATCTTGAAGTAAAGAACTCAATTAAACACAAAAATCCATGATCAAACCATGCATAAGGTACCCCCAAAGAGTTACAAGCAATCTCTGCAGTCAAGGAAGGTAAAGTGATTTTAAATTTGTTTATCTCTTTATCAGATGAAGGCTCTTCTGAACATGAGATTGCAAATACCACTAAAATATCAACAAGAAATGGATATTCTCTGTGATTTCTAAATACTTTTCAATGTAATATTGCACTAAGAACAATGGAAACTATTTGCAGGCATTTAAAAATGATAACAGACATCATATTGCCTAGAAAAACACAGACTAACTTAAAAGCTAGTTAGATTCATCAGCAGGGGAGAGTTTCATGAACAATCTCATAGATGTGTGATGGCTATACACTTATAACCAACTCACATACATGAAGATCCAACATAGAAGAAATTATCCTGGTTCTTTGGTGGGTTTCTCAGAAGATGAGCCTTCTCTCAGAATTTGCTCATGATTTTCAACTCCCAACCTCTTTTCCATTTCTCCAAAATGCACCATATACCTTATGCCACATTGGAGCCTTCTTTCCCAAGCAAATAATATGCCATGGGATCAAGTTTGTTACAACAATTCTCATGATTCAATGAAAATGACGTCGAACAGAAAAACATTCGTAGGCTGCCAGGTGTGCCCAACAAGATTAAATCATTACAAATATTTGGATCATTATCCATCCTAGAGGCATGTTTTCATCATTGAGGCATGCAAACAATGTTTTCTCATCATTTTCATCTTTTTACCTTTTCAAAGTACCTCTACAACTTTTGATTTTTTTATTTCATGTGTTTGCTCAAGCTGGGGCAAAAATTTACTTCAAAAACATCTCAAATCAAAAAATTGAGCCATGAAACGGATGCCAATGATCTTGGAAGGCCAAGATGACACAAAAAAAAAAATTGATGAATTTTGGTGCAAAAATCGTTATTCCAATCTTTCAGGAGCTCCCATGGTGGTCAAAACAAATGGATGCACAACAACTATCGATCTTATCCATCTTTTAATCTTGGCCCTCCACGTGGAAGATGAGGGCTCAAAAATAAGCTTGAGTCACCTATTAAATTTTTTGGATAAGGCCAGACATGTGGCAAAAATGATTGGAAACAATTTTGGGCTCATTTTGACTTTTCCACACTTTTGAAAAACTAGAAAATTTTTACTTTTTTCTCCGCCTCTCCACCTTTGAATTTTGGAACTGACACGTGGCATATTGTGGGTCCCATTAAAATTGTGCTTCAATTCTGCGCATTTTGACCTTTTTTGAAATTGGGAAAATTTTCACTTTTTGCCCCGCGGGCCCGCACACACGCTTTCTCCCTCACCATGTGTCACTTCCTCTATCGCTAAAATCCGTGGGCCCAATTTTAATTTTAACTCCCCTTTTTTTCTTAGGGAAAATTTTCAACTTTGTCTCCACGGGCCCACGCCTCCAATTTCTCCCTTGCCACGTGTCTCCTTGTAATTCGTAGTAGGCCAGGGCTCCAAATTTTTATTTTAAGTCTTTTTGTGAAAAAGGAAAAAATCCCCATTTCCCTCCGCGGTCGGCACTTCCTTCTGACTCTATTGGACACGTGTCCTTTCCTGATTCGTTGCGGAGATTCGGCCCAAATTTTCATTTTAACTCCCTTTTTTGCTAAGGGAAAAATTTCAACTTTCCATCCACCGAGCTGCCGACTCGGTCAAAATTTACGCCACGTGTCCTCCTCTGATTGGAGCGGGGGAAAAACTAATTTTGAGACTTTAAAAAAATAGAGCTAAAAAATTCTAAGTTCCCCATCGGCCCGCTCCTCCCTTTTTGGCCTTTTGGACACATGTCCACCCCGGATTGGCTGCAGGGCTTTGGACCAATTTTTGACTTTAAAAAATTTTGCAATATAAGGTCGAAAAACCTTAAGGGAATTCGACCACCCACCATCCTGCCTGCCAATCAGATAATGCCACGTAGAATTTTTTTGAAAAAACGGGTCCCTGTGCCCAAAAATGCCCCATTTGCTTGAAAAGGTGAAAAATGAAAAGTTACAACAGCTCCCCACCTTTCCTCGGAATGAAAACCCGACACATTGCCAATACCTTCTGAGGATGAATTTTGATGGGAAAATGACGCCCGTCTGACCGTCAAAACATAAAAAATTCCAGGGATGCCCTAGAATTCAATTTTTTCACCAAGGGTGGTTGATTTTCAATTTTGAATCAACTGAACCATGTCTTTTACAACATTCCCAATCTAGGATTTGGATTTTCGAATACAAACAAGTATGAATTGAGCAATTTTGATTTTTCCACAATCTGGCGAAAGGAGAAATGACACATCCCACAAAATTGGAAAAATTAGGGCACAGAAAAGGGCAAACTTGGAATATTCCTTCAAATTAGGGAAAAACAACAAGTTTGTGAGCATTTTTTAAGCATTCAATTGGAGGGGAAGAATTTTAGACCATCAATTCAAAGGGTAAATGTTTTTGAGCACATATAGATTTGGAAAATTTAGGGCAACATGGTGCAAGCTCAAAAATGGCACCAACAGATCCTACTCTCAGCTTTGACATTGGGACTTTGTCCCTTCCTCTTGGATCCTCGATGATACTAAATCAGACAGATAGAAACGATATTTAAATTTACATACTAGTTCACACAAATTAAAATGTAAATCCGAAAACTAGTGATGATTTGTCTACTGTGAATAGAAAGAATAAAGGTAAAGTCAATTAATCCCTTAAGATGCATCTTAGATCCCATGGGAAGGAATCTTATAGAATTTTTTTGGTTTGTTTACGCTTGTGTTTATTTGTGTTTTTGTTTTTATTGTAATTTTTTATCCCTCTTTTCCAGAGGCTGCCCTATGCATTCCTCATTGATATAATTTTGTCTCCATTAATACTTATTGTAATGGGGAAGGGTCCCCTTAACCCTCTTTAACCATTAACAAAAAAAAATGTAATATAATTTATGATATAATGGGTCAATCAATGGACTCATCAAATGGAAAGGAATGAGATAATGTAAATGACCAACATCATCAAGCTCATGGTATCCATGGAATTATTTTCCAAATGTATCATTATAATATAACTAGAAGCAACATCAACATCAAACTCCCACTTACCAAACATCAACATCAGGTCTCGGTGTAATGACTTGAAAATGCCATGTCACAATGAGCCCTTCTATATATTTTATTCATACCACTTATCACGATTAATAATTATTATTAACATTGTTTAATTACTTTTATAACATTTATCCAAGATTTAATAAAATATCATACTCGAATAAAAAAATTGTTAGCTACGGTTTTACTACACAGCCACGGTGATAGTACAAAACATGAATTGCTCACTGGTCTTGTCTTTCTTGCTGCGAATATGCTTCTGCTAATAATTTCCTAGGAAAAGCAGACCATCTATAATTTATAATAGGTGATATGAGCACAACGCCTTATGCCTATTTTATAATAATGATTAGTAATCAGTTGATTCATAAAAACTAAAACAAATAATTAAATCATTCGTACCAATGGGGTATATATTATATAAAACTCGGGACCCAGTTCTAGTTGGTCAGCAATTTTTCTGATATCTAAGACTATGATTTTAACACACCGCTCTAGATTGGGATCACACTCACCATATCCAGGCCTATAGAAACTTACAAAATACAATCCCAATTTTTCTATTACTTCCTACATAATATAAATTACTGAACCATGTCTTTTACAACATCCAATAGAGGATTTGGATTTTCGAATACAAACAAGTATGAATTGTGTAATTTTGATTTTTCCACAATCTGGCAAAAGGAGAAATGACACATCCCGCAAAATTGGAAAAATTAGGGCACAGAAAAGGGCAAACTTGGAATATTCCTTCAAATTAGGGCAAAACAACAAGTTTGTGAGCATTTTTACGCATTCAATTGGAGGGGAAAGAATTTTAGAACATCAATTCAAAGGGTAAAGGTTTTTGAGCCATAATAGCTTTGGAAAATTTAGGGCCAACATGGTGCAAGTCTCAAAAAGGTCCCAACAGATCCTACTCGTCAGCTTTGACTTGGGACTTTGTTCCCTTCCTCTGGGATCCTCGATGATACTCATCAGACAGATAGAAAACGATATTTAAATTTACATACTAGTTCACACAAATTAAAATGTAAATCCGAAAAACTAGTGATGATTTGTCTACTGTGATATTTTGAAGAATAAAGGTAAAGTCAATTAATCCCTTAAGATGCATCTTAGATCCCATGGGAAGGAATCTTATAGAATTTTTTGGTTTGTTTACGCTTGGTTTATTTGTGTTTTTGTTTTTTATTGTAATTTTTTATCCCTCTTTCCAGAGGCTTGCCCTATGCATTCCTCATTGATATAATTTTGTCTCCATTAATACTTATTGTAATGGGGAAGGGTCCCCTTAACCTTCTTTAACCATTAACAAAAAAAAGGTAATATAATGTATGATATAATGGGTCGATCAATGGACTCATCAAATGGAAAGGAATGAGATAATGTAAATGACCAACATCATCAAGCTCATGGTATCCATGGAATTATTTTCCAAATGTATCATTATAATATAACTAGAAGCAACATCAACATCAAAATCCCACTTACCAAACATCAACATCAGGTCTCGGTGTAATGACTTGAAAATGCCATGTCACAATGAGCCCTTCTATATATTTCATTCATACCACTTATCACGATTAATAATTATTATTAACATTGTTTAATTACTTTCATAACATTTATCCAAGATTTAATAAAATATCATACTCGAATAAAAAAATTGTTAGCTACGGTTTTATTACGCAGCCACGGTGATAGTACAAAACATGAATTGCTCACTGGTCTCGTCTTTCTTGCTGCGAATATGCTTCTGCTAATAATTTCCTAGGAAAAGCAGACCATCTATAATTTATAATAGGTGATATGAGCACAACGCCTTATGCCTATTTTATAATAATGATTAGTAATCAGTTGATTCATAAAACTCAAACAAATAATTAAATCATTCGTACCTATGGGGTATATATTTGAGGAAACCCCATACACAGTGTCCAATAGAAATTCCCTTTATATAAAACTCGGGACCCAGTTCTAGTTGGTCAGCAATTTTTCTGATATCTAAGACTATGATTTTAACACACCGCTCTAGATTGGGATCACACTCACCATATCCAGGCCTATAGAAACTTACAAAATACAATCCCAATTTTTCTATTACTTCCTACATAATATAAATTAATAAACTATTTTATTTATGTTGATTAATATCAAAATTATAAGGGGTTTGAGTAGACACAACACCTTTGATGCAGGAAAACCATCATTTCTTTTACCAAGAAATTCATGAGCCACTATCTATTATATTTAGATGTGTGTTTGGAAACTTTGATTTATTTGTACGCCATGTACCTGCCATCTTTTAGCTGAATTCTTGTGGAAGTGATGAGGGGCTAGAACAAGATCCTCATACTTTAGAAACATGTGGTCACTTGCTCTTATATTCCCATGGAACCAAAATCAAAATAATTGAAACCACCACGGGCAACATTCTACATTCTTCTGCAATTTACTCAAGTTTAATATTTATTTTGATAAAAAAAAGATACAAACAGAAATGAACCAGCTGACCTCCAAATCGAATGGATGTTAGCTTCACAATGTAAAAAAAATTGGTAAATGAAGGGTCATCTCAATAAAAACTTAATGTTTTTGTTGTTGCGATTATTGAGGTGGTGTTTGATGAGGTTTTTTTAGAGGTAGTTTTGGACCTTTCCTTGGGTTAGGACAAGACCCAGAGCCTGAATCCCCACCATGGTTTCCGCCATGTTGTGGCTGACCCAAAGATCTTGAGTCTCTCGTGTCGCTTTCCACATCCTTAGGTCCCGTAGATGAATCCTTATGTCCCAGTTGTGGTGCTAAACTAGACACCCACTGTCTACATTGTCACAACACCTATAGTATTACTTCTAATAGTCTGCATGCCAACAATCTATATTGATGACACGCCTGTAAAAAATCCTATAATTGTACTTCTAAACACTTGTGCCTATTGTGCTACCATGTGCACATCCAAACTATTATTTTCTTCCAAAGATGAAGCTAAAATATGCCTAGCTATATCTCCTTCCAAACATAGAGATCCCACTTTCTTTCCTTCATTATAATATCCTTCAACAATTACCTCTAGATTTGGAACACCTTGTGAAAGGGCTAGATACCCAGGCTAGGTCAGATGTGTTCTCGTAGCTCTGATTCTTTCCTCTAACATGATATAATCTGAATCTAATGGGTTATGTTGATAATTTTTGCACTTGTGCAAAAATGGGAAACTCGAAACTTTGTTACGATGGATAGAATTGGTGAAGTATACCTAAGCTAGGGGAGATCACATCAGATTATGTTATTACTGCTGATTTAATTAAAAGATTACATGAAATCTACAACTATGTGTTCTGTTACAAAATGTAACAGATCACATAGTCTGCAATTTCATGACCATCCTTAGCAAAAGAACACAAGCCCAAAGGACAGTTGTGTTGTCTTAATGAGCACATCCAATAGCAGAGTAGGTGAAGTGTAATGTTTTGGAACACCATACATAAGTGCAGATCATAGAAAATCAGAGTTCATTACTGAATGTTACAAGTTCTATTCAATGTTCTTTCCTTCATGATTAAGACATTCAATTATGTTACCAAGTTGTTTAGTTCATTATACAATCCATACAGAAAGTAGAAATACAGAAAGAGATATACAACTCATTTACAGAATTCAATGTTTTATTCACAAGGAGAGTCAAATGTTTCCCACACAAGCCATGGGATGTAACTAAGAAGTAAAATACAACTACTCAAAAGAAAGATACACATGCATGAAAGATAAAGCAAAGGAGTATGAGTGAACCCATCATTTCCTTGTATATTCTTCATTGTGCAGAGCATCTCCTTGCCAGCTCCTTTCATCCTCAAGGCATTGTACCTGAAAAGCAAAAATAAGGAAATCATCAATAAAGAGCTTAGGGTTAATCCATATTCCTACACTATCCTACTTCGTGCATATGAATCTTCCCCTGTGCAGGAGATGTATTCTACTTGAAGGAAAAACTGCATGCATGCTTTATTCACTCAGGAAGAAGAAAGTGAAAAGAAAGAAGAAAACATGGACATAAGAGAGGCCAAAAATCCTAAATATTTCCTAACTATTTTCCTAAGTGTGCAGGTACAGGTTGCAGCCAAAGAGAGAAATAAATAAGTCATAAGTACATGCTAAGAAGAAGGAAGAGTGCAACTCAAAGTTTAGCAAACATCAACAAATGGCAGAAGTTAGATCTTAGAAGAGAGAATGGAAGATAGAAGTACATTTTTCAGTTTGCAAAGAAGAGGGAGAATCAGATTTCAAGAAGCTGAAACTAAAAGTAAAAAAGGGATTACAGCTGAAACAGGATGAGAGAGAAGATTCTGGGAAAATTTTGACAGGGCTTCGCCATGTAAAATGGATATTTACAACTTTTCATCATGTTGTTTCAATTACTACATGCTTTAAAAGAACTATGCAAATCAAATAAGTGATACAGAAAGTAGAAAAGCATTACATGATCAAGATAAACAGCTATCATGTTTTCAGTTCTCAATTGCTATATCAGTTCAGCATGAAAAGTGTTACTTTCTATATTCTGGATCTAGAACATATAACTATTATTTCTAAAAATGCATTAAAGAAAAGATTCTGAAAGAAAATTTCGAGGGTTTCACCTTATAAAATCAACATTTCAAATTTTTTAGCATACATATCAGAGCTGTAATGAAAGGAAATACAGTATATAATGTAGAAAAGGATTCTTTATAACTTAAACAGCTAAAGAGAATTGAAATTCCAAGATAATCTTACAAATTTAAGCTTTTCTAAGTTGCATTTTTCAAAATAAAGCAAATATGAGAACACAAAGATACTATAATGTCATTGAAGTATATTCATCTAAGTAAATAGTACTCATCTATGACATGATCAGAATCCATTACAGGTAAACCAAGGAGCTATCTCATGATTACATTAGAAGTGAGAAGTGATCCAGGTAAAATCTAAAGTTATAAAGGGCTTCAAAAAGAGATAATAACCCAGATTTAAGATATACCTATCTTCAGAACATAGTAAAGGATGAAGATCTCTTAAAGATAAACAGTGAATCCAAGTTCTATTGTTCCACTCAGTCAAACAGTTAATAGAAAATCATACAGAAAGGAGGTAGAGATAGATAAGAAGAGAAGCAACACCAAAAATCATGGTGGCACAAGCCACCCTTCCATTCTTTAAGCCTCCAGGGAAGATAATTGCAGCTACAAAGATAAAAGAGTTCTGAATGTACAATAATGGTCACTCAGGATAATACACCATCTAGAAACAAGGTTTGAAATGTATTAACTTAGCTTCATCCTCTAGAAAATACTCAAAGCATGGCCATAGAATATAGCTTAGTAGTCACAGAAATGGTAATTTGAGAAAAATTAGAAACTCATATATGGACAATCTATCAAATTCGAGCTCAAAAGTAAATGGATAGAGATACAGAAATCTACTGATCAAGTAGTCGTAGTGGCCTTTCTCAGGCACAATTTAGGTGAATTTGTAGTCTTATTATGGGGTGAATATTTTGGAGCAGCAGAATCAAAACAAAGAGGAAATACTGATACACATAGATCTACAATTACCCAGATTAAGCCAAAGTGAAACTTATGCAAAGTCCCAAAAATGTGTACAATGGAAGGAAAAATATAGGTGGCTATAGCTTCAGATAGATACCCTAGATCTACTTTGAGAGAGGCACAAAATCTACTATACAAATCTACAAGATATCAATGTTGGCCGTTGTTCTATGTAGAAAAGAGAAACGAAAAACTTTATACTTAGAAAATAGAGATTTACAAGATTTAGATAAGAAAATCGAGCTCAAAGACTCAACATTTATGACTAAAGCTTGGAGACCCTGACCACAAGAACGGAAATTGAATGGATGAGGTTAAGCCCAGGGATCACATGAGGTGCAAGGAGGAGAAAAAATAAAACAATTACCAGATGAACAAAGTTTGAAAACAATCAGAGCACAACTCAAGTGGAGGATCTTCGAATCAGGAAAACACATGCATATCTAGGTTAAAAGATGTTTGATTATTTCAAAGAAAATTGTCTCTCGAACTGAAATAATATTCAAGTTTCAATATCAGAGTACAGATCCAGGCCACTAGTCAGAAAAACCATGGATGGGTATCAAGAAATTACAGAATTCACAAACATCTTGAAAGTTTTCAGAAATATATCTAAGGAAGGAAGATGAAATGGAAATGTATGTGTGCAGAAGTAGAACTAACTCACCAATGAACACTCATGGCAGTTGATATCAACTAGGGTTTGCTCACAAAACTCGAAATCAGTGACCACATGACTTCGCAGAGCTTCATGAACTTATAGAGACCATTTTGTAGAATAACAGAGCTCTAAAACGATGATAACTAGTAAAATATTAACCAAATATTTCTTAGAAGGAGTAGCTAAGATCTCAAAATCTAAACCGTACTGGCCATTAAAAAGAAGACCAAGTTCAGAAATGATTTTCATCTCAAAGACAATGAAGGCCGAGCTCGAAATCACACAAAGAATTCTCAAAGAACCCTGCAGAATGTAGAAAACCTTTTCATCAAAAAATCCGAGCTCCAAGACATTTCAACAATGACGGTAGCATTCAAAATCACCTCTCTTAGAGAGCTCAAATAGAGAAAAACAAGAAAGAAAATGCAACAGAGCTCAAAAGGCCAAAAGAAGCATAAATGGCCGAGCTTCAAAAAGAAAAAATGACGTCCAATAAAATTTGCCAAGGCTTCATTGCTCTCTGCGAGCAAGCCAAAAATTTTCAAAATAAAAGAGTTCGATCATTTTACTCGTTCACCTCAGGTGAGTTAATAAAACCCTAACTGATGGTCAAGAATCAACGATCAAGCTTCAGCCAGGTATGAAGATCAACGATTGGTGATCATTCACCGAATTCAAAGCAACCAACCACAGTTAAACAACTGACCACAATCAATGTAGATCGAATGCGAGTAACCATAGGTCGAAGATCAATGGCCACAATAAAAAAGGATAGAGATCAACGAACGTGAGTGAAGCCAGGTTCTAATACAAACCCAGGAGTTAAAAAACCCTAACCATAAATAGGTTAACTTTAAAAATAGAGCCACCAACAAAGCATATGAGGGGTGAGTCACCGTGGGGAAGGGGCCAGCCCACATCACCAAACAAATTATCATTTGCATTGACTTTTATAAAGTCTAAACCATAGTCTAGCATGAATGATGCAAAAGTGACCATACATAGCAAGTAATAATCATTCAAAAGGTAAAAGCACAACCTTACTCAATTGAAATACACAAAAGCTAACAAGAAATTGCAATGCAATATTAATCAAAGGTGGTTGGATGAGATATGGTCTCCTTTTAAGGGTATCCTTGTATTATTTTTAAAACCATAGTATATATGCTAAGTCCACAAGAGTGGCCAAACCCAACGAAGGCAAGAGTTCACAACCACAAGTGGCCCCCACTGATGGTGATAGATTGTACATGAATTGGAATGCATTTTTCCATGTGATCACTAGAAAATAGAATAAGTGTTAACATCAGAGAGAAAGGTGGTCCCAATCAGGATTAATTTTTGGATGAATTATTTTGCAAAATATTGCAATTATTGTAATTATTTTGTTCACTCAGAGGGAGTTGTATTTTTGCATGCCTTCACAACAGGACAAAATAGAGAAGAAGACAAATTTGCATGCCCATGGAGAGAGACTTGCCTAGCAACCAATCTTATTTTTAGCAAGTTATTCACCTTCTTTTCTTAAAAATAGAACAGTCGACTTCCATTTGACTATATTGTAATTAAGGCCAATAATGCCTATTTGTAATTGCATGCTCTATTTTTATTCCTTTATCTATTATTAAATAAAGGATAAAAAAAAGATGGATGGGCGAGTAAAAGCCTTAGTCTATTTTTAGGAAGGGTGGGAAAATTTATTTTGCTATATATTCTGTGCCTTTGGAAAGCACAAGGGGGATTCTAGCTAGAAGACTTTTGGATATATGAGTACTGAAGCAATTTTTGCCAGTTTTTCCCTCTAAGTGTGAAGTATTTTCTACCTTTCTGAGTTATTTTGCATATTTGTGTATGTTACATTAATCTTGTGAATGCAAATTCCTTGATCAACAACTTTACCCTGCTGCAAAATTCAGTATTTTCTACTAAATTTTGATGTGCATGTTAGCTTATCAGTACTGTTGTGATTTTCCCTCAGTACAGTCAAGTGTTTTCCCTTAGATATTCTGTAAAAAAAATATTGGTTCGTGCACCAAGAATCCTTCAAAAATTAGTTGTGCATATACTCAGTCAAATCCCTCATACAAATTTCGTGTATCACCTTAGTTTTCATCATTTTTTACAGTCATCTTTTACTCTCAAACTCCTAGAAAGCAGTTTAGGATACACCAATAAGGAACCAGCCTTGATACCAGAGACTCACCTCGAAATAGGTATACCCACAGACCTGAGGTGTTTCCATTGTATCTACGAAAGAGAGAGATCATTTTTGCAAGCTTAGAAAACCTGCAGCCATTTCTCTATAGGGTGCACTTTCGAGAGATAGAATTTTCTCTCTGCTATGATTTCCCAAAGTTAGGAGGACATGATACTGTGGCTCCTCATATTCCACAAGTGTCTCAAAACCTTCACTAGTCATCATTCTTCTCAACACTAATGTTGCGTCAACTTCCCTATGTCACGCTTCATTGTACTTAAGTTGTCTCTCTTCTCTTTTCATTTCTTTCACTAGCACCAGCACCATCATTCTCCACAAGTTCTCTTTCGCCTATGTGTAGTAGGGATTTATCTATCGATAGATAATTTTTTGAATCCCTATTCTATCATAAAGATATTGATAGCTAAGGGAATAACGCGTGATTAGGATCTTTTGGGCTCACACAAATACTTGAATTTTGCTTCCTCTGGGAAGGAATAATGTAAAATTACATATTCCAAAGTAAATTTATGCAACACACCTTCCCAGTAATGATTCATAGCTCTAGTCCATGTCTCAGTTGAATCAAATAGAATCTAGTAGGTGTTATATGTCTACTCTTTCTTGGGTAGAAAACTATTTTTTATGCATAAGTTTCCAACCAGTGGTACGATTATACTGGGAAAAATATGAAGAATATCTCATACAAACAGTCATATAAATTATCCTCTAGCTAATTTCATGCATTAAAAGCAAGCCCAGTGTTATATCTACGTGGAAACGAGCCTTAGCGGTCTTCTACCTAGCTTTCATTACTCTCCAAAGACATTCAATGCAACATTTACATGCAGCATCCTGGTAGACAATTTGAAAAGAGGTCCTGGCAACAAAACCAAAATGTAGTCCGTTGTTTTCACACTCATTAGCTAGGCAAACTGGCACTTTATCCAAAAATAGCTTAATGCTCGCCTGAAGTTCACGCAGCCATAAGGTCCTTCCTTTTCTCTGTATATCAAGATGTTATAATGCCTTTCCATTATAGCTATGATCAATACATTCGATCCTCCATAATAATAATCATAAACAAGGAAATTAGAGACTCATATAATAAGAAAAATACTTATTCAATGTAGAAAATAACTAAGATCAACCGCATCATCAAGACACAATCTTTAGAAATATAAACTATCATTATCCAATCAAAATTATTGTGGTGCTCACTTCCCTTCAACATTTATTTCTGTTGATTTCGGTACTATTGAATATACTTATGGACATATTGTATTATTCTAACTTATGATGATGTAGATGTTAGAGATACTCAGACTATTGTTGGTTTTCGATTCTTAGTATGATGTGTGTGGACTTTTATAGACATTTTTATATCGATGATGTTATGTCGTTTACATGGCTATATATATTTCTAACATGTGATATTTTCGTCACATTGAGTAGACCTTGATAATTGAACTAATTTTGTGATCCTATTGATATTGATGAAATGTACAATCGAGATGTTGTTAGAAATTGTAAATGATATCGTAATTACTTAGTAGATGATTTGATGCATATGTAGATGATTGTGGATTATATTGCATATTTTATCTTGGATGTTTTGATAGATCCATGAGGCCGAAGCAGGTATTAAGTGTTTTTCAGGTAAATATGTTCACAACAAAAAACAAGGGGATTAGAGACCAACCACATTGGAATGCTAGTGAATTTAACAAGGGTAACCATGGAAACATGTATTTTCTTTGTTGTGTTTGAATTATTGTTGTCCCCATGGGGGGGATCACCTTCAATTGTGTTATGTTATTCTTTCATAGAGTGTATTTTAATTTTTGATGTTTTCTCATTTATTAATTATATGTCTAAATTAGTAAACTAATTATTTTACTAAACTAAATTATGTGTACAAAAAAAAATCATTTATTTAGATGGTTCTTGGGTTTTTGTGTTGTAAGTTGAGTGCTTCTTGAGTGTTGTACACTCTACCCCTTCATTTGTTAAACTTGTCCCACACCTCTTAAATTTCTATGACAGCCCTACCTATGGATTGGCAAGTCAAAAATAGACACCATTATGTCTTTTGTAAGTAAAGAAGTGAAATTTGTTGCAATTTTCTTACATTGGTCCTTAAAGTTTTTCATTAGTGGGTGTGGGCTTGGATTGTGTGTGTAAGAGGTTTGTCATTCCTCTCACCCACCAATCTATTATGCATTGGGGTTGAGGTTTGAATTATGAGGTGGATTTGATGATGAGTGATGTGGCATCCTATGTGGAGCCACCTCACCCTCCTCTCTCCCTTTTCTATTGATTCAATTTCCTTTTGCTTGTTTGGGGTCTACTTCATTCTCTTGTTCTCTTGCATGTTTGGGAGTTAGAGGATTTAGGAGTGTTTGTGGTATTGTTGGAGCTTGTTGGTGATTGTTTGGGGTTTGAAGGAGCTTGGGTGTGACTCTTGGATCAATCTCTACCATGGAAAGGTAGGAGAATTATTCTTGGTTAGTGATTTTCTTTTATTTTGTATATATGTGCATGTTGATTGAATATTTTGGTATGCTTGTTGGGTGCTTGGGTAGATTTCCTAAGTGTGGTGTAGGAGGTGAATATGGTGAGCTTACATTTAGGGAGGCATAAGATTTTATTTCATGCTTTGGAGGGAGTTTGAGTTGGGTGCCCCACCTTCGACAAGAAATATTTGCATTTATTCCTTTTTTAAGGGAGGTATACGAGAATGAGGGCGGCATAAGTGAATGTGGGAGGCATAAGAGGATCTTGAGGGATGCATAAAAGTGTGTAGGGGTTTTTGAGATGTTTATTGGATGGTTTTAAGGTGGGCACCCATTTCCCTTCGGGAGGCATAAGAGACCTCCCCATAGAGTTTTCTCCTTTTCCTTTTGCAATTTAAAGCCTTGTATATTTTGTTAGTTCTTATTGTGATTTTAGTTTCAGTTGTTTTTGTTTTTATATGGTTGTAAAATATTTGTATTGTGATGTGGAAGCTTGTTTTATTTTCATGAGTTGGATCCATTTTCCATTGCAATGTGGTTAGGGCTCGGGGGCCAATGAGGAGGATGGCTTCTTCTCCTCATTGGAATTCGTGGTTGGGTGGAGAGTCTTGCCTCTCCCACCTTTTTTTGTGATCAAATGAATCATGGTAGAGCTCTCTTGTTGGTGATGCAAAGCATGGAGCATTTTTGGTGTCCTTAAAAAATCCTTACTTGTGATAAAACCTTCTTGTTATTCCCACTAAAGGTGGAAGATTGTAATATTGTATTTTTTTTTAAAAGAAATGTTGTATTGTAAGTTGTAATATTATTTGAAGAAGTTCACTGAAGAGTTTTCAAAGTTCACTTCTCTTTAGATTGTAGTACGGAAAGAAAATAATCAAAATGGAAATCTTGTGTAAAATTTTAGTTGAAAGTTGTATTGTGAAAAATAAAGATTTGTGTTTGTAAAGCTAGTTTTGTTGAAATAGAAAAGAAGTTTAAAAGAGAAATATCTTGTTTCATTTTAGTTGATTTACTTTCCACAAAAGTGTGTTGCCTTTGTTCTAAACAAATTGTTGCATTTTTTTTTTTAAAACACTCTTGTGGAATGCTGGAAAATTGCATGAAGAAATATTATATTTCATTGTGTTAATTGAAAATCATGTAAAGGAAGAAGTCAAATTATTTTGTTTATTTTTTTGAGTTATTGAAAGAAATTTGTTAAACAAAATAAAAATAGATTTCTTATAGTTTTGTTCTTAGTAATTGAAATAGTAAGTGATTTAAAATGAGTAATTTCAAATAAGAAATGGATAGGTGGAATTAAATCCTACAACTGGAAACTCTAGGCATATAAAACCAAGTTTAGGAGGAATTTTTAAACATTTTAGTGACTTTTATTTTTTGAGAAATCTCATAAATGAATGTTCTATTTCTAAGAAATAGGGTTTTCACCTTGTGCAGAGAGACGGTCTCACAATCGCCTCTCTAGAAAGGTGGCGATTCGTGATTCTTCACCCAGGTAGGTAAATGGTCCCAAGACTACCGGCATCCTTTGGGCGGTGGTTCTGTCACTGAATGTAGAAAACATAAATCCGTGCCTATGTAAAATTTTAACTTAGCCAAAACACAATTTTTAATCTTGTAAAATTTAGAGGAAATCTCTAGCAAACAAATAATGGCTAAATCTTATTATTTAAAGAAAATAATTCTAAAAATGGTAAATTAGAAGAACTCTTTCTCTTTTATATTAATGGAGGTAGGGTTTTCCCCAAATAAGAGAACACAAAATACAAATAGCTTGCAATAACTCCAAATTTGGTGTGAAAACCCCCTTTAATCTTGAAGGAAAAGAGTTACAAATGATAAAACTATAACCTAGACTAAGCTAAGCTTGTTTTGGTAGATTCCTCCATAGTTTCTCCCTTCCTTGCTCTGATGGCTTCCTTTGCTCCAACCTACAAATTTAACAAAAATATAAAGACCAAATGAGGAGAATAGTGTAAGAAAAGGATTTAATAAGAATTCATAAGGATATTTAGGGTTAGTTTTGAACCCTAGGATCTAGTGGCCACAATTGGATTGATCCAAGGGTTGAGGATCAACCCTACTTTTGTTTGCTAGGAATGAATTTCATAAGTGTTTTAAATAAATTTTAAAGGTATGTGCAGATGGGGTGAACAGGGGCCATTTAATTGCCTTGGGGTGCAAAGTCATTATTAGTTCTTAGTATGTCTTAGGAAATTAATGAAATGGGCATTAAGATAATAGGAAAATGAAACTAAATTAACTAAGTATAAGGTTATTCATCTCAGGTTGAAATATTATTTAAAGAAGGAGAAAACACTTCACCAAGTATATTAAATTAGGGAACCTTCCTAACTGATTTTTTTAATTAATTGACTTTAGAACTAAAGTAAGAATATTTCATATTTTAACTAGACCTGGTCCATCAATTTTAAGGTTGAAATTATTGGTGTAAATTTGATTTAATGTACCCTAGGGGTTGACACCCTTATAACCTTTAACTTAAAACAAAACAAAAAAATTAGCCGTCAATTTTTCAGGATAAGTGTTAGGTTTTATTATGTTCCTAGAACGTTGTTTTGTGGGTGTTACTCTTGGTATCAAAGTCTGTGGGTTCAAATCTTAGACCCTTGGGCACACTAGAAAAACATTAGACATGAAAATTTAAACCTATTACAATATTAAACGTATCACAATACTAAACCTAGAAAATACACTTTGTCTTAAAATTTTATATTTTAGTAAACGTAGAGAACTGGAATAAAACCTAAAATGATTAACTAACTCTCGCCTTGGTTTGTGTAAGAGGCATGGACTAGATGAGGGGTTCTTATACATATATCTAGATTTGGCACCTCTAGATCAGGCTGTAGCGGTCATTCTACCTCATATTTTACAAATGCTTCAGAACGTTAATACCGCTATATGCTGAGGGTACTTAGGACGATGACTTGCTAAATAGGATATGGAGCCATTAGTTGACACTCAGGAATATCCTCGACAAGTTGAGGAGCATAGGGAAGAAAACTCTTATGTGGAGTCAAATAGGGTAGAGTCAACATAGAGGGGACATAGAGATAGGATTTTAGGATATAGGGACAGATCTCAGAGCCCTAGGAAGAGAGAGGAGAATACAGAGAGACCTAGGGGTTTCATCAGTCATATGTTACAGATCACATCAGGGAGTTCCTGAAGCTAAAACCATCTAACTATTGTGGAGATACAAGTGTATTTCAAGGCAGAGGCCTGGTTGGTGAGCTTGAGCATATGCTTCAAGTTCTTCCCTTGTACTAGATAGATAAAATCTCATGTTGTGATCCATCTTTTGAGGGATTGGAGGAGTCTGGTGGATGACTGAGGAGTAGAATCTCCATGTTGACTCAGAGATAGTTACGTGGGTGATTTTTGAGGAGCATTTCAGGAGCAAGTAGTTACCTAGGAGGTTTATTCAACAAGTGGATAGACGAGTTCCATGATCTCTGTCAGGCATCTATGATTGTAGCTGAGTATGAGAGATGATTTCTAGACCTATTCTAGTATGTCGAATATATGTAGGATGAGCAGGTACAGATTCACAAGTTCATCAGGGGCCTGAATTTGGATTTGGGTGGTGTGGTGCGCATTCACTTCCCACAGACATTAGCAAAGGCCACGGAGAAGGCCTATATTGTTGAGCAGACATAGGGGAAGGTGAAACAAGATAGAGATAGAGTTAAGAGCTGCATCAAGTAGATTGAGGATAACATATCGAGGGGGTAAGCTCCTTCTCCTCGTGCTGGACAAAGTTCAGTACAGTGCTTCATTTATGCCACTCACAGCTGCCCCCTCAGATAGTAGCATTAGACCCTTGCCCACCTTATAGATCTCCTCAGAGATTCAATGGACATAGAGGGGTTAGAGTATGGGGCCTCCTCAAAGGGGTCCCATCAGGACACAGGGTGCACCGAGAGATCAGTTAGTAGGAGCTTGTCAGTAGATACCTCAACAGTTCATAACCAGGATCATCAAGATCCATAGCACAGACCTCTAGAGTAATGGTTGGGGTTGTATCTCACTGGAGGCGACCGGGTAGTTGTTATGGTTGTGGCATTGCTAGAAATCATTGGAGAGAGTTCTCACATAACCCTAGTAACAAGGGTAAGATCTAGATTTTAGAGCCTACAGTTTATGACATGTGATGGAGTAATCGAATCTACGCAGTGGTCAAGAACCTCCAAGATGAGCACTAGATTACCATGATAAAGACAACAGGTAGCATTGGCGGTATTCCTACCTCCATTTTGTTTGATTCTGGTACATCTTATTATTTTATTCCACCATCCTTGGTAGAGTGTTGTAGGCTTGTGACAGTTAGGAAGGGTCTTAGTTGGGGCCCCGAAATGGCTTCTGGAGCCAAAATTTCTGTAGACTCCTTAGTGAAGGAGTGTGTAGTGGATTTGGGACCCTTCACCACTACCTCAGATCTTTGAATCCTTCTGTTGGGTTCATATGGATTCCTCTTGGGCAGGGATTGGTTGTCTGCATATAGAGGTAGGGTGGACTATTACCATAAGACTATTGGTTGTACAAATGATCTGAGAGTTGAGTCAGTGATAGCGGTAGTTAGGAGGCCCATTTCCATTCGCACCATCTCTGATATGCAGCTTAAGTGATGTGTGTGATGAGGTTATCAGATGTATGTTATTACGGTTAGTGAAAAATATGAGGATGAGTCTAGTGGACCATCCCTTGATGACCATCACATCTTGAGAGAGTTTGTTAATGTTTTTCCAAGGGATGTACTAGGGTTACCTCCCCCATGTGAGATAGATTTCCACTTAGATCTAGTTTCAGTTTCAGGCACAAAGCCTATCTTGTGATAACCCTTACGAATGACTACCCCTGAGCTCTCTGAGCTCAAGTTGCATCTTAAGGGCCTTCTAGAGAAAGGCCTAATCTATCCTAGTGTATCCCCTTGAGGTGCACTAGTGATTTTTGTAAAGAATAAGGACGGATCCCTACGATTGTGTATTGATTACCGCCAGCTGAATAAAGTAATGATAAAGAATCATTACCCCCTTCCACGCATTGATGATTTATTTGATTATATGAAGGGGGCCACATTTTTCTCCAAGATAGATCTTAAGTTGGGGTATCATCAACTGAGGATCATGGAGGAATATATTCATAAAACCACCTTCCGTATGAGATATGGCCACTACGAGTTCACGGTGGTACTTTTTGGTTTGACTAATGCCCCCGCAGTGTTCATGACCTTGAAGAATGGGGTGTTCAGGACCTTATTAGATCGCTTCATGCTCATCTTCCTTGATGAAATTCTGATTTACTCACGTACATGTGAGGAGCATGAGGAGCACCTTAGCCAGCTTCTTCAGTGTCTTCATGAGAAGCATCTTTACGAGAACCTGGAGAAGTGCGTATTCTATTAGACAGTGGTGCAGTATTTGGGCCACATCATTTCTAGGGAAGGTATCATAGTCAATGCTTCTGATATTCAAGCTATTATGGATTGGCCAACACACACCAGTGTGACTTAGGTGTGGAACTTCATGGATTTGGAAAGATATTACAGGTTATTTGTGTAGAAATTTTCTCAGGTTGCGCGCCACATCACTTCCCTTCAGTGGAAAGGGAAGAAGTTCCTTTGGTCAGATAGATATGAGTAGGCCTTCAGGACACTAAAGGAATGCCTCACAATATCACCTATTCTTATAGTGTGAGACCCTTAGGGTGAGTTCTTCATTTTCATAAATACTTTGGTAGGACTCGATGGTGTGTTGATGTAGGAGGGAAGAGTAGTTGCTTTTGAGTCTCACAAACTCAAGGATTATGAGCTCAATTATCTGATTCATGACCTTGAGCTTGCAGCAATAGTACACGCCTTGGTGTGGTGGAGACACTTCCTTCTTGGCCAGAGATTTACACTCAGGATTGATCACTTGAGTCTTCACCACCTCTTCACACAGCCCAATCTTAACGCTCGTTAGTGGCATTGGATGGAGTTTTTATGTGAGTATGATATGGAGATAGAGCATGTGAAGGGGAAGGAGAATGTGGTTGTTGATGTCTTGAGTAGACAGATACATGTGGCTATGGCCACTTTAGTGGGTACATATTTGTGAAGTAGGATATTGTAGTAACTTCCTCATGACAGCTTCTACCTTGTAGCTAGAGCATAGATTGAGTCTCAAAGACCCCTTGAGGGGAGATTTCATGGATTTTTATTAGAACTAGACACCCTCCTCATACAAAGAGGTCGGATATATGTTCCTAGAGATAGATTCTTGAGACAGAACATTATTACAGAGGCCCATCGTGCACCTTATTCATCCTATCCCAGGGTGAAGAAGATGCATGCCACTTTGAGACAGTTATACAGTTGGAGGAGACTTCAGAGAGACGTGGCTCAGTTTGTGTCATGTTGTTTAGAGTGTCAGAGGGTGAAGTTCGAGCATCAGCATCCAGCTGGCCTTCTCTTTGGTCATGATATACTAGAGTGGAAATGGAACACCATTTCTATGGACTTCATAGTTGGGTTACTGACGTCAAGATACCACCAAGACGCCATCATGGTCACGGTGGATAAATTGATGAAAATGGCTGATTTTTCTTTGGTGAAGACCACCTACACAACTAGTGCATTGGCACGGGTATATCTTGATAAGATCCTAATATTGCATTGGATTTCATGGAAGATCATTTACGACTGTGATCCTTTGTACACTTCCCACTTCTGGACCCCCATGCAACATGCTCTTGAGACAAGGATTAATTTCAGCACAGCATATCACCCAGAGACAAATGGACAGACTGAGCGGGTGAATCAAATATTAGAGGACATGCTTAGAATGTACATTATGGACCACCAGTCAAGATGGGAGGAGTATTTGTACTTGGTGGAGTTTGCCTACAATAATAGTTTCAAGAGTTCAATAGGCATGGCTCCTTTTCAGGCACTATATGGCAGGGAGTGCAGGACATCTCTTAGTTGGGACAAGTTAGAGGACAGGGTGTCTCTTGGGCCAACCTTATTATAGGACATGGAGCCATAGGTTGATTTGATCAAGCAGAGATTACAGGAGTCGTAGGACAGGCAGAAGAAGTATTAAAATCAGCATAGGATAGATTGTAGTTATGAGGTGGTAACGAAGGTATTTCTTCATGTTATGCCCCATAAGAGCCCTATCCGTTACAGAAAAGGTTCTAAGCTTGCTCCTAGGTTTGTGGGTCTCTTTGATATTTTGGAGTGCATCGTTCCCTTGGCCTATCGTCTAGCTTTTCCACCTAGTTTGTCTCACATCCACGATGTGTTTCATGTTTCTGTACTCAGGAGATACATTAATGATCCTTCTCGCGTATTGGATTAAACCGCATTATAGGTATAGAATCAAGGGTAGGTGATGATAGAGCCCATCCGTATTTTAGAGTGCATGACCCTAGGTCTTCGAGGCAGAGAGATTAACTAGGTTCGAGTCCAGCGGGACATGATGAGATGACAACTACATGGGAGGATGCTACATTGTTACGGGTCCACTTTCCACACCTATTCTAGTGACTTCCAGGAGAAATTTGAGTCTAAGGGGAGGGGGATGCAGTGCCCACTTCCCTTTGACAATTATTTCTGTTGATTTTGATACTAGTGACTCTACTTATGGGAAATTTTGTATTATTCTGACTTAGTATGATGTAGATGTTAGAGATACTGAGACTATTGTCATTTTTTTATTCTTAGTATGATGTGTGTTGTGTTTTAGAGACATTTTTATATTGATGATGATATGTTGTTGACATGGGAATATACGTTTTTGACATACGATATTTTAGTCACATTGATTAGACCTTGATAATTGAACTACTTTTGTGATCCTATTGATATTGAAGAAATGTAGAATCGAGATGTTGTAGGAAATTGTAAATGATATCATAATTTCCTAGATGATGATTTGAGGCATATGTAGATGATTTTGGAATTATATTGCATATTTTATCTTGGATGTTTTGATGTGGCCATGAGGCTAAAGGAGGTATTATGTCTTTTGCAGGTAAATATATTCACAACAAACAACAGGGGGATTGGAGACCAACCACATTCGAATGCTAGTTTAATTCAACAAGGGTCAACATGGCAAGATGTATTTTGTTGTGTGTATGTGTTTGAATTATTGTTAAGGGGTCCCTATGGGGGGGATCACCTTCAATTGTGACCAAGGGGTTATATGTTATTCTTTAATATAGTTTCCTTTATTGTAATTTTATGTGTGATTTTAAAGTGATGTTTTCTCATTTATTAATTACTTGCTTATGTCTAAATTAGTAAACTAATTATTTTATTTAACTAAATTATGAATGGGTAAAAAAAAAATCATTTATTAGACTAGATGGTTCTTGGGTTTTGTGTTGTAAGTTGAGTGCTTGGGATCTTGAGTGTTGTACACTCTACCGCTTCATGGAAATTTTATATTTGGCCTTAAGGAAAAATTTTGGAGGCTCGTGGGACAAGTCAAACTTGTCCCACACCTCTTAAATTTATATGCTAACCCTACCTATGGGTTGGGGGGTCAAAAATAGACCCCATTATGTCTTTTGGGAAGACAAAAAGGTAAACAAAAATTACACTTTATTTCATGTTATTAAAGTTTGTCCTTAGGGGGTGTGGGCTTTGATTGTGTGTGTAAGTAAATTATCATTCCTCTCACCCACAAATTTATGATGCATTGGGGTTGAGGTTTGACTTGTGAGGTGGAGTTGAAGATGAGTGATGTGGCACCCTACATGGAGCCACCTCACCCTCCTTTCTCCCTTTTTTATTTATTCAAGTTCTTTTGCTTGTTAGGGGGTTACTTGATTCTTTTGTGCTCTTGCATTTTGGGAGTTAGAGGATTTTGGAGTGCTTGTGGATTTTGTGGGAGCTTCTTGGTGATTGTTTGGGCTTGAAGGACTTTGGTGTTGGACTCTTGGATCAAGCTCTACCATGGAAACCTAGGAGATTTACCCTTGCTTAATGTTTTCTTTATATTTTGTATATATCATTGTTTTGAGTGTTTTGGTATGCTTGTTTGGGTGATTGGGTATATTTCCTAAGTTTGGTGTAGGAGGGGACTATGGGGAACTTACATGTATGGAGGCATAAGAGTTTATTTCATGCTTGGAGAGAGTTTGGGTTGGGTGCCCCACCTTGCACAAGAAATGCTTGCATTTGTTACTTGTTGTTTTATGAGGGAGGCATAAGAGAATGTGGGAGGCATAAGAGAATGTGGGAGGCATAAGAGGTTCTTGAGGGATGAAAAAGAGTTTGTATATATTTTGAGATGTGTATTGGAGGCTATTAAGGTGGGCACCCATTTCCCATTGGGAGGTTTAAGTGACCTCCCAATAGGTTCTTCCTCCTTTGGCTTTCCATTTTGAAGCCTTGTGTATTGTGTTTTTTTCCTTCTTGTAATTGTAGTTAAGTTTGTTGTGTTTTGGTATGGTTGTAAAAGCTTTGTATTGTGATGTGGAAGCTTATTTTTTTGTCATGAGTTGGATCCATTTTTCAATTGCAATGTTGTTGGGGCTCGGGGGCTAAGGAGGAGGATAGCTTCTTCTCCTTGTTGGATTTTTTATTGGATGGAGAGTGTTGCCTCTCCTCCAATTTTTATCTTGATAAAATGAAGCATGGTGGAGCTCTCTTGTTGGCGATGAGAAAATTGGAGCATTGTTGGTGTCCTCAAGAAATCCTTACTTGTGAAAAAATCTTCTTGTTATTCGCTGTCAAGGTGGAAGATTTGTAATATTGTATTTTATTTAAAGGAAATGTTGTATTGTAAGTTGTAATATCTTTTGAAGAAGCTCATTGAAGAGTTGTATAATTTCCCTTATCTTTAAATTGTGATATAGAAAGAAAAGAATCAAAATAGAAATGTTGTGTAAAAGTTGAGTTGAAAGTTGTATTGTGAGAAAGAAAGTTTACCTTTATTGTAAAGTTGTATTATTGTAAATGAGAAAGGAGGAATATATAAATGTGAGATGTTAATAATGTATGCATAGAAAACTTGAATGTAGAACAAAGTTGTTAGTAGTTATTTGAACAAATAAGTTTTAGTGAAAATGGAAAGAAGAAACAAATTTGAAGTATATTGTTGTGATAAATGTTAAGTAGATTATTTTGTTAAAAGGATGCATTGTTGTTGTTACTATTGAAATAAGAAATGCTTGAAATGGTTAAACTTTGCTAAGGAATGAATAGATGGAGTAAGTATTGCAAATAGAAACTTTAGACATAAAATCAAGTTAGGAATGACCCTTAGAACACCCTAACAAATTTTATTTTTATAAAAAATCTCAGAAATGAAGGTTCTATTTCTAAGAAACAGGATCACCACCCTATGAGGAGCGGCGGTCTCGTCACCGCCACTTAGGAAAGGCGACGGTTTGTGAATCATCACCCAAGTGGGGCTGCGGTCCCAAGACCGTCGGCTTGCTTTGGGTGGTGGTTTTGTCACTGACTATGAAAAACATAAATCTCCTCATGTGCAATTTTTAACTTGCTCAAAACATAATTTTTAAGCTTGTAAACTTTACAGGAAACCCTTAGCAAACAAATAATGGATTAATCTCATTGTTTAAAGAAAATAAATCTACAAATGGTAATTTAAAAGCACTCTTTCTCATTTATATTTATGGGGGTAGGGTTTTCCCCAATTAGAGAACTCAAGATACAAATAGCCTTGTAATAAAACCAGATTTGTAAAGGAAATCCCTTCAATCCTTGAATGAGATAAATTACAATGATAAACCTTCAATCTAAGCTAATCTAATCTTGATTTCTTTGTGGACTCCTCCATAGTTCTTCTTTCCTTGCTCCCATGGCTTCCTTTTTCTCCAACCTGCAGAATAGACAAAAGAAAATTGACCAAATGAGGAGAATATGGTAGGAAAAGGATTTAATAAGAATGCATAAGGATATTTAGGTTAGTTTGGAACCCTAGGATCTAGTGGCCACAATTGAATTGATCCAAGGGTTGAGGATCAACCCTACATTTGTTTGGTGGGATTATATTTTAAAGATGTTTTATATAAAAATTAAAGGTATGTGTAGAGGGGTGAGTGGGCCCTTTTAATTACCTTGGTATGCAAAGTCACTATTAGTTCCTAGTATGATTCAGAAGATTAATGAAATGGACATCAAGCTAATAGGATAATGAAGCTAAAACAACTAAGTATGAGGTTAACCTTTTTGGGTTTGAATATTAATTAAAGAGGAGAAAACACCTAACTAAGTGAGTTAATTATGGCACCTTCCTAATTGATTTTTTTAATTAATCAACCTTAGAGCTAAAGTAAGAATATTTAATTATTTATCTAGACCTGGTACATCAGTTGTAAAGTTGAGATCATCAGTGAAAATTAATTTAATGCACACTAGCAGTTAACACCCTTGTAACCTTTTAACTTTAAACAAAAAAACAATTTAACTGAAATTTTTCGGTCAAGTGTTAAGTTTTCATGTGTTCTTAGAACATCATTTTTTTGGGCATTACAAGTATCCATTACAAAAAATAATTCTTTAGATAAGAAATCTAAATTAATATATCATTCATTACAATAGTGCACAGGTTGATGCATGCAAACACTAAACCTTACTTTTGTGTCACGGTAGCATAGATCTGCTCTCCCATCAATGGTATCCCTTTAAAAAATACATACATCATATGTGTGTGTGTGTGTGTGATTTTTCCACTTATGGCTCTTTCTTGTCGGCCAAGTCATGTTTCTTTTATTCTTTTCTTGGTTGGAACTCAAACCTTGTTTTTCCTATTTTTAGCCCTGGGCCAGAAAATGGCTATATCCTTGTTCTTTCTTCATTTTTCACGTAGCCCCACACATGTATCTGTTTCCCAACAATGCCCTCCCTTGCGCGCTATCCCATCTGTTGTGCACGCATGTTCCCTATGCATTATCTTAGCACTCTACCAATCCTTAGCACATTTCCTGACCAACACTTTTCTTATTTTGAACTTCTTTGGTACGCTTCTATTTTTTCTTACCTAAGTTTTATAGATCCATAACACATATGTAATAAAGTTACTCATCTCACATTTAAGAGGGCATTCTATCTACTTTTCACCTAGCATTCTAGTGAGAAAATAATAAGATCAATCACAAGAAAAGATACTGAAAAACTCTATTCAACTTTATATACTCTGTATAATCAATTTATGTCAATCATCCACTTAGATGTGCGAATACAAAAGGCCCATTATCAAATTTAATTGAAGAAAAGGTAATTGTTCACGTACAATTACATTGGTGCAAGGTCATGCTTATCAATTTAGTTACATACATTCTAAATGTCACATGCTAGGAGAGAACAACTTGTGGTTTGATCCATCTTCGTAGTATTCATTATGTAATTGGTGCATAGGGGTGCCTACAACCCAACTAATGTTTGTTTTGCAGAACTCCCTTACCAAATAGTATTTTGAAGATTCAATAAGCTACATAATAAGCATCACACAATATCGAAGCTCTATATTACAAATAGGAACATATTAGGAAGCATTGGATAGACCAAAAATTTTTAGCATCTAAGATTATAGAGGGATACCAGATATGATGGAGGTATGCTTTGGGATGTACCATACGCCTTAGTCTAGGTGGGTCTGTAGAATACAGTTATGGTGGCAAAGCTTTTTTAGACTATTTCCTGGATTTTCTAGTCATTAAGTCATCCTAAATAAACGAACAATCTAGAATATTAGTTATGTATTCTTTTCCTTCTCATTGCTAGAACTTTGTTTCCTCATCTATTGCTATTTATATTTATGCATGTATTACTCTTGATATTAATGTTATTAGCTTTGTAAACTAGTTGATTAAGATAATATTTCATTGGGTTGCTAACCCATTGAATTTAATTATTTACGTTAAATCATTTGCATGTTTTTCCATAAACAACGAAACTCTCTTTTTCTCTCTCCCCCCACTAAACTACATGTGTTTTTCATAATAATACTTTCTTTTCATATTTTACATAGATTTCTTAATAATGCAATAGAAATAAATTACTATTTTTAAATTATTTGTACCTTAAATATCACCACCATACTACAAAAAAAAAATTTCACAACCTTAAATTGAGATTACAAAAAGGAGGGGAAATGAGCAAAGGCCGGGGATATGCATTAAATGAATTAAAGAAACAACAAGACATAGATGGTTAACAATAACAAAATAAGTTAGACAAATATACTATAAACTATTAGATATAAAGGTTATAGAGAATTATTTTGATTCTAAAAAATCTTACCCATGTCCATTGAAATGGTGGTATTAATGGTAATCAATGTTAGGGTGTTATACACAAATTCAATATATGAATCTTCAAAGTCCATTTCAATGCTTCTCAAAGTAAAAAGAAAAAGTACGAAATTTTTTTTTTATTATGCCTTGCATTAAATGTTATAAATTTCAATGTCCTTAGAAAGTTGTCTTGCTATCCATGTCTTATACCACATGGTGGTGCACATTGGAACAAAAAACATTACGCCAAGTTAATTGTGCCAAACATACAAAATGAAAACAACCTTATTCCTAAACAAAAACAATGAAAATATAAAATTAGAGAGAAAAACCAAAAATATGTTTATGTGTTGCACGCGTAGAATGAAGAATGTATGCATGCTCATGCTCATAGTACAATGTCTGCATAAATAGGAGGGCAAAGTATCATTGAACAACACCGTACGAATACATCATTGTGGTTGGAATTTGTTCCACCACTGCCATTATCTTACACAGATCGATGGCTTCTTAAGGGAGAAGAGCCAATACTGGAGTATGGACCAATAATGGTGAGGGTATTTGTAAAGTGAGTGACTAGTACATGTACATTTGTCATTCAACATTTGGAAAAAAAAAATAACTAATAAAATGTGTCACATCAAATCACATCAAAGAATCATCCAATCACATGATGCCACATACGTAGAAAAAAATGCATGACATAATGCCCTACTAATAGTCCACCTTTTTTTTCTTTTGTATGGAAAACTATTTGATTTAAATCCATTTAAAAACTACTTTCCATACAATAAAAATGCTCAAAAAAAAAATATTTAGAGTAAGAAAAAACAAATCTATTAAAAGGTTTTTTTTTTTTCAAAATTTGATATATTTATATGTGTGTTGTACACCCCTAAATTTGGGTGCACAACTAATGGCTCCTCTCCCTTACATTACTTCCAGCACACATCACCGTTCAAAACAGGTTCGCAAATCGGTGCCGTTTGCCAGCTCCGTTTCCAGCTACACAATGCAGAAATAAAACATAAATCCTGGTCCCTTTTTTCTCGACTGATGGGTTAGTCTTCCAAACTAATTAAGTATATACATTACTATCATCATGGTATTCGAAATTAACAATTGAAAAGATTAGTAGAAATCCATATTAATGTTGCAGAACGGAAAGTAGTTGACATATGTTTGGAATATTCCCCGTATTATGGAGACAACATTTATTATTGAAGGACGATAAATGAAAATTAGTGAGTCTAATCCGATCCGATGAAGAAAGAGTTGAGAATTCGATCGGCATGGCGAGGATTTAGATAGTACAAATATATTTATCACGTGACTTTGAAATAATAATCTTGTCGCCTTACATTAACAATTAAAAATACTGAAGTTGCAACAAAAATGACATTGAGTCTACTTGGATCCGGTAAGGAAAGAGTTGAGAATGCCATCAGCATTGCGAGGAATGAGATAATACAAATGCCCGGCTCCACGAAGCTCATGGTATTGTATCCAGGGAAGTCTTTTGCAGATGTATCGCTGTAATATAACTGGAACCAGAGCGTCCTCGTCACCTTGCCATATATGCACGGATGCTGATATATTATTTCCACCTGCATCCACCTTTAAATCCATGGGATCGAAATCCCACTTACCGAACATCACCATCAACTCTCGATGTAATGACTCGAAAACACCTTGTTGCACCGAGGTCTTTATCCGCTGCATTCATATAAACACTTGATTAAAATCTCATAAAATTATGATTAATTAGTTTAACGACACTCTTGAATAAAATCTCATACTCGAACAAAATCTCCGTTAGCTGAAGCTTTAATACGCATCTCATTGTCTTGGGAATTGAAAGATTTCCAGTCTCCTTTTATAGCGGTGGAAGAAGAAAACCAGGTCTGTGTCATCCACCAATATGTAACCCACGGTGCGTAGTACAAAACACGAAGTGCCCATTGGTCCCGTCTTTCTTGCTGCCGATATGCTTCTGCAGATAATTTTTTAGGAAAACCAGGCCATCTATAATTTATAACAGGCGATATGAGCGCTGCGCCTTGAATCCTGTTTTAAGAATTATGATTAGTAATTAATCAACTTCATTCATTAATCCAAAACCAATTATTAAAGCATTATTTGTACCGGTGGGGTATATATTTGAGGCAACTCCATACGGAGTGTCCTCCAATGGAGATGCCCATTATGTAAAACTTGGGACCCAATTCGAGTTGGTCTGCAAGTTGTTCGATATCGAAGGCTATGCTTTTCACAGAACGCTCTGGATTTGGATCACTCTCACCATATCCAGGCCTATCGAAACATAAAAAATACAGTCCCAATTTTTCTATTATTTCCTGCATAATATAAATTAGTCAGATTTTTCAAAATTTTCTATACGGCGATGAGCATTGAAATAATAAATAAAAGGTTTGAGTACACACAACACCTTAGACGCAGGCAACCCATCGTTTCTATTACCAAGAAATCCATGAGCCACTACTATCTTATATTTAGCTGCGTCTTTGGCGACTCCGCTTTCTTTGTAGGCCATGTACCGACCATCCTTAAGCCGAATGCGGGTGGCAGTGACGAGGCGACCAGAGGAGGAGCCGCAAATCTTAGAAGCAGGTGGTCGCATGCTCTTTTATGCCCATGCAACCCAAATCAATACAATTGAAACCGCCACGACCAACATTCTGCAATTTACTCAAGTTTAAAATTTGTTTTGATTTAAAAGAAGATATAAACAGAAATGAATCGGCTGACCTCCAAATCTAATGGATGCTATCTTCGCAATACAACAAAACTTTTTTGATGAGGAATGGTGTGGTCTGATCTATTTAATACATGATGGGCGAAAATATCTTTGAATTGCGTGCATTACAGTGACTTTGATTGTTTGGTTGAATGACCTAACCCTAAATAGTTCTGCGCATATTATTTACAATTCACGGTCTATATTCAATCGTGCAAAACGTTCAAACTATTATTACAAGCCTACTAGCCGCGCAGATGCAAAGCTGGCAGTATGAAGTCAGGGTTATGACGTCAATGGGCATTTATGCGCACATGTAAACCTGACACGATGCAGTCAGGTTTATGACGTCAATGGACATTTATGCGCATATGCAGACCTGACAGGATGCAGTCAGGTTTATGACATCAATGGGCATTTATGTTTGCAGGGCCTGGCTATTGACACGTTGAAGGCCGGTTTTTTGATGTTAAGTGTTAACCATATAATACCGTTAAAAAAATTTAAATGCGCATAGAAAATGACAGGTTATAAATTTTTAAAACATATAATTTGTTAAAAAGCTCATAAATGTATTTAAAATATATGAAAATATATAACCTATTTATATATATGAAGGTATCATAAAAGAAAAAGGCATAAAAGCACCTCAAACAACTAAGCCGACAGTAATTTTTGATCCGACATGCACAAATAATTTGAAATTCCAGGTCTGGATTTAGGTGATAAGTGTACACTAAAATAATTTCTAGAGGATCTACACCTACAGCGGAAAAGTCCACCTTGAGTGTGCTTGAAGCTCAAATAATTGCCTTCGTACAAGCTCCCCCAAGGAGATTAGCTACAACCTAGTGTTGTTGATGCAGGTGCATCACCTTATCTAGCTAAATAACCCATGAATACAATATATTTGGTGTGTTAAATGTGTTCATGAGTCCTAGAGATCTTTAGATGTCAGTGTGTGTGTTGCAGGTTTTCCAAAAATTCAAATGGAGCTTTTCCCTCCTTTTTCAAATATTTGAAAATTTGGCCATTTTGGCTTAGCTTGAAGGTTTTAATGCACTCTTCAGACTTTAAAACAATGTAAAAGGGATAGAATGATGTCTTATGAGGTCAGTGCACAGTCTATAGAGTCATAACTATTTTTTAAAAAGATATATCATGCTAGACTTGAAGTTATTCTTAGGTAAAGTAACCCCTTTTTAAAGAGAATCTCATTATGAGACTTGTATAACTGACCAAATTAGAGGAGTTTCAAATTAGGAGTGAGAGGGAGACTATATGAAGGAGAAGGTAACTACTTTTAGAACATTCTCATTCTGATTATGAATCAATGTATGAGTTTCAAGAAAGAAAAAAGGATAAAATCTCAAGTTTGTAACATTCTTTGGTATGCAAAAGGTCCTTAAGGAAGAAGAAAAATTATCCTAGCTTGGACTCATTTGCAAGTTTCATAAGTTTTTGCCTAAGTTCTCTCAGCTCCATAATTGGATTACACAAAGATGGAGGGAAAATGTTATGTGTAAGATTGAACTTTACCCTTGTGCTAAAGCTTTATTTTTTGTTGTTTTTGAAATGCATGAGGATAAGGATTTAATTATTAAAAAATATTGCGTTTGGGGATAACATTGACTCGTTTTCAAAAAATGGTATCCTTCTTCTGACCCCCTAAAAGACTCCTTTGATACCTACCCTTTCTGGATCCGCTTACCAGGATTTCCATTGCATCTTTGGAGCAGATATTGCCTTACTGCTATAGGAGATACCCTGTGATCTTTTGTGAAAGTTGATAAAACGTCCCATCAAACACAGACAACTTAAGCTAGAATTTTGGTTGATATTCACAACTCTCAAGCCCTTCCAACAGAGATTCACCTATAAATAGGTGACAGGAAGTGAGTCAAGAGGATTGACTATGAGGGTTTTACTTTCAAATGTCGAAGATGCTTTCAAATGGGGCATCTTTCAGATGAATATCAACATACGAAATGCAAGGAAAAACCTGCATGGTGTAAGGAGTCTTTGCTAGATCATTTGACAATTAACCCCCATTTAGAACTAGTCATGGATTCTTCAAACCCCTCAAAGGTAGACTCTCCCCCTAATGCTGAGATACTGTAGGTTTCTTCTACCCCAGAGGTTGATGCTACACTTCTAAAGGATTGTGCCCCATTGCCCCTCGTTGCTGGACACGCTCCTATCACAAATCTTGAATTAGTTCTTCTGATATTCACGAAAGATGGTAACATGGACTGTACGGTGGTGGAACGGAGGAAGAAAAGACATAAAAAACTAAAATACAAAACTGATTCGGTAATGGAATGATGTTGTGAGCAGGTTGGCTCCATACCCGTTATGTTGTTGTTGTTTTTGAGCTGTTAAGCTGTTGTGTTTTGGCTGTATTCTGGGAAGTTAGTTTTATGTTGCTCAGATTTCATGTTAAATCTTGCTCTTCAGTTTTTTTGTTTTATTAAAATTTTAAAATCTAGCTTTTGATCCTTTCTGTACAAGGGAATAGCCCCTTTCAAAAAAACTATTTACCAATAATAAAAAAAAATGTTCTTTGGTATTATTTTTGTGTTTGATGTATTTTAGCTATATTCTGGGAAGTTAGTTTTTTGTTGCTAAGCTTTCATGTTAAATCTTGATCTTGTTTTTTTTTTTAATTTTAAAATCTAGGTTTTGAGCCTTTCTGTACAAGGGTATAGTCCCTTTCAAAAAACTATTTACCAATAATTAAAAACATTCTTTGGTATGAGTTTTGTGTTTGTTGTTGTACATGTAAGAAATAATTCAACGTGGATTTGAAAGAGAGATGGTATTGAGTTTGTTAATAAGCATTTGATTTTAATTTTATGTTGCTTGAGTGTTATGACACTTTGTGATTGTTGGAGCACCATTTACATGGTGGTGGAACATTGGAGAAAAATGTGTATAACAATGTTTGTGCTTGTTTCTTGAATATACTGAGTGCACATGCAAGTGATTCTTAGTCTCAAAATTTAATGGAAAGTGAGCTTGATATAATTTATGAGCATTAAATGCTAGCAAATTGGTTCTTTTGGTGCTATTATGCTTTGGCACTCTTGAGGAGAGTTGAGTATCTGTGCATTAAACATTTTTTTGTTATTATTGAGAGGATTTAATAATGAATGTATGCATTGAGTAGGTACAGTTGGGGTGGTTGTCTTTGGAGGGTTCTGAGAAGTTCAACCCGTCATTATCCTCTTTTACACAGTGAGTAATCACTCACTAGATGAACTATGACTGTAAGTTGAGGTACTATCTGAAACCAGTGAAGATAAATTTTGCATGTTAACCCCAAATAATTTGAAATTTTTTCCCTAAGATGATTAAGACCTTTTGCATATGGGTTTTCAACCATTTTTCTTGATTATTAGTAAATTTTTTATTATGACACATTTTTCAAACTGAATTGAGGATGCACACAATATGTTTCAAAGTTTCTGTCATGGTAAAGTTTGCATATCTCTAGTGTATTTGAGAGTCAAGACCCGAAATTGGAAGTAATCATGTGGTACGATAGTCCCTTAAGAGATGACAAAATAATTTTGGCTTTTCCATGGGTAATGTTTGATATTTTCTTGACAGTCCGGAAGGAGGTCCTAAAACATTGTTAAAATGCTAGCAAAGTGGGAAATTTTACAAAGTGAAGTTGAGGTTGTTGTAGAAGGATTTGGGTCCTAAAATTTTGGGAGCATGTTGGCGTTGACAAAGGTGAACTAATGAAGCTTAAAAATCCTTTTGGGTTTGTTATTCAAGTTTAATTTCACGGTTGGTGTAAGGAACCTTGTCTCAAGGGCATACAAAGACTATCTTTCCAGGTTTAGGAATAGCCTAAACTTTAGAAGTTTTTACATCATTGTAATGAATGTGCTTAGCATGGGTTTCAAAGAGGCCACATCCATTGAGTCATTCATATCTAAGTGTGATAAAGAAGAGTAATTCAGCTTACCCTCTACCATTAGATGACTAAGAAGGGAATCCTTTTGCCATTAAACTTCGTTGTTTGTCTTGGTATTTATACTCAAATAGTGTAATTCAAAGTGACCTACAAAAAAACATTTTCCACATATGAAATGCAGTCCTTCATAGTGAAGTATTTGTGTGCATACTCTTTGCTAATTTTGTTAGTTCTATTGATGTTGGTAAATTTGTTGAAAGCATCCAAATCCATCAAAATATGCACAAAGGTGATATACATATAAATTCTAGGTTTTTAGTCAATAGCTAGATACTGTCCCAGAGAATTTCCCATCGAAATCAAGCTCAATTCAATGAAACATTGAAGCAATAGGTGGAAAATTCTAACACATAGTGGTTTAACAGTAAAAGATCCTATGGCTGGGTCGAAGGAGGGAGACTGTGGCTTCATAAGCAAGCAATGATCTTGTATATCCAACAGTTTGGAGAACATTAAATCCTTATCTTGAGCCAAACCAAAAACCATGATAAATATGTTCATGACACAGGGGTAAATATAAAATTTAGATAATATTATTTGTCTCTAGTTTCAAGTTATTAAAAAAATATGTTTTCAAGATTAGCTTAAAGTCCTTTTTAAAAGCTCAAATATAAAAATCCAATTTAGGAGAAATTGTGTAGCACTGAGAGATCATTGTTAACCATAGAAATTGTGAAGATTGGAAAAATGTATTTTGTCCTTACCTAAATACGAGGCTTTATCCCCTACCCTTATACATTGTTTTTTTATTTTCATGCCACGAAGCACAAAATATTAGATAGCTTAGTCATTTTTAATAGGAAAAGAAATATATACAAATCAATAATGGTAGATCAACTAGGATTGTGTGTAGCCTTCATATTTCAATGACCAAGTTGATAGCAGAAGACAAAGAATGATTTATTCAATGTATTCAATATCCCAAACAAAAGAGCAGAGCCAAATATAAAGGCTGCAAAAGAAGGAGAGGAAGGTGACAGTTATAACTATCCACCAACAAATACATAACAACAATGTATTATAAACTAAACTAATGCTAACATTCCCCGCCTTAATACATTGCTCTTACAAATGTACCCCCTAAACAAATAAAACTTCACTTTGCCGAGAGGTTTGGTGAGCATATCTACAACCTGAAAATTAGTAGGGCAGTACTAGAGTTGAATTTGGTGGTTCAAGACCTATTCACCATTGTAGTGACATTCGACCTCAATATGCTTTGTTCGTTCATGAAAAATAGGATTCTTCACAAGCTTCAACACACCTTGATTGTCATAATGAATGATGGGAGGTTTCTCTTTAGGAATCCCTATATTTGTAAGAATGCGACGTAACCAAATCAATTTGCACACAGCTCCTCATGCGGTGCAGTATTCAGCCTCAGTGGATGAGAGAGAAACAACAATCTGCTTCTTGCTAATCCACGAGAAAGGTCCAGATCTGAGATGAAAAGCATACCCTAAAGTGGATTTCCTGTCATCAATGGATCCTACATAGTCCAAGTCTGTATATGTCTGTAAGAAGAATTGAGTGTTCTTCTGATACTCCAGACCAAATTTAATTGTACCTTGGACGTATCTCAACACATGCTTTTATGCTATCCAATGACATTTCTTCGGCTCCTGCATAAATTTGGTGAGATAGCTCACTGCAAAGAAAAGTTCTGGCCTGGTATAGGTCAAGTAAATGAGACTCCCCATAAGTTGTATGTAGTGAGTGCCATCTACCTGTAGTGAATCCTAGAATCTAGATAATTGCAAACCTTTTTCCATAGGTGTGGACATTGGTTTACAATCTGACATTCCATACTTCTCTAAGAGTGTCCTGGCATATTTCATCTGGGAGATGAAGATATGATTCTTCTTCTACCATATCTCTAAGCCAATACAGTAGTGAAGTAACCCCAAATCAGTCATGTCGAAGGATTTCTTTAGATCATTCTTTACATCATCCACAAGATTTTTAGAACTTCCTATGATCACAAGATCATATACGTACAAAATCAGAATAACAATCTCTGTTCCTAACTTCTTGATATACAAATTTATATCTGAGGGGCTACGAGTGAATCCATGCTGCAATATGTGATCATAAATTTTTATATACCATGTCCTAGGTGCTTGTCTAAGTCCATAAAGTGACTTTATCAGATGACATACCTTGTATGGTTGATGCTCATCTACAAACCCTTTAGGTTGGGCCATGTATACTTCTTCTTTGAGATCACCATTCAGAAAAGCACTCTTAACATCCATCTGGTGAAGTTTCCATCCATTTTTTTGCTACTAATGCATAGACAAATCTGATGGTTTTGATCTTCAATGTGGGTGCAAAGGTCTCATCATAGTCAATTCCTTCTTGCTGAGCATAACCCTTTACAACAAGTCATGCTTTGTGTTTTTCGATTGAACCATCTGCCTGATATTTTGTTTTAAAAATCCATTTGCAGCCAATGGATTTCTTACCTAGAGGTAGATCGACAAGTTCCCATGTCTGATTCTGAAGTAGGGAATCATATTCAACATCCATACCCTGTTTCCACTGTGCTTAGTCTAATGCCTCAAAAACAGTGTTAGGTTCGATGCTATTAAAAACTGAACTCATGAGTGCAAAATTTACCTCATGTCTGGCTTGACTTCGTGTTCTGACTCCCATAGAAGTGCTTGGAAGTGAGTTCAGGTGTGCATCCCCAATAGTATTCTGGACCCATTTCAAATATTGGTGCTGCTGCTACTGATGTGAAGATGTGTTTTCCAGTGTGCCTAGATCAACAAATAAGTCTCCACTCAGCTCTTCTTCTCTCTGAGAAGAATCATCTTGCCCATCATCTGGATGTGTGAGCAATCTATGTGATGCGGTTAGTACTAGATCTCCATTGTGTGGCAGGGATTCAAAGGATGACTCATCACACACCACATCTCAACTCTCGTAGATTTTCTTCATCTCAAGATCCATGAGACGATATGCCTTCGAGGTAGTACTATACCCCAAGAAAAGACATGGAAGTGTCTTTGGATCGATCTTCTTCCTTTTCTTATCTGTAACATGCATATATGCAGTACAACAAAAAACTCTCAAATGATAGATAGAAGGTTTACGACTATTCCATACCTCTTCCGGTGTCCTGTTCTGCAAGATCTTCGTGGGTGCCCGGTTGAGTAGATACACTATTGTCTGGACTGCTTCTGCCCAAAAATGATCCTCTAACTTGGTGGTGGAGAGCATACAATGAGCCATCTCCATGAAAGTCCTGTTGTGTCGCTTAGAAATCCCATTCTATTGGGGAGTGTAGGGTGCAGTCAAATATTGTTGAATGCCATGCTACTTTAGGTATCAAAGAACTTATTCGATACAAATTCCCCCCCTCGATCTGAGTGGAGGAGAAGGAGAAGCTTCCTAGACTGCTTGGTGGCTAGCTGGTAAAACGCTTGGATATTGGCAAATGCCTCACTCTTCTTCCGGAGGAAATATACCCACATTTTCCGCGAGTAATCATCAATGATGAGTTGGAAGTATTCAAAACCTTGGAAGCTAGCTAGTAGGGGTCCACATAGATTGGTGTGTACAACCTGAAGATGCTCTATAGAATGATAAGAGCTCTATTTGAATAGACCTCTGTGTTGTTTTCCTGCAAGACATCCTGAGAAAACAGGTAAGGAATGGGAGAGTGGAAGAAGCCCTCTTACCATTTCCTTGGCACTGAGCTGGTGCAGAACCTCGATAGAAAGATGACCATATCGAAAGTGCCATAGTGCAGTGGACTCTGCCGTTGAAGTAGAGAGAGCAATGTTAGATGAAGTGACCGCATCCAGTGTAAATAGACAACCCTTCATAAATGCTCAAGCAATTACTGAGTCTCCCTGGGAAATGATGCAAGACTTCACCCCTTTCTCAACAAAGAATTCAACCCACATTTGATGATTAAGAAACTGACTCATAGACAAGAGATTTGAGGTCAAACCTGGAACATATAAGACCTTCGTGAGAGTACATCTTCATGTCCCAAGAGGAATGATGACATCACCAATCCCCACCACAATATACTCCTGATTATCTGTGATGGTGATCTGATCTCTTGTGGGATATTCACTTAGGGTATGGAATAACTTCTTATTGTCAGTCATGTGTTTGCTAGTGCCCGAATCAATCAACCAGACACATTCTGATGGCTACGAAGTCTGTGAGACTAGGAGAATGTCTGGATGAGTTACGTGTGGAACCTCTTCGTCGAAGGAGGCATCCTACTGAGTAGCAATATGACCCTTCTGCCTCTGATTACAAGCATGCCATTGGGATTTCTTGGAATATCCTTGGCCAGAAGTGCTCTCTTCACTAGAGTTGCCATGCTTGTGACTGTTGTAATAACAATTCGCAGTCGTGTGCCTATTCGTGGAGAAAATGTGGCACCATCGATCGACCTTGTTGTTCTGCTTCTTTTGGGGTGGCCATTGTGGTGGCCGCTGAGAATTTTGCTGTTGTGGATGCTGCTTCTGATTCTGGGGGGCTGACTACCTTTTCTGAGGCTTATTGTTATGTTTCTGCCTCGTGATGAGAGCCTTGTCTTCTAAGTATTCTTGAACATTCTGAATGGCTTCTTCCTGCTAGAGATAATTCACCAATGTGGAAAAACTCAACTCTTGTTAACTGATGGTCAATGTGGTGATCAATGTCTGAAACCGAGAAGGAAGAGCTCGCAAGGTGAGCGGGACTAGTAACTTGTCATCCACTGTTTCACTAAGAGTAGAAAGTTCTGCGCGTAACTCAGCCACATACTGTAAGAAGGCTTCGACTGATTTGCCATCACGCATATTCATCGTGTAAAGCTTTCTTTGAAGATGCAACATCATTGTTAGATTCTTGGCTTCATAGACAGTACACAATGCGGCCCGTGCCGTAGAGGAAGTGGTTGCTTCCTAAATACGAGGTTGAACCTCATCAGAAAGGCTCAGAGTGATAAGCATTAATGCTTTTGCATCAGCCTTTTCATACTTAGCCAACAGATCAACGTATGTGGGAGGGGCGTTCGTGCCAGAAACAATCCCCTAAATATCTTCAAACAACAAAATGCGAGGTGCAGACATTTCCAAAAACTCAAAATTGTATTTTCTTTATTGATTGTTCAAAAATGGTTACAAATTCTTACTAAAGGAGCCTATCACGAAGATGGGCTCTATAAGCTCGTGCAGTGAGACACAGATGCTCCTGTGGGTGTTCTACTTCACGTTCATCATCTGTATCATAGCCCTTCTCTAATTCTTCATGGATTCAGCATGCTTGACAATACACATCGAACCAGAAATAGTCGAACAATCCTTAACACACCAATTCGTCAAATAATAAGTTTCCAGTATTCAGCAATTCATTGAGCAAGGAAAAATAGATGCCGGTGGTGTCCTCTTAGGCTCTCAAAGGTGCCTCGGCAGAAGGGTTGCTCGCAACACTCTTGGCATCGGAAACGTGTTACATGTATGTGCCCTCTTCGCACTCTAATGGGGAAATCACTCTGGAAGGGTTTGCACTTGGATCCTTGGCATCACACACCTCCTCACTGCCAATGTTGGCTTTTCCTTTCCACACAGTGCCCAGAAACTGTCAAATGTAGCTTTGCTAAAACGTGAGTTCTCATGGTGGGAAGAAATACAAGTTAGATGGCATGGTGGCCTTCTTGATGAGATCCTCCATGCAGGTCACATAGTCTCCTTGCTGACACAGCTCCACGTAGGTCACCACTCCTCTCCTTTGGCGCTTTCTTCTATTGGTTGTAGGTTTGACCTTGGTGGCAATGCTCCTCCTTGGAGGCTACCTGCTGGCAGTGCAGGCTTATGGCGTGGTAGCTTGTCTCCTTGGTGCAGGCTTGGGATCCTTCCACGGCAGCTTCTCCTCACGGCTCACCACAAAGCACTTCCTTCCAAACGGATCACCTCCTCCACGTACAACACACAGATGACCATTTCCTACACCCTCCACCACGCATAGGTCACAAACAGATAGTCAGTGTTTTAATACCAATGATAGCAGAAGACAAAAAATGATTTATTCAATATATTCAATATCCCAAACAAAAGAGCAGAGCCAAATATAAAGGCTGCGGAAGAAGGAGAGGAAGGTGACAGTTATAACTGTCCACCAACAAATACAGAACAACAATGTATTATAAACTAAACTAATCCTAACACAAGTCACATTATATGCTTAATAATATGTTGTGTAAATTCTTATGTATTATAATTATTAAAATAATTTATGAATATCAAAAAGAGCAATAAAATAATATACTCTTAAAAATAAATCTTGTTGTTAGGCTAAATGCCTACCATAAAAAAATGGAAATTTTGGCAATGACAATCAAACCCAAACTCAAAAACTCCTTGAACCAAGTAATGTGAATCTTTCCTCCTACCAATCTACGACTATGGAAACCTCATCATGGCCAACAGGGACGTGATAACTAGATTTGTAAAGTGTTTTTCATGTGGAGGTAATCTTGTGGGAATAATTCTTAATCTTGTTATGATTCACCTGAAAGGAGTTGCTCGTGGTTTCAGAATTCTTGAACCTATAGAGCACCTCCCAGGGATGTCCCAAGAATATATGATGCCTACACAAAGTGTGTGACAGATCTTTACAACTATCCAAGGTATTTTAGGAAGGTTTTCGAACAAAATCAGTGTTTAGGAACAAGTTGTGTGAAACTGGATCGTTGGGAGCAAGGTATTGGGAAATGCATGTATGAAAATATGTAGTCACCTTGTTCAAAGAGTTTCAAGAGCCTAGTGAAGATTCATAGGTTAATATCATAGGCATTGGAGAGATAAAATGTCCTAATTCATATTGAAATCATCAAGAAAGGGTTTTGGGAACATTGAGAGGTGAAAACTTGTCTAAAAGTGTGACAAAAAAGGTCTTGGTACAAGATTTAACTTTTTCAAATATTTCCAAGAGTCTCATGAAGATTTTAGAGCCTAATAAAATCTCAAATGAAACTATATTTAATTTTGTTCTTGACCCATATGATGTGTTATTTTTTGGTCATCATAAACTCTTCCTATCACTTAGTCTATAGAAGTGCACCCTGAGATAAAAGTTAAAATATGGGTAAAATATGTTGACTAATTAATTTTCATAAATTTTATATATTCTCTTTTGATTCATTGGCTCTTTTCCATAAATATGCATATATTGTATGACCTATTTGCATTGACAATTTCTCTCGAAATGGAGAAAACAAGTTTGCATTGAAACTGCCAACTGCTGACATACAACAACCACCCATTGTTGACACACAACAAGAAGAATTTATTAATGCCCACTAAAAAATCAACTCTTGAGGCCTAACAACAAAATTTTTGACACCCACTAAGAACTTTTGGTCACTCGACAGTGATTTTTAGGTATCCGGAAGGCTTGATACGTGCAACATAAAATTGTTGACGCGCAGTAATGAGGTGTTTACGCATTACATTGAAGATTCTTGATGCGTGACAACTAAGATTATTGACATGTGAAAATAAAATTTTTGACTTGTGACTGGAAGTAAAATGCTGATGTGTGAGAGGAGGGTCAAGATTTTGTTGTGTGACATGAAAAATAATGACATTTTTTCAAACAGAAGTTTTGCGACCTAATTTAATGTTGCAAGTCAGGAAGATGATGTCATGCACATGGAATTTTGGGTGGCATGAAAAACAATGTCATGCGTCATGGATATTTTGAGAAACCTAGAGATAATGTGATGAGGAGATCCAGGAAGATGAAAATTCACATGTTGTGAAGGAACATCAAAGGTCGCGATAGGAACCTAAAAGGTCAACAGTCATGAGGGAAGGAAAACGTTCATGTGGGAGAGACGAAAGGATAGTCTTGGCACTATAAATATGAATGGATCCTTCATTTCAAATAATGGTTAATGTTTCTTTTGCAACTCTCAATATCTTTCTAGAAGCAAGTTCCTCCATTTCTTTTGTTCCCTATCTACTATGGTTCTATCTCCATCTCAGCTTGTACTCTAGGAAAATTATAAATTGTGCGACATGATGCAATAAGACTTTGTGTTTCTTGTTGATTGTTCCTCTTTATTTGCAAATTGTTTCTTATTATTGATTGTAAATGAAATGTTCTTATTTTGATGTAGAAAAATATGATATGTTATTTGGTTGTTGAAATCCTTTTCTTAGTTTCCTTTTCTAACTCCCTCACTAAGAAATTTTATTCTCTTTTATCAAATACAAGAAACTGCCACAAGTTTAGGGAAGTATTCCTGTGTGATCTCCGGTCTTTAGGCCACCCTAAAAATTAGTTTATATTATTTTCATTTCCTTGTTTTCAATAAATGGAGCTGCCTCATTCAAGGAGAGGGACTCAGTCCCTTGCACTATTGGTGAAAACTCACTAACTTTCCCTCTCGTCAAATTATTTTTCCAACATTTTTGGTGTTGATTGTGGGGTAGATTTAGCATATCCACACCCAATTTTGATTCCACAAAATCTAAAAAAAAGTTATATTTCAAAAATAAATAAAAAATCTGGCATTTGAAAAGACATTGAGCATTATGTCCTCTAGTGATGGGTATTCCTTGTAGTCCAAAAGTCTTGAGGACTAAGATTTTGTTTCATATAAAGAATATATTTCATCAGATTTTAGGGTAACTATTTGGAAAAAAAGAGAAAACTTCTCTCATTACTTAATTGCAACAAGAGTTCTAGATTCTGAAGAAGAACATGCAGAAGCCTTAGAAAGAGAAAGACAAGTTCAGAATCAACAGAGGAGAGTGTATAGAAGTATTTTCTAATTTTCACATTCAAGATGAATGACAGAAGGTATAAAAGATCTTCAAGAGCTAGTGGTGTGTCTAATTCAAAATTTGAAGAACACTTGCAAGCTGATTTCAGACTTCCTATCAGTGAAATTTCAATAAGAATAGGTTGATAGTACTCTCCACAATTTGATTCCACTTCTTCTCCTAAGTCCCCTACTGAGGGAGTTATAGTTGAACCTTTAAACTACATTCCTCCACAAGAGTATATTATTGAAGAAGATCTTGAAACAATCAAAGTCATTCTTAAAGGATTTGAAGACAAAGAAGAAGAAGAAGACGAAGAAGAACCACCAATGGCTCAACAAGCACCACTTCCCTGGGAATAAAATATAGTTCCCTTAGCTCTCACTCCACTTCTGCATAACCTACCTAGAGGGTGGAGAAATAATTATCCTAAGTTCCATGGCGATGGGAAGCAACATCTACATGACCATATCACAACCTTCATCACAGTTTATGGAGTACTAGGAGTTTGTTATGAATATTTATCATTCTTCCTTTTTGTATAACATCTGCAAGATACAACAACGTATTGGTTCTACCACTATCCTTCTAGGTATATAACTAACTGGAATGACATGAAGACAAATTTCAAAACAAGATTCAAACCTGCAGAGGATACTCATGTACTATTGGTCTAGTGGTCTCAATTGAAGAAAAAACCCTTCAAACCAATGAGGGAGTTCATGGAAAAATTCAATAGAATGTTTTACAACATTCCAGAAGTGGCCCAACCTACCGAGGATAATAAGTTAAATTTTTTCACAAGTTCCCAAATTCTCGAGGTGAGTTATATGATAAGAAGAAATCAACTAGAGGATTTGGATGAAACAAAAAATATTGTAATTGAAGTGGAGGATGATATGATCATTTCAGGGAAGAAAAAAAGAGGTCCAAGTAAGGAGAAAGGACAAATCTCAAATGTAGGTATCATAGATTCATTAGTTCATAAATTTGCTAATGATGTATTGTCTCTTAGGAATCAATTGGCTCATTTTTTTGTGAATAGAGATGCACCTAAGAAGAACATTCCTAATAGACAAAGGATCTATCCATCACATCAAAGACTTGATCTAGAGGCTCCCCATGTCAATGTTACCTATGATATAAAGCGTGATGGTGAGGATGATATTATTTAACAAGATGATGATGAAAAATAAGAATATGGGCTTGGAATTGAAAAATTCGATAATGTTGAGATTGGGTATTTCAGGTACTCATCTAGAGATGAAAGTGAGGAAGGTGATGCACCAAATTTATCTTGCATGGTGTTCACTCATTCTCCATAATAAAAGCAAAGTTCTTCTGTTGCTACTCCTAATAAGAATAAATATGTCAATTCTCACATGTGAAAGAGGGTTTAAAACCCCCAAGCGAGGATCATGAGGGACGATGTGCACATCAATAGACGTGCGAATGACAACATGAAGAGATCTCGAGAGGAGTGAGCATCAATCAAATGTGCATGCAAAGATTTGAAACACGAGAAGAACTTGGTTAAGCCATAAAACTCTCCTCTATCTCATAGATCAAATGGGGTGTACATATATGAGGTGCTGAGTAACCCCCAGTGCTACAATCATGACAACTCAAGTAGAGAGGGGGAGTTACATTCCCAGAATAGACGTGTAACTCCCAATGATGCATATGATGCACTAATGGACTGAGGTGTTGATGTGTTGACGCGTAAGAGAATCTCATGATGATCCCTAAATGACACATGGACCTACAGTCTCACCTAAGTGAGATGACTCCCCTAATGATGTGGAAAATAACACACACAAACAACCCCCCCTTCATCGTAACTTAGGATGAGGTGGAAAGTAAGAAATGAGAAATGGGTCGCGACACAAAGCCTGATGAGGTACCCACATACAAGAAAAGGATCCCAAGCAGTGAAGGAAAACCCAGTGGGAAAAACATCCACCACAAGAGAACAAAACACACTCTCTAATCTAGGAAATATGCCAAATATGGGTCCCAACTCTAGACGAGCCTGAAAAGGTACCCATGTACAAAGAGGTAATCTCTTAGAAAGAATAAGAGAGAAGAAGAGGGAGATGAGAGGAATGCAGAAGATGCCATGGATGGATCTGAACTATGTAGCTCTAGGAGGTCTCCCAAAAGAATTTCGATGACAAGATCCTCTACTTCTGGACTGAAGAAGAGCCACCCACACCGAAATATGTGCCTGCTCTTAGGAAGGATAGAAATGATGTGATGAAAGTCTGCCCACTCCACAAAGGAAACTGAAGGCAGCAACATGAAGAACTCCGAGTTTGGTGCATGGAAGTGTGACATAGGTCTAGCGAGTGAGTTCCAAGGAACCGAAGGTAATGCCATGTGCGTAGAACTGTCAGAGTGAAAAAGAGGAACACCCATATAAAGGATGTCTAAGTGATGTGAAGGGAACAAAACATCCTCCACAACAGAAAAGGGATTTATAGCTAAGGGTGGATCAATGAAGGTCTCTAGAAATGTGGAAATGACATGATTCTCGAAAGGGGCACTCCCAACAACAAAGATGATGAACTCCTCTGAAATACCTGTAGATGGATGAGGAACTTGTAGTGTATCACAAGTAGAATCTGCAAAAAGACAACTAAGTTCAGGAAGATACTCATCCCAATGAGAGGGCTCAACAAACATAAGACCGATGTATGATAGGTATGAGTCATCCAATGAGGGTAAAGGAGTGTAAGGGGCCTCGCACATTGGAGGTGGAAAGGAGGCAGGTGTGATGAATGTATGAGGCTGATTAGGATACTGCTTGATATCTGATGAGATGTGGGAAGTGTTAATACTCTCTGGAATAGTGAGAGAAAGAGCAGAAGAGTCCTCTGTAGTACTCTTGACATCAGAACTGGATGCACAATCCTCATCATCAGAAGTAGAACTAAGCGATCCTGTGTGAGTGGAACTACCATCACATGAAAAAATGGAGGAGACAACTGAATCAACAACAGCAACAATGATTGCAATATGTGAAGGCTCTCTATAGAGGGACTGAAGATTGCTTTAGACATGGTGAGGTGGATCTGAGTCTGCCACGTGAAACCAGAGAGATCAAGAGACATGCATCATCATGTGACCAAACATGGTCACAAGTGTCAAGGAAGTCCTCTAGATGAAGATGATCAGCGGGTGCAAGAACTGGCCCAAGCAAGAAGGGTAAAAGACCCTTATGCACAAAGTAACGTTCCATGGAAGCATGCCAAGCTGAATAGTTCCCTCTCCTAGTGAGAAGTGGAAGAGTCTATAAAGCGATCCTACGATGCTCACATCTGGAAAGAGCACTCTCCATGATACAAAATTCAAGATGCACAAATGCAAGACGTCGAACTCAGCCGATAATGCATCTGCGTGTGAAAACCCAAGATTACAGTCAACCCCCCAGAATGCGGCACTTTATAAAGTAGTGTGTTTAAAAAATTGACAATGCCATCACGTAATGTGTGAAGAATCATGAAACTTTTACCAAGGAAGTGCTCAGAAATGAGTAGCGAGTCAAAAGTTATAGCATTAAAACGATTCCTACAACTGATGGAAAATGCAAATAAATGCTGCAAACACATTAAAAAAGTGCATGAGATGGGTGCAAAGGGTATCATGTGGGTACCCGTTGGAAATGGCACAAAATTTAAGATAGGGTTTATTTTGACTGCAAAGGGGGGTTAGCCTCCTGCCAACCCTGGACCTCGCCCTCCGTCTTCAATGCTCGTAGGAGGGTAAATAATACAAGCCAAAAAAAACCTAGAAATTAATTACAATGCCATTAAATGTTTTTTAATTGAACTCAAAACATTAAAAAAGAGGAATGAAGAGGGGCCCACGTGTGAAGAGTTATTTGAATGCCAAGTTGGAGAGTCCATGTGCTGGGTTGTTTGGAGTCAAAAAAATTTCCAACGCATTGCAGCAAAAAATGTTTTCCACACAGGTGGAAGGTGAAAACACCAAGGTTAGACAGAGAAGACTGGTGGACTGGAGATGCACAGGTTTGAAGGTTGAAACCACCCAAAAAAGTAGTCCATGTGTAGCTGCAATGGACCGAGTTGTTCAACGTGCTTGTTTCAATGCAGGTGGTCCACTTGAAGGAGTCGTTGGAGGAGTGAGAGGAGAGCCAAATACAGGTCTATCAATGAGAAGGTCAAAGGGGAGCTTGGCCAGATCAGGCAATGGAGATGGTTTGGCTGTTATTTAGTTCTTGGCCTTCAAACTCAGCTAGAATCAACACATAACTCTCCTTTTAACTCGCTATTCATGTATGGTGATCAACTCAGCCAATAGATGTGAGCAGAAAACAGCTGGACCAAGGCATGCATGCATCAAGGAAATGGATGGACCAAAGGATCTAGTCAAAGTTTTAATGCACAACATAGGACAAAGCCTGGGTGCAATGAACAGCAAATAGTGAACACCACGAGCCTAGGGGTGAGAGTGCGATGCAGGCTCACAAGCTCCCACAGAAAAAATGAGTAGTCTATATGTGGAGGATGGCTGCACTAATACACTCAAAACAAACCCAAGCTGTAGATGCGAAGAGTGCAGGTCACCGAAAGCAATGCAAACCGTGCTAATGAAAACCCAAGGTTATGAAAAAATCACAGATCTGTAAACTCTAAAATGCAGCAAAACCTGAGTTGAAGAGAAAATGTAAAAAGTTATACGCAAAACCACCACTCCCAACACATAGAACCAAGTACATGTACCCTCGAAAAATGCAAGTAGAGCATGCAAATATGAGCATATGCAAGGAAGGAACTGACGAGCCCGAGAAGACACCAAACTCTGAAAACACTAGAAACTCGAACACAACCAAACAAACCGTGATCAAACCCATGTAAGAGGTATGGCACCCGAAATGAATGCAAGTAGAGCACGTTCGGAATTTCCATTACAACACACACATGAGAATCTGAATATCACGCCGAAAGCTGGAAAATACGCACATAAATGCTGATGAGTGCACAGATCCACAAGATCCACTCTGATACCATAAAAGAGGGTTTAAAATCCCCAAGCAAGGATCACGAGGGATGACATGCACATCAATGGACGTCCAAACGGTAGCGTGAAGAGATCTCGGGAGGAGCGAGCATTAACCAAATGTGCATGCACAGATTTGAAACACGGGAATAACCTGGTTAAGCCATAAAAATCTCCTCTATCTCATAGATCAAATGGGGTGTACATATAGGAGGTGTTGAGTAACCCCCAGTGTTGCAATCATGACAACTCAAGTAGAGAGGGGGAGTTACATTCCCAGAATAGAAGTGTAACTCCCAATGACACATATGATGCACTGACACATTGATGCATTAACGCGTGAGAAAATATCATGATGACCCCTAAATGACACATGGACCTATGATCTCACCTAAGTAAGATGAGTCACCTAATAATGTCGAAAATAACACACACCAACAACATGGTGACTCCATCTAATAAAATAATTAGTAAAGGAGTTGCACTTCCTCCATGTATGCACTCTACTAAAGAAAAACCAGACCTTGTGGTATCTAAGAGGACAATTGATGAAACAAGTAAGTCTCCTATTAAAAAATCTTCTCCTAAGGTTTCTAATGTTACTTCCAAAATGTTAAATGTGTCAAGCAAAAATTTTGAGGTACCTAATAAGCCTGCAATAACTTTCAAATCTATCTTTGTTATAGAAATAACCTCTTCTCCCAAAGTATCATCTTCTTCCAAAGATTCCACCACCTTGGAGACATTTTCTTCATCCTTTTTTGATATCATAGATCATGTAAAAATGTATAAAGTCCAAATATCTGTGTATGGATATTATAAGACCCATTTAGAAAAGTTTGCTAAACTAGTCCGGTTTATAAAAGGTATAACCCAAATCCCAATTATGTCACGCCTTCTTTTAAAGGGTTGTTATTGATACCTTCTTCCCCATTATCTCAAAACACAGTAACCCTAAAGGCATCCAATACTGACAAGGTTGAACCATTATACCTTTCTCTTCTTATTATAGGATACCAATTGAACAATTGTATCATAGACTTAGGTGCTTCTGATAATGCGATGCTAATGAAAGTATATAATGCCCTTGGTCTGACTCTAACATGAGCTAAAGTTTGGTGTTATTCTATGGAAAATTAAGAATTCCCACTTGTGGGGAGAATAAAGGATGCCTAGGTTAATTTAGTTGATTTTCCTTAGAAGAAAGTGTTATTAACTATCCTGGTAGCAAACATTTCATCCTCAAATGGGATGTTATTGAGTAGAATTTTTTTTAGATATTTGGGAGGAGAAATATGGATGAACTTATCTTCAACAAATATTCAATTCAAGGGAAAAATTAAAAAGTTGTTGCTGACAAGAAATTGAATTATACAATGTAAAAATCAAAATATACTAGATTTGATATTCTTTATCAAGACAATGGATATGGGAACTACTTTATAGCTTCTAAAGGTGAGGATGAAATTTGTATTTTGATAGGACCAAACATTCCTTTCCAATCAGGTATTGAGTATGAAGGAGAGTGGATAAATTTTGAGTTGCATGAGGGAAGACTTTAATTATCATATTCAATTTAATCCATGATAGAGAAAAGGAAATTCTTGATGAATTCCTAGCCAAAAAAGTAGTCAATTCATTTAGCCATGTTGAGGACGTGTTCTCACTCCCATTTGAACATGAAGATTCTCGTGACCTCGTCATTCTAGAAGAAGAAATATTAACTTGGGACAATCCTTTGAAAAGTTCAAAAGAAGAATCTATGTAAGAAATACTAAGAGATGTGGAAGAGATAAAAGATCCTCAACTAATCTATGAAATCCTAATGCAAGCTAAGGAATTACAAGAAAAAATTAAATCTAGTGTTTATTTCTTATCCAATTAAAAATTTCGTCATGATAAATTCTATCAAGGTAAGAAATCTAATTTCCCTCCTGGGATAATTATTGATGAATGTGTTAACGAAAATTAAGTTATCTCTTTTCCATTTGAAGAGAAATATTATTATCATGAGGAAAATATTGAAACAAAGGTCCTCAAGTCATTTAATGATGAAATCTATCATACTAAAGAAGTAGTAAAGTTAAATGAACCTTAGGATGAGGGATAAATTTCTCCAAAATATTTCGTCGAGTTAAAAAATAAAGATTCCTCAAATGAATGTAGTGGTGAGATCTTAACAATTTTGAAAAAGGAATCCTTGCAATAATTTTTCAAAGTTTTGGAAGGTAGAGAAGATCTTGAGCTAAGTCTTGACTTCTTGACTCACTCTTGTTATCTCTCGAAAATGCACCTTGTAGAGAGATGATTGTGGGTGTCCTAAGATTTCTCTGGATCTCTCCCTTTCGTAGATACAATGGAAACACCTCAGGTATGTGGGTATACCTATTGTTGAGGTGTGTCTCGGGTATGTGGGTTTATTTTTTATGTATCATTAATTAATTTTTAGAGGTTTTGAGGGTAAAAAGATGACTGTAATTGAATTGAAAACTGGTGTGATAAACTAGAATTGATCAGGAATTTGACTGAGTATATGCACAATCAATTTGAGAATGAAACATAGATGCACAAAACACTAGTTTTCAGAAGAATATTAAGGCAAAACACTTGGTGTATTGAGGGAATGTGTCACAACAATACAATAAGATAGCATGCACACTAATATTATGCATAAATTACTAAACTTGTAGCAAGGTAAGATGATTAATTAGGGAATTTGACATTCACGAGAATTAATGAGATATACACACAATTGCAAATAATTGGAAAGGTGGAAATCAATTCTCCTTTAAAGGTCAAAACTAGCAAAATCTACTTCAGCAATCCTATGTCCAACAAGTCCTCATTTGTCCTTTGCAATTGCACACAATATATAGAAAAATTATCCACCCATACCATCCTAAAAATAGGTTAAAACTTGTACTCACTCATGCATGCTAATTTTACCCCTTTATCATGAATAAATAAATGAATAAAAATAGACATGCTAATACAATGAGGCATTAATAACCTTGCTTAAAAAATACATTTCAATCAAATTGCAGTTGACTGATCTATTTTTAATAAAGTAAGATGAATAATTTGGCTAATAATAGCCCTTGCTTGTTGTGTAAGTCTTCTCTAATGTGCATGAAATCTCTTTCTTCTAGTGGTCATATATAAATTCACTCATGTACAAATGAAAATAATTCTTTTGACTTCAACTCCCATGTGGGAACCACCTTTGCATATGTGTAAAAAGAAAATCCTTCCCCTTGTATGATTAATTTCCAATTTTGTCTCCTTCTATAATTCAAGGATATTAAGGTAATTTGGTTATTTTAAGGAAAGTTGACTCTTTTGACTTGGCATGGTATTCACCTTTTTGGTGTCAAACATAGCTGAAAAGGTGACCAATTTTAATTGGTTTATGATTAGAAAATAGTATACATACCCTAGATTAAGGATTCCTTTTGAATTATCATAGCACCTACGTTGACCACCTTCTTACTTGGTTGTGACACGTGATTTGGGCCCCTTTTGATTAAAAATCATTACAAATAATAGTTTTCATATTTTGTTGGTATAATTATCATATACTAAAGTCTATTTTCCTAATCATTTTGGTTTGAAGATATGGCCACTCCAACGATGACTCACCCCTTTGGCATTATTTTTTGGTGATCTAACCTCAACTCTGAGAAAGGTTTCCGCCATTGTTATGACACGTGTATGTTTTTGAACTTTGGCTGAGTTAGATTGCAACTGTGGTGGATTTTGCATTGAATCTTCCATATTGATATCCACTATCGATTATCTAGGCATTTAAATTTGTATTGATTAGGGCTTCATTGATATTGTGAATGATTCTTGGCCACTTTATCTTTATACTGTTTGTTTCACAATCATTGACCTGTGTGCTCCCTTGGTTAGGGTTTTGATTCTGTAATCAATGTGTTTAGTGCTTAATTAATTGTTTATTTGTGTTTTCTTTGATCTTGGCCATTAATTCATTAACTCATGTCGAGTTAGGTTTCATGGCGGTTTAGTTTGGGTGATTAAAAAAAATGAACTGTAAATGATCATTTCATTCGCATTGTCAGTTTGGGAGGGCGAAGCCCTGGAAAAATTTCCATTGATTGCCATGAATAATTATTTTGAGCTCTGTTACTCTGATTTATGTACATTTTAAAGGATTTTCTTGAAGTTGGATTGAACATCGTTTACGTTCTTTGAACTTCTTTGAACACCATGTTGTCTGTGTTCTATTTGAAACCTTACTTTGGGTTCCCCTTGAAGAAGTCGCTGTGTTTTTAGTATTTCAAGCTCAACACTCAATGGTTGCTTGCATTCAAAATTTTGATTTTGTTATCATCTGGGTCTTTGTTGGAACTTTTGAAGGTGAGTGTATGGTTCGTGCAATGTAAATAGTTCCATTTCAAAAGTTTGGAGCCCCTTGAACTACATTTTTGAGCTTTTATTTTTGCATAGATGTTTGATGGTAAGTACCTTTTATTTCCTTGGTTGTTTTGGTATGTGGAGAATCTCTTAGCTTTGTTCTTGACATTTGCAGTTGACTCCTTTCAAGGGATTTTGAATATTTTTTTGAAAAATATCTAGCTGAAACTGGTGAGTTCAAATTTTATCTTTCCGAGTTCTTTGTAAAATTTGAAGGATCTTCTACGACCATCAACACTAGGTCATTTCTTGATCTGCATGTGAATATTTTCATTCATTAATGGACATGTTGTATCTGCACTTCAACTTCTATTGCATTCTTTCTTCATCATTTTACTTTGGAATTTTGTGAATGTCAAACACTTTCGATTTAGACACACATTCTTCGGCTTATATATTTCTTCTGCAAAATGGTAGCTATCTCTCCGAAACTTTTCTTCCTTCTGAGCTGAAATCTTCCTTTCTATTTTGATAAGATGTATGGTTTTTATCGTTTTACTTTGAAACACTGGGTGTTTCATGATTTTGATCCCTCTTTCACTAATTGTATATTCACTTCACTCTTTTGGGGTTTCATGAGTTGAACTATATATCTATATTTTTTTGGATTTCTTTGTTCTTTTACCTGTGTTAACCGAGTTTTCAAAAAATCATTCTTGCACTTCTTGAAGACCTTTACAAAATTTTGATGGTCTTTCACAATCACTGTCATTTTGTAGACCATGTAACCTTAGATATTTGTTGATATTCTTATTTTATTTGAGATGGGTTTTATAATTTTCACTCACACTTATCATTTTTATCTTGAGATTTCATGTGTTTGTAATTCATGTGTATTTACTTGAGCTTGTGATATGAACTAGTTGGTTCATTCTATCCCTGGTTTGATTGATGAGATGGCTACCTCATTCTGGAAGGTGCTTTGAAACTTTGTAGTGATATACATACTTTGTATATCTGTAGCCGTGGCTTGGACTAATATATTCTTGTAATAATTGACTGAAAATTTTAAATTTGTTTCTATTTTTTGATAGTTTTCTTCAAAAGTTCATTCTGCTTATGGAATCCATTGTAGCTTGAGATTTATGTACCTTTGTACTTATCTAAATATTTATCTGGAAAATCCACCTTGGTATTCACTTGATTCTAAATCTAATTTAATTTGTTCCTTCTGATAGTTTTATGTTGAACCTGGACTTGATATTTTGGAAAATATCTGAAAGCATCATGCTCAAAGTTGGTATATAGTTCTTTATCTCTCTGAATGTATTTCTTATCTATATTCAAGCTCTTCTTTTATCCATACCTTTTTGCACAAATTTGTACCCTGCTCTTCATGAAGTGTACTTCCTTCTTAATTCAGATGTTGTACACACAAAGTTGTTCTGTGTAGATTTCCCTTGTAGTGTACTCTTGAAACAAACTTGGTGAAAATATTATCATATGTTGTATTTCTTCTTGGCTATTGTAATCTTTATAAAGTCCATTCATATATATTGGCCTCGTATGCTCTTATAACTTCCACTGTTGTACTTGATATGTGCTCCTTTAATAGCTGATACTTTTTTTTGTAACATTTGATCTATAAAATGTGACTAGTTTTAACTCTGAATTTTTTATTTCATGCAACTTAAACACTGCATTTTGAATGGAGATCTATAGCCTTTTATTCATGCATTGTAAGTTATTAATTTTAGATAACAAAATAATGCTTGTTGGCCATCTTATTAGATATTGGAGATCCTCCATTGCTGTGAGCATTTGTAATCTTGTGAACTCTTCTTAGTTGTATCATCATCTCATATTCTGTAAACAATGCATCCTTTTATGATTCAACTATACTTGATCATCTATTTTATTTTATGAGTATGTGTATGCGGCTTAGAGTTCTGTATGTTGATCACATTTGAGATAAAATTGTAATTTTATACTGTTATTTTATTTCTAATATGTAACCTTGATGCATATGTTACCTTTACAAGAATTTTTCTAATCATTTGATATTCCATTCACTTGTGTATTGAAATTGGAAGAACTTGTCTGAGTTAAATTCTTGAAGGCCTGTAGCCTGTAATGATCACTTGGACACTTTATCATTTTTTTAACTACAACTCATGAAGCTTTATGAAATGAGAATATTTTACTATTTCTGATGAGGGCATACTTCCTCATTTACTTTTTCTGAATTTTCACTTGTAACCTTTTGAAGAATGTAATTTCCTTGTTTAATTGAATTCTAAAACAATCCTATGAAGTTTTCTTTACAGATGTACTCTAATCCTTTTAGCTTTGACTCTGAGATGTAAATGTCATTTTGTCCTTTGATGACATAAATTTTATTCTCATGAATTTTTAATTGACTAATATATCTTTTATTTTCTACACCTATCTTGATCACTTTTAAACTGTTCATTTGAGCTTATATCTCTCATTCATACCTTTAGAGTTTCCTTGCATGTGGTATCTCCTATAACTATCTTCTTCATTGGTTATGGTAGAGGTTTGTTAATGATATTTGAAGATATCTCTTTTGATTTCAGTGTATTGATGTATTTCTTTTATACATCTTCTATTTACATCTTCCTTTTTCTGGAAAAACTCATAGTTCTGTACCATGTAGATTCCTTCAACAAGTATTCCTTTTTTACACTAAGCATTTTGCAATAGATTTATGCTTTCTAGTCTACTACCTGTACCTGCACACTTAAAGAAATATTTAGAAAATATTTAGCCTTTTTGGCCTCTCTTATTTTCCATAGTTTTTCTTTTCTCTTTCTATTTTTGAAATGATTTTGGGAATCATATGTGAATCTTTCTATGATGTACCTTATACTTATGTTTCTTAGAAATCCATATGTATGTAGTTAGATAGTGCAAGGGTACAGACTAAACACTGAGATCAATGTCTGACAAAAATTATCTTTCATTTTTTAGGTACATTGTGACTGCTAGGAGAGATGAGTAAATGATGGAGCTGGAGCTGAAGTGAAGAAACCAGAAGAGAACCAAAGGCAATGATGGGTTTCTTCTATACCTTTTTACTTTTAACTTCATGGATATGTACTTCTTTCTTAAGTAGTTATGAGATACATCCCACGACTTGTGTGGGGAATATTTTTCATCTTCATGAGTAAATGACATTTAATTTTTGTACTTGAGTTGTATACTTCTTTCTTATCTCATATTTATGACATGTATATTGATTGTATAATGGAATAAATAACTCAAAAACATAATTAAATGTATTCACATGTAGAAATAAAGAGTTTTGAAATGTTGACAATTTTTGTACTTGTGCAAAAATGGGCAACTCAAAAATTCATTATGATGGATGGCATTGGTGAAGTGAACCTATCCTAGGAGAGATTATTTCATTTTAATACTTGTTCTGTTGGATTAATTAATGACTACATGTAATTTTTAGCTATGTGTGTTGTTACGAAATGTAACATATCACATAGTCTACAAATTCCTATTTGTCTTTAGCAAAATAACATTAAGGCCCCCAAGGACATATGTGTAATCTTGATGAAGACTAAAAATACATAATAGATGAAGTGTTAAATTTTGTAACAACAATCATAGTTGAAGATTACAGCAGTATCAAAGTTCATTACTAAGGTTACAAGTTATTTCCTTCATGATTAAATAAATTCAATTAAGTTATTGAGTTGTTTAATTCATTATACAATCCATATACAAAGCTGAAATTCAAAAGGAAGTAAAAAACTTAGTTTTGGAATTCAATGTTTTATTCATAAGGAATTTCAAATGTTTCCCACACAAGTCGTGGGATGTAACTCACGTAAACATCATAACTATTGAAATAGAAGGTGCATGTGCATGAAAAAAAAAAAGATGAAGGAATCCATCATTGCCTTATTTCTTTTGTCCTGCTACTCCATCTCCACTCAAGATTTTACTCCATCTTCATCCTTTCCATTCAATACTGCATTGTACCTAAAAAGCAATAGGAAAAGAGACCATCAGCCATGATCTCAAGATTAAATCATGTTTGTGTACTTTCCATATTCATGTAAATGAATCTCTTGATATCAGGAGGTATGATTACAGAAAAAATAAATGCAGAGTAGACAAGAAAGAAAATTCTACATCAGTACATGATTTTCACAATCATTTCAGAGATAAAAGATAAAAGAAAAACTCTGGAACATAAGAGAGGCCAAAAATCCTAAATGTTTTCTAACTAGTTTATCTAAATATGCAGGTACAAGTATGAAAAAGGAAATAAACACAAACTGTTGTGTTTATATATCAAAAGTATTACATTTTGTAACTTGAATCATCAAAGTACATTTAATTTTGCAACAAATGGAATGAGATAAAATTGTAGCTAAAACAAAATGAAAAAGGAAATATGACAAAATTTTGATAGGGCTTTGCCATGTAAAATGGACATTTAGCATCTTTCCATTATGCTATTTCACAACTAATAAATGTTTGAAAGCTTTGAAAAAAGATAAATTATTGTACTAATAAGATAGTATGCAATAAAAGAGATAATACATTGTATAGTCAAAGCTACAGATTCAGATAAATACAAGTTACTTCATTATTAAGAACAACTTTAGTTACAATGTAACTAAGAATGTAGAGGGTAATTCATGATGAAGAGATATAGTACACAATGCAACCAGCTCAATGTACATATACAAGACCAACTAATAGATAAGTATGGACACACAAGATACACATAATGCAAGTAAGGAATAAGTACTGAAAGTAGTAGGCATGTGTTTCAGCTAAGAATATCAGAGCACAAGTGAAGATATTAAATTTAAAGAGATCATAGTTTCAACATGAGTCATTCACTCATAAAGGATCGAAAAGAAGAAATATGGTATACAAGAGACCAAAAAGTTTTAAGTTTCTAATATATTTTTGAGATGTGTAGGTACATATTGAAACAGAAGAGATAAAATCATGATTTACATTTTGTTGTTATGGAAAAGAAACACATTAAAGAAGGAAAAGTGTTCATGATGTCTACTTTTAAAATATTTAGATATAACATGTTCATGAGCATAACAATGCAAGCTAATATTCTTGAATGAGAAAATTTGAAGTAATGAGCACATTTTAGATTTCAATAATTTCCTTATTAGACAAGTCTCATTTCAACATTTGAAACAACTTGCAATGGAGCTACAAAAGAGAGGAAGTTAACCGGCTCAGAAAGACAATATTTTCAAATCAATTTAATACACTTCCCTAAAATATAAGATAAGATTTGTGGAGATCAAAGTACAAAGCTTAAAATTCCAACTACCACGCAAAGTTTAAGCATATAAAACTTTATGAAGTGATTTCATTCTAAGATGATTTTGAGAATGCACCATAAATTCAAACCCAGTTTAGATATGGATGGTATTTTAAGTAACTATCTTAAGAGTAGTTGAGGAGCCAAAGCACAATAAGACAACTATAAGAGCTAAAGAAATGGAATATGTCACCTATAGTTCAATTGAAGAAGCAACATCACTCCTCGAGATCAAGGTTTTATCCATACAATGATGTGATAATGAATAACTATTGTTCATAACAAGGAAAACAAATGATATATTTACAAACAACATACATCGAGTGTTCAAATGGTAAGATCTACAGATCTTGGAGGTTACAACAACATTTTTAGGCTCAGAAATAATACAGTATAGATCTATTTTTCTTCAAGTATGTAATAGAATAGTTGAAATAGGGTAATAAAACTTTTCACAGTCAAATTCTAAGCATTGAATAATATCTATAGCTAGTAAAAAAGAAATATCTTAAATTTAAATACTGAGAAAGAGTTGAAGAAAAAGATAAACTGAAACCCATTTCATATTCACAATGCAACAATTACAAATTAACTAAAACCCTATTGAAAAATTTGATCATTATTATCATAAAAACTCGGGCCAAAATAATAAAGATGAGGACTCGAATGCCCAGATTCAGGAGGTATGAAATTCGAATAATGGAGAATAGAAAAGACTGAATTTGAATTGGAATAAAGGAAAATACAAGGTGATTTCAAGATTACCCATATAAAAAAAACATCGATATTACAGGCTTCAAATCTCGAGAATTAATAAAAATGACAACCACAACTTCAAAGGATAGCTTGCAAATAAGTAAAACAAGGTTTCACAATATAAGGCTTCACAAATAAATGGCTTCCAAATGCCTTAGTTTTTGAAACAGAAAATATGCACATTCAGAGTAAAGAGAATGATGAAGCTCAAAAAATCAAATACCCACATCAACAAATATATAAATCTACTGAGAGGTTGCATGACTAATAGAAATGTAATGAACTTACTAGTTTTCAGTCGATCTTTCAAAACTCTCGAAAGATTACCAAATGTAGAGCAAGTTGAAGGCTCAAAACGAGTTCGAAGTCAAACATTGCCATAGACCACAAAATCAATAAATTACTGGTAGGTTTCAGTATCAGATAGAGGGAAGAAATAAAAAAGGAGCATTAGAGTCAAAGATAGAAGATATTTTTTACCAAATAATGACTGCCTAAATTCACCTCATAAAATATTCATGCGCAGAACCTCCCAGAAGCCATTTGAAAAAGTTTTGAGCTAGAAAGAACTCAAGAAATGGCAGACAAGATGGAACTCAGAGCCATGAACTTCAACCCGAGCCTTCAAAAAATGACCAAGAACCAAAAATTCATCACAAAAATTTGTTTTTACAGAGAAAAGAGCTCGATGATACTCCATGTTGGTGCTCAATTTGATCTCGCCCCGTTTGCTCTACAAAATTCTTCAATCTATTGGCTCTGTTGTATTTTCTATTTCCCTAAATGAATGCATGAAAAGGTTTCTTCATTTGTATGTTGTTTAAAGATCCTTCTCCATGGTCATGGATCAAATTTGGGCCTTATATCATTTCCAAGATCTTTGTCCTTAAAGAAATATTCATTTCTGGGCACAAATGGTGAAGTTCCTCAACATCTTACTATTCGACGGGTGTGTTTTCCTAGTCAAAATTTATCTCTAACATCTACATATATGTGTTCATTCTTGATTAGATGTGGGTCGGCAGGGCATTTTGAAATGTTAAGGCCCACTTCAAATCAAAGATTGTCCATGTCGAGGGTCGGGGCTCATTTGAGGATCTGCCTCTGGGTCCTACCTTAGAAGTTGTGCCAAGAAGACATGTGGTGAGCCTGCGCTTGTTTAGAGTCTTCACTTTTGGGCAACATATCAAAAGTGTGCCAAAGAGACATGTGGATGTTTCTGCTGGCTCCTCTTTATACTTAAAATTTTCAAGTAATTTTTGAAGGCCTGGGACATGTGGATAGCCCGCACTTGTTTGGGAACTACCCCTCTATTTTACATTTGAATAAGTGCCAAGAGGACATGTGGAGGTTTCCGCTAGGTCTTTTCATACTTAGAATTTTCAATGGCCGATGAATCCTTCTCGGAACCTAGGCATGTGGTGCCTTCCTATGGTCCTTCAAATTTTTCAACAACTCTGTCGTACTGAGACACCTAGTGAGTCCGCGTATGTTTAGGGTCTCCGCTTTTGGGAACCCTATCAAAAGTGTGCCAAAGAGGCATGTGGCACCTTCTGCTAGTCCTTAAACTTTTTCAACAAACTCTACCGAACTAAGACACTTGGTGAGCCCATGCTTGTTTATGGTCTCCACTTTTGGCCACCATATCAAAGGTGCACCAGATAGACACGTGGAGGCTTCCGCTGGCTTCTTTTTATATTAAAACTTTTTCAAAGGCCAAAAGGAAATTTTCTTGGGCCGAGGGCACGTGGAAGGCCCACAGTTGTTTAGAAACTTGCCTCCGTACTTCACCTTTGTAGTTACGGAAAGAAAACACATGGACGACTCTAATCTAAAGTTTTGAAAGGGGAGAATCAATGGTTACTGTGCATTACATCTAATTTTTCCACCATTTTTGATCCAAGACTCCTGGAGATACAAATACACATTATTTTTCATCATTTTTTTGATGAAATTCCTTGTCGTTTTTGTATGCAAAGTGCAATTGAATGGATTTAGAGCTTAATTTTTGAGTCCAAGGATTGTAAAGGTTGATATTTTCAATTTGGAATTGCTCGAGCACTTGCAAAAATGCAAATTACAAGAGAAGGTGGATGCAGAGAAGAGTTGCAGAGGAAAGAATGGGAAAAGGATGAAATGATGGAGGTTGTAGGTGCAAAGGATGAAAAATGTGTTGCCAGAGGAGATGACTGGGTACCCCAATTAAAAGAATGATGGAAATATTTGCAATGATTCACGTATTTAAAGAACTGCCAAATTTTTGTTACAAACCTGTTGAACATCATTTTCTAAAAATCATGATCGAATATATAACAAACAAAGATTCCTCGAATACTCTTTTCTTGGGAAAAAATCTTGGATGTAAATTGAGTGTTATAAAAATCATGTGCTTTAATCATGGAAATGGTGGGGGGGTGAATTCTTATTGGAAAATTTGAGAAATCCCATCTTCCTGAGAGACCATCTGAGAAACATGTTAGTCTCTTATGTTTTATATTTGATCATGTCAAGTTTTTTGCAAGTGTACATCCATTGACAAGCTCTGAGACTGTTCAAAGAAAATTTTCCCTATTGATGAATCTAATCAACTTCGAATTAATCTGCGTTACTCTTGGGAAAATTTGTGTCTACTTTATTTTAGAATGTCTACAAGTAGCTTTTCTTGTTCCTATTGCAATGTTGTGTTAAAATCCCTCCGAACCACATAGGATCATGTCCATTTAATAGTTTAGTGGCATTTGAAATTTCATTATGAGAAGAGACTTCATCTTGTAATGAGATAAACAATTTAAAATCACTTTACTGTCATTTTTTGATAAAAATTATCTATAAGCCTTTGAGTGTATCTTAGGCATGAGGAACCCAAGGGGTCTTTAATGTTTAATTGAGTATTTAGCTTGAGCCTTTGTGTTAAATTCTTGGAGATTGTGTGAAACCGTGCAAATCTGGGCCTCCATTGATGCACAATTTCTGGTTAAAGGAATATTTTTGCTATTTTGAAGAATTCTGTCATTTAGATTTATAATTATTGTGAAGGTTCTCAAAGATATGGAAAAATCAAGTTTATCCTGCTAAATCTCCCACCAAAAATTATTCAAAAATAATGAATCCTACTAGAACTACCCCTGTTTTCCCTGTATGTCCACAAATGACTAAATTCTACTACCAAAATATGCAGAAGCAATCATGATTCCATAATGTCTTTAGTAACCTTAACCCTGTTTAGAAAATATTTCCATTCTTTAGAAGTGACAACCCATGAGAGTTAAATTGTGGTTCATTGATCATATTTTCTCAAGGTTTCCTTTCAAATTTGTGTAAAGAAGGATATCTTCATTCTCTTTCACCAATAGAGGTTACAAAATGGGTCCTCTCACCCTGATCAAAAGCCACGGCCTAAAGTAGTGAGGATAGATCAAATTATTTTATATGGTGATATCCATTTCTCTAACATTTGAGTGACAAAGAGCCACCTGAATCGCCTCCCCAGCTACAAAACAACATACATGATGATTCATCTATCTCTAGGCTTCTTGTTAAATCTTTGATGATGCTCATCTTGCAAGGGAGAATCAATTTGGATACCAACACCATTTTGCCGCATTTTTTGGGGATCTAATTTTCTTTTCCATAGATTATTTGAACATCAGGACCTATTTGTGTGGCAACAAAACTTTGGCACCGTTGTTGGGGATCTGATTTGCATTGCTAGGGATTATTTGAACATCAAGACCTATTTGTGTGGTAACAACACTTTTTGACGCCGTTGTTGAGGAAACTTCAAAGGCATTATATTCAGCCTGCTAATGTTTATTACATGATCTAAGTGCAAATATGTTATTTAAATGTCATCCTTTGTTGGGATCTGTAAGATTTGTGCAAGTTACAAGTTATATTTGCAATATTTCGAGTTTCTGTTGGTTTTTGCACTAATTTTACATCATCAAAGTTAAATATGGGTAAAGGAAGGTTAGATCTATGAAGCTTTGCATGAATTTAGTGTTGACATACATTTGATAGATCAATTTTAGTGCATTTCAACAACTAAGGTGAAAATCCTTAGTGGCGACTCCATGTTGAATTATTTTTTGATAAATGCCAGTGTCTTAACCTCTGCCAATTGAAATTTATCACTAATCTCTACAAAGATGGAAGGAAGAAGATATTTATTCATTAAATACCTTGCTAGAAGGTTATTTCGAGAATTGGGAAAGAAAAATTCTAAAGGAAGAAGAATTTGGAAAGTTATTGGAGATCATAAATCAAGAAAAGAGTCATCAATTATGGAAACTGATCATCCTATCATTGAAGATTTCCATACTTCCTCAAGTGCTTCTGAATCAGGTTGTCTTTTTGTAGATCTGAATTCTCCAACTGGAGAGGGTCCTTCTTTTGTATTTGAAAAATATGCATCTCATTATGTCCTTGTGTTCTCCAAATTTCATAGGAACTTCCAAAAAAGATATTTTTTAGAGAACATTATTTCTCATAATTGTATTCATGTGTGCCACAGACCCCTCACTCCCCATCATTTTTTTTATCTTGTAAGATCACCTGTCCAAAAAAATATGGCCTAGCCCCCACCAAGACCTCCATTTGTTGTGATCACTTTTGGTCCTATAGATTTCAAAGGTATAGATAGATATCCAAATCCTGTACCCCAAGATGTTAGAATTAGACTGCCTAAATTTCAAGGAAATAATTCTATTACTAGTGATCATCACTTAAATATTTTTGTCAATATGATGGAAGACTTTGAGATCGAATTTGAGGATGTGTACATAAAATTGTTTATTCATACACTTGACAAGGATGCACGGGACTGGTATAAATCTTTGCCAGACAACTCCATTGATTCATGGACAAAAATGAAGAATGCTTTTAGATTGCAGTATGGAAATAAAATAGACCCTAGGTTTCTTTTATTAGAATTTGAAAATATTAAAATGAATCCTAATGAATATGTTCATCACTTGAATACAAGGTTCAATAAGACCCTGAATAGGCTATATGTGATCCTGAGGCCAAGTGATGTTTCTTTTTTAATAAAATACTCTGATGCTTTTGATAAGAAGGCTGCTTATTATTTGAGGGATAAGAACCCAAAAAAATTGATGCAAGCCTTCACCATGGATTTGCAGATTGAAAATAACATCAAGGTAGTTGGTAAGCCTCCTAAGAGGGAAGGTATCAAGCTGATCAATTCAGAGAAGACTCATTCAAGTAAGTTTGTGGATCTGGAGGTGGTTGTAGAAACTTTGGTCAGAGATGTTAAGGAAATATCCAATAAACTGGCTAGAGCAGAGAAGGAGATTGGACAAGGTTCCCAAGGTCAACTCAAGCCATAAGGTCAATAAATATTTACAAATCATCCCAGGGGTGATCAGAGATCTGATGATAGAGGAAAAGGACCCATGGGATCAGGAAATAAATAGCCTTAACTCCAGGAAAATAGATTGGTGCCTGATCCTTTAGCTATCAGAGATGTTGGTGTTGACGAAGCTCATGAAATTGAGTGGTGTGATAACTGTTTCTTGCCACATTCTCCATGTGTTTTTGAAAGGGGAGTTGAGGAAGAAACTAATTATGATGAGACAAATGATGATGCATGCATGATGGATTCCTCTACAAGTTCACAGGAGGGAGAAACCTCAGCTAAGCTGATGAGTGCCAAAATTGTTGAAATTTTTTGGGATTGCATTCACTGGGAATTACCTCTTCCTCCCACTCATACTTTTGAAATTGATATGGTATAAGCTTTTGAGTTACCTAATAATGATTTTGAGTACTTAAGGGCATTAATGATTAAGAAGTATGATGGAGGAATTATTTAAGAAGATGACAAACAATTTTTAATGAATGCAGTAGTTGACCATGAAAAATATTATAATACCAGGAGCAAAGTTTCGAAAGGGGCAGGGCCTCAGGAAAAACCAAAAATTCAAGTGCTTACTAGTATCCCTAAGGAAACCCATAAAAAATATGCCTCTAGCAAAGGATTTTTCACCCCAAATAAAACTTGTGTTCCTTCCCATGCTCAGACTGTGACAAATCATGTGCCATCAAATGAATTTGTAAACCTTCCTCATAACACTGCATTACCCAAATATGTTCCTTGTGACATAGCCCAAATCTTGAGTCAGATCAAGATTTTTGTTCCTATTGTTGAATTGCTTAGAATCCCTGAGCATAGGAATAGAGCATTAAAATATGTAGGATTTAAAGAAGAAAAGGTCACCTAGGGTAGAAATGTAAACAATGTTGAGACTCCTCCTACCATTGTAGAGTTAGAAAAACCCCAAGTACTTGAAGAACTAGGTGAGCCACTTGAAGTATATTTGGGAACATCCTTGGTTAAGTCTCAACTGAAGGTGGATCTAGTTTTCACTACTTCAATTATTAAGGATAATTTCTTACACAACTGTATGTTTGATTCTAGAGCATCATGTGATGTTATGCCTCTTGAGGTAATGAATGAGTTGGATCTCAAAGTAAGAACACCTTATGGGAAGTGCACTACCATGGATTCTAAAGAGGTTCCAGTGGTTGGATGTGTTAAGGGTTTGATATTGCAACTTTAATCCTATCCAGGCAAGAACTTAAAGTTAGATGTTGTTATTGTTCATTGCCTTGCCAAATGGGGAATGCTATTATCAAGAAAATGGGTTGCTAGTGTGGGTGGAAGTATGATAATGGACATGTCTTATGCCACCATACCAATTGAGGGCAGCCTTGTGAAGTTACCTGGTGAAAAGAAAATGTTATATCTCATTGAGGACCCCAACAATGCTTCTTATTCAAAGTATTGCATGCAGACATTGATATTGATAACTCTGTGAGCTATGTTGTTTTCAAGGAGTATGAAATTGATTAATGCATATATCCTAAATAGGTTGTTTTTCCTTGGAATTTGACATTTGATGCAGCCCTGAGAGATGTTGAAAAACTTGACACAGGCACAAAGGATAAGCCTAAAAAAATGTGGTCAGATAAGAACTTGGATGGAGAAGAGAAACAATCATATGACCAGTTGTTAAAGACGTATCAGAATTGCTTAGCATGTTCATATCCAAAATCAAAGGCACTTGAAAATTTTCCTTGATTGTTTTCTCTAAATTAGGGTGCACACCATTGTACAATGTCTAGTATTTTGGTTTATTTCTTCTTTCGTGTTTTTCTATTTTGGTTTGTCCTTGTCCTTGGTAGCTATTTTTGTTGGTTTCTCAATTTGTTCCTTGAGGGTTGGCTCATGACTCCATTACCCAATGGTTTATTTTTCACACTTGGTATACTATTTGTTCTTGTGGCACTTACTGGGAGTGCCCATCCCTGAGTCAGAGCTGATGTTGGTGCTCAATTTGATCTCACCCCATTTGCTCTAATAAATCCTTCAATCTGCGGGCTCTATCATATTTTCTATTTCCCCAAATGGATGCATGAAATTTTTTCATCATTTGTATGTTGTTGAAATATCCTTCTCCATTGTCGTGGATCAAATTTCGGTATTATTTTCCAAATTCTTCGTCCTTAAAGAAAGATTCATTTTTAGGTGAAAATGGTGAATTTCCCCTACATCCTATTGTTCGACATGTGTGTTTTCCATGTCAAAATCTATATATAACATCTACAGATATGTGTTCCTTCTTGATTGGATGTGAGTTAGCGGGGAATTTTGAAACTTTAAGGCCCGGTTCAACTCAAAGCTTGTCCATGTGGAGGGCAAGCACTCATTTGAGGATCCACCTCTGGGTCCTACTTTAGCAGATGCGTCAAGGAGACACGTGGTGATCCTGCACTTGTTTAGAGTCTTTGATTTTGGGCACCATATCAAAATTACACCAAAGAGACACGTGGAGGTATCCACTGGCTCCTCTTTATACTTAAAATTTTCAAGAAACTTTATAAAGCCTGGGACACGTGGAGGTCCCGTGATTGTTTGGCAGTCGCCCCTGTATTTTACTTTTCAAGAAGCGCCAGGAGGACACGTGGAGGTCTCTGTTGGGTCTTCCCAACTTAGAATTTTCAATGGCCAATGAATATTTCTCAGACCCTAGGCAAGTGGCACCTTCCACTGGTCCTTCAACGTTTTCAACAACTCTACCGAACTGAGACACGTGGTGAGCCCGCGCTTGTTTAGGGTCTCCACTTTTAGGCACCATATCAAAAGTGTGCTAAAGAGGCATGTGGCGCCTTCCAATGGTTCTTAAAATTTTTCAATAAACTCTTCCAGACTAAGACATGTGGTGAGCACGCGCTTGTTTAGGGTCACCAATTTTTGGCACCATATCAAAGGTGTGCCAAAGAGATGCGTGGAGGCTTCTGCTAACTCCTTTTTATACTAAAACTTTTTCAAAGGCCAAAAAGAAATTTTCTTGGGCTGAAGGTATGTGGAAGGCCCATGCTTATTTGGAAACTTTCCTCTGTACTTCACCTTTACAATTGTGCCAAGGAAACATGTGGACGGCTCTAAGATAAAGTTGAGAAAGGGGAGATTCAACGGTTGTTGTGCATTGCATCTGACTTTTCCGCCTTTTTTTCTCCAAGACTCTTGGAGATGTGAATACACATTATTTTCCAACATTTTTTTGATGAAATTCCTTGTCGTTTTTGTCTACAAAGTGAAATTGAATAGATTAAGAGCTTAATTTTTGAGTCCAAGGATTGTAAAGGATGATATTTTGAAGTTGGAATTGCTTGGGCACTTGTAAAAACATGAATTACCAGAGAAGCTAGATGCAGAGCAGAGTTGCAGAGGAAATAATGGGAAAAGGATGAAATGATGGAGGTTTTAGGTATAAAGGATGAAAAATGTGTTGCCAAAGGAGATGAATGGGTGCCCTAGTTAAAACAATGATGAAAATATTTGCAATGATTCACCTTTTTGAATAACTAGTAGCTTTTTGTTGCAAACCTGGTAAACATCATTTTATGAAAATCATGATCGAATATGTAACAAATAAAGGTTCCTCGAATATTCACAGAATGATAGGAATCGAGTTAAAATATCAACAATGGAAGCCAGCACGATCAAACCACACTTAGCAAACTCCAAACATAGAAATACAAATGAAAATATAGATCCAATGGGAGCTTCATAAAGACCAATCTGCAGAAGAGCTAAGCTTGAAGGATCAAAAATGGTTTCCTGGAGGAATTTTTCTAGATCCTCACCACCCCCAGAACAAGCAAAATAATGACAAAATGATAGAGATTGAGTATTTTTCAACTCAACCAACTAACTTTAGTAAAACGTAACTCAACCAGGGAATTACATATTGACGGTGCAAACTTTGAAGTACAAAATCAAATGATCAACATTCAAGCCACTGCCAACCAGCTCTCTCACCATGAGTTGGAAGATCAACATTCATATTTTACAAGGGTGCAAAAATCAATGGACACAATTTAATCACCAAAATCAATGCAAAACTCAAATCACCACTGTCAGTTTCTCACCTACCCTAGTTAGATCGAAGAGTGTAAGATCGACAAATACCAAAATCAGTGCCCATAAACGGTTCACCAAATTCAAAGAAGATGTAAAACATAACCATAGTCACTGACCATATTAATTGCAAAGTTGAAACCCTAACCGAGGGTCCAGAAGGATCGATGACAAAGGATTATATAGAACAGAGATCAAGGGTCTTCATCGAAGGCGAGAAACTCTACCATGGATTGTATGACCCAACCACAGTTATCAACTCAAACATTGCCACCAAAAAATATTTCAAGGGGTGAGTCACCGTGGGAGGGGGTCAACCCACATCATTAAAATAATCATTGCATTGAATTAGGTTAAGGTCCTAAACATATGACAAAATGCCATAATACCAACAACAAATTACATTGCAATGGTATCCAAAAAGGTGGCCGAGTATATAATATGGAAATAGTACTAAAAACTACCCCATGTTTATTCTCAATCATAATATTATGCCAAGTCAACAAAGGAGGTCAAATTCATATGAAGACAAGTGTTCACATCATAGGTGGTCCCCACAGTGGGATTTTTAGAAAGTAGATAATAGCATTATGTGCACAAGTACAATTCTTCATGTGACTACTAGAAGACAAACATGAGGTCAACATCAGAGTACAAAGAGCCCTTTTTGGAGCCCTATTACCTTATTTTCCAATAAAATAAGAGTAGAATATTATTGTACATGTGCTCACAGTGGTCACAACAATGGGTGATGTGGAATTGATCAAAATTTTGATAATTCTAAGAGACAAGGCATTATTTTTACTTGTAGGGAGATTAAATTTTCGATGTGCATCCAAGGGGCAGTTTAAAATGATATTTTTGCAATTGCAAGTGGATAAAGTGGTTGATGCCACATCATCAACTAGAAGGCATAAATTGCATGCATTAGAGAGGACTTTCTCTTCAAGAAAAGTTTATTATTAGAAAAATTATTCACCCAACTTTATTATAAATAGAATAAAGTTTGACTGAGTTTTATTTTTTTAAACAAGACTATTAATGCATCATTATACAAGCATGCTTATTTTTATTCATTTATTTATTAAGGATAAAGGATAAAAATAGAATGCATGTGGGAGTACAATTTTTAGTCTATTTTTAGGAAGGGTGGGATGAATAATTTTTTCTGTATATTGTGTGCATTGGCAAAGCACATGGGGAGGACTTTTGGACACAGGTGTGTTGAAGCATATTTTGCTAGTTTTTCCCTTTGAATGAGAATTGATTTTTGCCTTTCCAATTATTTGTAGTTTCATATATACTTTATTATTTCTTGCAAATGTCAAATTCCTTGATTGATCATCTCACCTTACTATAAATTTAGTATTTCTGCATGATATTAGTGTGCATTTTTATCTTAACAATATTCATGAGAATAATTCCCTCAATACATCAATTGTTTTTCCTTAATATTCTCCTGAAAACTATTGGTTTGTGCATCCAGAATCCATTCTTGAATATTTGTGAATATACTCAGTCAAAGACCTCAACAAATTTGGTGTATCACCCCTAATTTCAATTTATTTACAGTCATCTTTTTACCCTCAAAATCCCAAAAAATTATTTTAGGATACATCAAGAAGGAACTGGCCTTGATACGAGAGATTCACCTCAACAATTGGTATACCCACAGACTTGAGGTGCTTCCATTGTATCTATGAAAGAGAGAGATTCATAAAAAGCTTAAAAACGATGTAGTCATCTCTCTATAGGGTGAAATTTTGAGAGATAGTAGTTTTTGGCATGCCTGATAGGACTAAAAATCAGATCTACGAGTAAATTACAACAATTTACAATAGATTCACAGCAAGGAAAAGTAAATTTTGGAGCAACAAGCTACAACAACTTATTTTACAATTTAAAAGATTTATTTGGTGACTTCGTAAGGCTGGTTTCAGACTAATTTTGCATCATGTTCCATGCCTAAAGTGACTACAAGATCATCAGTAAGAGGAATTCCTTCTGAGTTTATTTCTTTACCTTTGAGTTCTGCAAGAAGAAGAAGACTTGATAATACCTTACCTTATAACAGGCCTATTTTTAACAACCCTCCTCCTAAGCTTCCTTCATCATGTATTAATTTTTCTATTTAGATCCCAATTTTTCCAATAGCTATTCAACCACCTAGGAATTCTGTGACCTTTACTAATGGAATCCCATTAGTAATTCAAGTTTTCATGATATCCCTGTTATCACAATTTCCCCCCCCAGAAAAATTGACCAAACCTGACCCTACAAAGGAAGAAATCTAAAGGTTAGTTCCGTCGTAAGAGCCCACATTTCAAATTCAATAGTCGGGTTATAGGTGGACTTGGAAATGGAGAAACCAAAGGTTCAAAGGAGGAAAACTGTGTCAAGGAGGCCAGAGGCTCTTAGAAGAGAAATGGGGAAAGGATCAAAGTCTTTGAGCTTCGTAAATGATTCAGAGCGGGCCTAAATCGGTTAAGTATGGAAGAGAGGGTGGAAGCTTCCATGTGCTTCATTGGCGCATCTCCAAGGGTTAAGCCCAAGGCAGAAACTAAACCTAGCACCAACCCTCCACATGGTCAGGGTCCAACATAAGTCAAATGGAAGCGGGACCAAATTGGTTAAGTATAAAGAACCGATAGAAGTCTCCACGTGTCTCATCAATGAAAATTCAAAGGCATGACCCAAAGCGGAGACTCAAATGAGCACAAGGCTTCCACGTGTCTAGGGTTTGAGAAATACGTTGGCCTGAATCGGCTAAATATCAAAGACTCATGAAAGGCACTAATTTTCGTCTTGGCACATCTTCAAAGGTAAATACAAAAACAGGGTCTCCCAAACTAGCGCTAGCCTTCCATGTGTCCCAGGTCCAAAAATGGATAGACTTGAAAGTTGAAATTCAATATGGGGGAGAGTTAGCGGAGGGTGACACGTGCCTCAATGGCGTAACTTCAGAAGGGGCAGCCAAAGGGCCAGTCTCAAACTAGTGCTGAGCTTCCACATGTCCAAAAGTCAAAAAAGAAATAGATCCGACCGCTTAAATATACTAAGTATGGAAGGGACGGTGGAGGCCTCCATGTTTCATCTCCGTGCAAATTCAAAAGGTAGATTCATGAAGTAGGTCTTAAATGCACGTCAACCCGTCACGTGTCCCAGGTCAAACATATGGCCCCGCTAAACAAAAAGACTTAGCCAAAACACAAAGAAACAAAATAAAGCTGCGGAAGGAGCCACATGTCTCTTTAGTGAAACTTCAAAAGAAAAATCCAAAGGTGGTCCCAAAATGTGTGCCAACTCTACACGTGGCCATGTCTCAAGTCAAGGTGGGAAGTCGGGTGTCTAGAGGTAATTTTAACTTTTTGGCTTAAAAAGGTGTAAAGTATAAAAATAGTCCACACCTCTGCGGACGCCCAAAGAAGCCACGAGTCAGGCCTAAAACACATATGGGGAAGTAGGCCTTAGAAGGATTTTTTCCCAGAAGCAAGTCGGTGTACCTGGGGAGTAGTTTTCACCCAAATATAAAACGTGGACTAGCAGGCGTGGGATGATTTCTTTTGCTAAGCAGGTCTACAGGGCCACAAAGGAAATCTTGCCAAAAGTGAATTTCAATCTTGTGGGGCTACAGAGGATTTTGTGTTTTTGGCATTTTTCGCATAAGGCAAAAAATGAATTTTGGGCCCACTAACCCATTTTGTAAAACTGGTTTTTCACCATTTTTGTACAGACCCGATTCAAGTATTCAAATGGGTGTATGTTTCGATCCAGTGCTCCAAATTCAACAAATTTGGTACCATTGGAAAGGTCTCAACCTCGTCTACACCATCGAAGCATAAAATATTGTTTTCAAAAGGATTTAGTAGGTGAAAATCTATAAAAGGTCTTTTCACGCCATTAATATGTGATCTAATTGCTTCAACCACCAAGAATTTTGATTTTGGTCTACCATCTTCTCGAACATGCTAAACAGGCTTGGGGAACTAGAATTGACAAATTGTAGGCATATTTGCAAGGGCATTGACGACTGGTGGTTGGGCTTCCAAATCAAATTTTTTCCCTCCTTTTCTTCTCCTCTCTTTACTTCATCTATAAAGGTAAGAGATTGGCTCATTGTAAAGGGTTAGATATTTTTTTTTCACCCTCCCTTCTTCCCTTGTATGCAAATGAATTTGTGGAGTTTTCCAAACCTCCCATTAAAGTTGTAATACAAAGTTTTTCCTCTTGGCTACTGTAATGTACTATATCAAATTTGGAGCAATAATATATGTCTGTGGATGACTCTCAATCCTCTCATGTGTTCATTGTTGTCTTTTGATCTCTCATTTTGGTTTGGTTATCTATGCATGGTGGTTGTATTGTATTTCTATGGTCTATGTTGAATTGAAATAATGGGTGTTTAACATTCCTTTGGTGCATCACCTTGTTAGCTTAGGTTTATTTTTCTCGCATCTTCTTAACCATTTCTCCTTGGCAAGATAGAGTAGGATTTAGAGTAGATCCTCTACAATTTATTTTTGTGCACCTAAATAGAGGAATAGGAACCAAACTTCATTTAGAGAGCTCTCTCGATTTCAAATTCCCACACTTTGAGAGATACTCCATGTTATGCAATGACACTGAGAGTCTTAACCCATCGAGTTGCAGACACTCAGGGGTGCTTTGATTTTGCACTAATAATCCCTATTACTTCCCTGAAAAGTTTTCCTTCATTCACTGGTGAAAATCAAGTTACTCCTATAGAGAAAATCAAATATGTTGTAACCATATGTGCAGTCCATAATATTACTCATGAAGATGTGGCTTTGAGACTTTTAGTTGCATCCTTTAAAGGACAAGCCTTACAATGGTAAAAAATTTTAGAGATTGGAAGCATAAGAAATTGGGAAGAGTTAGGTGGTAAATTACTGAAACAATTTTAAGATAATTCAGATCATTTATCCATCATAGAACAAATATCTACAATTAAGAGAGCCCCTCATGAGTTTATGACCATTTTCAATATCTGTTTTGCTAGAACTTGGGAAAGAATTCTAGCAAACATGAAGCCTCAAGCTGACCATGTTTTTCTTTACTATCTTAGAGCCTTAAACATTGATATTTCAACTATGATTCAATCAATGGGAGGTGACACTCTCCTGACAACTTATGATATTTCTATAAAGGTTGAAAATCATCTTATTCAAGTCGGGAAGTTAGCACTAAGGAATTTAATACCTTTTCTAGCAGATTTGGCACCTATCCCACAACCTATCACAATTTTGGAACCTGCTATTACAGCCCCATCAGATGACGTGTTTAAATCTTTACAGAATATGGGAAACAAGCTAATTTTGATTGAAAATATGCTTTCATTACCTAGTAGGCCTTATCAAGCACCTTATCAGCAAAATCAACAAAACAGGTAGCCTTATTAACAGAATCAGAATTATAGACAACCATATTAGCAAAGGCATTTTGACCTTAAGACTCCTAGTTCATCTAACACTTTAGTCTCAATTAATATGGCTATAGAATAATGGTTTCAACCTTGTAATCAACCTCATTTAGCTGTAAGTTACCCAAATGCGTTCCTGAATATAAGCCTTATTGCACAACCTCAACCTGAGATATTGTTCTTACCTCAAATAGAGGGTGGGTAGAAATAAAACGATGTTCAGAAAGTACCTGAAAAAAACTTGGTTAGTTTTAGTGAAGATGATTTTATTTCAGTTACAACTAGGGCCCAAGAAAAGTCTTGGGAAAGTCAAAAGTTTCAAAACAGACTTGTTCTACCCACAATCACAGATAATACTGCAACTACAGGGTAAAAATTAGTTAATAGTTCTATTTTTCTACAGAAAACAACAGGTGTTTCAGTTGGTAAAGAACAACAAAAATAGTTACAACCTGATCCAAGAATATTATTTATACCTTAGATATCAAAAGCAGTTAAAGCAGAGTCATTTTTTGCCAAAGTCTATGCGAAGACGATAAAATCTATTTCCAGAACTATTTCTTCTTTTAATATTGTTGATATAATGAAAAATCATAATGTTAATACTCAATGTGGGATGCTCTAAGTATTCTAGGACAATAGGGGCTTCTTTCTCATGAACTTGATAAGCTGCAAATTTCTTCAAAAACAATAGAAAATGATGTTCAAAAAATAGATATGGCCCTTGGAACAATGGAATAGGACCACATTAAAGAAGTTAAATGGATGGTTCAAAAGGTCTTAAACACTCATGATATCACCAATCCACCACCATTATATTTATCTCTTATTATTGGAGATCATTTATTTCATAATTGCATGATTGACTGCGATGCAAGTAGCACAGTTATGCCAAAAGATATTATGGAAAAGTTGGGCATACAGAGAAAATTATATTGCAATTAGATGATATGACAACTAATATGATTGGTGTTATCAGAAACTTGGAGGTAATGTTGACAATTTCTACACTTACGCAGAAATGGGCAACTCAAAAGTTTGTTATGACAGATAGAATTGGTGAAGTATACCTAAGCTAGGGGAATTTATATCAGATTATGTTGTTACTACTGATTTATGAAAAAGATTAAGTGAAATCTGCAGCTATGTGTGCTGTTACAAAACGTAACAGATCACATAGTCTGCAATCTCACGAATATCCTCAGCAAAAGAACACAAGCCCCGAAGAACAGCTGTGTTGTCTTGATGAAGACACCGGATTGCAGAATATGTGAAGTGTATGGTCCTAGGACAGCAAACATAGTTGCATTTTTCAAATGATCAGATTCATTATTATTATGTTTGTGCTCATCATATTTATTGCTCCGTATTCATCAAAGTTGTTTGTAATTAATGAAATTGCATCCATCTATGCTGGCATAAAATGTTACAAGTGACTCCTTTCCTGCTACTTCCATCAAGAAAATATTGACAGACAAATAGTGACAATAATGTCTAAATGGACGTAGTAGGAAGGAGTCAAAATGAAGAGCATATGCTAAGGTAGTCAAACAACATATAAGGAGGCACATCTCATTCAATGATGGTTTACTAGAGTTACAGGTATTCATTTTAAGTTTATCTCTTATTTTAATTTATTTTATTGAGATATTGAGTTGCATACATCATTGTACAATCAAAACAAAAAAAACTGAATGCAGAAAGAGATAGTCAACTCATTATTTCAATTTAATGCTTTATTCATAAGAGATCATAAGTTTTCCCACACAAGCCATGAGATGTGACTAAGTATCAACATCATATACATGGAAATGAGAATATTGCATGTGCTAAAGAATAAGAGTAGAGGAGTAAAAGTGAACCCATCATTGCCTTTTCTATCTTCTTTCCCACTCCACATCATCCACATCTCCAACTTCATCTCCTTCAATTTTCTGCTTCAATATCCATCTTCTTTTCACCTGTAAGACAAAGAGCAGTACCTTTCAAATTTTGAGCTCAGGGTACATTTTTATTCCTATATACCTGTTCTAGAGCAAATACATATTCTAAGTTCAATGTATCTAATGGTACTTGAAAGAAAGAAATACAGGCACATGACACAAGGTAATTCAGGGATACAAATAGGCTTAGCAGTGGAGGAGAGCAGAGTACATACAAAAAAATGAGTGGCAGAAAGAAATAAAAGAGCTAAGGATTGATAGTAGGAAAGAAGAATTTAAAAATAGCTTAAAAAAGAAACAGATGTGGAGATGACACACGAAAAAAGTTGAAAGTAGTTTACAGAAGAAGAATGAAGAAGAAAATAAAATCATATGGATGCAAGAGAGGCCAAAAAGCCTATATATTTCTAACTTATTTATGAGTTTTGCAGGAACAGGTGGTGACATAAGAGTGGAAAAATTAGTTTAACTAGTTAAGAAAAAAACAACTACTGAATGTAAAACAAACATAGTTTCCAGATGGCTTACAGGAAGGAAGAAGCATCAGAATAGGTCAAGAAAGGAATATTTTTGCAAATCAGGTTGAAAATCTAGGAAAGAAGAGAGAAACACAAGATTTTGGAAATTTTTTGCCAAAGTCTCCCCTTGTAAAATTGATTGTTGATTTAAAACAGAATTGAAACACATGTTTTTTTAGCTACTACATGCTTTATAAGCTATCTGAACTTCAAAAGGAACGAAAACAATCAACAAAAGTACATGTTTCATCATTATTAAGTTGATATCATGATCAAATGAAACATACAGGTATTCTAGAAGTTCATAAAGTTACAGTTATTCAAAGTTATTTTTATTTCCAAATTCAAGTGTGGATCAAAGGCCAACTACTTCACAATTTTCCAAAGATGCAATGGATCAAGCAAAGCAAGCATGAACAGATTCAGCCAAGTGAGTAGACAATCCAGAGAGACTTTTTCATATCTTTTTCAGAATGGTCAAGTTACAGAAATATGGAGAGAAAAAGGTTTCGAAAAAAATTTGCCAGAGTTTTCCCTTGCAAAATGGGGTTTTTCAGAAAAACAGAATTGAGAACTAATGCTAAAATTGAAATACAATTGCTATATTATGACTTCTGAAAAGAAAAGTCATTACAGAAAAGATAACTTAATGATTTTCTTTGTTTTTTAGAAAAGGAAACATGTTCTTCATTACACAGAGTGGAATATAATCATGCTTGCAACAAAGGATAAATTAACAACTTCAAGAATGATCTAACATTATTCTAAATAGTAAAGCAAAACACAGTGTAAATACCTAAAAGTATCAACAAATCACAATCATCTTACATGTACAATGAAGTTCATTACGGTCAGGTTTTCAACAGACCGAGTTCAAAATATGCACTCAATAATTGATTCAAACAAAATTCATCTTCCAGTTCGAAGGAACGACAAAACTTAACACTCAGAAGTGGAGTCTTTCAGAACAAGAGAAAATAAATCAAAGAAATACCGATATCATACATCAACTTGTAGATTTCAGTTCCAGTTTGCAAAGAAACCATGAATGCCCATTTTTCAAAATATACAGATCTATAGATGGCAATCACCTTCAAGTTCAACGGAACAACAAAAATTTACACTTAGAAGTGGAGTCTTTCTAGGTAAAAGAGAAATGAACAACAAGTAGCAATACAAAAGTTTAAAGGGGTAAAGTAAGATCATCTACAGTTAGTTTCCAATAAGCCGAGTTGTATTTCAAGGAAAATGGGAAACAAAAGACAGTTCGAATGCCTTTTCTTTTTTTTAAAACACTTACAAAGAAGATAATACTTACAAAACTCACCATGATCAAATACGAAGTCGAAACGAGCAAAAAATGGCTACAACTTCCTTTGCAGGTTTGTGTTCGAGCTCAATAAAAACCAAAACCACAAAAACTAGAGAGGGAATAGAAGATTGGTCATTCAACATAGAGAAAAGAAGTAGAGGAAAAGGATTAAAATGATCTACAGATCATGTACAAAAGGAAACCAGCTACATGAAACAAAATGGAAAGAATACCTTCAAGTTTTATCAAAAATGCATGGCCGAGCAACCAACAATGGCATCCAAGCCAAAGTGAGAGTTTGCAGGATTGAAAGCCACCAAAACCTCCATGATTCTTTTGAAGAATGCAGAGCAAAAAATATTTTCCAGGGCTTCACCTGCGTAGCTAAAAAAATACCAAATGAAATGACAAATGCAAAGAGCTTGAATGCTTTAACTTCCCACTGAGACCAAGGGTTTGAAACCCTAACCTCGAGTTAATAATCGGCGGTTCAACAAGATCAAGTATAGGATCAAATGGTGTAGGATCAAGAACATGGATTAAATCAAACAACCCCAGTTAACCGCATTGACCATATTAATTGCATGGGTTTGAAACCCTAACTGTGGTAAAGATCAACGACAACATAATCAGATGAGCAGAGATCGAGGGTCCAAAATGCTCCCAAATATCCAAGTAAACCCAATGTGGGTTAAGTTACCACCAGCTCAAGTTTCCAAGGGTTAAGTCACCGTGGGAGGGGCTAGCTCATGTGGCCCAGGATATTAATCATTGCAGTGACTTTCCAAGTCCAAACCATTGTCCGAGCTAATAATTCATGCTTCCAAAATAATCAAAGGAAAACCCTGTTATATGTGATGATCACCGAAAGGTGAAATTACACAAAGGTGGCGGATATTATGCCAATGGTGGGATAATCAAGGGTGGTGCCCCAAATAGGCCAAAGAAATTGTGGCTGATAGTATGCACATTGGAGGTGGTCCCCACACATTATTTTTTGTCAGGGAATGATATGCATTTTAATTTGCATAGCAAACAATTTGTAAAATTAATGGTGGGCTAAAGAATAAAATTAGTATGCATGGGCGAGTGCAACCTTTAGTCTACTTTTAGGAAGGGGGTGAACTTTTGTTATATATTGTGTGCTTTTACAAAGCACAGGGGTGGACTTTTCAGAGAACTTCCCAGAGAACTTTCGATATATGAGTACTGAAGCCTTTTCTACCAGTATTTCCCTCTGAGTGTGAATTATTTTTTCCTTTCCAAGTTATTTTGTAGTCTTGTGTATGTCAAAATTAATCTTGTGAATAAAATTCCTTGATTAACTACTTTACCCTGCTGTAAATTTATCCTTTCTGCTAAATTTTATTGTGCATGTTAGCTTAATAATACTATTATGAATCTCCCTCAGTACAAATTAAGTGTTTTTCCCTTAGATTTCTACAAAAGGTATTAATTGGGTCATGCATTAAAGAATTCTTCACAAATCAGTTGTGTATATCACTCAGTCAAAGTTCTCACACAAATTTGGTGTATCACCTTAGTATTATTAATTTTCAGTCATCTTTTTCCCTTAAAACTCCCAAGAAACCAGTTTAGTATACACCAATAAGGAACCGGCCTTTTAATCCTGAAGATTCACCTCACAATAGGTATACCCAGAGACATGAGGTGTCTCCATTGTATCTATGAGAAAAAGATATATTTTACAGGCTTAGAAAAGCTGCTGCCATCTCTTTGCAGGTGCAATTTCGCGAGATAATTGTTTTTGGCATGCCTGGTGGGAGCACGAATTAGATCTGCATGCAAATTATAGATTCTATAGCAGATTTCATAGCAAATAAAGTTACTTTCAGGAGCAAGCTACAACAATTTATTCTAAAGATTTTATGATCTTTTGGCGACTCCGTAAAGCTGATTTCAGACCAGTATTACAGCATGTTCCATGCCTAAAGTGACTACAAGATCATCGGTAAGAGGAATTCCTCCTGATTTTGTTTCTTTACCTTTGAATTCTACTAGAAGGAGAAGAGTTGGTAATACATTACCCTATAATAGACCTGGTTTTGATAACCCTCCTCCTGATATTCCTTCACCACGTATAAATTTTTCAATCCATATCCTAGTTTTTCCAATGGCTCTTCAACCACCTAGAAATTTTGTGACCTTTACTAATGGCATCCCATTAGTAATTCCAGTTTACCATGATATTCCCAATGCTGCCATGAAAAGTTTTCCATCATTTACTGGAGAAAATCAAGTTACACCTGCTGAACATATTAAAGATGTTGCAGCCATATGTGTAGTCCATAATATCACTCATGAAGACATAGCTTTAAGACTTTTAGCTGCATCTTTTAAAGGACAAGCCTTGCAATGGTATAGAAATCTAGAGATTGGAAGCATAAGAACTTGGGATGAATTAGGTGAAAAAATGCTGAAACAGTTCCAAGATAATTTAGATCATTTATCCCTCATAGAACAACCATCTACTATCAAAAGATCCCCTCATGAGTATATGTCTAGTTTCAACATCCGTTTCGCTAGGACTTGGGAAAGAATCCCAGCAAGTGTTAAGCCTCAAGTTGATCATGCTTTCCTTTACTACCTCAGAGCATTGAATAGTGATATTGCAACTATGATCCAATCCATGGGAGCTTTTACTCTTCCAAAGGCCTATGACACTGCTATAAAAGCTGAAAACAACCTTATTCAGGCTGGAAAATTAGCACCAAGGCCTATAATGCCATTTTTGGTAGATTTAGCTCCTATCCCATAGCCTATTACAATTGTGGAGCCTACTGTTGCAGCCCCATCCCCAGATATGTTTAAAGCCTTGCAAACCATGGGAAATAAGCTGACGTCAATTGAAAACAAACTTGCATTGCCTAACAAACCTTATCAGGCTCCTTATCAGCAAAATCAGCAAGGTCAGCAAAATAGGCAACCTTACCAACAGAATCATAATTATAGGCAGCCTTATCAGCAAAGGCAGTTTGATCCTAATGTTCCTAATACATCTAATGCTTTGGTTCTAGTTAATATGGCTACAAAAGAGTGGTGCCAACCTTGCAATCAGCCTCATCCAGCTACAAATTGCCCAAATGCTTTCATGAACCTTAATCTTGTTGCACAACCTCAACCTGAAGCATTGTTCATACCTCAAATGGAGAGTGGGCAGTAAGAAAGTCATGTTCAGAAAGTGTCTGAACAAAATTTGGTTAGCTTCAATGAGGAAGATTTCATTGCTATTACCACTAGAGCTCAAGAGAAGGCTACTGAAAGTAAAAAATAGCAAAATAGCCCTGTGTTGCCCACTGTTATTGATAATTCAACATCTACAGCCCAAAAACCAGCCAACAATCCTATTGTCTCTCAGAAAATAGCAAGTTTTACAGATGGTAAAGAGCAAGAAAAATAGCTACAGCCTGATCCAAGAAGATTATTTATTCCTTAGATATCCAAAACTATTGAAGTAGAATCAGTTTTTGCTAAGGCTTATGCTAAAACAGTTGAGTCTATCTCTTAAATGGTTACTTCTTTTAATATTATTGATGTAATGAAGAAGCATAATGTTAACATCTCCATGTGGGATGCTTTAAGCATTCCAGGACAGCAGGACTTACTCTCTCATGAACTAGCTAAAATACAAATTTCTTCAAAACAACAGGAAAGGAAGTTCAAAAGATAAATATGGTCCTTGGAACACTTGATCAAGACCACCTAAAAGGGGTTATATGGATGGTTCAGAAAGTTTTAAATGCTCAAGAAATAAAGAATCCACCACCATTTTATCTATCACTGATTATTAAAGAAAATGTAGTTCATAACTGCATGGTGGACAGTGGTACAAGTAGCACAGTTATTGCAAAAGCAATTGCTGAAAAATTGGGCCTGCAGTATGAACCTACAGAAAAGAGTGTTTTACAGCTTGATGGGACTTCAACTAATATAGTTGGTATAATCAGAGATTTAGAGGTAATGTTACATGCTTGTCCAAATGTTTCCATTTTTCAAGATGTTACGGTTCTAGATTTACCTCCATATTTTGCTTTGTGCCTATCTAGAGACTTCACAGCAAAAATAGGAGGTTATCTCTCTTCAGATTGGTCTTTCTTGTTTTTCACCACATGTTATGGCACTAAGTTTACCATCAATTCAGAACCATTGGCCAAATTTCACCTTGAGCCTCATTCTCCAAATGCAGTGGCAAACTATTTAGTGATAGATCAATCTGATTTCGATGATGTAGCTCAATTTTCAGCATTAGAGGGTGTTTCTAACATGTTTATGAATGAAAAAAGAGTTGATGAACATGCCCATGATCCTTTTAAGGAAGTTGAGGAACATCTTTTCAGTGTTTATTGCATGCATGAAGAAAATGCAATAATTCCCTTGTTGTCCAAAACAGAGAAATCAATAGAAGGGATTTAGAAGCTTCATTTTTTTTGGAGCTAAGAATAAGAAAGGATAGGGAGTAGGTTTGATGCTCACTTCCCCAACAAACGAGAGGTATTTTACAGCTTTGAGTCTCCAATTTTCATGCACTTACAATGTAGCTGAATATGAAGCATTAATCCATGGCTTACTTTGGGCCAGAAAAAGAGGGATCAACACATTACAAATCTTTGGTGATTCTGAGTTGGTTATCAATCAAGTGAAAAACTTCAATGTTTGTAAGAATCCATTAATGAAGTCTTACAGGCATAGAGTTTCAGACTTAATGGAATATTTTGATGCCATTAATATTCAGTCTATTCCTAGAACTGAAAATAAGCACGCTGACAGACTTGTAGCAGTCGATGCTAGTTTCGAAGTGCTAGAATAGATAGAAAACAACAAAATTCAGCCTCATATTAAGTTGAGTGGGTACAAGAGCAACTTCTATCAAATGGACTAATGAATCAAATTGGATATGGTTGTCCACAATATGATGATGATGCTGTAATCTAGCAGGTTTGTTATGCAGTAAGAAGCTATTATTGTATCCTTATCAGTAAATCAGTGATTGTAGAAGATTATAGCATTTATATGAGCGACCAGATTGTTCTAACATAAAGACTTAAAAAATTACCTTGAGGACTTGTCATACTTCAGAGAAAAGTACATCATTCTCAGTACTCCATGACCAGTTACAGAACTAGGACTCCCAAAAATGTAGGAGATCTGGCTCATCCAAAATTACATCCACAATTGCTGATAACACTCCTACATATTTGAGACTTTATAGTTATAGTGAAGTCTCAAAAGAATTTATTCCAATGGAAAGAGCACAAAAAAATGTTCACTTATCCAAAAAATGACATTTTTTATTAAGTTACCGATCAACAGTTACAAGTTTTTTAATATTTTACTCTGTTATTTATTTTAAGTGCCAGCTACCAACAACTTAAAAGGGTTGTAATCTTCAATCTAGCACAACATATCATTGAATTACAAGGGGGCCAAATTCTAAGCACTAGTTAGGTAGGAAACACAAGGCCTGTAAATCCCAGAATAGAACCTCTTATGACCAAGGGCTAAGGATTTAAAAAAAATATAGAACGTAGCTGAATACGAAGCATTAATTCATGGCTTATTTTGGGCCAGATTAAACAGGGATCAACATTTGGGTAGCAAATCTTGTGACCTGATTAGGAAGTGTTAGGTTGTGGAGCAAGTAAAATATTTTCAATGTATGTGAGAAGTCCATTAATGAAGACTGTACAGACATAGAGTTTTCTTAATAGAATATCCTGATACTGGGGGTTCGGGGCCAGGCTACGGGCCCCGAGCGGGGGTCTGGGGGTGCTAAGCAAACTTGCAGTAGCAGGTGCCAGTTTTGAAGGCTGGAACAGATAGCCCCCAAAATAGCAAAATTTAGGCGTCATATTAAATTAAATGTCAGGTCTTCTATCGCTAATAATGCACCCGAAACTATCAGGTTTTTGAAACGTGCTTTTCTCATATAGGTGAGTTTTTTGTACCCAGAAGTTGAATTATCTACAATGGGATCAAGATAGATTTCAACATGGTTATATGATCACCAAATGGTTCATCTAAAGATAAATAAACTGCTTAAGCAGTTGTCTACATTATATGACATCTTATAGCATATGATAGACTAGTTAACAAGGAAAATGTATTGCAGATGTGTTTTGAATTCGGCTGATGAACTCTGAAGAGATTTCAGTTGATGAAGGAAAGAATTTATTCCTTGGAAAGGTATGTTCCTTATCTAAAAAATAGTCTTTTATTAAGCTTTGCATAGAGTTTAAAAATGTTTTCGCTTGGAGATACCAAGACTTGAAAGGGTTTGATCCCAGTCTAGCATAGCATACCATTGAATTATAGCCAAACCAGTTAGGTAAAAACAAAGGCCTGTAAATCCCAGAATAGAACCTCATATGAGGAAAGAGTTATAAAAATTGATTGAATCAGGAATTATTTTCCCAGTTAAGTATTCAAGCTGGGTAGCAAATCTTGTTCCTGTTAGGAAGAAGAATGGAGAAATCAGATTATGTGTGGATTTCAGAGATCTTAACAAAGCATTGCTAAAAGATCATTATCCACTACCGAATATGGATCAGATTTTGAGAACAGTTTCAGGATCAGATAGATTATCCCTTCTAGATGGTTATAGTGGATATAATCAAATTTTAGTCTGAGAAGAGGATAGATATAAGACAACTTTTACCACCAAGTGGGGTACTTATGCTTACAAAAGAATGCCTTTTGGTCTTTCAAATGCCAGTGCAATGTTTCAACGTGCAATGGACATGGCTTTTCACAGCCTACTAAATAAATGCATACTTGTTTATTTAGATGATGTTACTATTTTTTCAAAAGATTGTGAAGAACATCTAATGCATTTAAGGCAGACTTTTCAGTTATGTAGGCAGTTCGGAATATCCTTGAACCCCAAAAAGTCTATCTTTTTAGTACATCAAGGTAAACTACTTGGTCATATTGTTTCTAAGCAAGGTTTAGCAATTGATCCTTTCATAATCGAAGCTATATCACAGCTATCATTGCCTCATCACAAGAAGGCATTACAGATATTTCTGGGAAAAATCAACTTTGTTAGGAGATTTGTTCCAGATTTTGCAGCATTGGTTAAACCGTTGACAACTATGTTAAAGAAAGAGAAAACATTCTCTTGGACCAGCGAAGGGAGAGAAGGTTTTGAGGCTATCAAAACAACTATTTCTCAGGCTCCTACTCTTGCAAATCCAAATTTTGATAAATATTTTATAATGTATGCACTTGTAGGAGCTGAGAAAGTCTCACTATTCTAACCCAGGTCAATGATGAAAATATCGAATAGCTAATTGCTTTCTTTGGATAGAGTTTGCATGATTATGAAACAAGGTACACGTTCCTTGAAAAAAAAGTACTTTCAGTAGTCAGAGGACTAAATAATTTTAAGTACATGCTTTCAAACAATAGAATTCATGTTCTTGTTTCTCATCCAAGTGTGAAAGCTTTCTTGCTAAACAAAGAATTGAATGAGAAAAGAGTAGGTTGGATAACGAAGGTTATGGAATATGATGTTGATATCTGAGTTGCCAAGACAGTTTGAGGTAAAGGTTTATGTGAGCATCTAATCACTGATATGGAGAAACAGTAGGCTGCAGAACCTGAAGATTCAGAACAACATGCTGAAACCACGTATCAACAATCAAATATCATGTTGCAACCAGAAAATCAGCAACCTGAACTTTCTCAAGAAATTCAGGAATCAAGGTGGATGACTGATTTGGTTAACTATCTACAACATGGCACCTATCCAGAAGGTATGGATAAGAATAAATGAAGGTATTTCAGGTTACAAGCTATTCCTTATCTTTTTGTTGATGGTGTATTGTTCAAAAGAGATATAAATGGAATCTTGCTGCGATGTGTCGATTACGATAAAATTTAGAAAATATTATCAAAATTCCATGAAGGACCTGCAGGAGGTCACTTCTCAGCACATACAACAGCTTTAAAGATCATGAAAGTAGGTTACTACTGACCTAGCATATTTAGGGACTATTTTGAATGGATCAGAAAGTGCAAAAAATGTGCTTTCTTTGTCGGAAAAGAACGTTTAGCTTCGCTGCCTTTGCAGCCTATTTCAGTTGATCAACCCTTTATGCAGTGGGGTCTTGATTTTATTGGCATGATAAACCCACCTTCTTCACAAGGACATAAGTGGATCTTAACTGCTACGGATTATTTTACATGATGGACTGAAGCAATAGCCTTGAAAGATGCTAATGAAGCTTCAATACTATCCTTTTATGAAGGTATAGTCTGCAGATTTGGTGTTCCAGCAACTATCATATCAGATAATGCTCTAGCATTTCTCGGTGCTAAAGTAACAGATTGGGCTGTCAACCATGGAATCTATTTAAGCTCTTCATCTAATTATTACCCACAAGGTAATGGCTTAGCTAAGAGTACTAACAAAAATTTGTTAAGGATCATCAGATGAACACTCAAGGATAATCAAAGAGCTTGGCATCTAATGTTGAATTCAGCACTTTGGGCTGACAGGGTGACCCCTAAGAGATCAGTTGGTAACTCACCGTATAAACTTGTGTATGGAAAAGAAGTGAGAATGCCAATTTCAGTTGAGTTACCTGCATTAGATTTGCTGCATCAAATGGAATTACTTGAAAATGAACCATTGCAGGTTCGTTATGCAGAATTGATGGAATTACAAGAGCTAAGAGATCAAGCTCATTTAAATATGGAGAAGAATCAGAAACAGATGAAGAAGACTTTTGACAAGAAAGCCAAATTCAGAATCTTCAATGAAGGAGATATTGTGTTGAAATGGGATGTTGATCGTGCAAAGCCAGGAAGACACTCAAAGTTTGATACACTCTGGAGTGGTCCTTACATGATTTCAGCTTGCAAGGAACATAATGCTTTTTAGCTTTCGAAGCTGAATGGAGAGGAACTCCCCATTCCTGTGAATGGTATGTTTCTCAAACACTGTTATTAAAAATCTTACAGTGATTGTTAGAGTAGGATTTCCCATTCAATAAGTGCAGTTTCTACACATTGCATCATTCTTTATTTTCAATAAGTGCATTCGTGCACGTGGTCTGGTTTGCTAGATCTTTTCCCAGCTTTAGTTTGCTTTGGAAGGGTTGGACCTTTCAGAAAAGGGTAGATTTTGGTCACATATTTGGACTCCATACCCAATGGACAAGAGTAAGGCACTAGTCTACAAGCTAGCAGGTAGCTTTTCCCCGTAGGATCACCAGAAATGTTGACAATTTCTGCACTTGTGCAAAAATGGGAAACTCGAAACTTTGTTACGACAGATAGCATTGGTGAAGTATACCTAAGCTAGGGGAATTTATATCAGATTATGTTGTTACTACTGATTTGTGAAAAAGATTAAGTGAAATCTGCAGCTATGTGTGCTGTTACAAAACGTAACAGATCACATAGTCTGCAATCTCATGAATATCCTCAGCAAAAGAACACAAGCCCTGAAGAACAACTATGTTGTCTTGATGAAGACACCAGATTGTAGAATATGTGAAGTGTATGGTCCTGGGACAACAAACATAGTTGTAGTTTTCAAATGATCAGATTCATTATTATTATGTTTGTGCTCATCAAGTTTATTGCTCTGTATTCATCAAAGTTGTTTGTGATTAACGAAATTACATCCATCTATGCTGGCATAAAATGTTACAAGTGACTCCTTTCCTGCTACTTCCATCAAGAAAATATCGACAGACAAACAGTGACAATAATGTCTAAATGGAGGTAGTAGGAAGGAGTCAAAATGAAGAGCATATGCTAAGGCAATCAAACAACATACAAGGAGGCACATCTCATTCAATGGTGGTTTATTAGAGTTACATGTATTCATTTTAAGTTTATCTCTTATTTTAATTCATTTTATTGAGATATTGAGTTGCATACATCATTGTACAATCAAAAGAAAAACTGAATGCAGAAAGAGATAGTCAACTCATTATTTCAATTTAATGCTTTATTCATAAGAGATCATAAGTTTTCCCACACAAGCCGTGGGATGTGACTAAGTAACAACATCATATACATGGAAATGAGAATATTGCATGTGCTAAAGAATAAGAGTAGAGGAGTAAAAGTGAACCCATCATTGCCTTTTCTATCTTCTTTCCCACTCCGCATCATCCACATCTCCAGCTTCATCTCATTCCATCTTCTGCTTCAATCTCCATCTTCTTTTCACCTACAAGACAAAGAGTAGTACCTGTCAAATTTGAGCTCGGGTACATTTTTATTCCTATACACCTATTCTAAAGCAAATACATATTCTAAGTTCAATGTATCTAATGGTACTTGAAAGAAAGAAATACAGGCACATGACACAGGGTAATTTAGGGATACATATAGGCTTGGTAGCAAAAGAAGAGTAGAGTACATAAAGAAAAATGAGTGGCAGAAAGAAATAAAAGAGCTAAGGATTGGAGTAGAAAGGTAGAATTTGAATAATATTTACAAAAGAAACAGATGTGGAGATTGACTTGATGAAAGAAGTTGAAAGCAGTTTGCAGAAGAAGAATGAAGAAGAAAATAAAATCATATGGATGCAAGAGAGGCCAAAAAGCCTATATATTTCTAACTTATTTCTGAGTTTTGCAGGAACAGGTTGTGACATAAGAATGGAAAAATCAGTTTAACTGGTTAAGAAAGAAGCAACTACTGAATGTAAAAACAAACATCATTTCCAAATGGTTTACAGGAAGGAAGAAGCATCAGAATAGGTCAAGAAAGGAATATTTTTGTAAATCAAGTTGAAAATCTGGGAAAGAAGAGAGAAAAATAGGATTTTGGAAAATTTTCCCAGAGTCTCCCCTTGTAAAATTGACTTTTTATTTAAAATAGAATTGAAACACATGCTTTTTCAGCTACTATATGCTTTATAAGCTATCTGAACTTCAAAAGGAATGAAAACAGTCAACAAAAGTACATGTTTCATCATTATTAAGTTGATATTATGATCAAATGAAACATACAGGTATTCCAGAAGTTCATCAAGTTGCATCTATTCAAGGTTCATTTTATTTCCAAATTCAAATGTGAATCAAAAACCAACTACTTCACAATTTTTCAAAGATGCAATAGATCAAGCAAAGCAAGCATGAACAGATTCATTCAAGTGAACAGACAATTAGGAGAGATTTTCATATCTTTTTTAGAATGGTCAAATTGTAGAGATCTGGAGAGAGAAAGGTTTCTGAAATTTTTTGCCAAATTTTTCCCATGTAAAATGGGGTTTTTCAAAAAATAGAATTGAAAACTAATGCTAAAATTGAAATACAATTGCTATATTATGACTTCTGAAAAGGAAAGTCATTACAGAAAATAAAAACTTAATATTTTCTTTAGTTTATCAGAAAAGGAATCATGTTCTTCATTATACAGAGTGTATTACAATATCTATCAACAGAAACATCAGTCAAAATGAATTCCAAAGAATAAGAGATTTGTATCATGGCATAGTGATTATCAGATTTCAATCAGTTTGCAAAGAAATCACAAATCTATTTTACAGAATGTACAATGAAAATCTCAAAGGTCATTATTCTGAATCCAGAAGACAAACCCATGCACAAATCTAAAAGTATTCAACAAACAGTCCTCATTAGTCAAAGAAATGACAAAAATCAGAAGTGGAGTTTTTCAAACATGAAGAAAACGAATCAAATGCCAATGACTAAATTCAGATCTTCAGGCTAAACAAACTTTCATCTTCCAGAAAAAACCCAAAGAAATCTTAATGTCATGGAGTTTTTCAATATATAGTTTTCAAAGTATGCATCTCAGTAGAAAACAGGCACCCAAGCAAATAGATTACACTTGACAGAAGCAGTAAACAGTCAAGTTTCCAACAAACTGAAATGCATCTACAAAAGGAGCAAGACCCAATATAGGGCTAAAGTATCAACAAGAACATTTATAATCAAGTTCCCAACAAGCCAAGCCATATTTCAAGGAAGGAAAACTAAAAACAGTTCAAAGTTTTTTTAACACTTGCAAATAAGAGAACAGAGTACAAGAACTCACCGTGATCAAATAATGAAGTCGAAGCAGGCAAACAATGGTGACAACTCCTTTACAGGCTCGAGTTCGAGCTCATTGAAGCTGAATAGTGAAAACCAAAAAACCAGAAGAATAAATGCAGAGATTTTTCATTCATACAGAGATCGAAAGAGCTAGAGGAAATCGATTGAAATGAACTAAGATTCACAAACAAAACATAGGTACAGGAAGAAAGGCCAAGCTACAGGAAATGAAAATGAACAGAATACCTTCGTAGTTTCATCGAAAAAATGCAGGCTGAAGAAAAGGTCTATGGCGTCCAAGGCCAAAAATGAAGTATACAGGCTCGAAGACCTCCAAAACCACCATGATTTCATCAAAATACAGAGCTGGAAATTTTTTTTTTCCAGGGCTTCGCCCGTGGAATCAAAAAATGAGAATGGCTCAAATGAAAAATGTAAAAGCTCGAATAACTTTAACCTTCCCATTAGAGACCAAGGGTTCAAAACCCTGACCAGAGTGAAGATCAACATGGTCTGGTTGAACAAATTGAGGACAGGATCACAATGGTGGAGATCCATGCACGAGATCAAAACAAGATAACCAAAGTTAGCCACAGTGCACCGAAAATTAAATGCTTGGGTTCATGAAACCCTAACCATGGTTAAAAGGATCATGGCATCATAATCAGGATGAGCATAAATCAAGGATCACTTAAATGCTCCTAAAAATCCAAGTAAACCCAAGCGGGTTAGGTCACCACCAACTTAAGTTCGCAAGGGTTGAGTCACCATGGGAGGGGCCAGCCCACGTGGCCCAGGATATTAATCATTGTAGTGACTTTTAAAAGTCCAAACCATAGTCTGAGCTAATAATGCATGCTTCCAAAATAATCAAAGGACCATAATATATGCCATGATCACCGAAAAGGTGAAAATTATAATATGCCAAGGCCAACCAGGTGGCGGATAGTATGGTCGTTCAAATAAACACATGGTGGCCTAATCAAGGGTGGTGCCCCTTTTATTAAAACATGAATTTTCCTAAGTCCACAAGGTGGCATACCAAACCAAACAAATCAAAGGTGGTCCCCACAAGGGGTTTTGAGATAAAATTGCAAAGTGTCACTCATGTGACCATTCAGAAAAGAGAAAAATCAGAGCATGTGCACATTGGAGGTGGTCCCCACACATTATTTTTACAAATATTTTTAAGGATTGCAAATTTTGATCACATACAGGGAATGATATTTTTGCATGCCTTCACAACAGGACAGAAAAGAGAAGATGATGAATTTGCATGGAGGAAGACTTGCCTAGCAAGCAAATTGTATTTTTAGAAAATTATTCACCCTTTCTTTCTTTAAAATAGAACAGTGAACTTCAGTTTGACTGTATTGTATCTAAGGGTGTTAATTCCTATTTTTATTACATGCTTTAGTTTGTATTATTTTATCCCTTTATTTATTATTAAATAAAGGATAAAATTAGGATGCATGTGCGAGTACAACCTTTAGGCTATTTTTAGGAAGGGGGTGAACTTTTGCTATATATTGTGTGCTTTTGGAAAGCATAAAGGGGGGGGGGGGGAATTTTTCAAAGAACTTCCCAGAGGACTTTTTGATATATGAGTACTGAAGCCATTTCTACCAGTTTTTCCCTCTGAGTGTGAATTATTTTTGTCTTTCCAAGTTATTTTGCAGTCTTGTGTATGTCAACATTAATCTTGTGAATAAAATTCCCTGATTAACTACTTTACCCTGCTACAAATTTACCCTTTTCTGCTCAATTTTATTGTGCATGTTACCTTACTAGTACTGTTGTGAATCTCCCTTAGTACATATTAAGTGTTTTGCCCTTAGATTTCTACAAATCACTAGAGAATTCTTCACAAATCAGTTTTGTATATCACTCAGTCAAAGTTCTCACACAAATTTGGTGTATCACCTTAGTATTATTAATTTTCAGTCATCTTTTGCCCTTAAAACTCCCAAGAAACCAATTTAGTATACACCAATAAGGAACCAACCTTTTAATCCCAGAGATTCACCTCACAATAGGTATACCCATAGAACTGAGGTGTCTCCATTGTATCTACGAGAGAGAGATATTTTGCAGGCTTAGAAAATGTACTACCATCTCTCTGCAGGGTGCATTTTCGAGAGATAACAGGTAACTTTACATGCTTGTCCCAATGTCACAATTCTACAAGATTTGACTATTGTATATTTTCCTCCTTATTTTTCCTTATGTTTATCACAATATTGTAAAGCAAAAATAGGATGTTATCTTTCTTCAGATTGGTCATTTTTTTCTTTACTACATGATATAGAACTAAGGTTACCATAAATTTAGAGCCTCTGGCTAGATTTCATATTGAGTCTCATGCTTAAAATGCTAGAACACATTACTCAATTCTAAATCAGTCTGATTTTGATGTTACAGCTCATGTTTCTACACTTGATAGTGTTTCTAATATGTTTATGGATGAAAAAACTCAAGAAGAACATTCTTATGACCCTTTTAAGGAAGTGGAAAATGATTTTTTCGGTGTTTATTGCTTGCATGAAGAAAATGCACCAATGACCTTATTTTTCAAAACAAAAGAATTTAAAAAAGGGCTATGGAAGCTTCACTTTGATGGAGCCAAAAACAAGAAAGGACTAGGTGCATTTTTAATGCTTACTTCCCCTTCAAATGAAATGCATTTTTCATCTTTAAGCTTTCAGTTTTCTTGTACTTGTAATATATCTAACTACGAAGCATTAATTCATGACTTGCAATGGGATAGAAAGAGAGGTATCAAAACTTTACAAATTGTCAGAGATTCTTAATTAGTTATCAATCAAGTAAAAAACTTTAATGTATGTAAGAATTCAATGATGAAGTTTTACAAACATAGAGTTTCAAACTTAATGGATGATTTTGATGCTATTAGCATTCAATATGTCCCAAGAGCTGAAAATAAACATGAAAATAGACTTACAACAGTTGGTGCTAGTTTTAATGTACTAGAATAGATTAAAAACAACAAGTTACAACCACATATTAAATTAATTATCAGACCTTCAGTGCCTAATTATGGAGAGAACTGGTAGGTTTTCAAAGACGCTAAACATATTTGTTAATTTGTAGATTTCTGCAGTAACTCAAGAAAAACTGCAACACTTCTATGGTGACGAAATTATTCTATTAAAAGCAAATAGGATGCCTCAAGGATTGGTCACTTTATAAGACATTTTCAATTCTGATGATCAGTTAAGAAAGGACAAAGGCAAGATTTCAACTCACTCATATAACTATGAAGAAATCTTGGTGGATGATGACAAGAAACTACTAATTGGCAAGGTATGTTATTTATCTAAAAAGTAGTCATTTATCAAATTATGTAAACAATTCAGAGATATTTTTTCCTAGAAGTACCAATATTTGAGAGGGTTTGATCCAATTTTAGCTCAGCATACAATATAATTACAACCAAATTCCAAGCCAGTTACACGGAAGCAAAGCCCTTTAAATCAAAAAATTGAGCCATTAATGAAAATATAATTCTCCAAGTTAATCAAATTGGGTATTATTTTTCCACTCAAGCATTCAAGTTTGGTAGCCAACCTTGTTCCTATTTAGAAAAAGAATGGATAGATCAGATTATGTGTAGATTTTAGACATCTTAACAAGGCTTCATTGAAAGATCATTATCCACTACCTAACATGGATCAAATTTTGAGAATTTTTTTTGGTTCTGATAGACTATCTATTTTGGATGGTTATAGTGGATACAATCAGATTCTAGTTCGAGAAGAAGAAAGATACAACACAACTTTTACCTCTAAGTGGGGAACTTATGCTTACAAAAGAATGTTGTTTGGTCTTTCTAATGCTGGTGCAATGTTTCAACATGCAATAGACATGGATTTTCGCAGCTTATTAAATGAATGCATAAAGGTTTATTTTGATGATGTTACCATATTTTCAAAAAGTTATGATGAACATATAATACATTTAAGGAAGACTTTTCAGTTATGTAGATAATTTGCAATATCATTGAATCCCAAAAATTTTATTTTTTCAGTACATCAACGTAGATTTCATGGTCATATTGTTTTAGAACAAGGTTTCACAATTGACCCTTTTAGAATTCAAGTCATATCATAGCTATCATTTCCTCGTCACAAGAAGGCATTATAGAGCTTTCTGGGAAAAATAAACTTTGTTAGAAGATTTGTTCTAAATTTTGCAGCATTGGTTAAACCATTGACAACTATGTTAAAGAAAGAGAAGACTTTCTCTTACACCAACAAAGGGAGAGAAGGGTTTGAATCAATTAAAACAACCATTTCTCATACTCCTACTCATGCAAATCTAAATTTTGATAAAGGTTTTACAATGTATGCACTTGCAGGAGCTGAAATAATCTCAGACATATTAACTCAAGTTAATGGTGAAAATATTGAGCATTCAAATGCTTTCTTTGGAAAAAGTTTGCATGACTATGAAACAAGGTACACGTTTCTTTAAAAATAAGTACTTTCAGTAGCAAGAGTAATAAGGAATTTTAAGTACATGCTTTCAAATAATAAGATACATGTTCTTGTTTTTCATCGAAGTGGAAAATATTTCTTGTTAAATAAAGAATTAAATGAGAAGAGATCGGGTTGGATAATGAAGGTTATAGAATACGATGTCAAAATTCGTGTAGTGAAAATAGTTTAAGGTAAAGGTTTATGTGAGCATCTAATTTTTTATATGGAAAAACAATAAGCTTTAGAATCAGAAGATCCAGAATAACATGCTAAAGTTACGTATCAACAATCAGATAGCAATGTGGAACAAGAAAATCAGCAGCCTTAGCTTATCTAAGAAGTTTAGGAATCAAGATGGATGATTGTTTTAGTTAACTATTTACAACATGGAACTAATCCGTAAGGTATGGACAAGAAAAAATGAATATATTTCAAGTTATAGGATATACCTTATGTTTTCATTGATGGTGTGTTATTAAAAAGAGATATGATAGAATTCAGCAATTGTTATATGAATTCCATCAAGGACCTACAAGCATGTACTATAGCCTTCAAAATTATAAAAGATGGTTACTTTTGGCCCAACAAATTTAAATACTTTTTTGAATGGATCAGGAAGTGTAACAAATGTGCTTTCTTTATTGGAAAAACATTTAGCTTCGTTTCCCATACATCCTATTTCAATGGATCACCCATTCATGTAGTGGGGTCTTGATTTTATTGGCATGATAAACCCACTTTCATCACAATGACACAAGTGGATTTTGACTACTACAAATTAATTTACACACTGGACTGAAGCAATAGCTTTGAAAGATGCTAACGAAACTTTGATACTATCCTTTTATGAAGGTATAGTTTGCAGATTTGGTGTTCCAACAACTATCATTTCAGATAATGCCTTAGCATTTCTTTGTGCAAAGGTAACAGATTGGGCTATCAAGCACAAAATTTATTTAAGTATGTCATCTAATTATTACCCACAAGGTAATGGGTTAACTGAAATTACTAACAAGAATATTTTAAGGATCATCAGAAGAACACTCAAAGATAACTAGAGAGCTTGGCATCTAATGTTGAATTTAGCACTTTGGGATAACAAAGTGACCCCTACAAGATTAGTTGGTAATTCACCATACAAACTTGTTTATGGAAGAGAGGTCAAGAATTCCTATTTCAGTTCAGTTACCTACATTCGATTTATTACATCAAATGGAGCTACTTTAGAATGAACTATTGCAGGTTTGTTATGCAGATTAAATGGAATTACAAGAGCTAAGAGATCAAGCTCATCTGAACATGGAAAAGAATCAAAAAAAGATGAAGAATTTTTTTGATAAGAAATCTAAGTTCATAGTCTTCAATGAAGGAGACATTGTGTTGAAATGGGATGTTGATCGTGCAAAGCTAGGAAACCACACAATGAAAATTGACACACTTTGGAGTGGTCCTTATATGATTTCAGCTTGCAAGGAACATAATGCTTTTCATCTTTCAAGTCTGAATGGAGAATAACTTCTCATTCCTTTGAATGGTATGTTTCTTAAACACTAGTTATTGAAAATCCTATAGTGTTCTTTTTAGAGTAGGATTTCCTTTTTCAATAAGTGCAGTTCCTGCACATTGCAATGTTTTCAAATTCAATAAAATGCATTCATGCACATGGTCTGGTTTACCAGATCCTTTCCCAGTTTTAGTTTGTTTTGGAAGGGTTGGACCTTCAGAAAGGAATATTTTGATTACATGCTTTGGACTCCATGCCCAATGGACAAGAGCAAGGCACTAGTCTATAAGCTAACATGCAACTTTCCCCGCAGGATCACAAGAAATGTTGACAATTTTTGCACTCGTACAAAAATGGGAAACTCAAAACTTCATTACGATGGATGGCATTGGTGAAGTGAACCTAAGCTAGGGGAGATTCTTTCAGTTTAATATTTGTTCTGTTGGATTAATTAATGACTACATGCAATTTGCAGCTATGTGTGTTATTACAAAACGTAACAGATCACATAGTCTGAAATTTCATGTTTGTCTTCAGCAAAAGAACACAAAGGCCCCGAAGGACAGATGTGTAATCTTGATGAAGACAAAAAATACATAATAGATTAAGTGTAAAGTTTTGCAACAGCAATCAGAGTTGCAGATTACATCGATCAAAGTTCATTACTAAGGTTACAAGTATTTTAAAGTTCTTTCCTTCATGATTAAATACATTCAATTATGTTATTGAGTTGATTAATTCATTATACAATCCATATATAAAAGTTGAAATGTAGAAGGAAGTACACAACTCAGTTTCAGAATTCAATGTTTTATTCATAAGGAATTTCAAATGTTTCCCACACAAGCCATGGGATGTAACTCAAGTAAACATCATAACTACTGAAATAGAAGGTGCATGTGCATGAAAATAAAAGAAAAATAAGATGAAGGAATCCATCATTGCCTTATTTCTTTTGTCCTGACTGCTCCATCTTTTCTCAAGTTGTTGCTCCATCTTCATCCTTTTATTCAACACTACACTGTACCTGAAAAGTAAATAGGAAAAGAGACCATCAGTCATGAGCTCAGGATTAAATCATGTTCTTATATTGTCTATCTTCGTGCAAATGAATCTCTTGATATCAAGAGGTATGATTACAAAAAAGATAAATGCATAACAGATAAGCAACAATATTCTACATTAGTACATATGATTCTCACAATCATTTCAGAGAGAAAATATAAAAGAAAAACTATGGAATTAGAAGAGAGGCTAAAAAGCCAAATGTTTTCTAACTAGTTTGTCTAAATGTGTAGGTACATGTAAGCAGATGGAAACAAACACTAACTGACATGTTTATATATCAGAAGTATTACATTCTATAAATTGAATCAGAAAATTATATTTATTTCAGTTTAGACTAAAGGCTAAATATACAAATATGTGCCTGTACCAATCCATAAAATAAATTATGTTTAGTGCTACAGATTCTAACAAATGGAATGAGATAAAATTAGCTGAAACAGAATGGAAAAGGAAATCTGAGAAAATTTTGACAGGGATTCAGCCATGTAAAATGGAACATTTTACATCTTTCCATCATGCTATTTCATAACTAATACATTCTTGAAATCTTTGACAAAAGATAAACTACTGTACTAATCAAATAGTATGCAAGAAAGGAGAGAATACATTGTATAGTCAAAGCTACAGATTCAGATAAATACAAGTTACTTCATTATTAAGAACATATTCAGTTACAGTACAACTAAGAATGCAGAGGGTAATTCATGATGAAGAGATACAATACACAATGCAACCAGCTCAATGTACATCTACAAGACCAACTAACAGAGAAGTATGGACACACAAGATACAACTAATGCAAGTAAGGAGTAAGTACTCAAAGTAGTAGGCATGTGTTTTAGCTAAGAATCTCAGAGCACAAGTGAAGATATTAAATTCAAAGAGATCATAGTTTCAACATGACTCATTCACTCAGAAAGGACCAAAAAGAAGAAATATGGTATACAAGAGAGACCAAAAAGTCTTAAGTTTTCTAATCAGGTTTTGAGATGTGCAGGTACAGATTGTAAAAGAAGAGATAAAAGCATGCTTTACAGTTTGTTGTTATGGAAAGGAAACACAATAAAGAAGGAAAAGTGTTCATGATGTCTACTTTTAAAATTTTCAGAGATAACATGTTCATGAGCATAACAGTACAAGCTAATATTCTCAACTGAGCAAATTGGAAGTAATGAGCACATTTCAGATTTCAAGGTTTTCATTATTACATAGGTCTCATTTCAGTATTTGAAACAACTTGCAATGGAGCTACAAAAGAGAGGAAGTTAACTAGCTCAGAAATAAAATATTTTCAAATGAATTTAATACGCTTCTCTGAGAAGATTATATAAGATTCATGGAGATCAAAGTACAGAGCTTAAAATTCCAACTACCATGTAAATTTTAAGCATATAAAACTTCAGGCAGTGATTTCAGTTTAAGATGATCTTGAGAATGCAAAATATTTAAATTGCAAACCCAGATTTTAGTATGGATGTTATTTTAAGTAACTATCTTAAGATTTAGTTCAAGGGCCAAAATGAACAAGACATCTACAAGAGCTCAAGGGTATCAATGAGTAACATGTCTCATGACAGGTTTCAACAAAGAATCAACATCGCTCTTGAATGAAAGTTTTATCCATAAAAATGATGTAGAAAATGAATAACTATTGTTCATAACAAGCTTCAGCAAAGCAAAATCATATATTCACAAACAACCATACATAGGTTAAAATGGAAAATGCTACAAATCATTATGTAGAGGTTATACCAAAGGAAATGAAGAATCTAGAACCTAATGCACCTATGAATGAAATATTTTCTTCAAGTAACAATAGAGCAAATGAAGCCCATGGGGAATAAAATATTCACAGTTCAAATTCTAAGCATCTAATAAGATCGAACACTTCAATTAAAGAAATATCTAAAAGTTACAAGTAACGAAGTGCTGAGAAAGAGTTGAAGAAATAGATGGCTGCTAAAACCCATTTGAAATATTCACAATGCAATAGTTATGAGTTAACTGAAACCCTACTGGAAAATTCAAATACATTATTATCATAAAATATACCAGAAAATAAAAAATCCAAGTATGAACTCGAATGCCAAGATTACAGGAGATACCTATTCAAATAATGGAGAATCATTAAAGCCATGAAACTTTGATATCAAGGAAAAAAATAAAATACAAGGGGATTTCAAGATTACCCATATAAAATAGACATCGATATTGTAGAGCTAGAAATATCGAGAATGAATCAAAGTGGAAAATATAAGGTTTCAAAGGATAGCTCGCAAAGAAGTAAAGCAAGGTTTCACAATATGAAGCATTGCAAATAATACTGCCAAAGTTTCAGATATTAGTTTGAAAAATTTACAAAATTAAATATTCACATTCAAAGTAAATCAGAATGATAGCTGAAAAATCAAATCACCACATCAACAAAAATACAGATCTTCTGAAGTTACATGTAAAGAACTCAAAATTTTGAATTCAAACTTTCAAGTTTTTGGTCGAGATTTCAAAACTATTTAAATATTACTCAAAATTTAGAGCAGGTTGAAGGCTCAAAATGATTTTGAACTCAAACATTTCCATAAACCACAAAATCAAAAAATTGCCATAAGAAGGTTTCAGTATTAGATAGAAGGAAGAAACAAAAAAGGAGCATTAGATTCAAAGATAGAAGATTTTTTTACCAAATAATGACTGTAAAAACTCACCTCATAAAATATTCATGCGTAGAACCTCCATGAAGTCATTTGAAAAAGTTTGAGCTGGAAAGAACTCAAGAAATGGCAGACAAGATGTAACTCAGAGCCACAAACTCCAACCAAGGCCTTTAAAAATGACCATGAACCAAGACTTCATCATCAAATACAAAGAAATGAGCTTTGATTCCAAAGATGAAAAAAACTCACATATCCCTTCTCTAAAGAATGATCCAAAACTCCACTAACCAAAGAGCCTCATAGAAATGGAAAAAACCAAAGAACCTCATAAGAGTTAACCGAATGTAAGGAACCGAGCTTGAGGATAAAATGGTGGCCAACGTGATCAAACCACACTTAGAAAACTCCAAAAGAGTTAAAAAAATGAAAACGCAGATATCCAAAACTTCAGAGAGACCATTTTGCAGAAGATTCAAGCTCAAAGGATAACAACAATGGCTTCCTGGAGAAATTTTACCAGGGCTTCACCACTTAGAATGAGAAAAATAATGAAAAAATGCCAGAGCTGATAAGCTCAAATAACTTTTTTAAACAAACCTAACTCATTTGAGTTAAATATCGATGTGCAATAAACCAAAGTACAAAATCAAATGATCAACATTCAGAACTACCCAAGCCTCTCTCACCAGAGTTAAAGATCCACGGTGGTGAAGATCAAGTACAAAAGATCAAAATCCATAGAGAAATTCAATCCAAGATCAAAGAAAAAATAAAATTACCACGGTCAACTCCTCACCTAGGCTGAGTTAGATCAACGGTGGGATCAACAAGTACCAAAATCAATGGCCATAAACCATTCACCAAATTAAAAGTAGATATAAAACATAACCAGAGTCACTGGCCATATTAATTGCAAGGTAAAAACCCTAACTGAGGGTATAGAAGAATCAAGGGGTGATCATCACAGTATCAAGGGGGATCAGCCCACATCAATTAAATGAGTCATTGCATTGACCCAACCCCAGGTTATCAACTCCATAAACAAATATTCCAAGGGGTGAGTCACCATGGGAAGGGGGTAGCCCATATCATTAAAAGAATCATTGCATTGACCTTGGTTAAGTTCATAAACATATGCCAAAATTCCATAATACCGACAAAATATTGCATTGCAATGATAACTAAAAAGGTGGCTGAGTATATAATATGGAAATGTTTCAAAAATGACAACTTGTTTACTTTAAATCAGAATAATATGCCAAGTCAACAAAGGTGTTCAAATCCAGAATGAAGACAAGTGTTCACCTCACACTGGTCCCCACAGTTGGAGTTTTATAAAGCAGAAAATAACATTATGTGCACAAGTGTAATTCTTCATGTGACCACACGAAGACAAGCAGAGGTCAACATCAGAGTACAAGGATCCCTTTTTGGAGGCCTATTACCTTATTTTCCACAAAAATACAAGTATTATTGCACATGTTCTCACAGTGGTCCCCACAATGGGTCATGTGGAATTGATCAAAAAATTTCTAAGTGTAAGAGACAAGGAATTATTTTTATTTGTAGGGAGATTAATTTTTACATGTGCATCCAAGGGGTAGTTTAAAATGCTATTTTTGCAATTGCAAGTGGATCAAGTTGCAGATGCCACATCATCAGCTAGAAGATGAAAATTACATGCATTGGATAATACTTACTCATCAAGAAAAGATTATTATTAGCCAAATTATTCACCCAACTTTATTAAAAATAGAACAATCAACTACAGTATGACTGAGTTGTATTTTTGTAAACAAGGCTATTAATGCCTCATTATATTAGCATGCTTATTTTATTCCTTTATTTATTCAAGATAAAGGATAAAAATAGGATGCATGGGCGAGTACAATTTTAGTCTATTTTAGGAAGGGTGGGATGAATAATTTTGCTATATATTATGTGCATTGGCAAAGCACAAGAGGAGGAATTTTTGGACACAGGAGTGCTGAAGCAGATTTTTCTAGTTTTTCCCTTTGAATGAGAATTGATTTCTACCTTTCCAATTATTTGCAGTGTCATGTATACTTTATTATTTCTTGTGAATGTCAAAATTCATTGATTGATCATCTTACCTTGCTGAAAATTTAGTTATATCTGGATAATATTAGTGTGCATGTTTATCTTAACATTATTGTTTGTGAATAATTCCCTTAATACATCAAGTGTTTTTCCTTAATATTCTACTGAAAACTATTGGTTTGTGCATCCAGAATCCATTCTCAGATGTTTTTGCATGTACTTAGTCAAAGCCCTCAACAAGTTTGGTGTATCACCCCAGTTTTAATTCATTTACAGTCATCTTTTTACCCTCAAAACCCCTAAATATTAGTTTACAATACATCAAGAAGGAACCAGCCTTGATACCGGAGACTCACCTCAACAATAGGTATACCCACAGGCCTGAGGTGTTTCCATTGTATCTACAAAAGAGAGAGATAAATTAGAACAAGCTTAGAACACCATACAACCATCTCTCTACAGGGTGCACTTTTAAGAGATAATAACCACCTTCATTGTATGCATTTGTGATAGTACAAACTAGTGAATCAGATGTAAAATTGTTGAAGATGTAGGACCTGTAGATCATGGAAGACTCATGCTGAATATGTTACGATTTGGAAAGTCAACACACATAGTTGTAGATTACCTTGGTAACTAGTGGTCATTGGGTGCAACTAAAAACATGTTATCCCGCTCATTCCTACATTCCACTGCTAGTTTCAATGGGTACAACATTCAAGGAATAACTATGAACATTTCCATCCAAATGGATGATGTGGAAGCCATATTAAATAAGAAGCATTAGGATTTATTTAAAATCTATCAGAAGGAGGTGATAGGGGAGAAAAACTTTCCCGTAATAAATCCTGAGGATTATATGGAGAATAACGCCAACAAGAAGAGATAATTTAGAGGAGATCATAACGGGAAATGATGCATTAATGAAAATACAATAAAAATATTTGAAAAACATATCCAAAAATCTATTTTAGCAGATAAAAACATTAATGTTTCATGTGGAATAGTAATTTAAGGATATTTGAAACAACACCCTCTTGTGAGGGTGACAACGGATGGTCCAAAATAACAATATTAAAATCCACGTATTATATGTTACCCCATTGTGACCATGATTCATGGCCTCCACTTGAAATTTTTATTTGGCTTCAGGTTGATCTAGTCGAGGGTTCTTACTTATTCTATCTAGGTTACATGCCACTCCTAGACTTAATGATTTTATTGACCGATATTATGTGTTAGTTTGTGGTGATCATAAAATCTTCCTATCACTCAGTCTATCGATGTACAACCTAAGTTAAAATCTTCCTATTATTAGGAATTCATTTTCAAGATTCCTAGATATTCAATTTTATTCATTAACCCCTTGCCATAAAGATTCATATATTGTATGACCTATTTTCATTGATAACTACTCCCAAAATGGGGAAAATAAGTTTGTAGTGAAACTGCCAACTACTGACATGCATCAACCACCCATTGTTGACACACGATAAGAAGAATTTGTTGACTCCTAACAAAAACAAATTTGATGCCCGAAAAAATGGTTTTGTCCCCTAAAAATGATTTTCAGGCATCTAGAAGGCTTGAAACGCGTAGAAGAAGGTGTTGACGCACGACATTAAGGTGTTGACACAAGACAGTGAAGATTCTTGACGCACGAAAATGAAGATTCTTGATGCGTGACAACAAGGGGTTTTGACGTGTGGCACGAAAAACCTATGCGAAAACAAAAATGTTGAAGCATGATAGGAAGTAAAATGTTGTCGTGTGATAGGAAGGTCAATAGTCATGAGGGAAGGTGAAAGTTCATGTGGGGGAGACAAAAGGATAGTCTTGGCACTATAAATATGAATGGATCCTTTATTCCAAAGAATGGTTAATTATTATTTTGTAGCTCTCACTATATTTTTATAAGAAAGTACCTCCATTTCTTTTATTCCCTATCTAATACAATTTTATCTCCATCTCAACTTGTACTCCAAGAGCATTGCAAATTGTGCAACATGAAGCTATAAGACTTTTTGCTTCTTGTTGATTGTTTCTCTTTCTTGGAAAATGATATCTTCTGATTAATTGCATGTGAAATGTTTTGATTTTGATCCCAAAAACTATACTATATTATTTGTTAGTTTAAATCCTTTTCTCAGTTTCCTTTCATATCTCGCTTACTAAGCAATTTTATTCTCTTGTATCAAATACAAGAAAATGCCACAAGTTTAGGGAAGTATTATTGTCTGATCTCAGGTCTTTAGGCTGCCCCAAAAATTAGTTTATATTATTTTCATTTCCATTTTTTCAATAAATGGAGCTTCTCCATACAAGTCAATTTAATAGATGATTTCTAGCTACCCTACTTGAATTTCATTTACATTCAATCTTATTTTTTAATTGAATAACCTTACCGAAAGAGTACTACAATTATTATTTTAATTCAGGGTTTAAATAAAATCTAGAAAAATAATTACATTCTAAAACATGCCTACAAATCAGTCTTCATTAAAAATACAACAAACTACTGAATTATTAAATACACAACTACAATTGAATAATGATGAATCTTATAGCTGAGTTATTAAATAAACCATTAATATTTAATAACATTGAAAGATTCATAGAGAAAATATGATTTGTCCAAAATATATAATAAACCATTAAAAAAAATGAATAATTAATTTAATCATGCAAATACCCTACGTATTAAAAAACACGAACAACTAAACAAATAGCTAAATAATCATACAATTTAATTTGTTCCAAAGCTTATCATTCATGTTAATGTTGATTACTTTTTAAGAATATTAAGAAACTTAAATTCAATGTAACAACTATATTTTTTCATTACCTAAATGTTGGGATTTATCCAAGCTTAACTTTATATGTTACTATGTAAATTTCATGACAAAAGGTATACATTTTTAGATAGAAGATTCATTTCGATAGGAAAGAAATATAAAAAAATCATGAACGGTAGGTCAACTAAGATTGTGGTTGGATCAACTAAGAGAGTGGGTAGATTTAAAATTATAATGAGAGCTATGGCCATTCTATTTATTACAATATTTCTTATATTTTTTATTATTGGCAAATAGTTTTTGAAAGGGACTATACCCTTGTACAATTAGACTCAAAATTTAGATTTTACATATTCAACATTTCAAAAATAGATCAAAATCGAGATAAAACATATCAACCCAACAAAAAAAAAAAACATTCTTCCAAGAATAAAGCCTAAAACTTGCAACCCTACAACTAGAAAATAGCTAGTAGACAAAAAATTCACAGAAAAAAAAGTTTCTCAATAGTAGCACAACAAGCCTATAGCTTAGATATAGTTATGGGAGCACGTAATAGGACAGGATCCATGCCCTGTTCGAAGGAATGGAAGGTTTAGATTTCATGCCTTTATTTTTCCTATGCACTACCTTACATTCCTCTTTTCCATCTTTCACTAAGATAAGAAGAAGAATTTCAAATGAATTGATAAAGATATGACCATCAGTAAGGGGCGTCAAATCAGAAACTATCACTAAATCAACACCTTGAGGAGAATATTTTTAAGGTTTCTTCTCTGTAGTGTTAAAAATCTCTTCCATGATGGGTAAGCCAATTTTTAGGGGTTCCACAATCGGTTATGAATGGGGGCTAATTGTAAAATGATATGATAGAGAATCCCTCCACCATGCAGTATTTTCCTTGCACTTGGAATGTTCACATTCATCTGAAAGATGCCCCTTTTGGAAACATCTTCAGCATCTGAAAGCTAAACCCTCATAGTCTATCCTCTACACCAACTTCCTGTCACCTATTTACAGGTGAATCTCTTTTGGTAGGGCTTGAGAGGTGTCAATATATACCATAATTATAGCATAAGTAGTATGTGTTTGGTGGGAGGTTTTATCATCAACTTTCACAAAATATCCTAGGGTATCTCCTATGGAAATGAGGCAATATCTATTCCAGATCTGCAATGGAATTTGAGGTAAATGGATCTAGATAGGGTAGCTTTTAAAGGATTCTTTTAGAGGGTCAAAAGAAAGATACTATGGTTTGAACTTGAGTCCATTTTCTCCCTAGAACAAGTATTTATTGAAGATTAAATCCATTTCCTTAGGGGTATCAAACACAAAAATAATATAGGCTTTAGCACATGGGTAGAGTTCAATCTTACCCATAATCTTTTCCTTCCATCTTTGTGTGATCCTATCTTGGAGATGAGAGAGATTAGGTCAAAACTTGTCAAACCTACAAATGAGACCAAGCTAGGAAAGGTTTTCTTCTTCCTTTAGGACCTTCTGTAGTAGACCCTCTTCTATCTTTAACATTGGATTCATCTATGCTGGTGTAAAAGGATTATAACTATTTCTAACATTCTCCTTATGTTTAGAGGCCATTGCAATGTAAGATTTATTATATTCATTTTGAATATGTTGAATGCATAAATGAAAATATGATATACATGTCTTGTAAATAAATTAAAATCACTATTTAAAACATTTAATATAATAATTGATATGATAAAAATATAGTTCCCAATTCAAAGAATAATTCTATGAAAAGTAGGTCAAGCTAGGAATCAATTTAGATTATTCAAATCTAACAAGCTAATTAATGAAAAATTATGTATCATTTAAAGATTATTGAGAACCACCATGTACATAAAGCTCCAAAATTTGTCCTTACCTAAACGTGGGGCTTTATCCAGCTTGCCTTCATATGTCAATATTTTAATTTAATGGCAAGAGGCATAAAATATTAGATAACATGGTCATTTTGATAGGAAAAAAAATATTCAAAAATCATGAATGGTAGATTAACTAGGACTATGTGTAGTTTAAAAACTATAAAAAGAGCTATGTCCATTTTGTTTATAATTTATGATATTTCTTATAATAATTTGAATATATTTAATTTATAAATTAAAAAACCATATACATGCCTCGTACATAAAATCAAAAACACTATTTAAAAAATTTAATATAATAGTTGATGTTATACAAAAGATATTTATTTTTATTATTGGTAAATAGGTTTGAAGGGACTATACCCTGTTACAAAAAGGGCTCAATAACCAAATAGAGATATAGAGGGGGGAAAAAAGAGGATCAAAATCCATATAAAGCATTATGTCCATCAGTAACCAAAAGATAGTTACTAGTAGAAAGCTAAACAGAACAGAAACTACAACAAGACAACAAAAAGTTAGCAGAGAAACAACAAAAAGACTGAAATAAAGCAGCGACTAGAATGAGGCCCTCCAGCCCGAGCGAGATTACTTCTTGGAAGCTCTGTCGATCCTAGATTTAATTGTTTGTAGTGATGTGAACAATGCAAAAGTGGTGATGTGTGTGGGGTCAGTTGCATTCAACTTCAATATGGTCTGACTTCTCTCCTTTTCAGTCCCCTAGATAGTGTCAGGTGTGTGCATGAGTTGATTTCAAACTAATGATAATACAAGTAAATACTAACACATAAATAGCCTTAATTAGCAAGAATTAAACAACAGACTAAGCACCATCAAGATAAGAATTAAATAAGGTTAGATGTAAACATTCATCATATACAAAAACTTTGAAACTAACAATGTTTAAGCATCTAAATCCTCTATTCTCTAACAAAAAATAAATGAATGGACCTAAGTAGGCTCTATGGCAATAAAAAATGGTTGTCTTTAGTGTTCCAAGAACCTAGGAATGAGGTCTTGTCAAAGTTGGGCTACAAGACCCTTTTGACATGTCCCGTATGACCTAAGCACTTATGAAAGAGGCTTAACTCTCCAAGATGATGAACCCTCAAGAAAACAATAGGCAAACTCTTAGTCTATTTTGCTATATGCTTTGAATTTGCTTTCTCAAGAAGTTTAGGTATAGGTATAAAGGTATAAGGAAGGCTCCTTATATATCCCAATGGATAAAGGAAACACTTCATCCCTTTGCATGTGGGATAAAGGTAAAACAAGATTAGGAATGGATACTTGGTTGCTTTATAAAAGGTAACCTTACTTTATAAGGGTTTAATTTATGTTTAGTAAGTCATGGGAGTTGGGGGGTGCTTTAATTAATCAAAGGTGATTAACTAATAGGTAGGTGTAAGCTTATAGAAGCTATTTAGAGTAATATTAGTACGATTTAGGCTATTAGAAGGGGATTAAATCAATTAAATATTGATTTATTGGTTAAATGAAAGGGAAAACTAATTAATTAATAATAATTAATTAGTTTAGATAGAAGGGGTGATTGATTAACGAAAGGTCATTAATTACGTTGTTTGTTGGATAGGCGACTTAATTAATAAGTGTAGTGTAATTAATTAATGATGATAAGAGAGAATATGAGTGTTATTGACAATATGTAGCAATTTTGCAAGAAGGGGGATAATCATCGCAATGTAAGTATTTAAATTATTCAGGCATAATTATGGGTGTCTACATTTGCCCCTCTTTGGGGTGGCGTAAGTGACACCACTTCAAAGATAGTAGACATAAGAAATTTTGAAGGCATAGAAGAAAAATTAGTAGGAGGGAGAGATGCCCCCTCGAGTGTCGATAGGGTGATAAGGGAAGACAATCGATGATCGAAAAAGGTGAGAGATAGATAGAAGAATGGGAAGGGGAAGGATGCCCCGGGAAGATAGAAGATTAGGGGTGAGAGGAAAGCAATGCAAAAGAAATATGGAGAAGGGGAGAGAAGAGCTTAGCCTCTAGCCACTGTGTATTGGAACAATTTTGATGTCATCATATTGCCATAAGAGCTACATCATCATTCCTTATGAAAAATACAAGCATATGACAAAGGTAGAATGACATGAAAAGCCATACTACGAAAAATTTTCCATTACTGAAAATACCAACTCCACGCAACATACAACAATGCAATGCAATACGAGAAGGAAACAAGCTCATTTAATAGGGAAAACAAGTATGAACACACATATCTAACCCAACAACGGTCAAGATAGTTGTACAAATGTTTTGTTATCAAGCTGAAGAGATCCGCATGTTCATGTTTAATGAAAAGGGTTAAAAATGATGCCCTGGGAAAGGATACATGCAAGGGGAAATGATAATGAACATTGGGTCCAATTAAAAAGCATTGTGCATAATGAAACAACACTAGGTAACAAATGTGCCCCAGAGTACAGACGAAGCAAGCAGCTAGCTTTGTGAATGGTTGTGAATCCGGTGATCCATGAGTCATATTAATCAGCGAAGATGTGAAACACACGAATAGGATATGGAGAAAATACCATATGCAAGACACAAGTTTCAACTTTAATAAGCAAGTTACCATTTTTGTAGGTTTTTTACTTTTAAGGATTTTTATGTAAAAATTTGCCCTGTTTTTGGATTTTTGACATGATATATTACATTGTTTTTGTTTTTTGTTTTCTAAAATGTGGTGGACAATAGAAGAAAATAGATGAAATAGAAAGAAGGGCCTAGGTGCAATAGAAAGTGCCCTAGCTGGAAGAAAGAAGAATCAAGTGACAAATAATGTCCTTATTTTAGTGGAAAAATTAATAAAATAATTATTTTTGAAAAATAATTATTTACGAGAGTGTGGATAAGAAGAAAAATTTCCTAGGAGCAATAAAATTGCCCTAAGGGGAAGAAAGGGGAATTGGACCGCAAAAAATGCCCCTATACGGTGAAAAATAAGAGAAAAATAATTATTTAATAAAAATAATTATTCCACAGTGAACAGAGGAGAAAAAGGCAGTCAAAACGTGCCTCCCGGCCCTCGCGGTAGTGAAAAATAGCTTGATATACCCCACCTGGGGGGGTAAATCACTGTGACTAGTTCATTTGTTACCGACGACTATTTCAGTTTTTACTGCGAGGCTCTGACAGTGAAAAGGACAATGGTGATTGCACAGGACCGACTAAGGTGAGCAGACGCAGTTCGGGGGTACCAACGGCACATTGATGATGGCCCCTTCGTGAGTATCCAAACTTTTCCAGTGAAATTTTCTCTTTAATGCCTAAAATTAGTAATTAGGGCTAGATAGTTGCATCGGCGCGTAGGTACAGATGTAAAGTCAAGGGCCCATGTGTCTCTTTGGGGGTGCATGCATCATAAAACACACGCACGCATGCGCAAGCACAAATTCCACACACCCACGCACACACGCACACACTACACATGTGTGCGCATGCGCACACACAAGAAAGGGGGTGTACACACAAAATTGAGGGCACACACATTAGAAGAAGGGAACACACAGTAGGGGGGACACGCATGCAAGCGCACACATAAAAATGATGGCACAAGTGCCGAATATGTGGTGCACACGTCCAAAAGGGCGTGCAGGTGCTCGAATGATGGTGCAAGTGCCAAAAGACAATTACATGCCCGCACACGTGCTAAAAGGGAGGCGCACATGCCCAAAAGGGGGCACAGGTGTCTCAGGCCGGTAGAGGATAGACAAAAAATGCCAAAAAGATGACACTTAGAAGAAAATTTTAGGATTTTTAGGTTAACCCTAAAATGATAGATAGATTTTTAGAAGAAATGTTAGTAACTGACGAGTGAATTGATATTTTATAGAGACATTTTCCAGTGTAGCACACGCGGGAGCACCACTCCGAATTACTGAGTTAGAGGGGAGCATGCATCAGTGAGACTAGTAGGCCATGTCTATACTTCTCAAGGTGGTGGGGCTAGGCCTCATGTCTTGGATGCCGTCCATCACCTTGGACCATCGTTTACTGACTGCGCTAGCTGAGTGATGGCATAGTGAGAGCCAATGTTTCAGAATTCCTACTGGGGATATGACCGTGACCTTAGAGGACGTATGGCAGATTATCTGCATGTCGATCATCGGCACCTTGATTGAGTATAGCTCCAATGTAGGGTAAATCAGAGAAGCCTATAGTGACCTATTCAGCATAGATGACATACCGCATGACAGTATGACCATTTCTTTGCACGAGTACATTTCTAACCCGACACTACATCGGGGGCCCCTTTACATCATGTCACTTATCAGTGGGTTTTTTCTCACTGATAAGACAGGGACATCATTCCCGAGAGGATTACTACCACTAGTACACGACATTTTTAGTAGTGAGCGATATTGTTGGGGGCAATGCATACTAGCCCACTTATATTAGGATTTACACTTGATTACTTACCATGGTCAGAAGACCGTGGGGCCAGCTTCCTTGTTATAGATTTGGTCATGGGACCACATTGCAATTGGATGCCCCGTGGGCACTTTACATGTTTGAGACCCAGAGGAGCCATCCTACATGGCGTGGGTATCAATAGGTGGTGATGTATGAGGCCACCTAGGAAACCTATATAGATACAGGCGAGAGTTTGATGAGCTACCAGAGATAGACATCATATGGATACCTTATAGACATATCCATTGGCCATAGGATGCCATATATCTTAGTGTGTGCTCAGTAGAGAACTTTATCCTTAGGAGTCACAGCTATATCATATAGTTGTATAGAGTTGATAGGTGTCAGTGGTAGCTTGGCATAGTACAGGGGGTTTTACAACCTGATATATGGTATGCCCACAGAGACTCAGAGAGGCATACTATGAAGCCTTGTATACCAGTGGCCCGAGCCATGGTGATTTTTTCACATGTCTAGGACCTAGGTACCACAGTAGATTATACAACTTGGTACGCCACTATCTTACCTCGGTGCCTCACTATTTTGGAGGAGGCCTGGGCAGCAGGAACTCGTTTGCCTATTGAGATTTGGCATGGTTTTGAGTGGTGAGAGAGAGTAGCAGGTCCTGATTTAGAGGATCCATTTGATGGATTACTTCATGGTGAGTAGGGTACCCCACAAGTACAGGGACCAAGGCCACAGGGCCCAGGATAGGTACAAGCATAGATTCCCAAAGTGAGGGTCCTAGAGTAGGGCCAGTCATCTAGAGCGCCATAGGGACCAGCCTCAGTGTCACACCAGTGGCACAGATAACCACTTTACAACAACAGTTACAGCAAGCCCTAGTCGAGAGAGACACGGCTACAGCAAAGAGAGATGAGGCCCAAGGCTGGTGTTTGATAGTGAAAGCTGAGCAAGATTAGGCTCGGACCCAAATTGTGATGTTATTATCAGAGTGAGATTAATGCTTGGGCCCAGGCTGACCTAGGAGATGACAGTGTTGTGCTGCTCCAACAGATTTGACAGATGGCCTCTCAGATTACCTAGGTGACAAGATTACATCAGCAGACACAGGCTCAGCTATAGCCTATGATATTAGAGTGAGACAGGCTTAGGGAAAAGTGTGTAGTGGGCCATGCCGAGCTGGCCTGAGCTACAATAGAGAAAGTGTCCTACTAACGCATAGAGGGTATAATGGTGACTACCCGAACTCATAGATATTTGGCGATAGTAGAGGGAAAAGCCTCATATTATAGGTCTTTATACTTTGAGGTAGTTCCTCCTGAGTGACGAGCACCGTCCTATAGTCAGCAATCCACCAGAGGGACCAGATCAGAGAGGCCTCAGGCCTCAGTGGAGAAGCCACGACCAAAGAGAGCTGGCAATGCTCATGCCATACGACCTCCATGGGATGGGCCAGCTACTCCCTCAGAGGGCTCAAGTCAGCCTTGATATTTTGTATTTCTATACACACCTCTTGATGAAGGTTATTCTTCCTTGATACATGTACCATTCTTTTTTATGCCTCAGATGAAGGCTTTTATTCTGTTATAGATGTATCACTTTTGTACATCTCAAATGAAGGCATTTTTGATATAGATAAATTTTTGATACATGCCTCTGACAAAGGATTTTCTATTCAGTGATTTGATGTAGCACTTTTGGATGCCTCAAATGAAGGCATTTTTGATGTACTACCGTGATGTATATCCATTTTTGATACAGATATACCACACATTTATGATTCAGACATTTTTGATAGAAAATATGTGTATATGAGATGGATCTTTGTTTATTGTGTCACATGGATGGATATTTGATGTTCACGATGCATTCTGATTTGATTTGACATGTATATGTATCATGATTGTGTTGATGTATCACATGTTTTTTTGATGTCTAGATGATGTGATCTTGTAGAATATATCAAATGTGTTTTTTTATATGATGCACCATACTTAGTGGATGAGATGATATGATGATAAGGGTGTGGGGGGGATAGATTTTGATATTTGTGATCCTTCTTGCCCCCATTTGATGATACGATATGTGACAATTAGCTTAACATTCATGTATGATGTATACTTAGCTTTTTATTGATATATGATGTATAGATGTTAGATGTGATGACACAGATGAAAATGTGATTATGTGATAAAAAAAAACACTGCACATGAAATAAACACAATCAAATTCTAACAAATAACACAATGAATTAACATAATAACGCATCATGATCCACTAGCATGCAAACACATACCTCAATATGCACAAGCAAGAATAAATCTAATCTAAGCAAGAAAAGATGAATTCTAACAAAGTATGCCCAAACAACACAAAAGCACAAACATTAAGCAATTATATAAGCAACAAGCAAAGCAAGAAATAAGACAATGCAAGTAAATGTAAGTAAATGTTTTTGTAAATGTTGTTTTTCATGCAACAACTTTCTATTGTTTCTGATTTATGGGAAACAATTTTATATTATTTAGGGTTTTTGAAACAATTTTCTATTGTTTTGGTTTTTTGGATATTTTGAATGTTTTTGTAGTTTTGGAGAAACAGTTTTATATTGTTTTGGTGTTTTGAAACAATTTTCTATTGTTTTTGTGTTGTTTTCTAACGGTTTTCTAGAGTTATGCAGAGGTAACCAAGAAAGCATGGATTCCCTCAGCGTTAGATGGGGAATGTACAAGGGTAGAGGCCACACACTTATGAACAAGAAGGTGAAGTCATTGAATTTCCCCTAGCATAAGATGGGAAATAGCAAAAGACCATGCCCCTTATAGACGAATAAAAGACTTGACAAATCCAGATCAAGGCTTGACAAGATTGGGCTCACAGGGAATCTTGAAGGCAGAACTAGGGCTAGGCCAAGTAAAAGTACCCTCCAGATGCAAGATGCTTGTGAACAACGAATCCTCCCAAGGTGTCGAAAACCGGTTTTCACCCAAGGACCTATCCAAAGTGCCACAATTGCGTGGTTTTCACTTGTGGATGACCTCTTTTCTCTTTTTCTTTTTCTCTCTCTGTTTTTTTTTTTTTTTTTGCATTTTTGATCATTTTTACCATGTTTTTAATTTTTTTAACTTTTTTGAGTTTGTGCCATAGTTAAGCAAAGAACCGCTTAAGATGCATGGCGTTTATGGGCTCGCGGATCTCATCACCATTGGGGTGAGAAATTTTTTATGCCCCTGTGTCGTACTTTGCCACAATAACATAGGGCCCTAACTAATGTGGTTCAAACTTTCCTTTCTTTTCTTGTTCCACTCTTGTGTTGAATTGATTCTCCTTCATGACTAAATCACCAACCTCAAATTGGCGAGGTACGATTCTCTTGTTGTAGTTTTTGGAGACTCTATTCTGATACACTTTGAGGCAATTAAGAGCATGAATGTGCTTCTCGTCTAGGAGCTCTAATTCAGCCAATCTTGCTACCCAGTAATCTTCATCTTTATCCAGATGGTCCCTAAGAGAGATTCTCAGGGATGGAAGTTTGATTTCTAATGGGATGATGGATTCCGTCCCAAATACTAGAGAATATGGTGTCGCACCTATAGGAGTACGAATGGAGGTTTTATAAGCCCAAAGTGATGGGTGGATTTGTAAGTGCCAATTACGACCTGTTTTATTGACCATCTTCTCCATTATTCTCACCAAAGTCTTGTTTGTGGCTTCGGCCTATCCATTACCTTGGGGGTAATATGGTGTAGACCATTTTAACCTAATTTGGAACTGCTGATAAATACCTTTCACCATTTTTTTCTTAAATGACTTCACATTATCCATAACAATGGCCATAGGAATGCCATATCGACAAATGATATGATTCATGATAAATTTGGAAATCTAAGCTCATGTTACATAGGTTAAGGGAACAGACTCCACCCACTTTGTAAAGTATTTAGTAGCCATGATGATGTGTGTATGACCATCAGATGAGGTAGGGGTAAGCTTCCCTATCAAGTCAAGTCCCCATTTAGAAAATGGACATGGGGAGTGATGGGTTGTAATGGTTGTGATGGAGAATGGATGAAGTTTCCATACTTCTGGAAAATTCCACACAATCTGACATAATTGCAACAATTGGTTTCCATGGTAGGCCAATAGTAGCCTAATCTTAACAATTTCTTGGCCAAAACCATTCCATTAGTATGTGCTCCACACACCCCTTCATGTACTTCTTTGATCGCTTAGATCGACTCCATCATATCAAGACAACATAACAGATTCCCATCGTAGACATGACGATAAAGTGTACCTCCTAAAAGGGTGTAATGGGCTATTTGGTGAATTAGGATTTGTTTCTCGGAATGGGAGATATCGGGAGGGAACGTGTTGTCCTTGAGATAGGTAAAGATGGGATCATACCATGGGGAATTGGGACCAACAACATCACAAGATAGACAAGATTTTGGCATGTCATACACAGGCTGGCATAAGTTTTCCACAATAATGACATGTCGTTATTTCTTGGCAGAATACGGAGTATAGAACCCACTGTCACCATAGCATCTTCCAATCTATTCTGAGCTCATGGAATTTGTTCAAATGTAATGCACATGAAGTACTCCTTTAGAGTTTCTAATAGCTTTTTGTAAGGTATGAGCTTGTCATCCTTAACGTTGTATTCAACATTAACTTGTTTGATAATTAACTGAGAATCACCCACAACCTTGACATGATGAATGTTCCACTTGATAGAGAGCTTCATCCGTGCGATAAGTGCCTCATACTCTATGATATTATTTGTGCAAGAGAAAACCCAGGCGAAAAGCCTATGGTATAGGGTCACCAGAAGGAGTAATGAGGACAACCCCTGCACCTGAACCATGAAAATTAAATGACCCGTAAAAATGTATCTGCCACACGATAGATTCTTCAATGTACAACAATGAGGCATCTGGAAGCTCCAAATTCAAAGGTCAAGTGAGTACTTGTCCTTCAACCAACTTCTGATGTACAAATTCTATGTCAAACTCGCTTAGTAGAATGATCCAATTATCCATTCTAACTGTGAGGGCTGGTTTAGATAAGTACTTGAGTGGGTCAACTTTGGATATCAGCTTGGTTTTGGTACTCAATAGATAATGGTGAAGTTTTTGAAAAGTAAAAACAACAGCCAAGTAAGCCTTTTCAATTTGGGGATAATTGAGTTCATAAGCGATGAGAGTGCAACTAAGATAATACACCACTTTTTCTTTGTGACCCAGGTCATATTGGGCGAGCAGTGCACCAATAGCAAATTACATAGTAGAGATATAAAGAAAGAGTGGCTCCCCAGGAGTTGGAGGCATGAGGACAGGTGGATTGGCCAAGTATTGTTTTAGCAAAGAAAAGGATTGTTGTTGCTCTGGTCCCCAGATGAAGGAAACATCCTTTTAAAGAAAGTGTGTGAATGAGTGGCACTAATCTGCAAGCTGGGAGATGAAGTGGCAAATAGCCTGGATTTTTCCCTGTAAGTTACGTAGTTGCTTAATGTTCTTAAGTGGAGGATTTTCAGTAATAGAAGACACTTTATCAGGGTTTACCTCAATTCCTCTTCTTGATACAATGAAGCCCAATAGTTTTCGTGATAGCACACCGAATACTCACTTCTTTGGGTTTAGCCTGACCTTGTCCTCTCGTAGGAACTCAAAGATACGCCGTAAAATGACAGGGTGATATTCTCTTGTCTTAGACTTTCTGAGGATGTCATCCACATAGTCCACCATGATATCATGAATCATATCATGAAAAATTACTGTCATTTCCTGCTAATAAGTATCTCCTGCATTTTTAAGGCCAAATGGCATCACCTAATAATAGAAGGTACCCCAAGGAGTTATGAAAGCTGTTTTGTGCTGATCTTCTTCAGCAATTTTGATTTGGTTATATCCTAAAAAGTTGTCCATGAGAGATAGCATCTCGTATCCCACTATGGAATCCACAATCATGTCAATTTTTGGCAGCAAAAAATCATCCTTAGGACAAGCATTATTAATGTCTCTAAAATTCATGTAGATTTTGGTCTCGACAGGATTTTTCTTAATAGGGATGATGTTAGATATCCATTCACAATATTCAATAGGCCAGATGAATCCTACCACAAGTAATCTTTCTAGTTTCTCTTTAACCAGTAGGGCTACCCATGGGTGCATCTTTTTGAGCTTCTGTTTGATAGGCTTAGCATCTGCATGCACAACTAGGTTGTGCACAACTAAATTTGTGTCTAAGCCTGGCATCTCTATGTAGGACCATGCAAACATGTTTATAAACTCTTGTAGCAGCATAGTGAATGTCTTATGTTTTCTAGTTGAGAGTAAAGCTCCTAATTTTACTATCTTTGGATCCTCTTCCATACCAATATTGACATCAATGGTTTCCTCATCTAATAATTTTGACAAGTCCTCCACATGCGTAGAATCAAGAGGAAGGTTGATATCTTCATCCAAGGATGTCTCTACGATATTTTCATCCTTGGAGTGGTCACTTTCATTGTCCTTTTATTTTTGCACCTGTTTGTTGGCTAATGCCTCAAAGAGGTTTTCACTGCGAGACTTGGACTTTGATTTTTTCTAAGGCTTTACGTTGGAACTTTTTCCATCACTTTTTCATAATTTTTGTCGACCATGAAGCTCAGCCTCCTCACCGAAGTAGGCACAGGTATCCAAGTCAATAAAGAAACCCTTTTTGTGGTCTCCAATGGGAAGTGTATCCCGTATGCCCATGAACTCTGTGATAGCTTCGTCATTCTTGAATAGATCTAGCGACATGTGACATTATTGGTCCCATTCAACAAGGGAAGGGTAAACAAGGTCAAGGGTTGGCTCCGTAGGGGTTATGGTTAGGAAAGCGTTGTTCGTTAATAGGTTCGTGGAGGTAAGATCCTCATATTGGGTACAATGGGAATCCGTATCGCTGTCTAGATAGTCAGAGCTATCCTCACATTCAGAACAAGTAGAATCTTGATCATTTGGGTGTGTTCCATAAGGGTGAATTCCAATACCGTATATTTCTATTTTAAAATGTGGAATAGGCACTAGTTCCCTCTGTCCTTGTTCATTTCTTCCACATCCTAGGCCCTTGTAGCCCATGGAGTACATCACCTTACTGGATTTCATGTATTCAGGGGTTTGATAATAGGTTGGATGAGTATCCTCCGGGATCTAAGTTGTAGGTGGATCTAACAATTTTTCCTCAGCCAACAAACCTCCAGGTAAGAATGACCCAATAGTGTGTTCATTTCTAGGTCTTTTGAAGCAATAGTTGGGTTGACCTCTAGTCTTGGGTGACAATGAGAGGTCTGAGACCAAGAGGGCTTGCTACACATTATATTCCCCACAACCATATTCAAGGATTTTCATCTCCCCTGAATAGAAAGGAGAGGTTTATGTTGACGCACCATGGGTGTAAGAACTAAGATAATCTGAATCTATCCAAGATTTTATGGCCTCAGATTGGAGAGGAAAAACTATATCGGTGGAGGGACATGCATATGTACCCTTATGTGCAAATCTATTGAGATCTGTGTAGTGAGCAAAGGGCTCTAAATCTCCTTGTATTGTAATGGTGTGTCCCTCATGCTTCAATTTAATGCACTGATGGAATGTCGATGGCATGGCCTATATGGCATGAATCCATGGTCGGCCTAGAATAATATTATACGGAAGTTCCAAGTCTAGGACACGAAACTTTGTTTGATGGCAAGTGGGACCCACTTCCATGAGAAATGTGATTATGCCCACTGACTCCCTCTCCACGTTGTCGTAAGCGGTGATAGTGATGATATTTGATTCAAGATCTTCCTCAGTATATCCTAGCTGTTTAACCAATTTTACTGTGCATATGTTCAACCCTGATCCATTTTCCACAAGCACTCATTTGATCTTCCTGTGGGTAATAACTACCTCATTATACAAAGGAAGATTATGTGTTGGATTTTCAGTAGGGATTTCCCTATGGTTGAAGGAAATATGTTCATATGGTACGATGTTGGCTATTGTGGCTTGAAGATGTGTAGGATCGACCTCTAATGGCACTCCTGACCCCTGAAGAGTTTGGTAAATAATTTCTTTGTGTACATTAGATATCATAAGAAGATCTAAGATCAAAATCTTAGAAGTTGTCTTCTCAAGTTACTCTAAGAGGTTGTATTTTCCCATTTGTGGGGCTGATGGAGAAGGTTATGGAATCACAAGGTGGGCATGCCTTGTTACCATGGTGTAATCCTTTCCTTTGATTCAGATGGTGTTGACATGGTCAGTAGGAGAGTGAATACATCCAATAAGAGAATCATAATGATTGTTGTCTTTTTTGGTGTATAAGTAATTCACTGCTTTATAACCTTGGGATGACTCTCCCTATTCTGGCTTTGAATTTTCTGATTTATCATGATTGGGGAATGGCTTCTTATATATCCCCATTTTCTCGTTGGGTGTCAGAGTTTTACCTAGGTTGTCCACCTCTACTTCCTCATTGTTGATGAGGTCTTGGATATAATGACGAAGGCACAGACATTTATCTATCTTATGTCCTTTGAAACGATGCATTTCACAGTATTCATGCTCCTTGTACCACAAAGGTTTGGGAGCATCATCATCAAATGGTTGTGTCGTAGGATATGTCATCATGTGGGCCACGTCTAATTGTTTTAGTATAACCGACAAAGGTTCATTAAGAGAGGTGAAGGTTTTTTGTTTTGGTGGTGGTTGAATTGGTCCTTTGGTTAGTTTAAAAGGTTGATCATTTTGGACCATTTGTACACGTTTGGAATCAGTGATCCCATCTCCCACCACATTTTTGTTTTTGGTAAAAACCTTCAGCTTCTCCGTGGGTTTAACATTTTGATTATCTCTAGATTGGGTTTTGAGAGTTCCTTTTGCAATGATAGATTTCTCTATTTGAACCCCATTTTCAATGACCTCCTTAAAAGTGTGAACACAATGCATTTGGAGGTGGAAAGCTATATCTAGATTGAGGTTGGGTACAAAAATACTAACCAGCTATATTTCAGGGAAAGCGCAAGGGAAATAGCTAGCTATCCCTCTCTACCTTTGGAGGAAGCTAGTGAAAGTATCATTAGGTCATTGTTTGGCACCACATAAATCTACCATGGTAACATCACTCTCTATGTTTTATGAGAAGTGATGCACAAACCTTTCTGCCAATTCTGGCCAAGTCACAATTGATCCCCGAGGTAAACGTGTAAACCACTCCAATGCTTGACCTCCTAGACTTTTAGAAAAAAGTCTTATGAGATAATTGTCACTATAGGACACTTCTTGACATGCCATATAGAAATATTTGACATGATCCCATGGATCTCCCTTTCCTTTATATTTGTCAAATTTTGGCATATCGAGTTTCTTATGAAAAGGTTGAAGGGTCATATCTTGTCAAAAGGATAGGGGCATAATTCTTCATATTGATACTTTCTAATGCTCCCTATATTGCTCTCTTGAAGGCTTGTGAGTGTTTATTTCATAGACTACACCTCCTGTGCAAGCAATTGTTCTCTAGTGGGAGAAGCGGGGATATATACTCGCGATACCCCGTATCATCTTCTTCTTGATTTTATCTATGGAATTCATTGATCTAACCTTAGGCCTTGACTTTTGAACGTTTTTTATTGCTTCCTTCTATACATGAGAGGTTAGAAAAGCTAATTTTCAGCTTAGGCTACTAATCTTTTGTTGAATTGTGGTTTCTTCTCCTAAAGGTTCCTCCTCTTCCTCATTTTGTGAAGGTTCATCACAATTCTCATGTCCCGTCATGTTTTTATGTGGCACTTTGATAAAGGGTATTCTATGTCCCACCACTTTATCATTTCCCACGTTAGAGGTAGAAGAATTTCCATGTGTCAAAATATCCTCCATATTGATAAGGGGTCGTTCTTCCTCATTAGAGTTATTCACAGGTGGGATTGTTTCACTTTCAGTGGGAATTTTGGCCCCTAATTCCATGACCTGTGCTAGCACTCTATCCTTATTTCTAAAAAGAAACTTGTCTAATAAATTGGGGTCAAAGTTGAATTCTACGTGTGGAGATTCCAATTCATTACCACTATGATCGACCATATCTTTTATCTCTTTTTCTATAGAAAACAGAGGTCCTAGATCATGTCTAATGAAGGGGTTTGACCCTTGTCTATTAGAGGCTTCCCAATCTTGCACTTGTTGTTCCTCGTATGTTTTTTTCTTGACTCCTAATCAAATTTTGGGAGCCATTATTTGTGATATTTTCACTACGGTAAGTTGTAAATGTGTTTAAAAATTTATGACCACACCTAAGTGAAATGCAAGATAAATTATCAAGAATATGAATGAATAACAATGTGAAAATACCAATGTGATAGAGTGTTAAATCACCAGTGACACAATTTTTTGGTATCTAAGCCTAACAAATGAAGTACTTCTGAGACTACGTCTCAAAAATTAGATTAGTGTCACAAGAAAATTAACAAGATGTTCTCACTTATGCCAAGTTCAAGAGAATGAACAAGACGTAAGTAAATACAAAAAGGTAATGTGATCTCCTAACAAGATATACTAAAAGTGAGTTCAAATTTGATTAATACCTATATCCCAAAAATTTCTAGTTATAATTCATGAGTGACACAACAATATCAGCAAGATATGTTAACCAAACTTTGTGAGAAAGTAAGGTATTGATATCAAGATGCTATTGATACAACACGCAAAAGTGGTAACACGTATCCCTCTTCAAAATTGAGGTAATAATAGAATCAAAATAAAATCTCAAAGTATAGCTAGGAATAGTTAATATGTGTGCAGTGTAACCTTACAGTATAGATATTTAGGTTGAGTTTACAAGAAATAAGACGTAAATATCAAAATTGTATTGATACAATACAAACAAAGTAACCCTTATAAGGAAGTTCAAGATGAACCATGGCTAACTACAATGACGATCTTGACATGGGTATCAAGATCACAATGGCCACTAATGATATGAATATGTCTCCATGCACTTTAGATGTTTAACTTACCCATCCGTAAACATGGATGGGCACAACTGGAAAAAAAGTGGTAGAAACAATTGATTGGTAACACAAAGGTAGTCACCCTTATTTTGATCAAAAAAGTGTTAAAAGAATGTGAAGGAAGTAAATCAAAAATGGGGATGAAAAAAGCTGGCTTCACTTCGGAAGAGTTTCGCCTCGCCCTAAGGCAAGTGAAAAACTAAGCAAAAGTAACGCATCACACGTTTTGCAATGAAAAGATGGTTCACAACTCAACACTATTTTAGAATGGTCAAAGTGGGCTCCTGGTAAAAGTATATTTTCCTAGGTGGTTCTCTCATCCTAGGTGTTACAAAGTTATCCACGAGCGGGACGATTTACACAAATAGTCCCGACTATCTTGGGAGTATCTCAAATTTTCCCCTTTCAAGTACAATGGGTAGTAAATGCCTCCATCATGTATTTAAAAGGGTCACGTAGGGACAACTTGTAATGCTATCTCACAAAGGAATCACTAGTCAGGTAGGTAGTACAGAGCACTTCCCGTTTCATCCACAAGGTTCCCTATTGCGTGGACTACTTTGGGGTTCCTGGAATCACCCCCATTGTTGTAGTTTAAGGCGTTATGCCAAAGGGGTTATGTTCTAGTTGATCAGAGAGGGACGTACCATTTTTTGAAACCTACAATATAGTGTTTTAAATATGTTGTTCTTTTTATCTTGTTTAATTAGGTGTGGTTTACTTAAAACACCTTTTATCAACCTGTATAACAACTGTATTAGTATTTTTTGACTTCATTTTTTATTCCTCCTTTCTTTGACAAGCGAGGTGTTTTGGTCATGTATGACGATTTTTAGTAGTTTTCCATCAAAAGAGTAAACACCATTTATGATTCTCCAGATTGTCCAAGGATGCAAGAGAAGAGCATACGTGATGTTTTCAAAATCCAAAAAGATATAAAATGGAAAAAAACTTTAATTCAAACACACCAGGTTAACCAATTCCAATTCAAATATTCCTAACAATCTCAAAGCATCAAAAAAGGACATAAGAATCATTTCTGATTCCCAAGATCACCCTAAGGGACCCGAGGGAAGAGCATACATGATCTTATTCCAATGAGTAAAACATGAAAAGTTTATCTAATCAAGTAAAAGCATGTAAAAACATCTTGTAAAAAATGAGTATGTGATTAGATAAAACCTGTAAGAATGTTAGCACCTCAACACATTAATTTCAAGAAAAAAAAGACACACACGCCCCTATTTTGGCATCTGTGTGTAGGTTAGGGAAAATACGCCACTCTGTGTTTTTCCAATTTATAGTGCACTTGTGCCATTCGAGAGGCATGTGTGCCACCAAAAAGAGGTGTGTGCCACTCTGTGTGTTTCTGGCTTATCGTGTACCTACGCCACCCGAGAGGCATGTGCACCACCAAAAAGACATGTGTGCCACTCTGTGTGTTTCTGGCTTATCGTGTACCTACGCCACCTGAAAGGCGTGTGTGCCACCAAAAGAGTGTATGTGCTACCTTTGATAAAAATAGTCTAATTTTTTCACCAAGCTCTTGCGCTACTAGAATAGTGTGTGTGCTACCAGAAAAATGTGTGTGCTACCACTTTGTAAAACAACCTCATATTCCGACAAAATTCTTATGCCACAAGAAATGTATCTGCACCACTAGAACAATGTGTGCGCTTAGGTTAGGATATACACACCAATCTGACAGGTTTTGAATTATAGTAAAGGTAAAGTATGAAAATGTGTTTGCGCCCAGGTTAGTGCATCCACATGTTGGTTAGGGTATGTTTATCAGGGCTAGGGCATATGCATCAGGGTTGATAAAAAAATAATCAAGTTCTGACAGTGTGCCTGTGCCGCTTGAGAGGTGCTTATGCCACCATAAATGTACCTGCACTTGCGATAGTGTGCCTACGCCACCCCTACAACCAAAATATGGCAAAAAACACAAGAAAGCTCACAATACTTCAAATTTTGACAATTTAGATTAAAAAAGACAACAACCCATTAAAATGATGGCTATGGACAAAAACCTACACATATAAAATTAGCAAAAATTCCAAGAAAATGGACATTAATTACTATATGTGCATATCAAAAGTTAGCCAAATACAATGAAATTTAAAGTTCTAAAATTCCAAGGGACTAGGTACCACTGGGCATGCCAAATGTGTGCATGAGTTGTTTTTAATCTAATGATAATATAAGTAAAGACTAACACCTAAATAGCCTTAACTAGCAAGAATTAAACAACATACTAAGCACCATCAAGATAAGAATTAAATAAGGTTAGATGTAAACATTCATCATATACAAAAAATTTGAAACTAACAATGTTTAAGCATCTAAATCCTCTATTCTCTAACAAAAAAAAATGAATGGACCTAAGTAGGCTCCATGGCAATCAAAAATGGTTATCTCTAATGTTCTAAGAACCTAGGAATGAGGGCTTGTCAAAAGTGGGCTACAAGACCCTTTTGACATCTCCCAGATGACCTAAGCACTTAGGAAAGAGGCTTAACTCTCCAAGATGATGGACCCTCAAGAAAACAAAAGGAAAGCTCTTAGTCTATTTTTCTATATGCTTTGCATTTACTTTCTCAAGAAGTTTAGGTGTAGGTATAAAGGTAGAAGGAGGGCTCCTTATATAGCCCAATGGATAAATGAAACACTTAATCCCTTTGCATGTGGGATAAAGGTAAAACAAGATTAGGAATGGATAAGGTTGCTTTATAAAAGGTAACCTTACTTTAGAAGTGTTTAATTTATGTTTAGCAATTCATGGGAGTTGGGGGGTGCTTTAATTAATCACAGGTGATTAACTAATAGGTACTTGTAAGCTTATAGAAGCTATTTAGAGGAATATTAGTACCATTTAGGCTATTAGAAGGGGGTTAAATCAATTAAATATTTATTTATTGGTTAAATGAAAGGGAATACTAATTAATTAGTAATAATTAATTAGTTTAGATAGAAGGCATGATTGATTAATGAAAGGTCGTTAATTAGGTTGTTTGTTGGATATGTGACTTAATTAATTAGTGTAGTGTAATTAATTAATGACAATAAGAGAGAATATGAGTGTTATTGATGATATGTCGCCATTTTTCAAGAAGGGGGGTAATTAGTGCAATTTAAGTATTTAAATTTCTCAGGCGTAATTATGGGTGTCTACATTAAGGACCCTGCTAAGCATGGTAATGCTTCGAACATACTGTTCTAAGAATTCACTAATGGAATTGAAGACGACCATGTTATGATCATGCCTGTCTTTGGCTCTCCCCAATTTTTTGTCCAAAGAGTTCAATTTATTATAAATGTCAGCAATCTAATCATTCCCATTATCAGTATCATCATCAATATTTCTTTTTCCCTTCTGCTTGTCCATGGGTTGCAGGTCCTTCTTTAACTGCATCATCTCTTTCTCTAGAGATTTCAACCTATGAGGTATATCATTCCCCTCCTTTTGCATGGCCATATCCTATCCAACATTACTAATATGCAACAAATTATGTGCAACTTCCAGCTCTTTGTTGCTTCTAAGAACCCGTGTAGAGTCAGGAATGTCAATTTTGGGAAGTTTTGGGTTCTTAGTCTTGGGTTTGGAAGAGGTATTCAGAATGGAAGTGGGAGTGGTGGAGATAGTGATGTGCGGATCGCTAGGAGAGAGAGGGAAGTAGAGGAAATTGAAGACACAAATCTTATGAAGCACGAAGATAAGGCCCTAGTGAAGAGGGATAGCACAAGAGTGCTTCTGGAAATCTAAAATGGAGCGTTGAAGGGAATTTAGTAGGTAATACGGGAAGTAGACCGCAAATTGTCTTCAAAAGTTGTTAAGAAAGATCAGGTGCTTGACAAGGACAGTTTTGTAGTGCCCTTCTAGAGAAATGTACCTAACTATCATTTTTGTAACTTCATCAAAAGTTTTGGGGATAGAACTTACCCCAACACCCACAGGAACAAATTCAAGCTCCTCTCCTTCTTTAGATAATTTCTTAGCCTCAATGGTCATGTCAATCCTTTTGTTGAAAAAATGATATCCCTCCAACTCGAGGCCTATTACCTCAGCAATCAATTATTCATTTATAATAACTCAGTGACCACCATACTCCACTTTTCTATCCTTCCAGTCCATTGCAAAATGAACTGAAATATTTTGGTCGTGCCCCTAAATGCATTCTATAAAATTGGAAATGCCTCCCTTTTGTAGGAGGTTCCATAGCTCCTCATTTTTCTTCCAAGCCGGATCACTACAGGGCTCTAGTTGGCACAGGGCACCACCCATCTCCTTCTCCCTGCTACTTCTACAATTTTTCTTCTCAAAACCCTTGTTTGAATCTTTATTTTCCTTATGTTTGTCCTAATTTTTAAGAACCCAGCCACCTGTTTGAGGATCATGGGCGTTAATATGGCCATAGTTAGGATGATATTTCTCACATGTATGATCTTTCACACCTGATAAAGCCCACACCATTTCATTATTATTCCTACTCCATGCTTGATTGCCCATATTTATCCGCATTAATGCTATTATGTACCTCCTTAGGGATGTAATTTTCATTATTCCAAATGGTTAGTGTTGCATATATTTCCCTCCCCAGGTGAATATGGACAAAAAAAAGAATATGGAAGGCGCAGGTAAAAATATGTCAACATGAAAAAGGATGCACCCTAATGTAAATTGGAAGGCGCAGGTTGGAAGACACAGGTAAAAAGATGTCGACATGACATTTTCAACGCATATGGCACACTTAGAAGTATGTTGACATAAGGATGGATGCGCTAAGGTGCATCTTCAGGAGGCACAACATTTTGAGCGTTGAAACCCTGAACCCGACAGAAAGCAAACCTTGACCCAGATATTCAAATGGCCATAACTTTTCACAGGGAGCTTGGATTAACGTAAAATACAAGTTTTCCATTTTTTGGGTATGCTAGGGTTCTCACCTACCACCATAATGAGATGAATTAAATACAATCTGGAGGTGGTCGAGGTAGATCTGGAATTCCTCTCTCTTCCCTCTCTCATTCTTCCTATAAATTATAAGGAGGGGGATCTTTCTAAAGGTTGGAAATTCATATTTTACCCCTCCCTTCTTCTCTTTGGCAGGTGAATTTGTGGAGTTCAAACCTCCCATCTAAAACTGTAATGCAACTTTGCCTCTTGGCATTTTGTAGTGTATTGTATCAATCTTTAGAGCAAATAATGCATGTCTGTGGATGCTTCTCAACCCTCTCTGTGTTCATTTGCATCCTCCTGATCTTTCACTGTAAATTTGGTTATCTATGCATGATCTTACATTGCATTTTAATGGTTTGTGTTTATTGGCAAGACAGGTGTTCTTCATTCCTCGGTGCATCACCTTTGTTAGTTTAGGTTTATTTTTATCCATCTTCTTACCCTATCTCCTTGGCAAGTTAGATTAGGTTTTTGAGTAAACCCTCTACATTTTTATGTGTGCATCTGAACAAAGGAATAGGAACCGGCCTTCATCCGAAGAGCTATCCCGATTCGCAAGGTCCCACACTTGGGAAAAGCTCCATATTATGCAATCACACTGAGAGTCTCCACCCATCGGTTGTAGACATTCAGGGGTGCTGTGATTCGCCATCAATAGTTTTGGCACACCCGGTACGACCAAGAGGTCATTCCATAAGATTTGAAGGATTTTTCAAGAAAATTTGGACTTAGAAATTGCAAGTTTTACAATTTCATATTTTTTCACCTTCCAGGCTGAATTCCCAAATCAATTTTCAAGGACTTAACTTGCTCAAAACAAGTCAAAATTTCATCAGTTGATAGATCGAGGGATAATCTTCAAAAGGGTATTCTTAGATTTTTGAGATTTTGAATTTCAAAATTTCATAGTTTTTAGTATTTCGGGTTTTCCCAGGGGTCGAGCATGTCCCAAGTTCCGACATGGTGTATTTCAAGTTTTGTAAGTTTCCTTGCATGACCTGAGCTTCACCTATACCTTTCAGGGATTAGTTTCTACACGACAAGACCCGATAACTGATTTGAATAACTGTATGTTTTGGGTCCTTCAGAGTTTTAAATTCTATTTTTAATATTGGCAGGTTTGGTGTGTAACTTGGAAGAATCTAGCCTTTTGAGGCTCGTTATCTAACACATCTAGTGACTCTAAAGGGATAGAATTCAATGGTGTAGCAAAAAAATTTTCCCAGGCGCATGAGAAGAATTCGAACCAGGTCTGATACTCAAGAAGAGGGGTTATTTGTCTACTTGCAACTATCACCAGGTAGAAGAAGGAGAGGAAGAGGACCACAAAGATCACCATCTCCACCTAACTGGAATTTTTCTACACCTCCACCTGGTAAGCCTTTTTTCACATCAACAAGAGTTCTTAGGCCACATCTACCACCGAATCCCTTTGTCAATTTCACGGGCAGTAGTCCACTTGCCCTAAATGTTCAGAATTAGGTTCCGGTTACAGCAATAAAGAATATCCCCTATTTCACAGGAGAAAATCATACTACTCCTATTGACCACATCTAGGATATTTCCAATGCATGTGCAATCCATGAAATAAATGAAATGGATGTTGTAGTCAAGTTGTTGGCTTCATCTTTTAAAGGTAAAGCCCTACAGTGGTTTAGGAACCTAACAGCAGGGTCTATTATGAATTGGAACCAACTTTGTTAAGTTCTTTGCAACCAATTCAGGGAGAGGGAAGAAAATTTGTCTTTATTAGAAAAACTGACGACAATCAAAAGAGATCCTAACAAACAAATGATAGATTTCACCTTCAAATTCCAATGGACATGGGACAGGATTCCAAAATTTGGTAGACCAACTGTCGAAGGTGCATTCCTCTATTTCTTAAAGGCTATAAATTCAGACATAGCCATGATGATCCAATCAATGGGAGGGACAATGCTGTGAGGAGCCTATGACACATCTATCAGAGAAGAGAACTATTTGATCCAAGCTGGCAAGCTTGCACCAAGGCCACCAATGCCTCTCTATCCGGATATTTGAAATCCTACAACTAGTCAAGCACCAAAGTTGAATCCCATTCCAACTCCTAGAAATCAAAGCAATAATGAGGCATCGACTTCTTCAAATACTTCAAAGAGATTGCAAGAGGTTATGAAATAGTTACAGAACCTTGGAAATGAGCTGGTGACTATCAAAAGACAACAAGCTCAAAGTGCTAGACCGTATCATCCTCAAGTGCAGTACTAGGCCAGGCCCCCATACCAACAAAATAGACCACCAGCTCAGGCTGCAAATTGAAACCAAAACCAGGTTCCAACACAAAACAACATGGCACAGGAGTACGACTGGTGTTACCCTTGCAATCTACCTCACAATTAGTCAGCATGTTTCAATGGTGCACTAAATCAAGCCTTGATGGTGCAAACCATGGGTGTGTCTCAAGAACCAAGCCAAGCAGGGAATCAACAGCAAGAAACCAAACAAGAAGCACCTCCAATAGAAACCATGTTGGCCAATTGGCAAACAGAAGAATTCTGTGGAGTTAACCAACAGCCTTTTCAAGGCGTGGCTGTCAACACACGGTCAAAGAAGAGAAGCATAGAAGAGGGAAAACCATCTAATCCAGTTGTTTCTCAGCCCATTCCTACACAACAAGGGGTCAGTAGACCAAATGTAGTTCTGAATATGTAAAATCAGCCTAAGGTACCTGTTGTAGCAACACATGCGCCTGTTCAAACTCTAGAAAAGGTTACGCCAAGTAAGGAACAACAAAAAGATAGATCATCCCCTTTCAACATCATTGATCAAATGAAGAAGACACATGTGAACATTTCCATGTGGGAATCACTGGTGATCTTAGGGCAACAAAATTTATTGCAAGCTACAATGGCTAATTGCTCAGCCTCAAATGTATCAAACTGGGGATAAGAGAAAGTTCTCACTAATGCAGTGCAACCGGGTGGGGGTCAACCAAGCAAGAATTTAAAGCCTCCACCATTCTATGCGTCATTGGTTGTTGGAAACCACTTGGTACACAACTGCATGATATATTCAAGGGCAAGTATTTCAGTGATGCCGAAACAAATAATGGATCAATTGGGTCTGAAGTATGAGCCAGTGTTAAAAGGAGTAGTACAGTTGGATGGAACAGCAGTTTGAACAGTTGGGGTCATAAAAGGGTTAAGCCTAACATTACATGCTTGTCCTAATGTTACAGTTTTGCAAGATGTGTCTATGATTGACCTTCCGCCACTCTTTGTGTTGTGTCTATCAAGATACTTCTCTACAAAAATCGGTGGATATTTATCTGCATATTGGTCACACATGATTTTTAGGATGAGGTATGGGGCTAGAGTGACAATCAGGTCAGAACCAATTTCCAATTTCCATATTGAACCTCATGTGCCAAGTCCTATCAATGCAAATTGCTTAGCCTTTAAACAGGATGAGCGTTTAAATGATCTAGAAACATGTACTAAGGTCAAGGGAATTCATGATTTGACTTTGGATGAATGGGTAAACAAGAGTCATGAATTCGACCCATACAAGGAAATTGAAGAATTTGAATTGGGCGTGTATTGTGTACACGAAGAAAATTCACCCATTCCCAACATCATTCAGCCTAAACAAAAGGATGACAATGAAGTTTGGAAACTATTTTTCGATGGTTTGAGAAGCAGACAAGGTGCTGGAGGTGGTGCAATATTGATTTCGCCACAAGACATCAAATATTTTTCATCTTTTCATTTCCAGTTTTCCTACTTAAACAATACGGATGAATACGAGGCATTAATTCATGGACTTCATTGGGCCAAGAAAAAGGGCATAAATAACTTGCAGGTGTTCGGGGATAGCGAGCTAATCATCAACCAAGTTAGGGGACAACATGCTACAAAGAACAACCTTCTTAAAAAATACAAGAACAGGGTATGGGATCTCATTGAGGATTTCAAATCTTTCAACATCGTGTCCATACCCAGGAAGAAAAATGAAGCCACCGATAGGCTCACAACAGTTGGAGCAACATTTGATGTGGTTGACAACATCAGAAGGGAAAAAACACAACCACATATCCATGTGATTATGAGGCCAGCAATTCCAGATAATAGCACAAGCTGGCAGGTGTTTGAGAACGATCAATAGATCATCAATTTTCTGCAAGAAGAGGCTAAATTCTTAGCTAGGAATCAAGATAGACTAGAGCAGTAGTGCGGGGATCAAGTAGTATAGATGTGGACAAACAAGCTTCCCAAGGGTTTAGTAACATTGGAGTCTATCTTCAACCCTAACGACTAGTTCCGTAAGGAAAAGGCTAACATACAGGTCAAGAGAGAAGATTTAGAGCCAATTCCGGTTGGGGAAGGAAAAACACTTCAAAGTAATAAAGTGGCCACTGAGCAGGAGAAATCAGATTTTATACAGCTTTGCCAAGAATTTCCAGATGTCTTCACTTGGAGCTATGAAGACTTGAGAGGATTCAATCCGAAGTTCGCACAACATACCATAAAATTGGATCCAGATGCTAAGCCCATCAGGCAGAAGCAGAGACCAGTCAACCCTCACATTGAGCCTCTAATGAAGAAAGAGCTAAATAAGATAATAGAGGCAAGCATTATATTCCCGATCAAACACTCAAGCTGGGTTGCAAACTTGGTTCCGGTCAGGAAGAAAAGCAGAGAAATCAAGTTGTGTGTGGACTTCCGAGACCTTAATAGGGCATCTCTCAAATACCATTACCGACTTTCTTCAATGGAACAAATATTGCAAGTGGTATCCGGTTCGGAGAGATTCTCTCTCCTAGATGGCTACTTAGGGTATAATCAGATAATGGTGAAAGAAGATGACCAGTTCCAGATGGATTTCACCACCAAATGGGGCACCTATGCCTACTTGAAGATGCCATTTGGGCTATCAAATGCTGGAGCCACTTTCTAAAGGGAAATGGATATGGCATTCAAGGGATTGATGAATAAAATAGTTCTGATATATCTTGATGACATCACTGTATTCTCCAAAAATTCAGCAGATCCCCTCTTTCATCTGAGGCAATTATTTCAGAGGTGTAGAAGATTTGGGGTATCATTGAATCCCAAAAAATGCATATTTTTGGCTCACGAAGGAAAAATTCTAGGCCATATTGTTTCAAAGGAGGGCTTGATGATTGACCCAGAAAGAATTGAAGCAATTCGAGCATTGCCATTGCCAAATCACAAGAATGCTCTTCAAAGCTTCTTAGGAAGGATAAATTTTGTCCACAGGTTCATTCCAAGCTTTGCAGCTCTCGTAAAGCCAATAACGCTGATGTTAAAGAAGAGCATGGCATTGAAGTGGACATCTGAAGGCAAGGCAAGTTTTGAGGCAATAAAAGAGGCTATATCTCAAGCTCCGACTCTCGTCAATCCAGAATTCTCCAAGGACTTCATGCTATATGCCTTTGGTGGTGGAGACACAATTTTTGCAACCTGGTACAAAAAAACAAAGAGTGATTAGAACAACTAGTTACTTTCTTCAGTCAAGGCTTGGAGGAATACAAAACTAGGTACTCTTTCATCGAAAAGCATGTCCTTGCAGTGATTAGGAACTTAAAGAAATTCAAGCACCTAGTCTCAAACAACAAGATCCAATTGTTGGTCTCTCATGTAGGAGTCAAATACTTCCTTCTAAATAAGGATTTGAATGAGAAATGTGTAGGATGGATAACCCATGTCATGGAATATGACATCGAGATCAAGGTCACAAAACTAGTATGTGGAAAAGGACTATGTGAACAACTAGCTTTGAGTTGGCAAGTTGAAGCAGGTAATGAAAAAGAGACTGTCTTGGTACTACAGGATGGTCAGGAATAGGAAAATGATGGCGTTCCTACTCCTTTTTGGACTCAGAATATGATACACTTCCTATAGGAAGGCTTATGCCCTCCAGAATTGAGCAAAGAAAAAAGGAGATACTTCATATTACAAGCCATTCCATATGTGCTTGTTGATGGTGTTTTGTTCAAGAAAGACATCAATGGAGTTCTATTGAGGTGCATTGGGATAGGTCAAATTGAGAGGGTGTTACAAGATTGTCATGATGGAGATTCCGGAGGACATTTTTCCCCATGGATAACAGCTCTCAAGATAATGAAGGCGGGGTATTATTGGCCCACAGTGTTCAGCGACTGCTATACATGGATAAGAAAGTGTAAGAAATGTGCACTCCTCGCAGGCAAAGAAAGACTAGCAATGCTTCCATTGCACCTAATTTTGGTTGACCAACCATTTATGCAATGGGGATTGGACTTCATCGGGGTCATCAATCCAAACTCAAGCCAAGGCCATAAGTGGATTCTCACGGCAACGGACTATTTCACCAAGTGGACCAAAGCAGTAGTGCTCAAAGAAGCAAATGAGACTAACATACTATACTTTTATGAAGGAATAGTGACCAAGTTAGATGTGCCAGCCACTATCATATCAGAAAATGCATTGGCATTCATAGTTTCCAAGATTATGGAATGGGCTGTCAATAATGGAATCTATTTGAGCACCTCTTCAAACTATTACCTGCAGGGTAATGGACAGGCAGAGTCCACGAACAAGAATTTGCTAAGAATCATCAAAAGGACTCTGGATGAAAACCAAAGGACATGACATACCAAGCTAAAATCACCGTTATGGGCTGACAAGATAACGCCAAATAGGTCTACAAGTAATTCTCCCTACAATTTGGTCTATGGGAAAGAGGCAATATTGCCTATATCATTAGAATTACCAACATTGGAGCTCATGAAGCAGTTGGATTTGTCTGAGTTCGAACCAATGGAGGCCAGATATGCAGAGTTGATGGAATTAGAAGAAATCAGAGAACATGCAGTTCAGACGATTGAGAAGGATCAAGCCTTAGTAAAAATATGGTTTGATAAGATGGCAAGAGCAAGGACCTTTCAGGAAGGGGACCTAGTTCTGAAATGGGATGCAAATTAGGAAAAACCATGAAGGCATTCCAAGTTTTATGCCATTTGGAGTGGCCCCTACATGGTCATGGGATGTAGAAGTAGTAATGACTTCCAATTGTCTACATTGGATGGAGAAGAACTCCCAATTTCGGTTAATGGAATCTATCTTAAACATTTTTACTAAAAGGAAAAGGTTTACCCTTGTAAATATTAGCCTAGATTTCAATTCCTCTAAGTGTGGATGCACATTTCCTTGTTATAGTTAGGTTTCAATTTCCCTAAGTGCTTCGGAACAGGTTTTATTGCTCTCAAGGTGATTTTCCACAGTTCAGCATGCTCTCGGAGAAGGAGTTGTGATATCAGGCTTGGGATCAAATATCAGGTTGGTTTTAGGTTATTGCTTATGACTCCATGCCTAATGGATTTCTAAAATGCCACTGATCTTCTACCTAGTAGGCATGTGGTCCCATTGAGTCACCAAATTGTTGTATATATTTCCCTCCTCGGGTAAATATGGACAAACAGAAGAATATGGAAGGCGCAGGTAAAAAGATGTCGACATGAAAAAGGATGCGCCCTGGCACAGGTTGGAAGGCACAGGTAAAAAGATGTCAACATGAAAAAGGATGCACCCTAGTGCAGGTTGGAAGGCACAAGTAAAAATATGTCGACATGAAAAAGGATACACCCTGGCGTAGGTGAAAAGATGTCGACATGACATTTTCAGTGCCTATGGCACACTTAAAAGTATGTTGACATGAGGATGGATGCGTCGAGGTGCATCTTTAGGAGGCGCAACATTTTGAGCATTGACACCCCAAACTCGACAGAAAGCAAACCCTGACCAAGATATTCAAATGGCCATAACTTTTCACAAGCAGCTCAGATTAATGCAAAATACAAGTTTGCCATTTTTTGGGTTTGCTAGGGTTCTCACCTACCACCATAATGAGATGAATTAAATACAATCTAGAGGTGGTTGGGGTAGATTTAGAATTTCTCTCACTTCCCTCTCTCATTGTTCCTATAAATTGTAAGGAGGGGCTTCTTTCTAAAGGTTGGACATTCATGTTTTTCCCCTCCCTTCTCTTTGGTAGGTGAATTTGTGGAGTTAAAACCTCCCATCTAAAACTGTAATGCAACTTTTCCTCTTGGCATTTTTTATTGTATTGTATCAATCTTTAGAGAAAATAAGGCATGTCTATGGATGATTCTTAACCCTCTCTGTGTTCATTTGAATCCTCCTGATCTTTCACTGTAAATTTGGTTATCTGTGCATGATCTTACATTACATTTTAATGGTTTGTGTTTATTGGCAAGACAGGTGTTCTTCATTCCTCGGTGCATCACGTTTGTTAGTTTATGTTTATTTTTATCCATCTTCTTACCATGTCTCCTTGGTAAGTTAGATTAGGTTTTTGAGTAAACCCTTTGCATTTTTATGTGTGCATCTAAACAAAGGAATAGGAACCGGCCTTCATCCGGAGAGCTATCCTGATTCGTAAGGTCCCACACTTGGGAAAAGCTCCATGTTATGCAATTGCACTGAGAGTCTCAACCCATCGGTTGTAGACATTCGGGGGTGCTATGATTTGCCATCAACAGTTAGATTATTATTGATGCCAAAATTGGCCAAGGTATCCACAACCTTATTCCCCTCCCTATATGTATGCCTAATGATGATATTCTTGCAATTTAGACAAATATTTATGGATTCCATAATAAAGTCCTTAATAGTCCAGCTAGGAGGAGAAAGTTGATTGAGGTGATTGATAATGTTTAGTGAATCTCCTTCAAGAATTATGTTCTATATGTGATAATATTTGGCATCCCTTAGCCCCCATAGAGCATCAAGGGCTTTTGCATAATGATTTGTCTAAATCCCCATTTCGCCAGCATAAGGAGTAACTAATCAGCCTTTATGATCACGAATTACACCTCCCCAAGTAGCCATTCCAAGATTACCCTTGGAGGCACCATCAAAGTTTAGTTTGTGCCAGTTATAAAAAATATAGTTACCAATTCAAAGAAGATGTTATGTGGAATGGGTCAAACTCGTAATCATTTTAAAAATTAGAGAAATAATGTAGCTTTTAAAGGTCATTGAGAATAATTCTTATAGAGACCCTTACCTAAATGTGAAGCATTATCAAACCTTGTCTTTATACGACATTATTTTAATTTCATAGTAGATACATTTTGAAAGGGAAAAAAATCTACAAAAATCAAGAAGGTAAATCAGCTAGAAGCATTGATCAAATATGAAATTGTCAATGCCCTTCAAATGCCTTTCATCTTGTCATAGAAGGGTGATTAAAAATTTACACTTCAAAAAAATTAAATTTCAAATTATACTTCTATACTAAAAGACATTAAAATATTATAAGTTTTCATTAGAAGAGCTAGTTAAAAAATCACTTGTATTATATATTGTATGCTAAGTTATTTTTTTTTAATTTCTTTAATTATTTTAATAAATAAAATATTAAATAAGTATTAGAGACAAAAAATCATGCTTGATAGATTTCTAGTTTTGATAATAAAAAATCCTTCATTCACTTCATCCAAATCATGGAAAATATCACTAGGTAAAAGGATAAATATCTCTAAAATAAGCAATTACCTTGCTCTTACTATTTTCAAAGTAGTGTTATTCTCTTTTAATATTTTCTAGCTTGTAAATAATGTTTACAATTTGGTCATATATTCTCAATACCCTTACTTTTTTTTGTTTGATTGAGAAACTCTAAGGGTGTTACAATTGGGCACTGGATTACATAGTTTAATGACATCTTTGCCTAAGTTCCATAGTGAACATATAGATTCAACAATGAAAAGTAAGTGAATAAACTAAACCGGTACCGGTAAGGGGCATCCGCACCATCAAAATCACCTAGGGAATGATCCTGGATACAACCATTTGACTCTTTGTGTTGGGTTTCTCTAGGCCTTGCATTCAGCAAGACTTGATCCCTAGTGGGCTCATTGAAAGCCATACATCACACTAATAGACCAAGGGGCATTTGAAATTTATTTAAATATTATGAAATCCACAACCTTATGCATAATAGAAAATTTGTACAAATAACAAGTGAAGTCAAGTATTTCCCGTTCCTTCCCATATATCAAATGTTATAACTATGATCTCCCTCAAGTAATAACACAGGTTCTCAGTTATGCCGGTAACTAAACCTAAACCAAAGCCACTAATTGTTTTGCCAAAATTTACTTAATATTTCCTTTTCATATTTAAAATAATTCATGATCTCTATTTGTTAATGATACAAGGGTGGAACAAATAGTCGGTGATATGTTTCTCAATGTTGCACTAGGTGATGCTATATTAATGAAGGTGTAAATTGTTTTCTCTATTATGCTATATTAATTAAAATTTCATTATGGACATCCTTTTTCTTTACTTTTATTTAATACTTTGCTAAAAAACTTTATTAGATAAAAAATTAGTTAAAACCCACTTATAAAAACATACAAAAAAGACGGTGTTAAAATAATTTAATCTAACAACATAGATATTTTATAGCCACTACAAAGATATAACATTGTAGTGCTTCTCAAATAATTAGGATTTTACCTAAGAAACTCATGTCAGTGATTAACCTCCATCTAACATCCCATCATCAACCTTCATCCAACAACTCCTATAGGAAATATAAAGCTCTCTAGAAATCTTAGGAGCAGTGTGTAGTCCAATCCATAATAAGTCAACAATTAAATCACAAAATTACCACTCCCTCAACAATCATTTCTATATACTAACATCATATTAGAATGTTTAGTTATTCTCCTTTTCTCCAATTTCCTCTTCTTACCCAACATAATCTATTCACCATCAAGTGGGGACATAGGATTAACAATATCTATATCTTAAGGATCCACTATTATATTCCTTGGGCCCTTCGTTATTCTCATCTGGCCTTTTCATAGCATTTCCTTTCCATTTCATGGTCACAGGATCTTCCCTCTTTATCCCTTCAGAAAACCTAATCCTATTCCTCCAGTGTTATCTGTAGTGGGTCTTTTTTTACAATCTCATTTTCAACCTTAGGAGTATCTAGAACCATTTCCATATCCTCCACCTCTCATTCAGACTCCCAAGCATTTTCCCTAACATAGTTAATGTAGAAGTCACATGAAAGAGCATCTTTCAACCACTATGGTCTATCTTGCACCTTGCGTTTCAGGATATAGTAGTTTGAGGACAAATAACCTATCGTAAAAGCACCTCCTGCATCAAAAAGGAAAATCTTTGTAATCTTGAGCTTTACATTTACCAAAATATATTTTTAGGTTTCTACATTCACTAAAAATTTGGAAAATGTTAGATAAGACATAACCTCAGTTTTAGGATCAATGTTCATAAAGTTTCCAAGTGCGTTACCGATCAAAGTAACATAGTCGTTGCTCCAAAACTATATCAGCAGGTGACACAACCTTACCTAGACAAGATTGGTAAAATAAAAATTTTAATGGTATTAAAAAAAGGAAACCAAGGTTTGACATGTAGATTATGAGGTTGAAAATCCCATAACTTATAAAAATATCAATTTTTTTCTCAATTACATGAAAAATAATGATGAAAATACCTCTTATATGGTGGTGAATAAAAACTTGACATTCTATTATAGGGTGTTAGTGCTCTGAAATCCACTAATGTGGGGCTGACAGACTAGGGTGAAAACTAGTGAAAGAATCGATCATCAAATTGTTTTTTCAATATTGTTCCTTCTCTAAAGCGTCCACCCCAAAGGTCATGGATGAGATAGATTTCTCCATTATACTCAATTATTTCCCACATTAGTTTTATTATTGTGCATTCGTAATTTCTACAGATTTGGTTTGATATATCAAAATATGAAATTTTTGAAAAAATCCTTCTATAAACCATCAACATAATATTTTTAGTCAATATTATTGTAGTGCCCACTCCTCTTCGACATTATTTCATTATGATGTTCTTATTGTTGGATTGATACTTAGACATTTTGAGTATTATATTTCTATCCGTAGATGATGGACTATGTGGATATTTGGACTATTGACATTCTGTGATTTACAGTTTTATTATGATGCACTAGATGACGATGATAAATACTTATATATGTTGATTTGCAATATTATGATTTTCTACTAACATGTCATATTTTGGATGCATAGCCTATGTTGGATGTTTTAAGTAGAATTATGATTTTATGGATAACGAAATTGAATTAATTGTATGATGATAGATGATAGAATTGATACTTTTTTATGATGATTAATGATTTATATATGTATATTAGTCTCAATGTTGTTTATACAGTCATAAAGCCAGAGAGTTATATGGTTTGTGTTACAGGACATTTTATCACATACATCGAAAGGGGACAGGGGACCAACTATAGAAGGATGTCAGGTTTTGTGCAACATGGCAAAAATTTGACAACTTGTGTATAATTTTATGTTGTGTTGTTGCATGCCTTGTTAGGAGGTTCCCATAGGGGGGATACCTAATTTATGTGGGCATGGGTGTATTGTGCTTCCTTTATTTTAATTTTTTTAGTTTCTTGAACTTTTTGTGCATGCATTTTAACTGCGGGAAATATTGTTACTTTATCAACACTTACTTATGTATCTTCATTAGCTAGTTTAGCTTAAAACGGAATAAGGAGGGAAGATTTGACATGTGGGCAATAAATTGGGTAGATGGTCCTTAAAATCATGTGGTTGTTGATTGGATTTTTCTTGGATTCTGTGTTGTGTACCTTTCCCCTAACTTCAAAATTACGATTTTGACTTGGGAGGCCTTTTTAAAGGCTTGTAGGACAAGCTAAAATTTTCCCATGACTCTTAAATTAACCAAACAACCATACCTATGGTATGGGGAGTAAATTTAAGACTCATTTATGCATTTTGGAGTGTAAAGGGTTAAAATAATTGCACTTTTCTACTTACCACAATTAATTTGTCCTTGGTAGGCTTGGTGTGCATGTTTGGCTGTCATGTGGGCTTGTCATAAGTCTCACATGTTCATTTATTGTCTTGGGCATGGTGTTTGACTTATGTGTTGAAGTGGATAAAGGATGAAGTGACATCCTACATGGAGCAACCTCATCATCCTCATAACCCATTTATATTTATTGATGGAATTTGATGGATTTTAGGTTACTTTTTCATTTTCATTCTTTTGTACTTTTAGAATTGGGGGATTTTTGGAGTAACTTTTGGAGTGTCCTTGGCTTGAAGGTTTCAAAATCTTGTGAAGTGAATTCTCTTGGATTATTGATGAAGAGGTAGGATCTCCGCCTTTGTTATTTTCTTATTTATATTTGTAGATGTGAAAATTGAGCTTGTTAAGTATTGTATGAGTGTTGTGAATGTGTTTGTTTCTCGTGCGGTTGGGTAGTTTTCCTTAAGAAGGGAGTGGGAGATGGAAGTATGGGACCATTGGGGAGGGAAAAGGGAGTTGTGAGGCATGTATGTTTGAGGGAATGTGATTGAGAGTTTCATCTATGGGGAGTGAAAAGGAAAACATAGACATATTTTTGCATTGGTGTAAGGGGAGAGATAAGGATGTTTTGTTGTTGTATTGTGCACATGGAGGCTTTGGTTGAAACTCCTACTTCACTTGGGAGGAAAAAAGAGGTGGTTCATATATTCCTTTCTCATTTTTGGCTTGATATCAAGCCTATGTGTTGTTTGATAAAGTTGTAAATTGTTTTTAGTATGTCCATTTAGATGTGTTGAATGTTTTCGATTGTATGTTTTTTTTTTGTGGAAGCCATTCTTGTAAAAAGTTTTCAAATGTTGCTCAAGATCCCTCATTTTTCATTGGTTGGAGCTCAGGGGATAATAAGGGGATGGATTCACCTCTTATTGGATTAAAGGTTGGGTGGAGAGCATCACCTATTCCCCCTTTCTTTGTATTGTGATCCATATTTTTGAAAGATTTAAGAATACACTATTGAAGCTACAAGTTGGGAGAATACATGCAATGAAGACTTGTGTTTTGGCCTTGTTGAAAGTCTTTATGTTGTAAATAGATCATTCTATTATTTGAAATTTGAGTGGAATATTGTAACTTTGTATGATTGAAAGAAATTCTTGTATATTTCATTTAATCCAAGTTACAGTGATTTAGTTGAATGGAAAAATAGATAAAGAAAGTTGCTTTTATTACTTGAAAATACCTTTAGCTTATTAACTCTTCTAAGATTGTTTGAATGAAAAAATCGTATTTTAAATTTGTTACTGGTGGGAATGGAACCTACCAAATTTTACAGTGCTTAGGTGAAATAGAAAAATTGATATAGGTTTGAAATGGAAATGCATCTCCTTTAATTTAAGTTGTTTCATTATCTCCAACATGTGAAATGTTTCATTTTTAAAAGTATTGAGAATCTTGTTAAAATACGCTTGCTATGTGAAATAATTACTCTTGTTTTATTGGATGAAATGTATATTGAATAATTTAAACTATAGTTGCATTTCCAGTCATGTTGAAGGAAAATATTCCCCTCACAAAGTAAAATAAGTTGAAATACATTTTTTTTTTGTCAATTTTATCAACGTCTCTTTTTCTTGAATAGGTAGGAATTTTTATAATCATTTGCATTGTGTCTCAATTTTCCTTGCAAATCGATTGATCTTTTAAAATAAGTAACGTGTGTGTGTATAAAGTTATATTTATACACAACTATATAAATATAGTGTACAAATTTTTATATATTAAGTGCCATATAATCTTGTAGTCATTAATAGTAGATAAAAGAAATAAAATTTTAAAATGTTATTATGTACTAATATATACCAGATTTATACTACACACACACACACACACACACACACACACACACACACACACACACACACATATTTATAGATGTAAATATATATAAACTATCATATATTTGTTGTATATACACTTAAATTGTTTGTATATAGATCACATAAAATAGATCTAAAATAGGGCAAAATGCCCATTTGTCCAAATAGGGAAAATACAATGAAATAGCTTAACAACAAATAAAATTATAACCAAAACCTAGGAGAAGGTAAAATGGAATAAGAAAAATAAAATGATAGCACGCATCCTTCAACTTGGACAAACTTCCATGGCTTCCTTCTTCCTCTCCTTCTTCTCCCATAAACCTACAAAAAACAAAAATGAGGAAATAAGTCAATATAATGAATAAAAGCTTTCCATAAAGAAGTTTATGGTTAGTTTGAATCCCTTAGATCAGAAAGCCCAGATTTAATCCATCTAATCACTACAAATCATCCCTAAAAAAATTAAGTGAGAATTAGGTGGGAATACTTTTAAAATGAAATGCATGGGTCAACTTTGAATGGGGCCACTTAAGTGGTGTAGGAGGTGAATTTATTTTATAACCTTATTTATTAATTGGTGACTTAAAATAAAACATCCATGTCCTTGTATTTAATTAAATTAAATTCACCCCTTGGTAGTTACACAAGATTTATATTCAGGATTAACTTAATTTCTATTTATTTTAAGGGGAGGGTAAGCTTGGACTTAGCCCTAGAATGATAAATTATTAAATGACATTTGGAATATGTTACTAAATCAAATAAAGATTGTAATAAGGCAATTTTAAGTTGAACTAGAGAATTAAATAATATTAATTAAATGATAATTAAAGTGAATAAAATATTAACGAATAAATAAACTAAACCAAGCTTGATGTTACTATGTTGAAGCCAGTTTATTTATTTTTTAAAAATTATTCCTTCAATTTTCCAATTTAACTTTTGGGTTGTCTTTGGTCTCGTGCGTGATTTTTTTGGGTGTTATACTTGGTATCAAAGCTTTGGGTTCAATGCTTGGACCTCGGGCACACTTGGAAACACAAAACATAAAAAAGTAATCCTAACGCAACACTAAATCTAGAACACACAACATTGCATGCTAATTTTTTTAAAAAACGTAGAAAACTTGGAAAATTGAAACAAAACATAGATGATGTTGAACTAACTCTCACCTTGGTCTGTGCATTAGGTGCATACCAGACAACAAGTTCCTATAAATAGACCTAGACCTACCACCCCCAGATCAAGTTGTAGCAGCTATTTTGGCTCAGATACTATAAACACTATAGGATGTTAATGTCATTATATGCGAAGGATCTTTAAGATGGTGACCTAGCAGATAGCGCAAAGAGCCATGAGTGGAGGCTCATGTATCTTCATGTCATAGTGATAAGGATAGGGCAGATAACTCCCACATGGAGTCAGTTAGACATTGGTCACCACCTAGAGAGCACAAATATCAAGCTACAAGACACAAAGATAGGTCAAGGAGCCATAGGCTCAGAGATGATCATGTAAAGAGACCTAAGGACCAACATTCAACATTAGTGGATCACATTAGAGAGATACTGAAGTTACATTTGCCTCATTTTTCTGGAGACATAGTGGGATTTCAGATAGAGGAATTGTTGGTTAGCTTGAGCAGACGCTTCGAGCTATGCTCTTGTTCTAGAAACAAAAAATATCATCTTACCATCCACATTGTGAGAGATGAAGTTGGAGTTTGGTGGAGAAATGAGGAGTAGAATCTCCATGTGGAGTCAAAGACAATTACGTGGGAGCTCTTCAAGGAGTATTTCGGGAGTAGATATATATCCAGGAGATTAATCCAACAACGAATCGATGAGTTTCATGATCTGGGATATGCCTCCATAACAGTAGAAAATTATGAGGGTCATCTTTTGGATCTACTTCAGTATGTAGACTACATGGAGGACGAGCATGTTAGGGTTCACAAGTTCATCTGAGGCCTAAACTTAGACTTGGGAGAGGCAATACGCATTCATTTCCCGTAGAATTTATTAGAGGCCATGGAGAATACCTACATTGCATAGGTAACCAGGGGAAGTCTCAGAAGGCTCGAGATAAAGTTAGGATCCATATATAATAGATACATGATATTAGGTCAAAGGGATCATCTCCTCCTCCTCGTGGTGGACACACTTCAGTATAGTATTCCTTCCGGTCTCCTCCTCCTTAGTAGTAGTAGCAGACATCCGCTATTTTGACCTCCATAATGCCATGATGTTTAGAGAGGGTGTAGTATGGGACCTCTAGCTAGGGGGCCCAACAAGACACATGCTCCACCTCAAGCACAGTTGGCAAGAGTACGTCCATCGTAACACCTATAGAGGTCTATGAAAGGATCATCAGGTTTTACAACACTGACTACCGAGCTACCTAGAGGAAAATCTTCTCAGTGGAGAAGACCAAGTAGTTTCTATAGATGCAGTGTGCATAGACATCATTGAAAATATTTCCATAAAAACCTTGCTAATCAAGGTAAGACATTTGTTTTTGAGACTATCATTGGTGACATGGCTAGGAGCCATAGGATTTATGCAGCGGTCGAGAACTGCCACGCAGAGCACCAGGGCAGGGTGATGGAGACCATAGGTAGGAGATGTGGTATTTCTACCCCTATATTATTTGACTCAAGGTCTTCAGATTATTTCATTTCTCCATCATTAGTAGGGAGATTCAGGTTGGTGGCATTTAGGCAGGGCCTTAGTTGGGATGTCGAGATGGCTTCTGGAGGCAAGATCTCAGTAGAATCCTTAGTCAAAGAGTGCATAGTGGACTTAGGGCCCTTCACCACTACCTTGCATTCTCATATCCTTCCTTTGGGTTCTTATGGCGTGATCTTGGGAATAGATTGGTTATCTGCATAGAGAGCCAGAGTTGATTGTTACCATAAGGTTATATCTTATACAGATGATTTGGGGGTTGATTTTGTGATAACTAGAGTTAGGAGACCTATCTCTATTCACACTATTTTCACTATGTAGCTTAAGCGGTGTACACAGTGTGGGTGTCAGTTGTATGCTATTAAAATTAGTGATAGGTTGTAGTATGGGGCTAGTGGACCTTCACTTGATGATCACCCCGTTTTACAGGATTTTTACGATGTTTTTCCTAGTGAGTTGTTAGGGATGCCTCTCCCACATGAGATATACTTTAACATTGATTTGGTTTTTGGAGCGGAATCTATCTCATGCACTCCATATAAAATGACCATCCCTAAGCTATGTGAGCTCAAGTTGTAGCTACATTGTTCTTCTCGAGAAAGGCCTAATCCATAATAGTGTATCCCCTTGAGGTGCACCAGTTATTTTTATAATGAAGAAGGATGGATCCTTGGGGTTTTGTGTTGACTACATGTAGCTCAAAAAAGTAACGATCAAGAATCGATACCCCCTTCCTCGTATTGATGATTTTTTGATAGATGAAGGGGGCCAGAGTGTTTTCCAAGATAGATCTTAAGTTTGGTTACCATCAGTTGAGGGTTTCAGAAGTAGATGTCCATAAGACATATTTCCATACAACATATGGCCACTATGAGTTCACAATTGTGCCATTCAGTCTGATAAATGCCCTCTTGATGCATAATCACAGTACCCCTGAATGTCTCTATCTCGATGGGTTGAGACTCTAATTGTGATTTCATAACATGGATATTTTCCTGAAGTGTGGGCCTTTGCAATCAGGAAAGCTCTCCGAATGAAGTCCAGTTCCTATTCCTCTGTCTAGATGCACACATTCATATTGTAGAGGATATATCCTAAAATCTAATCTAACTTGCTAAAGAGACAGGGTTAAGAAGATGCAATAAATCAAACCTAATCTAACAGAGGTGATGCACTGAAGGAATTTTGAACATCTGCTTTTTCATTAAACAAAAACCATTAAAAAGTAATGCAACCACCATGCACAGATAACTAGGATTGCAATGAAAGATCAAGAGGATACAATGAACATAAGAGAGGGTTAAAAATCACCCACATTATATTATTGCTCCAAATATTTGATACAATACATTACAATGGCCGAGAGGCACAAAATTGCATTACAACTTGAATGGGAGGTTTGAACTACACAAATCCATTTATGTACCAGAGAAGAAGGGAGGGTACAAAGCAGATTTTCCAAACTTTATAAAAATGCCCCTCTTTACAATATATAGGAAGAATGAGAGGAGGAGATAGAATAATTTCGAAATACTACTCCAACCACCAAATAAATGCAATGAATTCACTTGCAACAATGATGGGTTCTACTGTAAAACCCATGCCTCCATGTGTTATTTCTTTTTGGGCAAGAAATAAATCCCATACTTCATTATTTTCGTAGGTGAGAAGTCTAACACCCTCAAAAATGGTATACTGGGTTTCTTCATTGTGTAGAAAATGTGGAGAGATTTCCAAAAAGTCCTTTCTTCTGCAAATCTGAGCTCCCAGTCAAAATTTATGGCCATCTAAAGGTCGAGGTATCATTCTGCAAAAATCGTGGGTTCTTGATCTGACATTTTTCAGAGTCCAAAATGCATGCAACCTCTGAAATATTGAAATTCAAAATTTTAGACATTTCCATTTCAAGGATTGAGACATTTTTCATTTTCAAACTTTTATTAAGATTTCTGAAATTTTGAAACCTGAACCTATGAAACCCCGAAACCCGAAAGCCCAAAATTTCAGACTTTCAAACATTTCACATTTTCAGAAATTTTTCACTATTAATCACCTCGAGAGTTTTGAATCCCCGAAACTTGAAGTTATAAAACTTTGAAACCCAAAACTACCACCACATTGAACCTGAAACCTGTGTTGACTTTTGAAATCCAAATCCTTTTGGTATTCAGACATTTTAGATTTAAGACATTTTTGGTCACTTTTCTAATTTTTCAGAATTTCAAGGTTTCGAGTTTCAGAAATTTTCCTCCATTTTTCCAACTTTGCGTTTCGAGATCTATGAAACCCAAAAACTCAAAATTATAAAATTTCAAACTTTCGGAGTTTCTGGTTTCAGACAAATTTTTCCCTTTTAGTCCCAGAAATCCACCTTAGCCTACCTCCGAAGTCTAAAATTTGGGATTTTAGACTTCTTCTTTCCTGAAAACTCTACAACTTGCTTAGAACTGCTTTAACTTTATTTTCCCAAATCAAAAATTCAAGCCTCCATGACTGAATCAATTCCTCCATTTTCTGTACGTGCAAGTTCTTATTTGTCCAATTTTTTCTGAGGGGAAAAATTGGATAACATGCCCCTGCCGTGTTCATGAGTTTGATGAATGGGGTGTTCAAGAATTTTCTAGGCCATTGTGTACTCGTGTTCCTTAATGACATTTTTATCTACTCATGTATTCATGAGGAGCACAAGAAGCACGTTTTTAAGGTTCTGCAGTGTCTTTGTGAGCAGCATCTTTACGGGAACCTAGAGAAGTGTGCATTCTTCCAATCAAAGATGCAGTATTTGGGCCACATTATCCCTAGGGAAGGTATCGTAGCTGATCCTTCAAAGATTAGATCCATAATGGATTGGGCAGTACCTACTAGTGTGACCGAGGAGCACAGTTTCATGGGATTAGATGTGTGGACATTTTTTGCACTTGTGTAAAAATGGGCAACTCAAAACTTTATTATAATGGATTGCATTGATGAAGTATACCTAAGCTAGGGGTTTTATTTCAGACAATATTGTTACTATTGAATTAATTAATGACTACATGAAATCTACAGCTATGTGTGTTGTTACAAAACATAACAGATCACATAGCCTACAATTTCATTTTATCTTCAGCAAAAGAACACAAGGCCCTGAAGGACAGTTGTGTTGTCTTGATGAAGACACCGAATTGTAGAATAGATTACGTGTTAGGTTTTCAAGTAGTAATCAAGACTGCAGATTATAGAAATCAGAGTTCATTACTAGATGTTATAGGTATTCTTTAATGTTCTTTCCTTCATGATTAATACATTCAATTATAGTATTGGTTTGTTTAGTTCATCATACAATCCATATCAGAAAGAAGAAATGCAAAAAGAAATACACAACTCAATTTCCATAATTCGATGTTTTATTCAAAAGGAATTTCAAATGTTCCCACTCAAGCCATGGGATGTAACTAAAAACTAAAGTACAACTACTGAAATAAGAGGTACACATGCATGAAAGAGAAAATAAAGGACTATGAGTGAACCCATCATTTCATTGAGGTTTGTTCCTTCAGGTTGATGCATCCTCATCTTCATCTTTGTTCCCTCTTCATCTTCATTACTTGAGAGCACTATACATGAAAATAGAAAAAAAAAAACTATAGTAGTTTATGAGTTTAGGGTACAATCCATATTCCTATACTGTCCTAATTCGTGCACATGGATCTCTAATAACAGGAGATATAGATTACTTAAAGATCAAACATTATACATGATTTACTCACTAAGAAGGAAATAAAGAGAAGAAAATAAAACATGGACATAATAGAGGCCAAAAAGACCAAATATTTTCTAACCATTTTCTCAAGTGTGCAGGAACATGTTACAGTCAAAAATAAATAAATCATATCTTACAGTCTTCACTATGGATAAAGATTACAAAGTTCAATAACTTTTATCTTATGGTACATGAAGTCAGATGAGTGACCAATACATATTGGAATAAAGGAAGAATGCAACTCAAAGTTCAACAGCAATTATAGAAATTAGAATAAGTTGCAATACAAAACAGAGGAGAGAATTGCATACAAAAGTGCATATTTCAAATTACAACTGAAGAAGAAGGATCAGAATTTAAAAGCTGAAGTTTACTGGAAAGATAAGATTGCAACTGAAATAGAGAATGAAAAAGAATTCCGGGAAAAATTTTAACAGGGATTCTCCATGTGAAATGGACATTTACAACTTTTCTGTCATGCTGTTTTTAAACTAATACATGCTTTTATAAGTTGTGTGTAAATAAAATAAGTGATGTACAGAGAAACATTAGGAAAGCATGCCATGAATCAAGATAACAGTTATTATGTTTCTGTTTCCAACAAAAAATTATCTTTAACAGAAAAATGATGCATTATGTATTCTGAATAAAAAAATACAACTATTACAGTTGAAACAGAAAGATATGAGAAAGAATTCTGGGAAAATTTTGACAGGGCTTCGCCATGAAAAATAGATATTTTTTAATTTTCCAGCATACATACTAAAGCTGTAATTAAGATTAAATGTAATATTTTAAGAAAATAAATGGACTACACTTTCAGTCATCAAATTGAAGAACTTTGGAGCCTTCTTTCTGACTTAACAGATAAATAACATGAATTTTTAAGATAATATTACAAAGTTTAGCCATTTCTTAAATTATAGTTTTCAAAGTGAAGTAAGAATGAGAAATTGTTTACAACTTCTAGAAGGCCACATACAAGGTACAAAGATCTCATGGAATCAAGAAACAATAACAGAGGTACCAATATTGTGCTTTTCAAAATCAAATGCACAAAGAAATAAGTCTTAGTCAGGAGTAGAGTAGTACATCCAAAAATTGAGGCATCATCAAGTGATGACCTAAGTTTTCAGAAGCATAAGTCCATATGATATACCACTAGGTTTATCTTATTTGAGTATGATTTTCAGAACAAATAATAGATACCTAGAGTTGAGTTACCATGGAATCAAAGTAAAATATCCTCTATGCAAATGATGAGCTCATTTTAAGAAAGTACAGAAGTAAAATCATGAGTGTATGCATCAAAATTAACTCCTCTCATGGGAGAATGTAGAGTATAAATAGAGAAAATTCCAAAAGCACCCAGATGTAAATATAGTTGGCAAAGTATAAGTCCAATTCACCAAAGGGTCACAAACAGTGCCAACAAAATGATAAGCAAATAGTTTTAACAAAATGATAAGGACCGAGCTAAAAACAACCAATTGAAGGAGAAAACACAATATTCTCAAATGCTATAGCAGTTAAGGAGAGCTAAGGAACAGCCATTGAAAAGGAGATAAGCATTGCACAAATGGACAAAATAGGGAAGTTGCAAGCTAAATGGATAAAATCTAGATTCAAAAATATTTTCAAGGAGTTTTTCAACATAAGTTAAAAACAGACTCAAAGCATTGAACACCACTACATTGTAGAGAACATAGGGATTCATTAAAATGGCGAGACACACAAACAAGTTATGCTTCTGAATATCAAAAAACATGCCAATTTTGCAAAAAATCATTGTTTCAAATGAAATGGGCTCTCAACCCACTTAAAGTAGCAGCTCGAGACTTATCTATCAGTCTCAATGGAAAGAATAGTACCATGACACTCTACATCCTAGCATGAGTTAGAGGGTACCCAAATTCAAAAGATTTAGAACTTATTTATTTACTGGAGGACAGACAACCAAAAATCAAGGCAATAGTGACTAAAGACTAATAAATTGGATGAAAATTTGAATACCCAAATTTCACAAGATCAAATCATAGCTCATGTTATGAGACCAGATCTAGCAAGCAAAAGTCGAATCATAACCGACCATGTAAATACTGAGATACGATTCGAAGTATTAAAGATATTCGAAACCATGGATGGAAATCATAAGGATTAAATAGATCTATTTTCCAAGAAAAGAGAGCAAAAGGAATACCATCTAGCATTCAGATTACAAACTCAGACAGAAAACCTTGAATCAAAATTACATGCACATCCAGAGATCTAAAGAGAGCTTCGAGAGTTTTCTTTCAGAAGTCAACATTTCCATTTGAAAAATCATTTTCAAGCAGCAGAATAGAACAGAAGAAAATACATATCTCATTTTAAGGTCATCAGAAGATATGACTCATTCGAAAAATGAGTATATCCAAATCAGAGTAAGAAACAGACTTACCTGATTAAGCTCGAGTTCAAAAGAGTTTACCTTGTCAAACCCTCGAACAGTTCCATCAAGTTCAAGAACTAAAATCAAGAAGCCATTACAAAGTTCTTATCAATGGCAACTAAGAGATATCCAAGGGCTTTAGACCAGAGAAATCAGCTCAGAGAAAATGCAAAGAAAATGCTTAGCTAAGTCTATCAATAACTCTTGAAAGTCAAAATGGACAAGTGCTGAAGCAGGTACTCAAAACCCTAGAAACTCCAACAACTTACCATTCCTTCATCAAAAAATGTAATGAACTCGAATTTGTAAGGAGAAGAACTCCAAAATCTTCGACCATGGCACCATTCAAATAATGTCTCACAGAGTTCATGAAAAGCTTGAAAATCAGAAATGATTATTCAGAGCAATACGAAGTAATTGAGACCTCACAGGATCCTCACAGAGCTCACATACCATGAAGAGGTCAATGTAATCAGAAACTAGCATAAATTCCGAGTACTAAGTGCTCAAAAGTATACAACGATGGCATGAATGTCCTACAATGCTTGCATCAGAAAACTCTGAACAGAGCTCAGAGATAGCAAATTATACGAGATGCTCGAAGGCTAAAGAAGGCTGAGAACCGTTATGCTGGAGGGAATCCGAGCTTCAAAGTAACTTCAACAATGGCATCGAGCCAAAGATTTTGGCCAGGGCTTCACCCACAAGAAAATGAAAACCAAATGGATGATCACTAAGGTGACCTTTCAAGCTTTACCATGCAAACTTGAGACTGATGAGTTAACCTGAAACTCAACCAGAGTCAGATGATCAAACGGTTTAGAAATAATCAGGTACACAAGATCAAAGGCTTGAGGATTGATCAATCAAATTTTAAAGCAAACCACCATGGTTAAAGTGCCACTGACCACATTCAATGCAAATCATAAACCCTAATCGGAGGTTCAAGAATCAACAACACCGAGATCAAACATGACAGAGATCGACGACCCGTGAGATCGAGTTACCAATTATCAAAGCAAAATTAACCCTGAGGTTAAAAATTACCACTGTCCAAAATTCACATGCCAAGGGTGATTCAATGTTGGAGGGGGCCAACCCTTATTATTTTAAAAAATGATTTTCATTTTGACATATTCCAAACAATAGTCCAAACTCAGATATTCCAAAAAAATGATCACCAAATCATATGTGCAATGATCAAACCAAAAGGTGTCCACCTTATTCTATTTGCAATACAAAGTCGACCAACTATACAATATAATAATTAATCAAAGGCAGCATACTATAATATGTCATATGTATGCTACAAAGGTGGCCGAATATAATATGGTGCCCCTTTTACAAATTGTACTTTGTATGTGTTTAAACCATGGTAATTTGTATAAGTCCACAAGAGTGGCCAAACCAATGAGTGACTAATGGTGAAGTGCAAAGGTGGTCCCCACTGTTGGAGGAGTTGGAGATGATTTACAGCATGTCACCCATGTGACCACTAGAAGACAAGGAAGTTCAACATCAGAACATGAGCTTCAAGGTGGTCCCCACAAGTGGAGTGGATGAATTATTTTGCAAATATTGCAAGTATTGTAATTATTTTGTTCACTCACAGGGAGTATTTTTGCATGCCTTTAGCAAAAGGACAAGATCAAACAAGAAGAAAAATTTTCATGCACTAGGAGGAGACTTACTCATCAAGCAAGGTTTATTATTAGCAAAATTATTCACCCATTCTTTTCTAAAAAATATAAAATTCAACTTTAGTTTGACTGTATGTAATCAAAGGCTATTAATGCCTCTTTGTATTAGTTTACTTTATTTTATTCCTTTATTTATTATTAAATAAAGGATAAAAATAGGATGCATGGGCGAGTACAACCTTAGTGCTATTTTTAGGAAGGGTGGGTGAATCAATTTTGCTATATATTGTGTGCCTTGGCAAAACACAAAGGAGGACTTTTTTAGATACAGGAGTGTTGAAGCAATTTTCTGCCAGTTTTTCCCTTTGAATGTGAAGTATTTTCTGCCTTTACAATTATTTGTAGTCTTGTGTATGTTTTCCATTAATCTTGTGAATGTTGAATTCCCTAATTAATCATCTTACCCTATTGCAAATTCAGTAATCTCTGCATGATATTAATGTGTATGTGTAACTTAGCAGTATTGTTGTGATTCTATCCCTCAATACATCAAAGTGTTTACCCTTAATTATCTTCAGAAAAATGTTGTCCTGTGCATCAGAAATTCATTCCATATCAATTGTGCATGTACTCAGTCAAAGACCTCATACAAGTTTGGTGTATCACCTTAGTTTTAATTTCATTTTTTATAGTCATCTTTTACCCTTAAACCCCAGAAAATAAGTTTAGGATACATCAATAAGGAACTGGCCTTGATACCAGAGACTCACCTCAAAATAGGTATACCCACAGACCTAAGGTGTTTCCATTGTATCTACGAAAGAGAGAGATAAAATTTGCAAGCTTAGAACACTTGCAGCCATCTCTCTACAAGGTGCACTTTTGAGAGATAACAGTTTTTGGACATGCCCGGTGGGACAACAAATCAGATCTGCATGCAAGTTACAGATATTTACATTAGATCTACAATATTTTACGTCAGATAAAAGTTACTTCCGGATAGCAAGCTACAACAATCTATTTTAAAGATTTAAAGATCTATTTGGTGACTCTGTAGGGCTGATTTCATACCAGTATTGTAGCATGTTCCATGCCTAAAGTGACTACAAGATCATTGGTAAGAGGAATTCCTCCTGAGTTTGTTTCTTTACCTTTGAATTCTATAAGAAGGAGAAGAGTTGGTAATACTTACCTTATAATAGGCCTAGTTTTGATAACCCTCCTCCTTATATTCCTTCACCTCGTGTCAATATTTTCATTCAAATCCCATTTTTTCAAATGGCTATTCAACCACCAAGGAATTTTGTGACCTTTACTAATGGCAGCCCATTAGTAATCCTAGTTTACCATGACATCCCTAATGTTGCCATGAAAATTTTGCCATCATTCACTGGTGAAAATCAGGTTACACCTACAGAGCACATTAAATATGTTGTAGCCTTATGTGTAGTTCATAATATCACTCATGAATATGTAGCTTTGAGACTTTTAGTTGCATCTCTTAAAGGACAAGCCTTGCAATGGTATAGAAATCTAGAGATTGGATGCATAAGAACTTGGGATGACTTAGGTGATAAATTGCTAAAACAGTTTCAAGATAATTCAGATCATTTATCTCTCATAGAATAGATGTCTACCATTAAAAGATCTCCCCATGAGTTTATGTCTAGTTTCAACATCCGTTTTTCCAAAACTTGGGAAAGAATTTCAACAAGTGTCAAGCCTCAAGTTGATCATGCTTTTCTTTATTATCTCAGGGCATTAAATAGTTATATTTCAAATATGATTCAGTCTATTGGAGGAGAGGACTCTCCCAGATAGCCTATGATATCACCATCCAATCTAAAAATAGTCTTATTCAAGCTGGAAAATTAGCATCAAGGCCTTCAATGCCTTTTTTGGCGTATTTAGCACCTATTCCTCAGCCTATCACAATTATAGAACCTAATGTATTTCACCCCATCAAATGATGTATTTAAAGCTTTGCATACTATGGGAAACAAGATGAATTCAATTGAGAATAGGCTTGCATTACCTAGCAGACCTTATCAGGCTCCTTATCTAGCAAAATTAGCAAAATAGGCAGCCTTACCAACAAATCAAAATTATAGGCAGCCTTATCAGCAAAGGCAATTTGACCCAAAGGCTCCTAGTTCATCTAACACTTTAGTCCCAGTTAATATGGCTACAGAAGAGTGGTGTCAACCTTGTAATCAACCTCATTCAGCTGCAAGTTGCCCAAATGCTTTTCTGAACATAAGTCTTGTTGCACAACCTCAATCTGAGACATTGTTCATGCCTCAAATGGAGGGTGGGTAGAAAGATACTCAGGTTCAGAAGGCACCTGAACAGAATTTAGTCAGTTTCAGTAAGGATGATTTCATTTCAGTTACTACTAGGGCTCAGGAAAAGGCTGCAAAGAGTAAAAAATAGGAAAATAGGCCTCTTCTACCTACTATCACTGATAAAACAACAAGTATAAGCCCAAAACCAGCTAACAGTGCATCTGTTTCTCAAAAAACAACAGGTGTTACAGCTGGTAAAGAACAAAAAAATAGCTACAACCTGATCCAAGAAGGTTATTTATACCTCAGTTATCAAAAGTCACTGAAGCAGAATCAATTTTCACCAAATCCTATGCTAAAACTGTAGATTCTATTTCTAAAACTATTGCTTCTTTTAACATTTTTTATGTAATGAAAAAGCATAATGTTAACATCTCAATGCGGGATGATCTAAATATTGCAGGAAAGTAGGATTTATTTTCTCATGAACTAGCTAAGCTGCAGATTTCTTCTAAAACAACTAGAAAAGGAAGTCCAGAAAGCAGACATGGTCCTTGAAACAATGAAACAAGACCGCATCAAAGAAGTTAAATGGATGGTTCAAGAAAGTCTTAAATTCTCATGACATCAAGAAGCCACCACCATTTTATCTATCACTAATTATTGGAGAACATCTTGTTCATAACTGTATGGTGGACAATCGGTGCAAGTAGCATAGTTATGCCAAAAGCAATTGCAGAAAAATTGGGCCTACAGTATGAACCTACAGAAAAGAGTGTCTTACAGTTGGATGGAACTACAACTAATACAATTGGTGTCATTAGAAATATAGAGGTAACATTGCATGCTTGCCCAAATGTTTCCATTTGCAAGATATTATTATTGTAGACTTATCTCCTTACTTTGCTATATGTTTATCAAGAGACTTCACAGTGAAGAGAGGAGGTTATCTCTCTTCAGATTGGTATTTCTTATTTTTCACTACTCGTTATGGGACCAAGGTTACTATCAATTAAGAACCATTGGCCAGATTTCACATTGAGCCTCACGCTTCTAATGCAGTAGCTAATTATTCAACTTTAGACCAGTCTGATTTTGATAATATAGCTCATGTTTCAGCATTAGATGGTGTTTCTAACCTGTTTATGGATGAAAAGACACATGAAGAACATGCTCATGATCCTTTCAAAGAATTTGAAGAACACTTGTTTGGTGTGTATTGCTTGCATGAAGAAAATACACCAATTCCCTTGCTTTCCAAAATAGAAAATGAAACGGAAGGGATTTGGAAGCTTCATTTTGATGGAGCTAAAAATAAGAAAGGACAAGGAGCAGGTTTGATGCTCACTTCCCCAACAAATGAAAGGTATTTCTCAGCTTTGAGTCTCTAATTTTCATGCACTTGCAACGTAGTGAAATACGAAGCATTAATTCATGGCTTACTTTGGGCTTAGAAAGAGAGGTATTAGCATGCTACAAATTTTTGGTGATTCTGAGTTGGTTATCAATCAAGTAAGAAATTTCAATGTTTGTAAGAATCCATTAATGAAGTCTTACAAACATAGAGTTTCAGACTTAATGGAAGATTTCAAAGCTATTAACATCCAATCCATTCCTAGAACAAAAAATAAGCATGCAGATAGACTTGCATCAATTGGTGCCAGTTTTGAAGTGCTAGAATAGATTGAAAATAGCAAAATTCAGCCTCATATAAAGTTGATTGTCAGGCCTTCGATACCTGATAATGATTTGAATTGGCAATTTTTTGAAAGTGATGATCAAATCTGTAGGTTTTTGTAGCAAGAAGATGAGTTTTCTATAGTGAATCAAGATAAATTACAACACTTATATGGTGACCAGATTGTTCAGTTAAAGACAAATAAACTACCTCAAGGTCTGGTCACATTAGAAGACATCTTCAGCACTGATGATCAGTTAAGGAAGGTCAAGACTAAGATGTCAACACATGCTGATAACTATGAAGAAATCTCAGTTGATGAAGGGAAAAATTTGTTTCTCGGAAAGGTATGTTCTTTAGCTGAAAAACATTATTTTATTAATCTTTGCAAGGAATTTAAAGATGTTTTCGCTTGGAAATACCAAGACCTGAAAGGGTTTGATCCCAGTTTAGCACAACATACTATTGAATTGCAACCAAATTCCAAGCCAGTTAGGTAAAAACAGAGGCCTATAAATCCCAAAATAGAGCCTCTAATGAGGAAAGAGTTATCTAAGTTGATTGAATTAGGTATTATCTTTCTAGTTAAGCATTCAAGTTGGGTAGCCAATCTTGTTCCTGTTAGGAAGAAAAATGAAGAAATCAGATTATGTGTGGATTTTAGAGATCTTAATAAAGCTTCATTAAAAGACCACTACCCACTTCCAAATATGGATCAGATTTTGAGAACAGTTTCTAGTTTAGATAGACTATCTCTTCTAGACGGTTATAGTGGATACAATCATATTTTAGTCTGAGAAGAAGATAGGTACAAAACAACTTTTACCACTAAGTGGGGTACTTATGCTTACAAAAGAATGCCTTTTGGCCTTTCAAATGCTGGTGTAACGTTTCAACGTGCAATGGACATGGATTTTCACAGCTTGTTAAATAAATGCATCCTTGTATATTTAGATGATGTTACTATATTTTCAAAAAAATTAGATGAGCATCTAATACATCTAAGGTATACTTTTCAGTTATGCAGACAATTTGGGATATCTTTGAATCCGCTAAAGTCTATCTTTTCAGTACATCAAGGAAAATTACTTGGCCATATTGTTTCTAAGCAAGGTTTAGCAATTGATCCTTTCATAATCAAAGCCATATCATAACTATCATTGCCTCATCATAAGAAGGCATTACAAATTTTTCTCAGAAAAATCAACTTTGTTAGAAGATTTGTTCCAGATTTTGCAGCATTGGTTAAACCATTGACAGTTATGTTAAAGAAAGAGAAGACTTTCTCTTGGACCAACGAAGGGAGAGAAGGGTTTGAAGCAATCAAAGCAGCCATCTCTCAAGCTCCTACTCTTGTAAATCCAAATTTCGATAAAGATTTTACAATGTATGCACTTGTAGGAGCTGAAACAATCTCAGCCATATTAACTCAGGTTAATGATGAAAATGTTGAACAACCAATTACTTTCTTTGGACAGAGCTTGCATGATTATGAAACAAGGTACACATTTCTTGAAAAACAAGTACTTTCAGTAGTCAGAGGGCTAAATAATTTTAAGTACATGCTTTCAAACAACAAAATTCATGTTCTTGTTTCTCATCCAAGTGTGAAAGCTTTCTTGTTAAATAAAGAATTGAATGAGAAAAGAGAAGGCTAGATAATGAAGGTCATGGAATATGATGTTGATATTCATGTTGCGAAGACAGTTCAAGGAAAAGGCTTGTGTGAACATCTAATTGCTGATATGGAAAAACAACAAACTGCAGAACCTGAAGATTCAAAACAACATGCTGAAATTACATATCAGCAATCAGACATTATGGTTCAGCCAGAAAATCAGCAACCTGAACTTGCTCAAGAAATCCAGGAATCAAGATGGATGACTGATTTAGTTAACTATCTACAACATGGTATCTATCCAGAAGGTATGGACAAGAATAAATGAAGGTATTTCAGATTACAAGTTGTACCCTATGTTTTCATTGATGGTGTATTATTCAAAAGGGATATAAATGGGATCTTGTTGCAATGTGTTGACTATGAAAAAATTCAGCAATTATTATCAGAATTCCATGAAGGACCTGTAGGAGGTCATTTCTCAGCACATGCCACAGCCTTAAAAACTATGAAATCTAGTTACTATTGGCCCCACATATTCAAGGACTATTTTCAATGGATCAGAAAGTGTAAGAAATGTGATTTCTTTGTTGGAAAAGAATGTTTAGCTTCACTGCCCTTACAACCTATTTCAATTGATCAACCTTTTATGCAGTGGGGTCTTGATTTTATTGGCATGATAAACCCACCTTCATCACAAGGACACAAGTGGATTTTGACTGCTACAGATTACTTTACATGCTGGACTGAAGTAATAGCCTTGAAATATGCTAATGAAACTTCGATACTATCCTTTTATGAAGGTATATTTTATAGATTTGGTGTTCTAACAACTATCATATCAGATAATGCTTTAGCATTTCTTGGTGCAAAGGTAATAGATTGGGTTGTTAATCATGGAATTTATCTATGTTCTTCATCTAACTATTACCCACAAGGTAATGGGTTAGCTGAAAGTACTAACAAGAATATTTTAAGGATCATCAGAAGAAAACTCAAAGATAACCAGAGATCTTGACATCTAATGTTTAATTCATCACTTTGGGCTGATAGAGTGACCCCTAAAAGATCAGTTGGCAATTCACCATACAATCTTGTTTACGGAAGAGAAGTAAGAATTCCTATTTTAGTTGAGTTACCCATGTTAGATTTTCTACATCAAATGGAGATGCTTGAGAATTAACCATTGCAAGTTTGTTATGCAGAATTAATGGAGTTACAAGAGCTAAGAGATCAAGCTCATTTAAACATGGAAAAGAATTAGAAACAAATGAAGAAGACTTTTGATAAGAAATCCAAATTCAGAATCTTTAATGAAGGAGATATTGTGTTAAAGTGGGATGTTGATCATGCAAAGCCAGGAAGACACATGAAGTTTGATACAATCTGGAGTGGTCCTTACATGATTTCAGCTTGCAAAGAACACAATGTTTTTCATCTCTCGAGGCTGAATGGAGAGGAACTTTCCATTCTTGTGAATGGTATGTTTCTCAAACAATGTTATTGAAAATCCTCCAATGTCTGTTTAGAGTAGGATTTCCCTTTAATAAGTGCAGTTCCGTGCACATTGCAATGTTTTTCAATTCAATAAGTGCATTTCTGCACACGTGATCTGGTTTACCAGATCCTTTCCTATTTTTAGTTCATTTTGGAAGGGTTGGACCTTCAGGAAGGTAAATTTTGGTTACATGCTTTAGACTCCATGCCCAATGGACAAGAGCAAGGCACTAGTTTACAAGCTAGCAGGTAGCTTTCCCCACAGGATCGCTAGAAATGTTGACAATTTTCACACTTGTGCAAAAATGGGCAACTCAAAACTTTTTTTGCGATGGATAGCATTGGTGAAGTATACCTAAGCTAGGGGGTTTCTTTCAAACAATATTGTTACTGTTGAATTAATTAATGATTACATGAAATCTACAGCTATGTGTGTTGTTACAAAACATAACAGATCACATAGCCTACAATTTCATGCTATCTTCAGCAAAAGAACACAAGGCCCCGAAGGACAACTGTGTTGTCTTGATGAAGACACCGAATTATAGAATAGATGAAGTGTTAGGTTTTGAAGCAACAATCATGACTACAGATTATAGAAATCAGAGTTCATTACTGGATGTTACAGGTATTCTTTAATGTTCTTTCCTTCATGATTAAGACATTCAATTATAGTATTGGGTTGTTTAGTTCATCATACAATCCATATCAGAAAGTAGAAATGTAGAAAGAAATACACAACTCAATTTCATAATTTGATGTTTTATTCATAAGGAATTTCAAATGTTCCCACACAAGCCATGGGATGTAACTAGAAAGTAAAGTACAACTACTTGAAATAAGAGGTACACATGCATGAAAGAGAAAATAAAGGAGTATGAGTGAACCCATCATTGCCTTGAGGTTTTTCCTTCAGTTGATGCATCCTCATCTTCAACTTTGTTCCCTCTTCATCTTCATTGCTGAGAACACTATACCTGAAAATAGAAAAGAGAAAACTATCATTTTATGAGCTTAGGGTACAATCCATATTCCTATACTATCCTAATTCATGCACATGGATCTCTAATAACATGAGATATAGATTACTTGAAGATCAAAAAGTATACATGATTTACTCACTCAGAAGGAAATAAAGAGAAGAAAAGAAAACATGGACATAAGAGAGGCCAAAAATCCTAAATATTTTCTAACTATTTTCTCAAGTGTGCAGGAACAAGTTGCAGTCAAGAAGAAATAAATCATATCTTACAGTCTTCACTATGGATAAAGATTGCAGAGTTCAATAACTTCTATCCTATGGTACATAAAGTAGAATGAGTGACCAGTACATATTGGAATGAAGGAATAATGTAACTCAAAGTTTAGTAGCTATGCTAGAAATAAAAGAAGTTGCAGTACAGAATAGAGGAGAGAATTGTAGACCAAAGTGCATGTTTCAGATTGCAACTGAAGAAGAAGGATCAAAATTTAAAACCTGAAGTTAACTAGAAAGATAAGATTACAGCTGAAACAAAATGAGAAAGAAATCTGAGAAAATTTTGAAAGGGATTCACCATGTAAAATGGACATTTACATCTTTCCATCATGTTGTTTTAAATTAATACATGCTTTTAAAAGTTATATGTAAATCGAATAAGTGATACAGAAAAGTAGGAAAGTATGTCATGATCAAGATAACAGTTATTATGATTCAGTTTCCAGCAACAAATTAGCTTCAATAGAAAAATGATACATTCTGTATTCTGAATAAGAAAATACAACTATTACAGCTAAAATAGAAAAAATATAAAGAATTCTAGGAAATTTTTTACAGGGATTCACCATGAAAAATGGATATTTTTAAATTTTCCAGCATACGTACTAAAGTTGAGATGAAGATTAAATGCAATTTTCTAAGAAAATAAATGGACTACACTTTTAGTCATTAAATTAAAGAACTTTGGAGGTTTCTTTCTAGCTTAAGAGCTAAATAAAATGAAGTTTTAAGATAATATTACAAAGTTTAGCCTTTTTTTATAGTTTTCAAGTGAAGCAAGAATGAGAAACTATTTACAAACTTCCAGAAGGCCACATATAATGTACAAAGATCTCATGGAATCAACAAACATTCAATGTATCAATACTATATTTTCATAATCAAATGCACAAAGAAATAACTCTTAGTAAGGAGCAGAGTAGTACAGCCAAGAACTGAGGTATCATCAAGTGAATACCCGAGTTATGAGAAGCATAGGTCTACAAATATAAAATTAGGTGTATATTATCTTAGTATATTTTCAGAACAAATAATAGATACCTAGATTCGAGTTACCAATAAATCAAAATAAATATCTCTGTGTAAATGATGAGCTCATTTAACAAAATACAGAAGTAAAATATGAGTTATGCATCAAAATTAACTCCTCTCATGGGAGAATGTAGAGTATCATTTCCAAAAGCACGATGTAAATACAGTTGAATTATAATTCCAACTCACCAGGGTCACAAAAAGTGCCAAAAAAATGATAAGGGAGAGATAGAACATCCATCAAAAGGAGATAAGCATTGTATGAATGAACAAAAGAGGAAGTTGCAAGCTAAATGATAAAATCTAGATTCAGATATTTTCAAGGAGTTTCAACATGAAATAAAACACAGGCTCAAAGCATCAAACTATGATTCACTCAGGAAACTCGAAAATAGATCAGAAATCTCACAGAAAAAATCTCGAGAATGATCAAGGAAAGGAGACCATTCTACAGCCACGAAGAAACTCAAAGAATTCGAGCTCAGAACTCCAAGACAAAGGCCAAATAGCAAACTCAAAATGACAAAATATACAAATGTTTGATCCCTTATGGCCACAAAGTCATCACAAAATCAACACAGGGCTCAAATAATTAAAAAATGGTGGCCATAAGACCCTGCAGAGAACCCAATAGTAGCAAGGAAAGATAGAAAACATTGAATAAAAATTACATGCACATCCTGGATAAAAAGAGATTCAAATATTTCCTTCATAAGTCAACATTTCCATTAAAAAATGATTTCCAAGTAACAGAATAGAAGAATAAAATATAGATCTTTGTTTTCATCACAGACCCATTAATGTGTATATCCAAATTAGAGTAATGAAACAGGGACTTACTTATTAATCCGAAGTTGAGTAAACCCTCGAACAGTGATCAGTTCAAGACTAAAATGTAGGACCCATTACGGGTCTTTAACTCAGATACCAAGGTTGTCTGAGGAGATCAAAGAAAATGTAAAGAAAAATGAAGTATTAATATATTGAAGTCAAAATGTCAGTGAGTTTCAATGCTTAAAAATAAAACTTACCATCCTTCATCAAAATACTGATCTCATTTGAAGAAAATCTGAGCTCCAAAATTTCAACCATGGCGGTAAATAGACCACACAAAGAGTTCAATAACTGACAACAAAATGATCACATAAATACGAAGAAATCAAAACCTACAGGATCCTCATAGAGCTCAAAAGAAGTAGAGACTCAAACACCAAGAATAGCATAGTCTGGAGTTCCAAGAGACCAATCAAGATGGTGAATCCAAAACCACCTTGCACAGAAAACTTGAATTAGAGTAGAATAGAAAAGATCCATATTCACTAAAAAATCAGAGAACCGTTATGCAGATGGGCCAAGCTCAAGGAGTTCACGAAAATGGAATCAAGTAAAAAATTTTCCTAGGATTCACTTGTAAGCCTGAAAACCAAATGGAGTGATCATAAAGGTAAAGTAATCTTTAACACGAAAACTCGAGAGATGAGTTAAATGAAACTTAACCATAGTCAAAGAATCAAAGGTAGGGAAAGAAAAGTAGCAAGATCAACACTCGAGGATTGATCCCCAAGTACGAAGAAAACAACGATGGTTATAATAACACTACCTCATTCAATGAAAATTAGAAACCCTAACCATAGGTCAAGAATCAACAGTGCACTGAATCAAACAGTACAGGATCAATGGCCAACGTCAATTTTCAATTATCAATGCATACCCATTGTTAAAGTTAACTCAACCTAAGTTAAAATACCACCGAAAAAACATGCCAAGGGTCGATTCAACCTTGGAGGGGGCCAACCCATATGTTCCAAATTATCATTTGCATTGACTGAATAATTATATATTATAAACCATGATGAAAGGCCAAAAACAATCATCACTCGAAAGGTAAAATTTAAACCTTAGTCTCTTCAAATTTCTAAAAGTCGACAAGTACTTACAAGGCATGTGATAAACAACAGGTGTCAATTATTATAAAGTGCCATATACTATACAAAGGGTGGAAAACTATAGTATGCTATACGTATGCTCCAATGTGGCCGAATATAATATGTTGGCCCTTTTACAAAGTGCACCTTGCCATGTGTTTAAACAATAGTAATTTGCTAAGTCTACAAAAGTGGCCAAACTAATGAGGACTAATGGTGAGTACAAAGGTGGTCCCCACTATTGGAGGAGTTGGAGGTGTTTACATTATGTCACCCATGTGATCACTATAAGAAAAGAGTTGATCATATGCACATGGACAAGTGGTCCCCATAGTGGATGAATTATTTTGCAAATATTACAAGTATTGTAATTATTTTACTCGATAAATAAGGAGATGATTTCTTGCATGCCTTCACATAAGGATAGAATAGATAAGAAGACAAATTTTCATTCACCTAGAAGGAAACTTTCTCATCAAGAAAGGTTTATTATTAGCAAATTATTCACCCATGTTTTTCTTAAAAATAGAAAAGTCAACTTCAGTTTGACTATATGTAATCAAAGGCTATTAATGCCTCTTTGTACTAGTTTGCTTTATTTTATTCCTTTATTTATTATTAAATAAAGGATAAAAATAGGATGCATGGGTGAGTACAACCTTAGTCTATTTTTAGGAAGGGTGGGTGAATCAATTTTTCTATATATTGTGTGCCTTGGCAAAGCACAGGGAGGACCTTTTAGATACAAGAGTGCTAAAGCAATTTTTTGCTAGTTTTTCCCTTTGAATGTGAAGTATTTTCTACCTTTCCAATTATTTATAGTCTTGTGTATGTTTTCCATTAATATTGTGAATTTTGAATTCCATGATTAATCATCTTACCCTGTTGCAAATTCAATAATCTTTGCACGATATTAACTTGTATTTGTAACTTAACAGTATTGTTGTGATTCTATCCCTCAATACATCAAATTGTTTACCCTTAATTATCTTCAAAAATCTGTTTTCCTATGCATCAGAAAATCATTCCATATCAATTGTGCGTACTCAGTCAAAGACCTCATACAATTTTGGTGTATCACCTTAGTTTTAATTCATTTTTTACAGTCATCTTTTACCCTTAAACCCTAGAAATCAATTTAGGATACATCAATAAGGAACCATCCTTGATACTAGAGACTCACCTCAAAATAGGTATATGCACAGACATGAGTTGTTTCCATTGTATCTACAAAAGAGAGAGATAAAATTTGCAAGCTTAGAACACCTGCATCTATCTCTCTACAGGGTGCACTTTTGAGAAATAAGAGGAAGGTTGTTGTAGGAGGTTTGTTCAAGATTTCTCTTAGATTGTGCACCCCATCACTTCCCTTCAGTGGAAATGGTAGAAGTTAATTTGGCCAAATAGATGTGAGAAAGACTTCAAGACACTAAATGAATGTGTTACGATAACACCCATTCTTGTAGTTCCAGATCCACATGGATATTTTTTCGTATGCACAGATGTGTCTTTAGAAGGATTATGAGGTGTATTGATGCTAGAGGGCCATGTAGTAGCCTTTGAGTCTCAAAAACTCAAGGATTATGAAATCAATTATCTGACTAATGACCTTGAGCTTGTGGCAATTGTGCATGCTTTGGTTCGATGGAGGCATTTCCTTTTGGGCAGGAGATTCATTCTTAGGACTGATCAATTGAGTCTTCATCACCTCTTCACACAATCCAATCTCAACGCTCATTAGAAGCGTTGGATGGAGTTTCTTTGTGAGTACAACATGGAGATAGAGCATGTGAAGGGGAAGGAGAATGTGGTTACAGATGCCTTATGTCATCAGAGACATTTGGTTATGGATAAAATAGTTAGTATAGACTCGAGGACAAGGATTTTGTAGTAGCTTCCACATGACATCTTCTACATCTTATTCAGAGCATAGATCGAGTCTCATAGACCCCTTGAAGGGATTTTTGATGCATTTTCATTAGAGTAAAATGGTCTTCTTCGGCACAGAGATTGGATTTATGATCCTAGAGATGGAGGATTGAGATAGGATATTCTTGTTGAGGCACACCTTGCACCCTATTCAACCCATCTAGTGGTGAATAAGATGCACGACACTTTAAGACAGTTGTACCATTGGAGAGGGCTATGGAGAGATGTGGATCGTTTCATGTCTCATTGTTTAGAGTGTCAAAAATTAAAGGTCAATCATCTACATCCATCTAGCCTTCTATAGCATCATGCTATACTAGAGTGGAAATGGGACACCATTTCCATGTATTTCATCATAGAGATATGTACGTCAAGATACCACCACGATGTCATCATGGTCACAGTGGATAGATTGACAAAAGTGGCTTATTTTTCTCTGGTAAAGACCACCTATACAACTAGTGCAGTGGTTCAAGTATATCTTGATGATATTATTATACTGCACGAGATTCTGTGGAAGATAATCTGTAACCGCAATCACTTGTACACCTCTCATTTTAGGATGACCTTAAAGGAAGATCTTAGGAAGAAGATCAAGTTAAGTAAAACTTATCACCCTGAGATAAATGAAAAAACAGAGCGGGTGAATCAGATCTTGGAGGACATCCTTAGGATGTATGTCATGGACCATCAGTTGAAGTGGGAGGAGTACTTGTATTTAGAGGAGTATTCCTACAACAACAGTTTCCAAAGTTCGATTGGTATGTTTCCAATTTAGGCATTGTAAGGCACAGAGTGCAGGAAACTGCTGACTTGGGACAGATTGGAGGATAGGATTTTTCTTGGTCTGGAATTATTAAAGTATATGGAGTATTAGGTTATTATGATTTGAAAAATATTACAGGAGTATTATGATAGATGGAAGAAACATATAGATCAATGGAGGAGAAATAGTAGTTTTGAGGTGGGCACAAAGGTGTTTCTTGTGGTTAGGCCTCATAAGAACCCTATCTTTTACAGAAAAGGCTCTAATTTTGCTCCTAGGTTTCTAGAACCCTTTGAGATCTTGGAGGATATCAATCCTTTAGCCTATTTTCTAGCATTGCCACCCAACTTGTCTCACATCCATGATGTATTCCATATCTCTGTTATTAGGAGATACATTCTATATCCCTCTCATGTATTGGATTGGACTGCAATGCAGGTACAAAACTAGGGGAAGGTATCTATTGAGTCTGTGCGCATCATAGAGAGCAAGACCCTAGGCCTTCAAGGTTGTGATATTGATTAGGTTAGGATCCAGTTGGATAGGTATGATGCTACTGCACCCACATGGGAGGATTCCACTTTATTGTGAGACGAGTTTCCACACCTATTCGAGTGAATTTTAGGAGGAATTTGAGTCTAAGGGGAGGGGGATGTAGTTAAAACTCCTATTTGACACTATTTCATTATGATGTTATTATTGTTGGATTGATACGTAGACATTTTGAGTATTATATTTTTACCAGTAGATGATGGACTATGTGGATATCTGGACTATTGAAATGTGATTTAAATTTTTATTATGATGCACTAGATGTCATTGATAGATAGTTAAATATGTTGATTTGTAATATTCTGATTTTATACTAACATGTCATATTCTGGATGCATGGCCTATGTTGGATGTTTTGAGTAGAATTATGATTTTATGGATGCCAAAAGTATGATGTTAGATGAGATAATTGCTAATTTTGGATGATGATTATTGATTTTTATATGTATATTAGTCTCAATGTTATTGATATGGTCGTAAGGCCACAAAAGTATTTTGTTTGTGTTACAGAAAATTTTACCACATACACCAAAATTGGACAGTGACCAACCACAGAATGATGTCGGGAGTTGTGCAACATGGAAAAAAATTGACAACTTGTGTATAGTGTTATGTTGTGTTGTTACATGCCTTGTTAGGATGTTTCCAGAGCGGGGGATACCTGATTTATGTGGCCATGGGTATATTGTGTTTCCTTTCTTTTAAATTTTTTTAGTTTCTTGAATTTTTTGTACATGTTTTTGAATTGTGGGAAATATTGTTACTTTATTAACACTTGCATATATATCTCAATTAACTAGTTTAACTTTAAATTGAGTTAAGAGGGAAGACTTTATGTGTGAGAAATAAATTGGGTAGATGGTCCTTGAAATATTGTGGATGTAGATTGGAATTTTGTTGGATTTCATGTTTTTAACCTTTCCCCAACTTAAAATTTTGTATTTTGACTTTCTAGGATTTTTTGGAGACTTGTGGGACAAACTAAACTTTTCCCATGCCTCTTAAATTCACCAAACAACCATACCTATGGTATGGGGAGTTCATTTTAAACTCATTTATGTATTTTGGAGTGTAAAGGGTGAAAATAATTGCACTTTTCTACTTACAATAATTAATTTGTCCTTAGTAGGCCTGGTGTGCATGTTTGGGTGTCATGTGGTCTTTTCATAAGTCTTACATGTTAATTTATCGTCTTGGGTATGGTGTTTGAGTTGTGTGTTGGAATGGAGGAATGATGATGTGGCATCCTACATGGATCCACCTCATCATCCTCACACACCATTTCTATTTATTGATGGAATTTGATGGATTTTGGGTCACTTGTTCATTTTCATTCTTTTGCACTTTTAGAATTGGGGGATTTTTGGAGTAACGTTTTAAGTGTGTTTGGCTTGAAGGTATCAAAATATTGTGGAGTGAAATCTCTTGGAAGCTTGATAGAGAGGTAGGATATCCACCTTTGTTGTTTTCATATTTATATTTGTTGATGTGAAAATTTTGCTTGTTAAGTATTGTATAAGTGTTGTCAATGTGTTTTTTTGGGTGTGGGTGGCTAGTTTTCCTTAAGAAGGGAGTGCGAGATGGAAGTATGGGACCATTGGGGAGAGAAAAATAGAGTTGTGTGGCATTCATTTTGGAGAGAGTTTGATTGGGAGTTTCAGCTATGGAGAGAGAGAAGGAAAACACGGTCATATTTTTACATACTTGGAAGGGGAGAGATAAGGATTTTTTTTGTTGTATTATGCATATAAAGGATCTGGGTGAAATTCCTACTCGAAAATTTCGACCATGGCATCAAATAGACCACACAGAGAGTTCAATAACTGACAGAAAAATGATCGCAGAAATATGAAGAAATTGAAACCTACAGGATCCTCGCAGAGCTCAAAAGAAGCAGAGACTCAAACACCAAGAAGAGCATAGTCTTGAGTTCCAAGAGCCCAATCAAAATGGAAAACCCACAACCACCTTGCAAAGAAAACTTGAAACCTAGCAGAATAGCAAAGATCTAGATTCACTCAAAAATCAGAGAACTAAATTATGTAGAGGGGCCGAGCTCAAGGATTTCACGACAATTGCGTTGAGTCAAAAATTTGCTAGGGATTCACCTCTAAGAAAGACAACAAAATGGAGTGATCATTAAGGTAAAGTAATCTATAGTATGCAAACTCGAGAGATGAGTTAAATGAAACTCAACCAGAGTCAGAGAATGAAAGGTAGGGAAAGAAAAGTACCAAGATCAATGCTCGAGGATCGATCCCCAAGTTTGAAGTAAACCACCATGGTTATGGTAACACTACCTCATTCAATGCAAATCAGAAACCCTAACAACATGTCAAGAGTCAATGGCACTAAATCAAACAGTACAGAGATCAACGACTAGTGTCTATTTTCAGTTATCAATGCATACCCAGGGTAAAGGTTAACTTGACTTGAGTTAAAATTATACCACTGAAAAAAACATGCCAATGGTCGATTCAACATTGGAGGGGGCCAACCCATATGTTCCAAATTACCATTTGCATTGACTGAATAAGTATATATTATAAACCATGATGAAAGGCCAAAAACAATCATCGCTCAAAAGGTATAATTTAAACCTTAGTCTCTTCATGAAAAGTAATTACAAGGCATTTGATAATAAAAAGGTGTCAAGTATTATAACATGATATATACTTTACAAAGGGTGGAAAACTATAGTATACTATATGTATGCTCCAAGGTGGCCGAATATAATATGGTGGCCCTTTTATAAAGTGCACCTTGTCATGTGTTTAAACCATAGTAATTTGCTAAGTCCACAAGAGTGGCCAAACCAATGAGGACTAATGGTGAGTACAAAGGTGGTCGCTAATGTTCGAGGAGTTGGAGGTGATTTACAATATGTAACCCATGTCTCCACTAGAAGAAAAGAGTTGATCATATGCACATGGACAAGTGGTCCCCACAGTGGATGAATTATTTTGTAAATATTGTAAGTATTGTAATTATTTTTCTCAATAGACAGGGAGATGATTTCTTGCATGCCTTCAGAAAAGCACAGAACAAATAAGGAGACAAATTTATATGCACCTAGAAGGAAACCTGCTCATCAAGCAAGGTTTATTATTAGCAAATTATTCACCCATGCTTTTCTTAAAAATAGAAAAGTCAACTTCATTTTGACTGTATGTAATCAAAGGCTATTAATGCCTATTTGTACTATTTTATTTTATTCTATTCTATTATTTAATATTAAATAAAGGATAAAATAGGATACATGGGTGAGTACAACCTTAGTCTATTTTTAGGAAGGGTTGGTGAATCAATTTTTCTATATATTTAGTGCCTTGGCAAAGCACAGGGAAGATTTTTTAGATACAGGAGTGCTGAAGCAATTTTCTGTAAGTTTTGCCCTTTGAAGTGAAGTATTTTCCACCTTTCCAATTATTTACAATCTTGAGTATGTTTTCCATAAATTTTGTGAATTTTAAATTCCCTGATTAATCATCTTACCTTGATGCAAATTCAATAATATTTGCATGATATTAATGTGTATGTGTAGCTTAGCAGTATTGTTATGATAATATCCCTCAATACCTCAAAGTGTTTTTCCCTTAATTACCCTATAAGAAAATTTGTTGGTTCCTATGCATCAATGAAGTTCTTTCACATATCGAATTGTACATGTACTCAAATTCAAAGAACTCATACAATTTTGGTGTATCACCTTATTTTTAATTCATTTTTACAGTCATCTTTTACCCTTAAACCCCCAGAAATAAGTTTAGGATACATCAATAAGGAACCGGCCTTGATACCGGAGACTCACCTCAAAATATAGTATACCCACATACCTGTTGTTGTTTCCATTGTATCTACAAAAGAGAGAGATCAAGTTTTGCAAGACTTAGAAAACCTGCAGCCATCTCTCTACATGGTGCACTTGTGAGAGATAACAATAACCTCGAGAGATTTAATTGTCTTGAAATTCGTTCAAGGAAGAAGAACTCTCCTAAAAAACTCTATATTGCGCGCCCTATCAAGTCCCATCAAGTGGCTAGGGGTCAGATGATGAATTCGGGGTGTTCGCATTCGAAGATGGGTTCTTGTTAGAAGGAGGAGAGGATGGTTCAAGACACTAAGAAGTATGCATTAAGAGAACAAACAATCTAGGTGTGCTAGGATCCACATGGATATTTCATTCCACCATGCTTATTTAGTGTCTTTGGATGCCTATAATGCACGCAATCTATTAATGCAGGAGGGTTGTGTAGGTAGCCTTTGAGTCTAACAAAGGTAACAAGGATTAGGAAAACCTTTGTAGTCTTTCTGTTGAGCCTGAGGTTCTGGACTATCGATGCTAAACATTAACCTTAAGATGGAAGGCATTTCCTTTTGGGAAAGGTCAGATGTCATTCTAAGATACAGGAAAAGGTGAGTCTTCATCACCTCTTCACATGATAGGTATAATCTTTACGCTCATTATTAGCGTTGGATTCTAATTTCTTTATTAATGTAATATTACTTTTGACATTTAGATCATATTTTGGAGAAGGACCTATATTTGGATACAGATTCTTTGTGTGATCTTAGACATTTTCTTATGGATACCATATAGTTAGTACTATACCTCTTATTCCTATGTTTTTTTTTCTATTTTGTGACATGACAGATTCTGACCTTATAAATTAGAGATAGGTATGATTTGATTGGAATGCTAAAAATATGCTATAGAAGAAGTTACTTAGATGGATAATATCATTGATGAATGTAATAAATGTTATTCTTTTGTCACAATATTTCTCACATTTATGATCCTAGAGATGAATCGCTCACAAACTAGGATATCCTTGTTGAGGCAAATATTGATACCCTATTCAATTTATCTAGTACATGAATAAAATGCATGACACTGTGTTACAGTTATACCATTAGAGATTTTCCTACTGTAGAGATGTGGATCCCATGTCATGTCATCTTCAACATCTCAGGGTGTCTATATCATATTAAAGGTCAATTGTTTAAGATAAACATATTGGGGTCTATATCATCATGCTATACTGGAGTGGAAATGGGACACCATTTGTATGTATTTCATAATAAAGATACCTATGTAAAGATACCACCACGATTTGACTCCATGGTCATAAGTTGACAGATTTAAGAATAGTAAATAATTGTCTCATTGTTAGTTTGGTTAAGACCACTTATAATAGCATAGTTAAATGGTGAATGAATTATTTCTTTGATGATATTCCTTATGACTACATGATTATTCTACGGAAGATCATCTACAACCGTGATCCCTTGTACACCTCTTATTTTAGGACCACCTTGCAGCACGCTCTACGGATGAAGATCATATTCCTTCCACTATAATTTATTAGCCCTATGAAGAATGCTATACATAGAGTTGATTCATTCGATCTTGGAGGACATCCATAGGATGTAAAAAATGGACCAACAGTTGAAGTGGCAGGAGTACTTTTATTTAGTGAGATGTAATCCTAAAATTATAAATTTTAAACATAACTTACAACACATATTGTATGTCTCTTATTCTGGACATTATATAGAATTAGAGTGTATTGACAGTACTAACTTAGGATTTATATTTGCAGGAGAGGGTTTCTAAAGGTCTTCACATCCCATATACAATAGTTTTTTTAATATTTTATTGTTAATGAGTGTAACAACATGTAAGTTATAGGATGCTCATGTGATAGATGCAAGAAATATGTAGATCAATGGAGGAAAAATCATATTTTTGAGATGGGCTTGAAGGTGTTTCTTATGGTTAGGCCTCATAAGAACCCTATCTATTATGGAAAAGGCTTTAACCTTTCTCCTAGGTTTCTGGACCCCTTAGATATCCTGGAGCATATCGATCCTTTGGCCTAATTTTTTAAGAGTCAATTAACTAATAATTTAATTTTACATCCATGATGCAAAAAGATGTCTCTATTCTTAGGAGATAATGATTGCTATATCACTAAAAAGTTAAAGGATTAGGAAACGCATTGCAGGTGACAGAACCGGGTGAAAAAATCCCAAAGTAATTCCATAAGTTACTAATCATTGACCATGTCTTTAATACCCTAGGCCTATTGTGATTTTGATTTTTACCAGGTGTAAATTCTTATGTAGATAGGTACCAAGATTTCCTGCAGCTACTTATGGGATGTTATTTGACTTTATCTGTGAGCCCATTTTCCACAGAAATTCATAGTAACATCTCTAGGATGTATGTTGACTCTAAGGGGAGGGGGTGTAGTTCACACTCCTATTCGACACTATTATTACTACTGATGTTATTGTTTGTTAGATTGATCACTTAGACCTCTTTGAGTACTATATTTATACTCAGTAGATGATTTATTACTGTTGATATTTGAGACTATTGACATGTTATGATTTACATATTTTGGATTATGATATGTTAGCTAGATTTCACTGGATAGATAATTTTATACATGTTGAATTTGCATTGTTCTGAATATATACTGGCACATGTCATATTAATGGATGAATTGCCTATGTTTGGATGTTCGGATTGAGTCTTGTGATCTCATTGATGTTAGTCAAATGGTAGAATCCAAATTATTTATAAATTTTAGACAGTTGATAGAAGTTGCTAATTTTGGATGATGATTATTGATTTTGATATGTATGATTAGTCTTGATATTATTGATACAACCTTGACGGCCAGAGATTTATTGTTGTTATTTATTATAGGAAAATAATATCACTATACAATTGAAAGGGGATAAGGGACCAACCTTAGAATGAATTTTGGATGTTGTACAACAAGGACAATTTTTGACAACTTGTGTATAATATTATGTGTGTGTTGTTTCATTTCTATACTTGTTTAGGAGTGTTTCCAGAGCGGGGGATGACCTCATGTGTGTGGCCATGAGTATATTGATGCTTCCTTTCTTTTCATTTTTTGTTAGTTTCTTGAATTTGTGGTGCATGTATCTGAATTATTTTTAAAATATATTCTACTTTTTTAGTACTTGCTTGATATAGCTTAATGAATTAGTTTAATTTAACTTGTTAGAAAACTGAGGAATAAAGACTGTGAAAAATGTGAGCATTTAATAGGGTAGATGGTCCTTTATATTTTCTTGATGTTGAATGGATTAATTGTTGGATTTGAAATTTTGTACTCTTTCCTCCAACTTCCCAATCTCGAAATTTTCCTTGGGAGGCCACTTTTTGGAGACTTGTGGGATATGTTAACCTTGTCCCTTTCATCTCAAATTCATCCAACCAATCATACTTATGAAGTATAGGGAGTTAACTTTTAGCACTCGTTTAATGTATTTTTTGATTGTCAAAGGGTGAAAATAATGTGCACTTTTATACTTACAATCATTTAATATGTCCTTGGAAGGAATGGAGTGCATGTTTGGAGTGTACACTGTATGCATTGTCATAAGCCCTTACATGTTAATTTATTGTCTTGGGCATGGTGTTTGAGTTGTGTGTTGGAATGAAGGAATGATGATGTGGCATCCTACATGGATCCACCTCATCATCCTCACACCCCATTTCTATTTATTGATGGAATTTGATGGATTTTGGGTCACTTGTTCATTTTCATTCTTTTGCATTTTTAGAATTGGGGGATTTTTGGAGTAACTTTTTAAGTGTGTTTGGCTTGAAGGTATCAAAATCGTGTGGAGTGAAGTCTCTTGGAAGCTTGATAGAGAGGCAGGATATCCACCTTTGTTGTCTTCGTATTTATATTTGTTGATATGAAAATTGTGCTTGTTAAGTATTGTATGAGTGTTGTCAATGTGTTTTTTTGGGTGTGGGTGGCTAGTTTTCCTTAAGAAGGGAGTGTGAGATGGAAGTATGGGACCATTGGGGAGAGAAAAATAGAGTTTTGCGGCATTCATTTTGGAGAGAGTTTGATTGGGAGTTTCAGCTATGGAGAGTGAAAAGGAAAAATGGTCATATTTTTACATACTTGCAAGGGGAGAGATAAGGATGTTTAGTTGTTGTATTGTGCATATGGAGGATATAGGTAAAAGTCCTACTTAACTTGGGAATAAGGTGTTTCCCTTATTCCTTGCTCCTTTTTGGCTTGATATCAAGCCTATGTGGTGTTTGAGAAATTTTCAAATTGTGTTGAGTATGTCCATTTAGATGTGTTGAATGTTTTGGATTGTACTTTTTTTATCGAATCCATTCTTGTAAAAAGTTGTCAAATGTTGGTCAATATCCTTCATTGTTCTTTTGTTAGGGCTCAGAGGCCAATAATTGGATGGATTCTCCTCTTATTGGATTAAAGGTTGGGTGGAGAGCATTTCCTATTCCCTCTTTCTTTGTATTGTGATCTAATTTTTAAAAATATTTAATAATGGAAGATTGAAGTTACAAGTTGGGAGAAGACATACAATGAAGACTTGTGTTTTGTCCTTGTTAAAAGTCTTTATGTTATAACTTTGTCATTATATTATTCCCACTTTGAGTGGTATATTGTAACTTTGGATGATTTAAATAAATTATTGTATATTTCATTTATTTCAAGTTATAGTGATTTAGTTGAATGGAAAAATAGATAAAGAAAATTTCTTTCATTACTTGAAAATCCATTTAAGTTGTTAACTCTCCTAAGAGTGTTTGACTGAAAATTTTGTATTTTAAATGTGTTATTATTGGGAATGGAAACTACCAAATTTTACATTTTTTATGTGAAATAGAAAACTTTATATGGATTTGAAATGGAAATGCATCTACTATTATTTAAAATGTTTCATTATCTCAAAAATGTTATATGTTTCATTTTTTAAAGTATTGAGAATCTTGGTAAAATGCACTTGTTATGTGAAATGGTTGTCATTTAATTGTTGTAAGAAGAAAAAGAATAGTTAATCTTGTTTTATTGAATGAATGTTATATTGAAGAATTCAAACTATTGTTGCATTTCTAGTCATGTTGAAGGAAAATCTTGCCCTTTCAAACAATAATAGGTTGAAATAAAAAAAAAATCAGTTTTATCAACTTCGCTTTTTCTTGAATAGGTAGGAAATTTTAAAATCACTTTCCTTGTGTCTCACTTTGCCTTACAAATCGATTGATATATATATATATATATATATATAGTCATTTGTATTTAATATGACATGATATGTTATAAGAATGTTTAAAAAAAATAGGGGTTGTAATGAAACAGCTTGGCTGCGACCACTTCGGCCAAGTGTTTTGTTTCGTAGGTGGGGAGGAGGTCACCGACCCAACCCCATTATATAATGGGATGGGTTTTGGGGTTGGCGACCTTCCCCCCACAATATATTAAAACCTTTTTTTAACCCTGCCACTGTTTAATAATAGTTTGTATAAATTTTTATCCGCGGATTTATAATTGTGGCATATACCTAGATAAACACACATAGACACAAATACACACACACACACACACACACACACACACATACAAGCATATATATATATATACACATGTGTGTGTGTGTGAATCTATATACAAATTCATATATTTTTTATATATACACTAAAATTATTTGTATATACATCACTTAAAATAGATCTAAAATGGGGCAAAATGCCCATTTTCCCAAATAGGAAAAATACAAGGAAATAGCTTAACAAAAAATAAAATTATAGCCAAACCCTAGGAGAGGGAAAAATGGAATAATAAAAAACAAAAATGAGAACACCCATCCTTCAACTTGGACAAACTTCCATGGCTTTCTTCTCCTTCTCCTTCTCCACCCATAAACTGTAAAAAAACAAAAAAGAGGAAATAAATCAAAATAATGAATAAAAGCTTTCCATAAAGAAGTTTAGGGTTTGTTTGAATCCTTTAGATCCAAATGTCCATATTTAATCCATCTAATGGCTGAAAATAATCCCTATAAAAGTTAGGTGAGAATTAGGTGGGAATATTTTTTAAAATGAAATACATGGGTAAAATTTTAATGGCATCGCTTAAGTGGTGTATGAGCTGAATTTATTTTATAACCTTAATGATTAGTTGGGGAATATTATCCAATTTTGTCTCTCATAAAAAATTGGACAAATAGGACCTTGCACATAAAGAAAATGGAGGGATTGATTTAGTCATGGGGGCTTACATTTCGAGGTAGGCCGAATAGGTTAAAGCAAGCCGAGCACAATGTAGAGAATTTTGGAAATGAAAAAGATCTGAAGTCTAAATTTTAGAATTTGGAGGTTGGGCCTTTTGGAGGTAGGAGAAGCAGGTAAAAAAGAGAAAAGGCCCGAAAGACCAAAAATTTGAAGTCCGAAAAGGCTTGGGGGTTTTTGGGGTCAACTCACCTTTCTAAGTCAACAACTCTATAGATCCAGGATGTCAGAGTCTAAACTCCAAAGTTTGAATTTCAGAATTTAGAGGTACAGAGTTTCAAAGGTTTCATGTGCCCAAATAGATAAAGAAATCCCAAAAATTCCAACCCTGAAATCCTGAAAAACTAACCCCGAAATCACAAAAGTCACAAAATCCTGAAAACCCAAAAAACCCCAAAATCTCGAAAACCTGAACCCCAAAATCTTGAAAATACAAAAAGTCCAAATTGTGAAGTCTAAATTTTAGACTTCGTGGTTTCATAATTTTAGAACTTTGAAGCCCCATAACACGAGAATCACAACTCAAAGTCCAAAACCCGGAGTGTGAATTTTGGACTTCGGAGTTTGGGGGTTTTTGATGACTTAAGAGGATGAACAGTAACATGATCTTTGAAATGGAAAGGTTTGAAATTCCAAATTCTGAAATTCAAAAAATTCAGATTTCAAAGGCTGCAAGGAATTTTGGAGTCCGAAGAAACAAAGCCAACCACTCACAATTAATGCAGTATAGTAAAGCTAATATTCTAATGGCCATAACTTTTAACTGGGAGCTCAGATTTACACAAGAAAGGACTTTTCGGAAAGCTCTAAGTTTCCTCTACACAACTATAGTCCACAATTTGAGAATAATTTTCTAGGTTTCTCACCTACCCAAATGATGAGGTATGGGATTCCTTTCTTCTCCAACAAGGTAAAGTACAATGAGGTATGGGTTTTGAAATGGCACCCATCATTGTAGTAGGAGATTTTATTACATTTTAGAGTGATTGAAGAAATATTTCAAGTTTCTTCCATCTCGACCTTCTTTCATTCTTCCTATATATTGTAAGGAGGGGAATTGTTCTAATGTTGGATAATTTTGCTTTGCTCATTCCCATCTTCTCTTGTCTGTAAGTGAAATTGTGGAGTTCAAACCTCTCATTCAATTTGTAATGCAATTTTGTGCCTCTTGGGACATTGTAATGCCTTGTATCAAATATGTGAAGGAATAATATAAGTTTGTGCATTAATTTAAACCCTCTCTTGTGTTCATTACTTTCATCTGATCTCTCATTGCAATCTTGGTTATTTGTGCATGGTTATTGTATTACATGTCTAGTGGTTTGTGTTTAATGGTTAACCGATTCTCATCAGTGGATTTATTTGTTGTGTATTTTCATCCTCCTTAATCTATTTATGGTTTCCATATTCATCCAAAGCAGGTGTTTAACATTCCTTTTGGTGCATCACCTCTGTTAGTTTAGGTTTAATTTCTTGTAATCTTCTTAACCATGTCTCCTTGGAAAGTTAGAGTAGATTTTAGAGTGGCTCCTCTACAATTTAGATGTGTGCATTAGAATACAAGAATAGGAACTAGCCTTCTCCAAAGGGTTATCTCGATCACAAAGTCCCACACTTTGGGATAGCTCCATGTTTGACGTATCACACTGACTACCTCAACCATTCACTTGTGATCTTTCAGGGGTGCTATGATTTCCCCATAACAGTGACTATTAAAATAAAAGGCCCATGACCTTGTATTTAATTAAATAAAATTCATCCCTTGGTAGTTAGACAAGATTTATAATGAGGATTAAATTTATTTGTATTTATTTTGAGGTGACGGTAAGTTTAGACTCAGCCCTAGAACGATAAATTATTAAATGACATTAGGACTATGTTACTAAATTAGATAAAGATTATAATAAGGGGATTTTAAGCCAAACGAGATTAATTAAATGACAATTAAAATGAATAAAATATTAACTAAGAAATAAACTAAACGTAGTTTGAGGTTATTTCATTGCATCTAGTTTTTCTTTTAAATTATTTAGTAAATTTTCCAATTTAACTTTTGGGTTGTCTTGGGTTTCATGTGGTATTTTTTTAGGTGTTATACTTATTTAGAATATTACAGTTCCATCTATTATAGTCCCTCAGGGATCCCCTACAATTTTAATTATCTCCATTAAGTTATGGAATATATTGATCACACACTAATAACTTTTGAATTGTTATATGATTGTAGTTTTAGCATCTTTCATATAAACATTGGTGAGGTTAAACTTGCAAATACATTATAAATCTTAGCCTTCCAAGGTACCTTTGTTTCCTTAAGCTTGATGTGAGTATTGTTTATCCCTTACTCCCCTCTTTTCATAACGTGTCACCAAGCAATATTATATATTCGTGTCCCATCATTAGACCATAAATTCAAAAAACGTTCATGGGTTGTGTGACATGAATCCTATTGAAGCATTAGTCCCCACTAAAGTGTTCCAACGCTATTCATATTTACTAAATTCACACTTGATGAAGAAATACCTGCAACTTGAGGATAAAGAGCGCACACAAATATTTCTACTTCGTCTCAACTCGAAAAAATCAGCTGCAAAATTGTGTGACCTCTCTATTTTGATTGCAGTAGTCTCACCGCACCACTCATGTGCCCATTGCTTGAGAAGAAATTTCTATCAACCAATTTTTTTTGAAACTCATACACATCAATAATATTTTTTTAGGTTGCTTGAGAAGTATTTTCTACATGCTTAGTAGTGGTCATAAGAATATTGAGAATTTTTCATCTTCTAGTGAGCCTAGTAAACTTGTGTGGCTTTTGATTATTGCAATTATTGCAGATTTTTAAAATCTAGGTGTATGTGGTTGGCTTTATCTTTCTCTATTAAGTCATTTATATAAAAATATTATAATGTCTAAAATTAGTTTGTTCCCTTCTTTCAACATATGTGATATTTACAAAACTAATATGGATGCATGTGATATTTGTGATGCTTTTTAATACCTACGCTAACCATGATATTATTAGAATATATAATATTGTTTTATTGTTCCTCTCTATTAGAATCTCTTGGCTCCATATGTGTAGTATTTTGTAATCTTTGTAATTCATTTGCTAGTTATAAAAATTGTTTGGGACCTCTTAACTGTAACTCCATCTAGGTTCCCTACTTTTATTACATGTGGAATGATTTTTAAAAGTGAAAAAGAAATCTCCATTTCTTGACTTGTTTTGTTATTATACATATTCCTGCATTTCAACATCTCATCTATTATAATCCAAATGTTGTATAAAAAAAGATTCATTATAAGAAAATCATTATGTTGATATTATTGGTGCTCAATTTATTCTTTCCCCATTCATTCTTGAAATTCTTCAGTGTGTGGGCTTTGTCGTATTTTCTATCTCCCCGTATTGATGCGTGAAAGCTTTGTCCTTCATTTGGTTGCCATGATCAGCCCCTTCCTTTGGTCAAGGATCACATTAAGTCCAGAATTTTTTTTCCATTCCTCTGTCCATATGGAAGAATTTGTAACTTGGGCATAAATTCAGGTTTTTCTCTTCCTTCTGTTTTTCCACAGTCACGTTTTGTTGTCCATGTCAATTGTTGTCCCAATACCTATGAAAAATTGGTCCTTTCTAATTGGATGCGGCTCAGTAGATCGCATTTGGGACTTATATTATTTCCAAATTATTTGTCCTTAAATCAAGATTAATTTCTAGGCGTAAATGGTGATTTCCCTACAATTTATGGTTTGACAAGTGTGTTTCCCCGTTAAATTTATATCTCAGCACCTATGGAAATGTGGCCCTTTCCGATTGGATGCGACTCGGTGAGGCATTTTGAAACTCTAAGGACCGCTTAAACTCAAGTTTTGTCCACGTAGAGGGCCTGTGCTCATCTGAAAAGTTTCACTAGGGAGAGATGTGGAGGTTTCCACTGCCTTGCCCAAACTTAGATATTTTCTTCATGCGGCTGGTGCAGCTTTGTCAGACCATGGAAACATGGAGGGTCGACGATTATTTGAGGACCCGCCTTAGGGTCCTACCTTAGTAGTTGTGCCAAAGGGACACATGGTGAGCCTGCATTTGTTCAAGGTCTCCACTTTTGGGCATCATCATAAATTTATGCCAAGGAGGCACATGGAGGATTCTACCAGTTCCTCTCTATACTTAAACTTTCCAAGTAACTTTCTAATGCCTGGGACACGTGGAGGGACTGTTCCTATTTTTGAAAGAGCATCATGGGGACATGTGGAGGCTTCCTCTCACTCTACCCTTTCTTGGAATTTTCAACAGCCAAGGAAAACTATCTCAGACCCTAGAAACATGACGCCTTCTAATGATCCTTAAACGTTATCAACAACTCTACCGGACTAAGACAAGTGGTGAGCCCACGCTTATTTGGGGTGTCTGGTTTTTGGCACCATCTCAAAGTTGTGCCAGGAAGACACATGGAGGATTCTACTGGATCCTTTTATACTGAGACTTTTCAAAGGCCAAAAGGTATTTTTCTTGGGCCCAAGGCACATGGAAGGCCCGCGTTTATTTGGAAACTTGTCTCTGTAGTTATCTTTTACAGTTGCACCAAGGAAACACATGGACGGCTTGAATATAAAGTTGAGAAGGTGTAAAATAAATGGTTTATGTGCATTACTTCTGATTTTGCCACCTGTTTTTGTTCCAAGACTCCAGAAGGTGCGAATACGCATTGTTTTTATTTCAAATCAGACTCGCAGTGCATGTATGTGGAATAATCCATCCACAGAAACTCATTTTTCAGAGGCACGAATGCAGGTGTCCATGTGGGGGCATTCATTTATCAAGGTGTTTCCTTGAGGGAGAAAATGATTTCCTGTCAGATCCAACTATACAGAGCCACCAAAAAATGATTGACACGGGGAGTTCTTGCATGAAAAAATAAGAATGATTAGAAGGACTATCAAAATTTTTTGGCATGGCATCCCAATCATTAGTCGGTGGCCTGAGAAACGTGACCAGTTCATGATTTGTCCACCTGGAAACTACAGGTGTAAATTTGTTAAACGTCACTTTCTGAGATAAATTGGTAAGAAGCAAAGGTTCCTCAAATATTATTTTTTTTAGGGGGGGGGGGGAAATTTGGGATGAGTGAGTGAGTGAAATTTATAAATGCAATGAGAATACTCTTCCTAAGGGTCAGGGGTTAATTTTTATGAAATTTGTTGAGAAAGCCCATCTTCCTGAAAGACCATCCAAGAAACCTATTGATTTCCTGTGTTTTAGATTTCAATCGCATCAAGTTGGTTGCAAGTGTAAAACCATTGACAAGCTCTGAGATTGTTCACAGAAACTTTCCCCTTCTGATGAATCTAATCAACTTCGAATTAATCTATGTTAATCTTGGGTAAATTTGTGTCTGTTTTATTTCATAATTTCTTCAAGTAGATTTTCTTGTTCCTATTGCAATCTTGTGTTAGAGTCCCTTCGAATCACATAGGATCTCATCCCTATGAAATTTTAGTGCCATTTGCAATTTAATTTCAAGAAGAGCCTTCATCCTACAATGAGATAAACAATTTAAAATCACTTTACTATCATTTATTGATATAGATTGTCTATAATCCTTTGAGTGTATCTTAGGCATGAGGAACTAGGGGTATTTTATGTTTAATTTCGTCTTTATCTCAAGCCTTCGTGTTAAATTCTTGGATATTGTGTGAAATCATGAAAAAGTAGGCCTCCATTGATGCACACCTTCTAGTTGAAGGAATATTTTAGCTATTCCAAATCTTTCTATCATTTATCTTTCCTATTGTTGTGAAGCTCTCAAATATCTGGTATAATCATGTCTATCCTACTTAATCTCCCACCAAAAAATTATTCAAAACAATGAATCCTACCTGAACTACCCCTATTTGTCCTGTATGTCAACAAATGAATAAATTCTATTGCCAAAATATGCAAAAGTAATCAGGATTCTAAATTGTCTCTGGTAACCTTCAACCCTGTTTAGGAAATATCACCATTCTTTAGAAGTGACAACTCGTGAGAGTTAAATTTTGGTGCATTGATCATATTTTCTCAGGGTCTCCTTTCAAATTTATGCAAAGAAGGATATCTTCATTCTCCTTCACTGACAGAGGTTACAAAATGGGTCCTCTTACACTAGTCGAAAGGCATGACGTAAAGCAGTGAGGATAGATCAAATCCTTAACAAAGGTGTTATCCATTTCTCTAATGTCCGAGTGATAAAGAGTCATACGAATCCCTTCCCTAGCTAAAAATTGACTCATAATATGATATGTCTGTCTCTCAGTGTCCTGTTAAATATTTGATGTTGCTCAGTTTCCAAGGGAGAATCGATTTGGATACCAACACTAGAATGGTGCCATTTTCGGGGATCTGATTTGCGTTTTTGGGGATTATTTGAACTACAGGATCTATTTGTGTGGAAACAACACCAGAATGGTGTTGTTGCAAGGGATCTGATTTGCATTTCTGGGTACCTGATTTTTGTAGTCAGGGATTATTTGAGCTCTAAGATTTATTTATGGGTAAACAACACCTGAATGGCACCATTTCTGGGGATTTGATTTACATTGCTGGGGATTATTTGAGCTCTGGGATCTATTTGTGTAGCAATAACACCATAATGGCGCCATTGTCAAGGATCTGATTTGCATTCTTATATTCATCCATGGTAAGGTTTATTACATGATCTAAGTGTAAAATACATGGTTTAAACGTCATCCTTTGTTGGGATTTGTAATAATTTAGAAAAGTTACAAGTTATGTGTGTAAAATTTCCAATTTTTGTTGGTTTTTTGAACTATGTTTACATCATCAAAGTTAAATATGGGTAAAGGAGGGTCAGATATATGAATCTTTGCGTAAATTCTATGTTGAGAGACATTTAACAGATCAATTTTAGTGCATTTCACAAATAAGGTGAAAATACTTAGTGGCGACTGCGTATTGAATGAATTTTTGATAAATATCAGTGTCTTAACCTCTTTCAATTGCAATTTATCACTAATATTTGCAAATATGGAAGGAAGAAGATATTTCTTCACTAGAGACCCTACTAGAAAGTTGTTTTCCAGAGCTGGGAAAGATGAATTTTGAAGGAAGAAGAATCTAGAAAGTTGTTGGAGATCAGAAATCATGAAAAAAGTTATAATTTGTGGAAATTGATAATCCTATCATTGAATATTGCCATACTTCCTCAAGTGATTCTGAATCAGGCAGTCTCTTTGTAAATCTGAATTCGCGAACTGGAGAGGGTCCTTCTTTTGTATTTGAAAAATTTTTACATCTCATTTTGTCCCTATGTTCTCCAAAGCTGATAGGATCTTCTAAAGAAATAGAGTTTTTAGAGAACATTCATTCTGAGAATTGCATTCCTGTGCCTCACATGACCCCCTCACTCCTCATCATTTTGTTTCTCCTTGTAAGATCATCTCTCCAAAACAATATGGCCCAGCCCCCACCCAGACCTCACATTTGTTGTGAACACTTTAGGTCCTATAGATTTCAGAGGTATGGTTGGATATCCAAATTTTGTGCCCCAAGATGTTAGAAATATATTGCCTAAATTTCAAGGAAATAATGTTATTACTAGTGATCAAAACTTAAATATTTTTATCAATATGATGGAAGAATTTGAGATTTAATTTGAGGATGTGTACAGATTTTTTTTTATTCATACTCTAGAGGAGGATGCATGGGACTGGTATAAATATTTTGCTAGACAACTCCATTGATTCATGGATAGAAATGAAGAATGCTTTTAGATTGTAGTATGGAGATAAAATAGACCCTAGGTTTCAAAAGAATCCTAATGAGTCTGTTCATGACTTCAATACAAGGTTCAATAAGACCCTAAATAGGCTACCTATGATCCTGAGGCCAAGTGATGTTTCTTGTTTAATAAAATACTCTGATGCTTTTTATAAGAAGGCTTCCTATTATTTGAGGGATAAGAACCCAACAACATTGAGGCAGGCCTTCACCATGGCTTTGCAGATTGAAAATAACATCAAGGCAATTAGTAAACCTCCTCAGAGAGAAGGCATCAAGCTAATCAATCTGGAGGCCTCATCAAGTAAGTCTATGGATCTGGAGGAGGTTGTGAAAACATTGGCTAGAGCTGTTAAGGAAATATCCTATAAAATGGCCAGAGTAGAGAAGGGGATTGAACAAGGTTCCCAGGGTCAGCATAAGCCACAAGGTCAAGAAATATTTGCAAATTATCCTAGGGGTGATCAGAGATCTGATGAAAGAGGCAAAGGACTCATGGGATCAGGGAATAGACAGCCCCAACCCCGAGAAAACAAATTGGTGCCTGATCCTTTAGCTATAAAAGTTGTTGTTGTTGATGAAGCTCATGAAATTGAGTGGTGTGATAGTTGTTTCTTGCCACATTATCCATGTGTTGTTGAAAGGGGAGTTGAGGAAGAAACTAATGATGATGAGACAGATGATTATGCATGCATGATGGATTCCTCTACAAGTTCACAGCAAGGAGCAACCTTAACTGAGATGTTTAATGCCATAACTACTGCAAATTTCTAGGATTGCATCCACCAGGTATTACCCCTTCCTCCCTCTCATACTTTTGAAATAGATATGGTACAAGATTTTGAATTTCCTAATAATGATTTTGAATACTTAAGGGCATTAATGATTGAGAACCGTATGATGGAGGAATCCCTTCTGAGGAGGATAGGTCAGTTGTTAATGAATGTGTAGTTGGCCATGAAAAAGAATATAATACCAAGAGTAAGGTTGCCAAAGGGGCAGGGCCTCAGGCCAAACCAAAAATTCCAGTGCTTACCAGTATCCTAAGGAAACCCCTAAAAAAGATGCATCTGGAAAAGGCTTGGTCACCCCAAATAAAACTTGTGTTCCTCCCATGCTCAAACTGTAAAAACTCTATTATGCCATCAGATGAATTTGTAAACCTTCCTCCTAATAATGTATTACCCAAATACATTCCATATGACATTGCCCAAGTCTTGAGTCAGATAAATATTTCTGTTCCAATTGTTGAGCTTCTTAGGATTCCTGAGAACAAGAAAAGGGCCTTTGAGTATTTGGGATTGAAAGAAGAAAAGATTACCCAAGGCAGAAATGTAAACAATGTTGAGACTCCTCCTACCATTGCAGAGTTGGAAAAACCCCAAGTACTGGAAGAACTAGGTGAGCCACCTGAAGTATATTTGGGAACATCCTTGGTTGAGTCTCAGCTGAAGGTGGATCCATTTTTCACTACTCTGATTATTAAGGATAAGTTGTTACACAACTATATGTTTGATTCTGGAGCATCATGCAATGTTATGCCTCTTGAGGTCATGAATGAGTTGGATCTCAAAGTAACAACAACTTATGGGAAGTGCACTGCCATGGATTCTAGAGAGGTGCCAGTGGTTGGATGTGTCAAGGGTTTGATAGTACAACTTGCAGCTTACCCAGGCAAGAACTTAAAACTAGATGTTGTTATTGTTGATTGCCATGCCAAATGGGGAATTTTGTTATCAAGAAAATGGGCTGCTAGTGTGGGTGGAAGTGTGCAAATGGACATGTCTTATGCCACCATACCAATTAAGGGAAGCCTTGTGAAGCTACCTAGTGAAAAGAAGATGTTATATCTCATTGAGGACCCAAACAATGCTTCTTATGAAGTATTGCATGTAGATATTGATATTGATAACTCTGTGAGCTATGTTGTTTTCAAGGAATATGAAATTGATCAATGCTAGATATCATGAGAAGGTTGATTTTCCTGAGACTTTGATGTTTGATGCAACCTTGAAAGATGTTGAAACAATTGACATAGGCACAAAAGATAAGCCTGAAAAAATGTGGTCAGATAGCAACTTGGATGGAAAAGAGAGACAATCATATGACCAGTTGTTAAAGACATATCAGAACTGCTTAGCATGGTCATATCCAGAATGGCAGGAACTTGAAAATTTTCCTTGATTTTTTTCTTTGAATCAAGATGCTCACCATTGTACAGTGTATAGTCTTCTAGTTTCGTTTTATTTTCATGTTTTTCTATTTTGGTTCATCCTAGTCCTTGGTGACCAGTTTTTGTTTGTTTCTCGGTTCATCCTTGGGGGAGTTGGTTATTATTGTTCTTCTCTGCAAGCTTCTTCTTTGACTCCATTGCCCAATGGTTTATTTTTGGCACTTGGTCTACTATTTGTTCTTATGGCACTCATGGGGAGTGCCCATCCCCAATTCGGAGCTGATGTTGGTGCTCAATTTGATCTCTCCATGTTTTTCCTTGAAATTCTTTAATTTGTGGGCTCTGTCATGTTTTCTATCTCCCTGTATTGATGCATGAAAGATATTTCCTTCATTTGGTTGCCATGATTAGTCTTTTCCTTTGGTCGAGGATCACATTAAAGTCCAAAATTTGTTTTCTGTTCCTCTCGTCCATGTGAAATAATTTGTAACTTGGGCATAAATTTAGGTTTTTTCCCTTCCTTCCGTTTTTCCACAGTCACATTTTGTTTTCCCTGTCAATTTTTGTCCCAATATCTGTGAAAACATGGTCCTTTCTGATTGGATGTAGCTCGGTGGATCACATTTGGGCCTTATATTATTTCCAAATTCTCTGTCCTTAACGAAAGATTCATTTCCGATCGTAAATGGTGATTTCCCTGCATTTTATGGTTTGACAGGTGTGTTTTCCCCATCAAATTTATATCTCAGCATCTGTGGAAATGTGGCCCTTTCTAATTAGATGCGTCTCAGAGGGGTATTTTGAAACTCTAAGGCTTGCTTCAACTCAAGTTTTTTCCATGTGGAGGGAATGTACTCATCTGAAAAGTCACCTCTTGGTTTGACCTTTGGAGTTGTCACCAGGGAGACACGTGGAGGTTTCCGCTGCCTTGCCCATACTTAGGACATTTTTTTTCATGCGACCGGTGCACAGCTTTTTCGGACCATGGACATGTGGAGGGCCAGTGATCATTTGAGGATCCCACCTCTAGAGTTCCTACCTTAGCAGTTGCACCAAGGAGACACGTGGTGAGCCCATGCTTGTTTAGGGTCTCCGCTTTTGGGGACCATCTCAAAGTTGTGCCAAGGAGACACATGGAGGCTTCCGTTGGCTCCTCTCTATACTTAAAATTTTCAAGCAACTTTCTAAGGCCTGGGACATGTGGAGGGACCATGTGCCTATTTGGGGACCTACCCCTAAATTTTATTTTTGAAGAATCACCAGGAGGACACATGGAAACTTCTGCTCACTCTGCCCTTGCTTGGACTTTTAAATGGCCAAGGAAAATTTTCTCGAACCCTAGACACATGGTGCCTTCCATTGATCCTTAAAATTTTTCAACAACTCTGTCGGAATGAGACACATGGTGAGCCCTCGCTTTTGGGAACCATCTCAAAGATACGTCAAGGAGACACGTGGAGGCTTCCATTGGCTCCTTTTATACTGAGACTTTTCAAAGGCCAAAAGGCATTTTTCTTAGGCCCAGGGCACATGGAAGGCCCACGCTTGTTTGGAAACCTTCCTCTATACTTCTCCTTTGTAGTTGTGCTAAGGAAACACGTGGATAGATCTAATCTAAAGTTGAGAAGGGGAAAATTCGACGATTACTATGCATTGCTTCTGATTTTTCCACCTTTTTTGTTCCAAGACTCTAGAAGGTGTGAATACACATTATTTTTCTTGCAAATCAGACTCATAGCATAGGTATGTGGAATAATCCATGGACAGACACTCACTTTTCAGAGGCACAAATGTAGGCATCCATGCAGGGGAATTCATTTCTCAAGGTGTTTCCTTAAGGGTGAAAAGGATTTCCTGTAAGATCCATCCAGGCAAAGCCACTAGAAAATGATTAAAATGGGGATTTCTCGCACAAGAGAATAAAAATTATTATAAGGACTATCAAAAAGTTATGGCATGTCATCCCAGTCATTACTCAAGGGCTTGAGAAACATGACGAGTTCATGATTTTTCCACCATGCAGCTGGGGGTGTAAATTTGTTAAACGTCACTTTCCAAGGTAAATTGGTAAGAAGAAAAGGTTCCTCGAATATTATTATTTTTTGGGGAGGAAATTTGGGATGAGTGAGTGAGTGAAATGTATAAATGCAATGATAATACTCTTGCAAATGGTTAGTGGTTTAATTTTAATGAGAAAATTTGAGAAATCCCATCTTCTTGAGAGACCAATATGAGAAACATGTTACTTTCCTGTGTTTTAGATTTCAATCATGTCAATTTGGTTGTGAGTGTATAGCCATTGACAAGCTCTGAGAATTTTCAAAGAAACTTTCCCCCTGCTAATGAATCTAATCAAATTTGAATTAATCTGTGTTAATCTTGGGCCAATTTGTGTCTTCTTTATTTCAGAATGTCTACAAGTAGTTTTTCTTGTTCCTATTGCAATCTTGTGTTAAAATCCCTCTGAATCACACAGGATCTCATCCCTATGATAGTTTAGTGGCATTTGCAATTTCATTACAAGAAGATCCTTCATCCTATAATGAGATAAACAATTTAAAATCACTTTACTATCATTTTGTTGATAAATATTGTCTGTAAGCCTTTGAGTGTATCTTAGGCATGAGGAACCAAGGGTCTTAATGTTTAATTGAGTCTTTAGCTCGAGCCTTCATGTTAAATTCTTGGAGATTGTGTGAAACCGTGCAAATATGGGCCTCCATTGATGCACACCTTCTGGTTGAAGGAATATTTTAGCTATTTTGAAGCTTTCTATCATTTAGTTTTCCAATTGTTGTGAAGGTTCTCAAATTTCTGGCATAATCAATTTTATCCTTCTTAATCTCCCACCAAAAGTATTCAAAACAATGAATCCTTCCTGAACTACCCCTGTTTTCCATGTATGTCCACAAATGTATAAATTCTACTGCCAAAATATGCAAAAACAATCAGGAGTCCATAATGTCTCTAGAAACCTTCAACCCTGTTTAGGAAATATCACCATTCTTTAGAAGTGACAACTTGTGAGAGTTAAATTGTGGTGCATTGATCATATTTTCTCAGGGTCTCCTTTCAAATTTGTGCAAATAAGGATATCTTCATTCTCCTTCACCGACAGAGGTTACAAAATGGGTCCTCTCACCTTGGTCGAAAGGCACAACCTAAAGCAGTGAGGATAGATCAAATCCTTAATGAAGGTGCTATCCATTTCTTTGATGCCTGAGTGACAAAGAGTCAGACGAATCCCCTCCCCAACTACAAAATGAATCATAATATGATATGTCTGTCTCTCTATGTCTTGCTCAATCTGTGATGCTATTCGGTTTTCCAAGGGAGAATCAATTTGGATACCAACAGATATAACCATACAATAACCAATTCTTCAAGAAATTTATCATTTTACCCTCCATTTATATGACACTTTACTTTTTACTTTGTGTATAATTCTTGTACACTTACTCATTTGTGTGTCTTGATTCCTTCATTTTATTGTGAAGATTGGGCCATGTAGGATCCTGAAGAAAATGAGTGATAATGCCTACAAGGTGGAGCTACCTGAAAAATTTGCTATCTCACTAGTTTTAATGTTTATGAACAACACAATTTTCTAGGTCATGATAAAAATGTCATGAAGGAGGAAGAAATAAATTGGGAGCAGCAAATGCCGAAGCAAAGAAAGGAAAGGGTAATGCATGTCTTCACCCAAAAGGTAGTCACTACTAGACATAGGACCTACAAACAATATTTAATGTAGTGGAAAATTTTGTAGTTGGAAGAAAATACTTGGATTTCTTAGTGGGAGTTGAAGAATATTCATAGTGGAAAATTAGATAAATTTTGTCAACTGAATTCGTAGGAGCTGACCTCTTTTCAACAAGTGGAGAATGATGTGGGAGCATAACTTATAAAGGCCATAAATTTTGTTCCAACCATTGGAACATATTGACATTTTCAAGGGTGGTAGATATTCATCATTATTATGTTGTTAACATTTTTTGAAGGTTTTATGCCATTTCAGCAAATTTTTGGGGTTGGATTCCTTCATCTATTACTGTGAAATTGTCTTTGAACATTTTTTTTTCTTTTGACTAAGACTTAGAGTTTTAATTACTTTTTCCATGCTTTATAGAATAATAAAAATAAATTGGGCCTTAATATATGAAGGTATAATTGGCACTCGAAAAATTTGAGACCAATCTAAGGTTTTCTGCTAGTAGGTAACTTTTTGCATTTTAGGGGGTTTTTAGCATTTTTTGACATTTTAGGGTTATTTTAGAGATAATGTGAAATAAAAGGAAGATTGTAATGATATAAAATATTAGTGTGGATTCTATAATGAAAATAAATATATTTCGAAGCTTCTATTTTCTTTACAAATTTCTTGTGTGTCTTTTGGAGGTATTTCAACCTCTTGCGGCTAGATCCACAACACCTACTTTCCCGAAATGTTTTATTTTCTCCTCTAATTATCCTTCATATATATACTTCTTCATTATCGTGCTTCACCCTATAATGATTATTGTTTACTCATCCTTATCAATGTACCAGTTACATGGCTACTTGCATTTGATTTATAGTAGGAGGAAAAAGAATTCCTAAGACCAATAACAAATAGTATCTAGAGCATTGATGGTTTACTTACATATATATATATATATATATATATATATATATATATATATATATATATATATCATACCTTAAAAATATATATTATCTTCAAAATTATTCAAAATTATAATGAGATCTCTAGCCATTCTATTTATTAGGATATTTAATATATTCATTTTCAATATGTTTAATGTATAAAAGAAAAGACGATATATATCACTTCCACATAAATTAAAAATAACTATTCAAAACATTTAATATAATAGTTGATGTGATAAAAAAAATAGTTTCTAATGCAAGGAAGATGATTTTTTAGATTAGGTAAAAACTAAGGTTTTGAAAGGAACTAACAAACCTTGTGTTATCCCAAATTCACCCTCAAGGTAAATTTTGGTAACTTATGTAAATTCTTCAGGCTCAAGCAGGTTGAAATGGTTTCAGGGCATAAATTTTGGATTTTTAGGTACTTGTTGACAATTTTTTCACTTGTACGAAAATGGGCAACTCGAAACTTCATCGTTACGATAAAATTCATGGGTGAAGTATACCTAAGCTAAAGAAGTTCTGATGTTATTAGTTACTACTGAATTAATTAATGATTAAGTGAAATCTACAGCTATGTGTGTTGTTACAAAATGTAACAGATCACATAGTCTGCAATTTCATGATACCTTCAGCAAAAGAACACAAAGGGCCCTGAAGGATAGCTATGTTGTCTTGATGAAGACACCGAATTACAGAGTAGGTGAAGTGTTGAGTTTTGGGACAACAAACATAAGTGCAGATTACAGAAATCAGAGTTCATTACTGAATGTTATAGGTTCTCATTAATGTTCTTTCCTTCATGTTTAAGACATTCAATTATATGACTGAGTTGTTTAGTTCATCATACACTCCATTCAGAAGCTTGAAATGCAGAAGGAAATACACAACTCAATTTAAGAATTCAATGTTTTATTCACAAGGAAGGTCAAATGTTTCCCACACAAGCCATGGGATGTGACTAAAAAGTAAAGTACATCTACTGAAGAAAGAGGTACACATGCATGAAATAGAAAGCAAAGGAATATGAGTGAACCCCATCATTGCCTTTGTATATTCTTCATTGTGCAGATTGTCCCCCTTCCAACTTGTTCCATCTTTGTCTTCACAATTCAAAGCATGGTACCTGAAAAGCAAAAGATAAGAACCATCAATAAAGAGCTCAGGGTCGATCCATATTCCTACACTGTCCTAATTTGTGCATATGGATCTCTAACCAATAGAAGATATGAAGTGCCTAAAGATCAAACTGCATAGCCCACTCAAGAAGCAAAAATAGAAAAGAGAATAAAAAACATGGACACAAGAGAGGCCAAAAACCCTAATTATTTCTAACTATTTTGGTAAAGTGTGTAGATACAGGTTGCATAGCCAATAAGAAATAAATCATGTCCTATAAACATGGCATAAGAAAAGATAAGCCATGAGTACATGCCGGAAAGAAGGATTAATGTAACTCAAATATTTTATATTTTCTGCGAATGGAAGAAGTTACAGTATAGAATAGAGAAGATGACTTGCAGGCAAAGTACATGTTTCAGATTGCAGCTAAGGAAAGAAATAATTTTGAAAACACATCTATTACGGCTATCAGGGCACAAGTATAAAGTAATAAATCTTCAATCCAGATAATCATATGGAACTGCGAGCTGCAAACTAAGCAGTAAATTTCTACAAGTTATGAGGTTATGCCAGAATGGTTGAAAAGATACATGACTCAAAATTTCAGTAAGCAGTTTAGGCTCAAGATCTGAATATCACAAGTGTATAGTTCTATTGCAATTGGAATAAAAACCAAGCCAGTATTACATCTAATTGGAGGATACTTAGTTTCCAAAAATCAACTTCCAGGAGTATAGAATGCAACTACAAGTTACAAGTAGTCATTTCAAAAAGTGAACTAAAGATATACGGGATATGAAAATGTAGAGTTTTCAACAAACCCATTTAAGTTTCAAGTGGTTAATCAAAGAAAATTCATACCTTGCAGAAGCTTAGACCCTTGCACAGATCACAGAAAATAAAGAAGAACCCATTAATGGGTATCCAAAAAAACAGGGATTAGGAAGCAAGAAAATTACTAGTAAAATCAAAACTTGAGCAGAACTGTCGAAGGATCATCAAACTCAGTGCCAAAAGGGATAACCACAATGATTTTTCAAAGATCAATGGTTTCACAAAAGGTTTAACCAAGAATATGGTCACACTTGGGAAATCCAAGAGAGCTTAAGAAATCAATACCATGGAGGCTTTTCATTTACTATAAAAGCCAAGAGATTTCATAACGGTCAAAGCTAAAATCTGCAAATACCCACAACAAACATGAGACTCTATCTCACAATGAGCCTCAAAATTTCAGAATAAGCATGACTACCCACGATACAAGGCTAATGCCAGATCATACGATTCAAAAAGGTTGTTTAGGGCACAAGGTAGTGGATCCATCAATATAAAATCCTATTAATAAATGAATCATGAGTAGTAAAAGAGCCAAATATTGATCAAAATGTGCAATACACAGTCAGGGAATCCTACCTTGCTAGCAATCAATGGTGTTACAGGTGCAACAAAGAAATCAGATGATCATTTTTATTCACAAACCTGCAATAATGGCAGCCATAAAATCTTCGTAGAGCTCCTACTAGGCACAAGTATCTCTTTTACAGAACATAATTGAACTCGAAGAAATGGCAACTGAGGTTAAAAATTACCCAGGTCTCACCCTGAGAAAGCCAAGTAACAGAGCTTGAAAGAAATGACTTTCGTTAAAAAAGTCCAAAACAAATTTCGTTTAGCCGACTAGAGGAAAAAAAGAACTCTATACTCAGAAATAGAGTGTTTTTACTCATCAAAGAATCCAAAGTAAAATTTCACTACTAAGCCTAATGGTCAGAGGATCGATGGCCACAAATCAACAAGTACAAAGATCGACGATTCACAAATGACCACCAAGTTGTTGCAAAAGTCATCACTAGGATGGATCCGGTCAACTTAGCTCAAATTCAAAATTTTGAATTGTAAAAATTCATGACAAGGAAGCCCAAAACTCAGAAAGCAATTCGAACAAAAGTGCATGGCATAAAATGGAAATGGGAGTCGCTTTATTTTTCTAACTTTAACAAAATAAAAGTTAAAGTTCCATGAAGACATCTCAGAAGCCTGAGCTTCATAAAAGATGAGAAAGGTCAAAACTTGATTCCACATAGTATCGCCTTCAAATTTCAGAGCTATTCTCAAAGTTATGAGACTCTATACAAATAGTCATTACAAGTATGTCTCAGGATAATCAAGTGAACCTACCATGGGCAGAAGGCCGGAACTCCACCATTTTCACAAAGTCAAGGCTCAAAGCATAACCACGATGTTCGATGCCCCATATGGGACCACATTTAGATAATGCCAGGCTCAAAAACCACAGGTTTAAGACCGACTTACCGAAGATGAAATAGCAAATAGATTTGATGGCCTAGAAGAGTCAAGAACCTATCAAATCAACACTCAACTTGAGTTACATATGCCAGCTCGAAAAAAACAATGGTGGCCATAGAATCTTCACAGAGCTCCTACGTTTGAGGCACATTATCATCTCTTTTAAATCCAAAATCTAGATCTCAAGTCCAATGACAACTAGTTAAAAAATTGACTAGATCTCACAAAGAAAGTGGCCAAGTAACAGAGCCATGAAGGCTTCATCAATGGTTGTCGGTTAAATTTTTTTTATGTGAGTTATTTAACTCGACTAGAGCTCAAGAATGGAAAATATGAAAGACTTAGGGTTTCGAGTGTTTTACTCATCAATAGATCCAAAGTAACCTAACTCACTCTGTGTTAATGATCAGAACATCGAAGGCCATGAATCAAAAGTATAGAGATCGGTGGTCCAAATGGATCATTTCAAAATCATTTTGTAAAAATTCATCCAATCAAAATGGCGGTTGGTTGACCAATTTACCAAAATTTCAAATTGTAAAACTTTCATCCACATGCCCGCAGGGCTAAGAAGGACACATGTCGTCACCACAGTGGAAGCAGAGAAATGGAGATTGGGAGTCACTTAGGTTTTAAAACCTTAAAAATGTAAAAAGTTAAAAGTTCCAAAGTTTCCCGCGAAACCCTAGCCCCACAAGGACAAAGTCAATATCAAAGGAAAATTCAATACATTGATTCCACATAGTATTAGCGGAGATGTAGGCTTTCTCAGGGTTTTGAGACTTTATACAAATAGGCTTAAAAGTCTCGGGTTATTTTGTGTGCCTGCATTTCCCCTAGGTGGAAGTCTGGAGGATTTTTTTCCTTTAAGGATCGCAAATAAAATTTCAAGTTCTTACATTTTCCCGCAGGCCTGAAGAATTTCTTCCGGAAGGGGAATTAAAATCTTGTGAATAATCCAAAATGTGAAGAAGGAAATAATAATCAAAGTGGCCAAGTATTCATGTACCATATGCTTATTCAAAGGGGGCCAAATTCATTGGACTATTGTTAGTACTATAGTCTAAGGTCGGATAATCAAGAGTGGCCAAACCAATGAATACTAATGGTCAAGTTCAAAGGTGGTCCCCACTAGTGGGAAGGTTAGAGATAATTTACAGCTGTCATTATCCATGTGATCACTAGTTTTAAAGATAGAATAAGTGTCAACATCAGAGAAAAAGGTGGTCCCAATCAGGATAGATATTTGGATGAATTATTTTGCAAAAAGTATACCCACAATTAATGTAATTTATTTTTACTCAATACACAGGAGTATTTTTGCATGCCTTCGCAACAGAACATAATAGGGAAGAAGACAGAGTTGCATGTTCATGGAGAGAGACTTGCCTAGCAAGAAATCTTATTTTTAGCAAATTATTCACCCTTCTTTTCTTAAAAATAGAACAGTCAACTTCAGTTTGATTGTAATGTAAGTAAGGCTAATAATGCCTATTTGTAATTGCATGCTCTATTTTTATTCCTTTATCTATTATTAAATAAAGGATAAAAATAAGATGCATGGGCGAGTACAAGTCTTAGGCTATTTTTAGGAAGAGGGAAAATTATTTTTTTGCTATATACTGTGTGCCTTTGCAAAGCACAAAGGGGGGAACTTCTAGAGGAGAACTTCTAGAGGACTTTTTGATATAGGAGTATTGAAGCAAATTTTTCCAGTTTTTCTCTCTGAGTGTAAAGTATTTTCTTCCTTTCCAAGTTATTTTGCAGTCTTGTGTATGTTTCTATTAGTCTTGTGAATGCAATTCCTGATCAAATCACCTTACCTTGTTGCAAATTCAGTCCTTTCTGCTTAATTTTAATGTGCATGTTAACTTATTAGTACTGTTGTGATAATTCTCCCTCAGTACAACCAAGTGTTTTGCCCTTAATATTCTACCAGAAAAACTATTGGTTCATGCATCAAGAAATCCTTCACATATCAATTATGCATATACTCAGTCAAAGCCCTCATACAAATTTGGTGTATCACCTTACTTTTAATCATATTTATAGTCATCTTTTACCTCTCAAAACTCCCAGAAATCAGTTTAGGATACACCAATAAGGAACTATCCTTGATACCGGAGACTCACCTCAAAATAGGTATACCCACAGACCTGAGGTGTTTCCATTGTATCTACGAAAGAGAGAGATCAATTGTGCAAGCTTAGAAAACCTGTAACCATCTCTCTACAGGGTGCACTTTCAAGAGATAATAGTTACCAGGATATGTAATTGGCTCACCATGGTGAAAACTTTTTCTTTAAAGGTTTCATGTGTTTCAGAGTTTTGCAGGTGATATCAGGTTCTTTGCAAATCAAAGCCCCCCCCAAATACAATGCATAGCAGTTTTGGAAAGAACTACTATTGATGTGTTCTGAAAATTCAAGATGTGAAGTAGAACTCATCTGGCGACTCTGTAAATCTGATTCCAGATCAATATAGCACTTTTCAACAAGTATTAAAATTTTCATCTGCAGTCTTTAGGTATTTTCAAGAAATTCTGATATGTTATTTTTCTGTTATCAGTTGTTTTGTGAATAACATATCTGTTTTCATAAGTTCAATATTTTATGAGGTCTTGTAACCATGAATTCTCACTTTCAGCAATATTATCAGCCAAACCAACAGTCCTTTTATCCACCTTCTCGTTTAGATCAATTTTATATCCCTTATCAGGATGAATACCCTTATAACCCAAACCCTATCTATCATAATGATTATCAATATGATGGTTTTGTTGTTCAAGGTCAAAGTTATGCAGAGCATTATGCTGAGTATGAATGGTGAAGAAATCTTAGAATTGAGTTTAATAGTTTGAAGCAACAATATTTAGCTATCAAGGAACAAATTGAGAAACTGACAGCAATGAAGAATGATAGGTGTCAGGATAGGGAACCTTGTCAATGGGATGTTCCTACTTACCCTCCCTATGAAAATTTAATTCCTATAAATTCTCCTTGTCAGCCAATGCAGCTTATTCCTCCATTTCCTAACTATCAAATTGTTGCAATTCCTACTTTTTCTACTCCACAATCACATACTGAAGTCAAAATTAAGTGTTCGAGTTAGCGTTCAAATTTTTTCCCAAGTGTAGATCTTATTCCCCAACCTCTTGTCCAAAATTTTCCAGTTGAATCTGAAACTAAGCCCACTCCTTATTTACCCATACTTCTAGTTCAGGAAATAGAAAAATGAAAGATCAAGTAGCAGGAGCGACTATTAGAAGACAATAATAGGCTGGAATTTTCGCAGAACTTGCATGGATGGAAATCAAAGTTTCAGTTTGATTTTATTCTAGAATTGGAAAAAGGAACCACATAAAAGGTACAATCTATTTTTCCAGCAAATCAAGAGAAGTTGGAAGATGATCAACAATCTACATATTCTGAGTGTAGTGTGCATGAAGGCACCATACTCATGTAGCTTGCAGCCATATCAGAAGAGGATAAATTAGTTTCGAATAAAAAGGAGGTTGAAATTAAAGAAAATTGTGTTTCAAATTTACAACTTGAGGTTGATGATTTCTTATCAGATTTGGAAAAACGAATAGGTGAAGAACAACCTATAAAACTAACTGATTTTGTAGTTTCAGCATTCAAAGAACCTCTAGTGGATAAGTTCCCTCTTTTACTTGAAAAGGAGGAAGAGATGCTTTTAAATACATATCTTTATTATTCCCTCATGGAAGAACCATTTTGGGAGAATAATTTCTCAGAACAGCATGCTGTTGAAATCAGCTCTTGTGCAAAAAAAATAGAAAATTTTGATCATGCAGATTGTTTGTCAAACTAGAATGATCAAGATGAAGGATCAGTTGTGGAACAACAGTTTGAAGAGGCTGAAGTATGTTCAGATTAGTTTCAGAATGATCATGATAAAATAGTTGAGTGTGAATACCCTTGTTGTACAGCATGCATGGAAATAGTTGCATTATTAGGTACTTACAGTGTTTCACAAGCACTATTAAATGATACTACAAGTATTCGGGAGCAGCAATTTTTGATTGAGGAGGAAACGAAATGTTCTGAGAACATAATAAGAAGGGATCAAATGGAAGAATTTGAAAGTTCTGCTGAAATGTCAGTATCGGTAGTAGTGGATCATCTAGACTGCAAGGATAGAACAACAATTTCAAGACTCTGAACATCTTTTCAAATCTCATTTACAATAATGGAATTGAACCAACTCATCATCTTCACGATGTAATGATTGACGATATACAACAGTTTATAGAGGTAGATCAACTATCAAAACAACATTCAAAAAAACTTCAAAAAGAACCTGTGATCAAAAATAAGGTTCATTTTTCAGTACAAGAAAAGAAGATTAACTTTTCAGCTGTTTGGAGTCCATGTCTTATAAAGTATCTCACCGGTTCACAACATGCTACAACAATACCAGAATTCTTGCTAGTATCAGAGCCTAAAAATGAGTTTCAGACACTCAACAATCGGTTCCAAAGCCTTTTAGAATAGTTTGCAGATTAATTAGAAAGATTCTTCATGTTTTGGGCTAAGTTTTGGAACAAATCGTAAAGGTACACATGCTTCATCTTTTAGTTATGTCATTGTACTCTACTTGGTTTTGCAATTTGAATTCATCATCTCATTTTTTCCTTGGAGAAAAGGAAGTTATTTTTCACTGCCTCTCTCAGGTTTTATTTACCCTCGATTTGCATCTGGTTAGAATAGGGTAGATTAGGATTTCCCTTCAATAAGTGTAGTCCCTGCACATTGCATCATTTTTCAATTCAATAAGTGCATTCATGCACATGATATGGTTTACCAGATCCTTTCCAATTTTAGTCTCATTTTAAAAGGGTTAGACCTTTAGAAAGACAAATTTTGGTTATATGATTTGGACTCCATGCCCAATGGACAAGAGCAAGACACTATTCTTTAAGCTACCAGGCAGCTTTCCCCACATGTTCGCCTGAAATGTTGAAATTTTTTGCACTTGAGCAAAAATGGGAAACTCAAAACTTCGTCGTTACGATGAAAGTCATGAGTGAAGTATACCTAAGCTAAAGAACTTCTGATGTTATTATTACTACTGAATTAATTAATGATTAAGTGAAATCTATAGCTATGTGTGTTGTTACAAAATGTACCTCACATAATCTCCAATTTCATGATACCTTCAATAAAATAACACAAAGGCCCCGAATGAAAGCTATGTTGTCTTAATGAAAACACCAAATTGCAGAGTAGGTGAAGTGTTGAGTTTTGGGACAACAAACATAAATGTAGATTACATAAATCAGAGTTCATTACTGAATGTTACAGGTTCTCATTAATGTTCATTCCTTCATGTTTAATATATTTAATTATATGACCGACTTGTTTAGTTCATCATACACTCCATTCAAAAACTTGAAATGTAGAAGGAAATACACAACTAAATTTTAGAATTCAATGTTTTATTCACAAGGAAGGTCAAATGTTTCCCACCCAAGTCATGGGATGTGACTAGAAAGTAAAGTACATCTACTGAAGAAAGAGGTACACATGCATGGAATAGAAAGCAAAGGAATATGAGTGAACCCATCATTTCCTTTGTATATTCTTCATTATGCAGCTTGTCCCCATTCCAACTTGTTCCATCTTTGTCTTCACAATTCAAAGCATGGTACCTAAAAAGAAAAAGATAAGAACCATCAATAAAGAGATCAAGGTCGACCCATATTCCTATACTGTCCTAATTCGTGCATATGGATCTCTAAGCAACATGAGATATAGATTACTTGAAGGTCGAACTACATAACTCACTCAGAAAGAAGAAATAGAAAAGAGAATAAAAAACATGGACACAAGAGAGGCCAAAAAACCTAATTATTTCTAACTATTTTCTTAAAGTGTGCAGATATAGGTTCTTACTAACACATTTCTATATCATATTAGAAATGATTTTACATACTTTATATCCTTCTAACATGCTAATGGGTATTTCATGTGCAATATTTTATTTACAGGAACTATTTGTGACCATGGTGATCTGACACTTTACTTGCTACGGTTTTTCATTGTTTGCTATTATTTGTGGGCTTTGTCAATTGTTTTGTGTGCACAATATATGCTTTTGACCACTTCTATCCTGATTGTCTTGTGACATTGTGACTAATGTCCCATGTTTGAACCCACTTCTTGCGGTCTACATGCTAATATATCTTTCTAGATTACACTTTTTCTTCTATATGCATATATTTCTTATTTTAACTAACATATGTTTTCATCCACTTTGTTTGTGTGTGCCTTGGATTTTACTGAGCACATTCACTCCCCATGTAGGGATACAATTTCAAATTATCCTATAGTCCTCATTCGAGATGCATACTCTTAGTGATGTTGCATGAAACCCAAATGAGGAGGGAATACATTTGGTGAATTGTTCACCCCCATTTAGTAGTAAATAGTAAACATTTCACACCTATAGAGTACATGATCAACACATTCTACTATCTCAAAAATAACATAAAATATGATTTGGGTCTTCAGCATAGCATAAAGGCCAGTGCCCAGAAATAGAAAGCGCCATGGTTTCCCTAACCCTTTCTTCATGCCTATGACCAGGGGGAAGTTAGAATTTTTTTCTCAAATCAGCAAGATGGCATAAATAGACAAGATAAGCCATGAGTACATGTTCAAAAGAAGGATTAATGTAACTCAAACTCAGATATTTTCTGCAAATGGAAGAAGTTACAGTATAGAATAGAGAAGATACTTGCAGGAAAAGTGTATGTTTTAGATTGCAACTAAGGAAGAAATAATTTTGAAAACACATCTATTACAGCCTCTCAGGAACAAGTATAAAGTAATAATGCTTTAATCCAGATAATCATATGGAACTCTAGCTATAAACTAGGCAGTAAACTTCTACAAGTTATGAGGTTTCAGTGGTTGAAAAGATACATGACTCAAAATTTCAGTAAGCAGTTTCAGGCTCAAGATCTGAATATCAGAGTGTATATAGTACCAACAAATGATAAAAACCAAGCCAATTACATCTAACTGGAGGATACTTAGTTTCCAAACAATCATACTTCCAGGGGTAGAATCAATCAAAGAAGAAATTTCACTACATATATCAGATATGATGATGATATTACCAAAGTCATAAGTTTCAAGTGGTGAATCCAAGAGAAAATTATAGTTTCAGGCTCCAGTCAAAGAACCCATTAAGTGGTATCAAAATCAGAGTAAGAAATAGGTTCATCTAGTTCAGAACTAAAGAAACCAAACTTAGAAACACGTTTCAACTTGAAATGGCCGAGGTCGAACCAAGGGGTCACATGAAATGTAAGAAAGAAATAAATGTCAAATACTCCAAAACAGAGGTCCTAAGGAAAAACCAAACTCTATACTCAGAAATAGAGACTCAAAATATTTAGATAACAATTTTGACAAGGCTAAGCATGCATAACTAAAGCTCGAAGGCTCTCCACAAATGAACACCATGAGTAGTTCCAGCACACTAGAGGATCCTTATAACTCAAACACCAGAACATGACAAGGGATTATTCTGACTAAGAAAGCAATTCGACAACACAGAATGCAAAGAAATGGCATATTTATGTTCCCCTAGTAACAGAAATAAATAAAAAACCATGAAGAAATCTCATAATGGCATCATAAAAGAACAAGAGGAAACTGTTCAAGCAAAAGGATATAGGTTCAAAATTCAGGGCTATACCAAGCTTTGAACTAGGACAACTGTCATTACAATATGTAAAAAAAATCAAGGAACCTAACATGCAGAACGAACTCCACAATTATTCACAAAATCAATTCATAGCACATACTCAGAGTTCGAGATATGGGTACATTTTGATAATGCCTTCAAATTTCACCACAGTTATGAACTTACAAATTTTAGCACAAGTTGCTCAGAGATCAAGAACCTACCAAACTTCAACACCATTTGCACAGTCAGCTCAAAAACAACAATGGCAGCCATAGAATCTTCGCAAAGCTCATACAGGCACAAAGATCTCTTTTAAAGAAAAGTCGAGCTTGAAGAAAATGACAACTGGTTAAAAATTGACTAGATCTCGCAAACAAATCCAAGTAACAGAGCTTGGAGGCTTCATCAATGGTTGTCGTTAAAAAAAATTACAGAGTTCATTTAGCTCGACTAGAGCTCAAGAATGAAAATACGAAAGATTAGGGTTTCGAGTGTTCTACTCATCAACAATCCAAAGTAACCTAACTCACTATGAGTTGATGATCGGAGGATCGATGGCCATGAATCAAAAGTACAGAGATCGGTATTCCCAAATAGTTCATCAAAATCAAGGCAAAATTTGTCCAATCAAAATGGCGGTTGGTTAACCAATTTACCGAAATTTCAAATTGTAAAACTTTCATTCGCAGGCCCGCAGGCCCAAGAAGGACACGTGTTGTCACCACAGTGGAAGTGGAGAAATGGAGGTTAGGAGTCACTTAGGTTTTCAAACCTTAAAAATGTAAAAAGTTAAAAGTTCCAAAGTTTCCCGTGAAGCCCTAGCCCCGCAAGGACAAAGTCAATATCAAAGGAAAAGTCAATACATCGATTCCACATAGTAATGGCAGAGATGCAGGATTTATTAGGGTTTTGAGACTTTGTACAAATAAGCTTAAAAGTCTCAGGTTATTCCATGTGCCTGCATTTCCCCTGGGCGTAAGGCCGAAGGAATTTTTTCCTTTAAGGCTCGTAAACAAAATTTCATGTTCTTACATTTGCCCGCAGGTCCGCCAGGGGAATTCAAATACCAAATAATCCAAAAGCCAACGAGGAAATAATAATTAAAGTGGCCGAGTATTATAATGTGCCATATGTGTATTCAAAGAGGGCCGAATTCATTTGACTATGTTAGTACTATAGTCTAAGGTCGGATAATCAAGAGTGGCCAAACCAATGAAGACTAATGGTCAAGTTTAAACGTGGTCCTCACCAGTGGGAAGGTTAGATATAATTTACACTGTGTTATCCATGTGATCACTAAAATACATAACAAGTGTTAACATCAGAGACAAAGGTGGTCCCAATCAGGATAGATATTTGGACAAATTATTTTGTAAAGTATTACAATTAATGTAATTTATTTTTACTCAATACATAGGATTTTTTTTGCATGCCTTCATAATAGGACAGAATAGGGAAGAAGACAGAGTTGCATGTTCATGGAAAGAGACTTGCCTAGCAAGCAATCTTATTTTTAGCAAATTATTCACCCTTCTTTCTTAAAAAGAGAACAGTCAACTTCAATTTGACTGTATTGTAATTAAGGCTAATAATGTCTAATTGTAACTGCATGCTCTATTTTTATTCCTTTATCTATTATTAAACAAAGGATAAAAATAGGATGCATGTGCGAGTACAAGCCTTAGGCTATTTTTAGGAAGAGGGGGAAAAAAATTCTGCTATATATTGCGTGCCTTTGCAAAGCACAAAGTGGGGAACTTCTAGAGGAGAACTTCTGGAGGACTTTTGGATATAGGAGTACTGAAGCAAATTTTATCAGTTTTTCCCTTTGAGTGTGAAGTATTTTCTTCCTTTCCAAATTGTTTTGCAATCTTGTGTATCTTTCATTAGTCTTGTGAAGCAATTTCCTAGTTCAAATTACCTTACCCTGCTACAAATTCAGTCCTTTCTGCTTAATTTTAATGTGCATGTTAACTTATTAGTAGTGTTGTGATAATCTCCCTCAATACCTCCAAGTGTTTTGCCCTTAATATTTCGACAAAGGAACGGTTGGTCTGTGCACCAAAAATCCTTCACATATCAATTGTGCATATACTCAGTCAAAGCCCTCATACAAATTTGGTGTATCACCTTAATTTTTATTATTTTCCAATCATCTTTTTCTCTCAAACTCCCATAAATCAGTTTAGGATACACCAATAAGGAACCAACCTTTTAATCCCGAAGACTCACCTCAAAATAAGTATACCCACAAACCTGAGGTGTTTCCATTGTATCTACGAAAGAGAGAGATCAATTGCGTAAGCTTAGAAAACCTGCAGCCATCTCTCTACAAGGTGCACTTTCGAGAGATAATAGTTTTTGGCATGCCTAGTGGGACACTCACACAACTAAAAGTTTCACTTTCAGAGGTGTTTCATTATTCAAGCAAATCAGACACCATGCATAGCAGTTTTGGAAAGAACTACTATTGATGTGTTCTAAAGATTCAACATTTGAAGCAGAACTCATATGGTGACTCCGTAAATCTAATTCCAGATCAGTATAGCACTTTTCAACAAGTATTAAAATTTTCAGCTGCACTCTTCAGGTATTTTCAAGAAATTCAAATATGTTATTTTGCCATTATCCGTTGTTTTGTGAATAACAGACTTGTTTTCATAAGTTCAATATTTTATGAGGCCCTACAACCATGAATCCTCACTTTCAGCAATATTATCAGCAAAACCAACAGTCCTTTTATCCACCTTCTCGTTCAGATCAATTTTATAACCCTTATCAGAATGAATACCCTTATAACCCAAACCCTGTCTATCAAAATTATTATCAATTTAATTTGGATTGATACTAAACTTAAATTCTATGGAACAATTACATTTTTTTCTTACTTAAACGTGGGGCTTTATCCAACCTTGCCTTTATATGTTACCATTTAAATTTCATGACAAAAGGTACAAAAATATTAGGTAGCAGAGTAATTTTGATAGGAAAGAAATCTACAAAAATTATGAAAGGTAGGCCAACTAGGAGTGTGGGTACAACAACTAGGATAGTGGGTGGATTCAACATTATAATGTCAGTGATGGTCATTTTATTTATTAGAAAAAAAAATTATATTCATTTTGAATGTGTAATGTATAAACGAAAATATGATATACATGTCTTGTAAATGAAATTAAAATCATTGTTTAAAACATTTAATATAATAATTGATCTTATAAAAAAATATAGTTAACAATTCAAAGAAGATTGCTATGAAGAGTGAGTCAAGCTAAGAATCCTTTTACATTTTTGATTAGGGTCAAACTCATAATCATTTTCAAAATTGTGAATCTAACATCTCAATTAATGAGAAATGATGTAACATTTAAAGATCATCCAAATCACCAATTCCATAGTAAAATCATTTTGAATATTTTGGTCAAAATTAATATATGACATGGTTGAAGGGTGGGTAGCCTTCACATTTCAACGACCGAGTCCCATGGTTGAAGGGTGGGTAGCCTTCACATTTCAATGACCCTAGTATTGAAATAGGTCCTTCAAAATAATAAAGATGTTTGTTGGGCAAATGCTTATTAAACGGCAAGGAGGTAGGAAAGTGCAGAATCATAGCGAGGTAATAATGGACGGTAGTATTTCTGAAAATGAAGAGTTGCAAGGTTTTATCGATTTATGGAAGCGAATGTTTGGTTATATGGACTCGATGGGTCTGCGATGGGCAGTGGAACTGGAAATCCCAGACATAATTTCCCAGGGTGGACTTGAATCCATGGTTTCCGCAGAGGAAATTGCGTCGCATCTGCCATCTCCATTTCCAAACATAGACTTCCTCTCCCGCATTCTCTCATTTTTGGCCATGCGAGGCATCTTCACCCAAACTCTGCTGCCCAATTCGCAGATCGTCAAATACGGCCTTACCCCCATTTCAAAGTGGCTCCTGAAAACCAGAGGAATGGGATGCAGCATGAATCCAATGGTGTTAATGCAGACCCACGAGGCCGTCATTGCGCCCTGGTATCGCATGGCCGACTGCACTGTGTCGGCAAGCGGTTTCCCGTTCGAGCACGTCCACGGGAAACTGCTCTTCTCCTTCGCAAAGGAGAATCCTGAGTTTGGCAAGGTGTTTAACGACGCCATGGCTTCACATTCCAAGATGCTGATGAAGGACATATTAGCAGCTTATAACGACGGATTCAGCAAGCTGAGCTTCAAGTCTCTTCTGGACGTGGGAGGTGGAGATGGCTCCACCATCGCTAGCATTGCCCGTGCCTTCCCCAATATCAAATGTTATAACTATGATCTCCCTCAAGTCATAACACAGGCTCCCACTTATTCCGGTAAGTAAATCTGAACCGAAGCCACTAATTGTCTTGCCAAAATGATCTTATTATTTCCTTTTCAGATTTCAAATAAGTCGTGATCTCAAGGGTATAGTCCCTTTCAAAAAACTATTTGCCAATAATAAAAAAAATGATACAGGGGTGGAACACATAGCCGGTGATATGTTTCTCAATGTTCCACGAGGCGATGCTATATTAATGAAGGTGCAAAATTGTCTCTGTATTTGGTCTTTTTGGTGTCATTTATTTGTTTTAATTAACATGTTGTTGTTGCAGTTGATTTTGCATGACTGGGGAGACGAAGAGTGCATAAAAATTCTGAAAAACTGTCGACAAGCCCTTCCTGAGCAAGGGACGTTGATATTGGTAGATTCTGTGTTGGCCGAGCCAGGGGGAAAGAAGCCGATCGGATTTGAAGAAATTGCAGGAATGATGGACATGGTAATGCTGGCACATCAGAGGGGCAAAGAGAGAAGCGAACGACAGTTTAAAAAATTATTGGAAGCATCTGGGTTTGGCCGCTATACCATCATCCCTCTGCCTTCCCAAATGCAATTAATAGAAACTTTTCCTCAGTGATAGAACGGATGGGATAATGTTTTTTTGTCCGACCTTATCATCACTCTTATTTAATATTAGATTGTTCTTCTAGTGTGGGGCAAGTGAGCATCTTGCCTGAGTGATTTCGAATATGGAACACATGCCTTTGACCTAAGAAATAAAATGTCGTTATGGACATCCTTTTGCTTTACTTCTACTTCATACTTTCCTTAAAAAAAAAAATTGATTAGATAAAGAGAGTTTGGATTTGGAAATGATTTCAAATAACTTTAACATAATCATTGAAAGATTTAGAAAGTTAAAACCCACTTACAATAAAATATGAAAAAGACAATGTCAAAATAAGTTGATCCAATTACAACATAGTAAAGATATAACATTATAGCGCTTCTTATATAATCAAGCTTTTGTTTAAGCAACTTATGCTAGTCATTAACCTCCATCCAACAATCAGTCATCAACCTTCATCCAACAACTCCTATAGCAAATCTAAAGCTCTCTAAAAATACTAGGAGTGGTGTGTAGTTTGATCCGCAATAAGTCAACTATTAAATCACCAAATTACCACTCACTCAACCATCATTTTCAGATCATAGCATCATCTTAGAATGTTTGGTTATTCTCTTTTTCTCCACTTTCCTCTTCTTATCCAACAATATAGTCTAATCACCATCTATTGGGGAGATACAAATAACTGTTTCTATATCTATAGGTTCTGCCATTATATTCGTTGGGCCCTGCACCGCCCTCATCTAGCCTTTTCGTAGCATTTCCTTTCCATTCCGTGGTCACGGGTTCCTCCCTCTTCAACGACTTGAACAACCTTATCCTTTTCATCCATTGTTATCTTAAGTGGCTCCTTTTTAACAGTCTCATTTTCAACCTTAGGAGTATTTGGAACCTTTTCCTATTCTCCACCTCCGTTTCAGACTCTGAATAATTTTTTCTAAAACCTTTCACATACAAGTCGCGAGAAAGAGCATCTTTCCACCACTACAGTCTATCTTCCACCTTGTGTTTCAATATATAACACTTTAAAGACAAATAACCTATCGCAAAGCACCTTCTGCATCAAATAAGAAACCCTTTGTAATCTTGAGCTTGACATTTTCCGAAAGATCTTTTGAAGTGTCTAGATTCACTAAAATGTTAGACAAAGTCAGATGAGACATAACCTCGGTTTTAGGTTATGTTCATAAATTTTCCAAGTGTGTTACTGATGGAAGTAACATAGACCATATTACCCATATAATATTGGTAAAATCAAATTAGTAATGGGATTAAAAGTGGGGGTTAGTGTTAACTTTGATTAACTTAAACTGAATTTCGTAGCAATGCTTTCTCCCATGCCTTAACCCTAAATGGGGTCTCACTGCAAGGTGGCGGCAAAAGATCCGAATGAGACAATGACTGCTATGAGCGATCCGGTAGTGACTTCTTCCCTTGGCCCCTGGCTCTTCCCTATTCAAATGATTCTTCTAAAAACAGTGACTTTGGCTCCTATCTATAGGTTTTTGGCGCCTTTCCCTAGGTCAAAGATGCATTCTCTCTATTACATAAGGGTTTCACTTCGATCCAGGTCGTGTCTTCCTCTGATGGGGTTGTGGATGTTGGAGCTATTAATAGTAGTGGTCATGCTCTGTTTTGATCTAGCTAGGGTAGCATGGTGGATGTGCATACAAAGATGGCTGCCAAGGTTTCAGTGGGGGCTATTGGAGCATCTGGCATGGGTCTACTCAATGGAAGTTCTTGTGGCAAGAGCTATTTGGATGTTGTTAGGCATGTTCATATCCCTTCCAAGCCCATGGATTTTGCTAATACCTATCCGTCAGTATCCTTTGGTGCCAATATTATCAAATCAGAAGCATTTTACAAGAAAAATGGGATAATTTACATATTCAATAATATTTTCCCAGGTCTCCTAGCTCTTCATTAAAGGACTTTGACTCATTACGAACCTCTTATAAAAGGTAAACTAGACATTTACCCCACATCTAGAAGTTTTTTCATTATTATCTTTGATAACATCATTGATAAAGAGCTTATTTTTGGTAAAATTTGTGATTTTCAATCTCACTTTCTGCTTATGAAACCAGTGGTTCCCCTTGTTTAATCTTATGATTGATAGTTATCATGTCAAACTTGTTTGGATCTAGTTGGCATATTTTCTCCTCTAGTTTTGGAGTGAGAAATGCTTAGCTTTAATACGAGATACCTTGGTTAACTGTTTGTATATTGATCCAAATACATCTTCATGTGATTTTGCCACATATTCCTACATTCTAGTAGAGATGAATACTTCTATTAATTTTTCGGCCTCTATATATCTCATTGTTGAAGACTGAATCTAGACTCAAAATCTAGATTTTAAAGGTTTAACTTTCAGATATAGAACTTATTTTCTCTTGGTCACTTAGCTTCAGATTTTCAAATGGGGAAAAACAAGCTAAAAGAAGATATTCATGTGGAAGTATTCAGATCCTAGTCATGTGGTGGTTGATAGTCATATGGATAGTGATTCAGAGGTAGAATTAGAGCATGAAGCTGATCTTGGTTTTACAACTATGGAGGTTATTCCTTCCCATGATCCTTTAGGTAAGGCTATCCCTTGATGTCCTGATGTTCAGGAACTATTTCCCTTCCTCTTGTGACTCAAGAGGACAACGAGAATTTTTAGATCATCATTCACGTTCATTGGAAATATCTAATCTTGATCTAGATAAGTTCCAACTTTATTAACCTTTATGTAAAATATATCTCCTCCAAAATATCAAAATATATTGTATAAAATATCAAGAGATATTATATAGAATATCTAAAAATATCTAGAAATATCAAAAAACTCTTTAATATTTAAAATAAGATATTATTTGATATTTTCTAAGCTAGAAGGTTGGAAAACTTCTATAATGACAATTTTCCCTTTGTAATTCAATAAGTAAGAAAAGCAAGAGAAGGAACCGAAGTTCTTTGGAGTATTTTTAATACAAATTTTGTTTCTATATTTCTCTTATGAGTACACACCCTCTAGCTTAAGAGTTAGATATAATTCCTTCAAATTGGTATCAGAGCTAGGTTGAGCTTATGTTATAAGTTATTTCACTCTATTAGTCTATTTTAAAATCACGAGTATGAGCAACAATCTCACTCAATCCCAAATCCCCATATTCAATGGGAAGAACTACGATTATTGGAGCATAAAAATGAGGACCTTATATTGTTCACTAGATGTGTGGGAGCTAGTTGAGAATGGGTTATCAAAACCTGGATATCTTCAAGCACTTCAAGCACTAACATAAGTAGATCAGGATTTGCTAAAGGAGAACAAATAGAAGGATGTAAAAGCCTTGTTTCAAATTCAACAAGAAATGGACGAGTCCATCTTTTCGCATGTTGTAACAGCAACTAGATCAAAGCAAGCATGGGAAAGTCTTCAAACGACTTATCAAGGTACTAGTAAAGTAAAAATTGCAAAATTATAAAATCTTAGGAGAGATTTGGAAAATATATTTATGAAGGACTTAGATTCAGTAGACCATGGCATGGTCTCGCTCACATCTTTGGATAGATTTCCTTCACTCGCAAAATTGGGAGGCATCGCACTATCCCCCTCCATCACCATTTTATGTCTCTATTATTTACTCTTAGCTCATTTATTACACTTCACACTTCGCGCTTCACAATAAATATTTCCTACCATCTACTCTCAAAATGCATAGTTTCCACTCATTACCTGATGAGGCACACTAGTTCCACAATTTATACTTGATTGTTGAAGGGGAAATTATTAAATGAACCTCACTTCATCTAATCTTATCTTCTTTTCTATACACTCTATGCTTCATAATTAAACCTTTCCTAGCACTCTCACATCTCTGGTATATAAAAATGTACCATGATTAGCCAATGACATACTCTTATTATATAGTTCATACCTAACTATTAATAGAGAATTCCTAAATGAACCTCATCTCACACACATTTTTTGGTGGGAAACATGTCCCTTCTCATCTTACATATCGCAACACACCATCACATGCACATGACATCTACACATATTTGTTATATTTACTCTTGTTAGCTTATACTCTTTACATGTTGCACTTTGAATTCTATGCTAGTTGGATACTTAGCATGTCACTACCTGTTTCTAAACACACATGTGCATTCACATAGTATATTGTGTTTAATGAATGACTTTTATAGATTCTTACACAATGCATGATGCTTGAAGCATCTCTTTACTAATCATGTCAAGGCTCCTAGGGGCATCTACCTTTCCTACTCTCATACTTCACACATCACAGGTCCTACTATTTAAATATTTACTATTTTTCATCACTATCACTTAATTTTTAATGATCTATACATGCTTTGACATACTCTTTATCTTTCTAACATGACAACATGTGCGTTATGTTTAAAATTTGTCTTTCAATATTCTATACAACCATGGTTCTCTGTTAATGTTTTATAATTTTTCCACTATTTGCAGGTTATGCGATATGTCTTGATTGATGATTGTTTTCTTTTGGCTGCTTCATACTTCATTGTCTTGTGACATTGTGAGTGACATCCCATGTATGAAACATATTTTTCGTGGTATGTTTCTTCATATTTTTTTCTTACATTGTCTTTTATTGCATGATAGTTCTTTCACACTAACACTTATCTCTAGTCTATCTTGTTTGCACGTGACTTGGTTTCTACCATGCAAATCCCATACCACCTATAGGTATCCAATCCTAGATATGCATATCAGTTACATGTCCTCTCATTTAAGCCACCTCATCCTAAATCTGTCACATGCACCCTAAACAAGGGGGATAATCTATTGGGTGAAATAATCACCCTTCTAGAAAATCAAAGATCAAGAATATAACAACAAAGTACAAAATTGGCACATGAACACAATTACAAAGTGGCCTAGAATCAAACTTAGATCATAAACACATAGCATAAACTAGCACCCAATATCAGACAGGAACGATGTGCGCTTGTGTCCCCCTAGGTGCTTGTGTCCATGGGAAAAAAACAAATAGTTTCTTAGTTCAACAGAGTTTCTAGCAATTTAGAGAACATGTCTATAGTATCATTCACTTGGATTCAATTACAAAATTTTGTCAATCAGTCACAATTTGGTTACGATATGGTTACAAATCGAGATGTGGCATCTGTAGTGGCACTTATTTGAGAAGCATCATGGATGGAGAGAAAAACATACCGCTCTCCCCAACACTCTTCTCCTGGCGCGAAATCGCCCAAAAACCTCACCCTCAACAATAATAAATTCAAATCTAGCAACATCTCCAAGACAAACAAGATAAATTTATATCCTTTAATCTCTTATACATTAGGTGAACGCTTTCCTTAGCTCTTTACTTATGCAAACATTATTCCAATTTTTCACATATGGGACTTTAACTAGTTTTTTTCTCTTCTTTTATAGGTCCATCCTTACAAGAAGCATCTCACATAAACAAGCACAAGCTCTAGAAGCACACTACTACACATGTATACTACACCCCTAGCATCTACCTTCCTATCCTAGTTTTCATGCTTCACATTATGCTCAATTCACGCTTTACTTGTCCACATGGTATGTTATCAGCTACACTATTATCTATAGGATTAAAAGGTATGCATATTCTATCAACTTTATGATATCGAGTATTCAATCAACAACATAAAATGGGGGAAAATTTAGACACAAAATCTATGCACTTGGGTACATTTCTAGTTCCTAAAACATACTAATGTATACATGATTCCTAAGAAAGAAAACTAGTGGTTGACAACTCTTTTTGGGATTTTTCTCTATCTCTTACACTTTACTCCTCTCACACATCTTACAAATCTACCAACACTTAACTGATTTGTCTTTTATGGCCTCATATACTAACGTCCAATTATGATAGAAGCACCCAGGTGCTCTTGTCCCTCCTAGGTCCTTTTTCACCTTTTGGTCAACTTTTATAACTTTGGGTTAGCCTTTTATTTGTCAGTTACAAAATTAAAATAAGGGAATCATATTTATATATATATACTTAGTCACTTCTCTCAAATATGGGGCCAAGCACTATAAACATTATCCATCACCACCTAATCTTGTATAAAGGCACATGAGCATTATAAGGCATACTTCTAACACACTTTTACAAGGGACAATGGCTATTTAAATCTACATACACAACATACGAGGGGAGTTTATTCTATTCCATCACACACATCTTGCATAATTTGGGCCAATCTAGATCTAGCCCAATATCATCGTGTAAATTTCAAAAGGGAAACCTATGGTATAATTAGACACACAAGCACAAAGAACTATATGGATTCTGAGATGTAGTGTAGCACTTAGTTGTAAGTTCAGTCTTTGGAAGACCATTGGGGTCAGTCTGACTGTACATTCTAGATATTTTTTTATTAGATTTTGTAACACCCATATTATTCTTCATCAAACTAAGGGAATTTTTGTTAACATTAATTAACTTGATTCCTTCAATGATTATCGACACACAATATAAATAACCTAACATACTAATTGAGTTTAAAATTCCCTTAATTATTTTAATGCTATAATGATTTTCCATTATTGATTAGCCACTTGCCAAATAATCTAACATTATTAATATTTTATTAGCCAATTGGTCTACCTATCATAGATTAGACAAAAGTCAGGAGAAAGTTCTCACTAATACAGTGCAACAGGGTGGTGGTTAGCTAACAAAAAACTTTAAGCCTCCACCATTATATGCGTCATTGATTTTTGGGAACCACTTGGTACATAACTACATGATTGATTTGGGAGCAAGTAGCTCAGTGATTCTGAAGAAAATAGCAGATCAATTAGGTATAAAATATGAGCCAGTGCTGAGAGGAGTAGTGCAACTGGATTGAATAATAGTGGGAACAATTGGGTTCATCAAAAGGTTAAGCCTTATATTGGATGCATGTCCAAATGTCACAGTCTTGCAAGATGTGTCTGTAATTAACCTCCCACCACGCATTGTACTGTGTTTGTCAAAAGACTTCACTGCCAAAATTGGTGGATATCTATCAGCAGATTCATCACACATACTATTTAAAACAAGGTATGGAGCCAAGGAAACTATCAAGTCATAACCAATTGCCAATTTCCACATTGAGCCTCATGTGCCAAGTCCTATCAATGCAAATTGCTCAACCTTAGATCAGGAGGAGTGTTCAACTGATCTGGAAACAGGTACTAAGGTCGAGGGTATTCTAGATTTAACTCTAGATGAATGGGTGAACAAAAGGCATGCATTTGACCCATACAAGGAAATTGAAGAATCTAAATTGGGTGTATATCATGTACACGAAGAAAATTCACTTATCCCTAGTATCACCAAGCCAGCAAATAAAGATGAAAATGAAGTTTGGAAACTATTTTTCGATGATTCAAGAAGTAAACAAGGTGCTGGAGGAGATGCAATGTTAGTTTCACCAAAGAACATCAAGTATTATTCAATGTTTTGTTTCCAGTTTGCCTATTCAAACATTACAACTAAATATGAGGTGTTAATCCACATAATTCATTGGTTCAGGAAAAAGGGCATAAAGAATTTGCAGGTGTTCGGAGATAGTGAGATAATCATCAATCAAGTCAGGGGGCAACATGTTGTAAAGAATGACCTTCTCAAGAGCTACAAAAATAGGGTATGGGACCTAATTAAGGATTTCAAAGCTTTCAACATTGTGTCCATACCCAGGAAGAAGATTGAAGCTGCAGATAGGCATATAGCAGTTGGAGAAAAATTTGATGTGGTTAACAATATCAAGAGAGACAAAACACACCCTCACATCCATGTGATTGTAAGGCCAACAGTTCCAGAAAATAATACAAGCTAGCAAGTCTTTGAGAATGATCAACAGATCATTAATTTCTTACAAGAAGAGACTGAATTCTTATCTAGGAATCAAGATAAATTGAAGCAGTAGTACGGGGATCAAGTAGTGTAGCTGCAGACAAATAATCTTCCAAAAGGTTTGGTAACATTGGAGTCTATTTTTGATCCTAATGACCAGTTTCATAAAGAGAAAGCCAACATATGCGTCAAAGAGAGGATTCAGAGCCTATTTCAATTGGAGAGGGAAAAACACTCCAAATAGGAAAGGTGGCCACCTAACAAGAGAGATATGAGTTCACACAACTTTTCCAAGAGTTTACAGAAATCTTCACCTGGAGTTATGAGGACCTGCGAGGATTCAATCCAAAGCTGGCACAACATACCATAGAATTGGATCTAGATGCTAAGCCCATCAAGAAGAAGTAAAGACCAGTCAACCCACACATTGAGCCTCTGATGAAAAAAGAGCTGAACAAGCTGATAGAGGCAAGCATTATATTTGCAATCAAGCACTCAAGCTAGGTTGAAAATTTGGTACCATTCAGGCAAAAGAATGGGGAAATAAGGTTGTGCATGGAATTTTGAGACTTAAATAAGGCATCTCTCATGGACCATTACCCACTTCCTTCAATGGAACAAATCTTACAGGTAGTAGCCAGATCAGAAAGATTTTCTCTCCTAGATGGATAGTCAGGGTATAATCAGATAATGGTGAAAGAAGATGATTAGTTCAAAATGGATTTCACCACTAAGTGGGGCACCTATGCCTACAGGAAGATGTCATTTGGATTGTCTAGTGCCAGAGCCACCTTCCAGAGGGTGATGGACATGATATTCAGGGGGTTGATCAAAAAAATAGTACTGATATATCTTGATGATATCACCATGTTCTCCAAAAATGCAGTGGATCACCTTTTTCATCTGAGACAGGTATTTCAAAGATGTAGGAGATTTGGGGTATCATTGAATCCCAAAAAATGCATATTCCTGGCTCACAAAGGCAAGCTCCTAGGCCATATTGTGTCAAAGGAGGGATTGAGGATTGACCTAGAAAGAGTTGAAGCAATTCAAGCATTGCCCTTACTATGTCATAAGAAGGCTCTTTAAAGCTTCTTAGGGAGGATAAATTTTATCCACAGATTTGTGCCAAATTTTGTTGCTCTTGTGAAGCCAATAACGCTGATGTTGAAGAAGAGTATGGCATTTAGGTGGATAGTTTAAGGCAAGGTGATTTTTAAAGTAATCAAAGAGGCCATATCCCAAGCTCAAAATCTCGTTGATCCAGACTTCTCTAAGGACTTCATGCTCTATGAATTTGGTGTTTGGGACACAATTACTAAAATCCTAGTGCAACAGAACAAAGACAGTTCTGAACAGCTGGTTTCCTTCTTTAGCCAAGGTTTGGAGGACTATGAAGTGAGGTAATCCTTCATCAAGAAGCATGTCCTTGCAGTGATTAGGAGATTAAAGAAGTTCTAACACCTAGTGTCAAACAACAAAATCCAATTGCTAGTCTCTCATGTGGGCATCAAGGACTTCCTTTTGAATAAGGATCTAAATGGGAAACATGTAGGATGGATCAATCGTGTCATGGAATATTACATTGAGATTAAAGTCACTAAGATGGTTCATGGAAAGGGGTTATGTGAACAACTAGCATTAACTCAATGAGCTGAAGCAGGTGATGAAAATGAAGTTGTTTTGTTACTACAATATGGTCAAGAGAAAGTGAATGATAATGTGTTTATTCCTTATTAGAATTATAATATGATGCACTTCCTGCAAAAAGGCCTATGCCCTCCAAAAATGAACAATGCAAAGAGGATACATTTCAAATTACAAGCCATTCCATATCTGTTTGTTGATGGTGTTTTGTTTAAAAAGGAAATGAATGGTGTTCTACTAAGATGCATTGGAACGGGTCAAATCAAGAAGGTGTTGTAGGAGTTTCACGATGGAGAAGTCGGTGGTCATTTCACTCAACAGATAATAGCTCTCAAGATAATGAAGGTAGGATATTATTGGCCCACAGTGTTAAGTGACTTCTATACGTGGATTAAAAAGTGTAAAAAATGTGCATTCTTCACGGGAAAAGAAAGGTTAGCAGCACTTCCATTACACCCAATTTTGGCTAAGCAACCATTCATGCAATGGGGATTGTATTTCATTGGGTTGATCAATCCAAAGTCAAGCCAAGGCCACAAGTCGATTCTCATAGCAACAGACTATTTAACCAAATGGACTGAGGCAGTAGCACTCAAGGAGGCCAATGAGTCTAGCATACTAGACTTCTATGAAGGAATAATGACCAGGTTTGGTGTATCGGCCACTATCATATCAGACAATGCATTAACATTCCTAGGTTCCAAGATCATATAATGGGTTGTCAAGAATGGAATATAATTGAGAACCTCTTCAAACTATTACCCACAGGGTAATGGGTAGGTAGAGTCCACGAACAAAAATTTTGTAAGAATCATCAGAAGGACTCTAGATGAAAATCAAAGGACATGGCATACAAAGATAAAATCAGCATTATGGGCTGATAGGATCACGCTAGAAAGGTCAACAAGTAATTCCCCTTACAAATTGGTCTAAGGTAAGGAGGAAGTGTTTCCTATATCATTGGAGCTACCTACATTAGAGCTCATGAAGCAGTTGGATTTGTCTAAGTTTGATCCTATGGAAGCTAGGTATACAAAACTAATGGAATTAGAAGAGATCAAGGAACATGCAGTTCAAATGATAGAGAAAGATCAAGCCTTAGTCAAAAGATGGTTTGACAAGAAATCAAGAGCAAGCATCTTTCAGGAAGGGGAATTAGTTCTAAAGTGTGATGCAGATCGGGAAAAACTAGGAAGGCATTCCAAGTTTGATGCCATTTGGAGTGGCCCCTACATGGTCACAGGATGTAAAAGTAGCAATGCCTTCCAATTATCCACATTGGATGGAGAGGAGCCTCTTATTCTAGTGCATGGGATGTACCTTAAACATTGCTATTGAAAAGAGAAAAAGTTTCACCCTTGTAAATATTAGCCTAGGATCTTAATTCCTCTAAGTGTGTATGTAAATTATCTTGTTGCAGTTTATGTTGTGGTTTCCCTAAGTGCCTTTGGGACAGGTTTTATTGCTCCCAGGTTGTATCACTATGCATTCAAATGTGCCTTTGAGTGAATGTTGTAACAATAAATTCTGGAAACAAGTGAAAGTCCCATGTTAACACAATTTTCTACTCTTAGAAATCTCATCTTCAAGATTTTTTTTATGAAAATTGAGGGTACAAGCGGTGGGGCAGGTTTAGGATCAACAAGGGCAATCAATCATGTTCAGGTTTAAAGTAAGGAACAATATTAGGCTATCAATTATGTCTCCATGCCCAATAGATACTATAAGGCAACTGATCTTTCCACCTAGCAGGTAGGTGATCCTGTGGGTCACCAAATTGTTATCCAATTTCACCCCTAAGGAAAAATTGATCAAACACGACCTTGCACAGGGATTATAGAGAGGGTGTTTTTCAGTCGTGCAAGCTCACATGTGATTTTCAAACTTTAGATTGTAGATGGAATCATCATGGAAGGGCAAAGGTGGAAAATCAATGGCCAATGAGAACGTTGAGGAAGATTAGGACTCGAGAAGAAGAAGAATAGAGGCAAAAATTCAAAAAATTGAACTTCAATTTTTGGCATTTCAGAAACAAATAGGGAAAAAAATGACAAGAAAATGTTTGAAACTTGAAACTCTGAAAGTTCAAAAATTTCATACTTTTAGGTTTCAGAGCTTTAGAAATCTCAAGAGCAAAATCAGAAAATTGCCCAAAAAAGTCTGAAATTCCGAAGTCTGAAATTGGACTTTTGGGTTTCGGAAATTCTTAGTGGGCAAGTTGGAAAATGGGAACAAAAATTCCAAAATTTTGAAGTCTAAAAGTCCAAAATTTTAGACTTTCAGGTTTTTGGGTTTTGGAAATTCTCAACGGGAAAGTTGGAAAATGGGAGCAAAAAGTCTGAAATTCTGAAGTCCGAAAGTCCAAAATTTTGGACATTTGAGTTTTTCAGGTTTTAGAAATTCTCGGCGGGAAAGTTGGAAAATGGGAGCAAAAATTCTGAAATTCTGAAGTTCGAAAGTCCAAAATTTCAGACTTTCAAGTTTTTTGGGATTTTGGGAATCGTGTCGAAAAAGGAATAAAAATGTCTAAAATTCTGAAGTCTGAAAGTCTGAAATTTTGGACTTTCAGGTTTTGGAATTTCAGAAATTTTAAGAAAATTGGTGAATGAACAGTGTTTCAACTTATGAAACAAACATTTCCAATGTCTATCACTTCTACATCCACACCTAGCTCATCCAAAATCATAAAAAGACCCCGTAAACAAGGTGTTGTTCAAGTGTATAAAATCCCTTATTGTACCTTCTTTGAACAATACCATTTTAGTGGCACTCAGTCTCGTCTCCCACCTCCTTTTAGAAAATTCCTTACTATACTTATTAATCATCCTATCATGTCAATTCCAAAGCCTACCTACCAAGCCTCCACATAGGGCCCTCATCCTTCATCTATCAAACCATCTAAGGTTCCTCAGTGAAAAGTAACCCAAAAAACCGCAATCCAAGTCTTACTTCCTCTGGAGGATAAGATACACAAAACTTCATTACCATCCACATTTTCACCTAGAAGGCATTATGCAACTATCCTAGATGATCTCCTCAACCAATCACTTATAAATTTACCACTTCCCAAACTATCTGACCCTTGAGGAAGGAAACATACTTGGTATGACTTCAATGTCTTCTGCAATTATCATAGGGCACATGGTTATGCGATAGAGGATTGTAAATATTTTTACCTAATCACTCAAAAACTTGGCAATCTAGCCTTCCTTCCTTCTGAACCACATACAACATCATTATCTTCTTCTAAATCTAAAGAACCCATAATATCTCCCCATTAGGTTGATGTCATACACATAAATACTCACTCACAAAATTACAACACAGATCCATCCTAGCCTAAGAAAGCCAAAATATTTGTAGCCATACCTCCACCTTCATAGTTAGCCACTCCATCTGATAACCCTAAGGTATCTATCTCCACAACTCTCAAATTTTTTAATCAAACAATGTCACCAAAATCCAAGGTTTTAATACTCTCTATACCACCCTCCTCATCCACCACTGTATATAAGGTCATCATTAAAAAATTACACCAAGCTCCCATTAAAATGTCACTTTATGAGTTGGTGCAAACATCACCTTCCAATAAACAAGCCATGATCGAAGCCCTTCAATCAATATGTATGCCTTCAGATGACCCTTCATCTTTGAAAAACTTTATAGGGGCCCTTAAAGCATCCACATCCATTTCATTCGAGCCATCTAAGATCCCCTCGCTTAGACCAGAAGATCATGACTTACCAATCTTTATCACTGCCAAAATTAGTGATGTCCTCATCATAAGGGTCATGACTAATGGGGGCGCAACCATTAATATTATATCATCCATTGCTTTTAATCAACTTACACTATCTCCTTCTGTCATTGGACAAACTTAAATTTTACTACGATATTTTAATGACACTATCGCACCCACATTAGGTACCATCATCATACCACTTAAAGTTGGCATTAAGACCTTACTTGAACTCTTCTACCTTATAGAAGGAGAGTTCCAATACAACATATTTTTAGGACGCCCCTGGATATGCACTATGTAGTTTGTTCCTTTTACACTCCATCGGTGTCTTAAATATGAATATGAAGGTCAAACATTGATAGACCCTGCAGATCCAAATCCCTTTTCCAACCATTATATGACATATCACCAAACTTAAATTCTTGTACCTAAATCCACTTTAGAATCATCTGACGAAGCATCTACTAGCATGTTCATTCCTTCGACTAAACTACCAGATGATTCCTCCCTTAATGACATTCTACAATTCCTTACCCTGGGGGAGTATCACCTCCTCATGCTCAACTCTATCCCCTCACCTAAGACTTATGGTCTCCCTGAAAAATAACCCATGTACGAGCCTAATGTACGGAATGCTATCTCTTATGTTCCTAGTTATCTCACAAATAACCTTGTCTATTGGGGAATTGATCATCCTCCATCCCATTCTATCAATCAACACCATGCCATGCCTTTCACATTGGACTTCAAATCCCTAGATAATCCAGGTTTATCTTATATGTACCTTCACCATTGTGTGTAGAAAGGTTTTGGATTTGGCTGTTACAAAAAGGGAATACATGACTTGATTGTCCAAATTTCCCTTAAAACTTATGAAAAATATGGCCCAAGTTATGAGAAACCTGACTATGACTCATCTAAACCCACTACATCCATGCATATCACTAAACTTGAACCATCATCATCTACGAGCTTTTAAGATCCTATCGACTACATGATAATGTATCCATCCCACCAAACTTTTTATTACTCAATACTATATCCTTAGGACCACTTACCTATCAGTTTAGTCACTCCATCAAATAATTACCTCTTATTTGGCCAGAAATAATTGAATAAGACTTACCCACTGTAAATATCCTTTAATGTCATGATGAACAAGAAATCCTTTCCCATATTGGAGTTGAGGATCAATTCCTTCAGAAATCCCTATAGTTTGATAAACCAACTCTTCTTAATGAATCCACCATTGACGTTAACTTAGGATCCTCACATAGTTAAGGTTAGTCAATCACTTAATTCATAAGAACTAGATAACTTAACCTCATTTTTAGCAAAATGTTATCAATCTTGCACCTGGTCATATAGTGATATGCCCAGAATTGATCCTAACATTTTCATACACAACATCATCACATATTCTAATGCTAAACCCATTAAACAAAAACTTCATAAGATGCACCCTTATGTAGCTCTCCTTGTTAAAGAAGAGTTACAATGTATTTTATTTGCTAACTTCATCATACCCATTGACTATCCATAATGGGTATCTAACATTTTCCCCGTAAAAAAATCCTTGGGCAAGTTATGCATCTGCACAAACTTCAGGGATCTCAGTCTTGTTTGTCCCAAAGATGATTTTCCCCTTCTGAATATACATCAGCTTGTTGACCTAACAAACAGCCATGAAATGATCTCCCTTATGGAGGGAGTTTTTGGTTATAATCAAATACTTATTGCTACTAATGATCAACATAAATCTTCCTTCATCACTCCTTGGGGAACCTTTTTCTACCGCGTTATGCCATTTGGTCTTAAAACTTTAGGAGCTACTTACCAACATGTCATGACATAAATTGTTCGTGACCTCATCCATAAAATTATCAAAGACTATGTTGATGAACTCTTAGGAAAGTCAAAATCACTCAAATATCACCTCAATGTCCTTGAATCCATCTTTACTCATCTTATTCAGTATTACCTTCATCTCAATCCTGCAAAGTTTTCTTTTGGTGTTCTCACTGGAAAAACGTTAGGATTCATCATATCTATCCAAGGTATTGAAGACGACCCAACAAAGGTTAAAAAAATCATTGAAATGCTTCCTCCCTATAATCTTAAACAATTGCATAGCCTTTAAGTTAAACTGTAGTCAATCCGATGCTTTATATCGCAACTTTCTGATCATTATCAACCATTTCATCATCTTCTCTACAAGGACATAGACTTTCATTGGAATTCTACTTGTCAAAAATCCTTTGAAAAAACTAAATAATATCTCCTATCACCACCTATGCGTACTCTACCTTGCGAGGGGGATCCATTTTATCCATACATATCTACTTTAGAACATGCTCTAAGAGCCATGCTCACTCACCGTGATGACCAAGGTTGGGAACAAGCCATATACTATATCATTTGTACACTCCATGATTATGAAACTTGTTACTCTGAGGTTGAAAAACTATGTTATGCTTTATACTTTTCCACTTCTAAATTACGTCACTATCTCCTTAATCACAACACCTATGTTGTTACTAGCTTCAATCCACTTAAAACCATGCACTCTAAACCATATCATATAAACTATATAACTCCATGTCTTATGATTATGACTGAATTTACCTTGAGTTCATATCACAAAAATCTATTAAGGGTCAGGCTATTGCAGACTAAATTACTATTGCTCCCCTTCCTAACAACCAACTTCCTCATGAATACATTCTTGATTAATCAATTAACAATATCGATGAATTCAAATTCATCCCTATAAAAATGACTCTCTTCTTTGATGGATCTTAGTTGCAACAACAGGGAGGGGACGGTGTTGTTATCATACCTCCCTAGGATATTCATATTCCTTTATTGTTTAATAGTAACTTAAAATACACTAATAACATGGTAGAGGACAAAGCTTTAATTATGGGTCTTACAACTGCTATTCTCCTAGGTGTTAACATTTTAGAAATCTATGGAGACTCACAACTTTCCATTAACCAAATCAAATAATAATAAAATTGATTTTGGAACTCGCTATGTCGAGCCCTAGCGTTGTTGTGCTCTGCTCAAACCCTAGCATCACTATACTGAAACAAATAGATGCGAGTAGGACATATAATGACAAATGGAATGACATGTATTCTACTATCTCTGTAAGTTACAGGAAGGGGAAATGTGGATCTACAGAAAACAACGATCCCAATATTGTGTAAAATGGATCTGGATCAGGTGTGATGGTCGCATCTATGCATGTGGGTACTTTGGATTCTGTGTAAATCAGTTTGAAACTTGGTGAAGGGTCCAAGGATAATTCGAAAGAAGGCATAGACCATCCCTCTATAGGATCACAGTTTGATAAGTCTGATGAAGGACTGGGGGTTGTTCCGGTGAGAGGCACTGAAATGGTAGGTAGAGGCTCTTCCTTTGTAGTTGTTATAGCAAGGAAATTACGTGAGAGGAAACCCCTGAAACCCTCTTCCAACAACCCTATTTTGAAGCTCGAAAATGATCTTCTTCTACATTTTCAAAGGTGGGAGGAATAATATGGAAAACTTTCTCTCATTTTTCATTTCAACCATTTGTGGCAAAAGCTTTCACAGCTGCATGCATGGATCTTAGAAAACTAGAGTCTTGAAATCAAGGGTAAAGTTGAACTCTACCCATGCTCAAAAGCATATATTATTGTTGTTTTTGAATCTACTGAAGATCAAGATGCTATTTTTGATATATATTGGGTTTCAGATAATCACAGTCTTATGGAAAAGCCGTGGTATCCTTCATTCAACCCTCTAAATGATTCATTTAATTAGTTACCAATCTAGATTAGACTACTGGGTTTACCATTGCAACTATGGAGTGAATCATGTCTCAAAGCTATTGGTAACACTTTGGGAGTTTTTTGAAAATCAGGTGAAGTAACCACTCAGTTGGTGCATCCATATTATGCTCATATTCTGGTTCAGTTGAAAGTTCCCCTTGATCTTCCAAAAAAAAATTATGTGCAAATAGGTGATGGGGTTTGGAGTCCAAGATTGGACTATGAAATATTTTCCTTTCATTGTCATAGATGTTTCCAAACAGGACACTTGATACATGAGTGTGGGCAACCCAAACGTAAAAGTAGAGAAAATCCATGGTGGAAGGATTCTCTTCCTTCTCATCACTTCATCAACACCCTTTTTAGAACAAGAGGATGTTTTTTTCTTAAAAAGAGTACCTCTAGGGTTGAAGAAACCCTTATGGTTATGTATTCTTCTCAGGTGGACCAAAATGAGGAGAAAGCTCCCTAGATTTAAATGGGTTTGGTTAAGGATAAGGAATCTCCTTTTTTTCCTAATAAGTCATCATTTAAGCCTATTTCTTCTATTTATGTTATTCTTCTGGGTGAACATGGTGAAGAAGACAAGGGGGAATGGACGATGGTTTAGAATAAGAAAATAACTTTCTCAAAGAAGATTTCAGCTCCAACTCATATGACATTAATATCTCATTCCTCTTCTTTGGGATGATTTTTTTTGTATCTATTGGATTTTCTCCATTTTTGTTCGGTGTTTGAGTTAAGTTTTTTTGACTCTTCTTTGTTCACTTTTTTAGATCTGTGCGAGCTTTAATATCATATCTTTTTGTAATGGCCCATCGAGCCTTTTCTATCTTTTATCAATAAAAAATGAAATCTTGCAAAAATATAAATCAAACATTTATTTTCTCCTCGATGCCTTTGATCATTATACCATTCAAAAAATTCCACAATCTTCTAATAAATTTTTCAAACACAACATGGCCTCTTTAGGAGCCCTCATCCCATTAGGAACTAAAGAATCAAAAGAAAACACTAAAGTATTTGTAGTCATTCAATGATTGGATTACCCCTCATATCAAAATGAACTCCCTCCTATCAGTGTTGTTGATAATAATCCAATTGACTTGTGGTATACTTAGATCTACGACTACCTTGCCAAATCTAAAATCTCATATGACTTATCACACATCGCTAAAATAGCATCACCCTCTTTGTCATCATAGGTGGTATCCTCTACAAACATAGTTTTGACAGTATCTTGTTAAGGTGCCTTAAATCTCATGAATCAATCAAAAACATTGAAGAATTCCATGATGGTATTTGTGGAAGTCACTTTAGTTGAAATTTCATCACTAAACATGTCATACAACTCAAGTACTACTAGCCTACTCTCACTAAATATTGTTGTTGCATATATTAAAAAATGCATCAAATGCCAACTACATTCATATATCATCCATGTCCCCAGTTAAGCATTACAACTTAGTCAGGCCCTATGGCCTTTCTCTCAATGGCGGTTAGACCTCATTATTAACATCAATCGTAAATCATCTCAACAACATCACTTCATTATCACAACTAATGAATACTTCACTAAATGGATTGATGTTATCCCTTTAACCTTGAATAAATTAGGACCTATCACCAAATTCATATATCAGTACATCATATGCCCTTTCGGCGTTCCCCATAAACTTGTCACAGACATGGAAAATATTTTAAAAATAAAGAACTCAAAAATATATGTGACACCTTCAACATCAAACTCAACTTTTTGTCACCATATTATCCCCAAGAAAATGGACATGCTAAAGCCACTAACAAAACAATTATCAAAATCCTTATGAAAATAGTAGATGATGCAGATAAGAATTGACATCTTTAAATCTCCTTTTCTCTCTAGGATTATAGAGCTAGCATTTGTACTCCTACAGGAGCTACTCCCTATTCAATCATCTACGACTCTGAGGATGTCCTACCACTTGATGTCTAAATTCCATCACTTCATGTGTCCCTTAAAGACTCCATCTCTGATGAAGAATATTGCCAAGACCACTTAGCACAAGTTGAATTGTTAGATGAAAAATGTCTAACATCCCTCAAACATCATCAATTATATCAAGAACATGTTAAACAAGCTTATAAAAAACATATTAAAGAGTGTGAATTTAAAATTGATGATCTTGTACTTAAATAAAATCAAAATGTCACTACATTAGAATGGAGTAAATGTGGAAAGTTTTCCCCTAATTGGATCAGTACATATGTCATCACTCACAAGTATGGGTCAGGAGCATACCATCTCGCTTCCCTTGATGGTGAACCCAAAAAAGAACCTCTGAACTCCTTGCACTTGTGAGCTTTCTACTATTAAATGACTGATCATCATGACAATAGTTCCATTTAAGACCTTGTCACTCCATCAAACCATCCATCTTAGCACAATAATGACTTGAAAGCATGTGATTATGTTTCATTATCCTAAATATACCTTAAATATGAGCACCATGACTATGTTCATTGCATCTTTCACTATGGAAAAGTTCCTCCTTTGCAAAAACCCCTTAATCATTACACTCACCTACCTTGTACTAATTGAAAAAATGACACGGGGCATGTATGTGTAGGTCATATACACATATTCTCCCCTCCTCAATATGGTCTATTAAAATCTTTCCCTTAGTTTAAAAATGTATGTAAAATTCATTGGATATTTTTTAATCAAAAAAAATAAAAAATGTAATAAATTGATCTCTCGAAGGAAAGCTATTGAAAATTAAAAATCATTATCAAAAATGTAAAACATAGATTGATCTCTTGAAGGACAACTATAAGTTAAAATTATAGATGGATCCCTTGAAGGTTAAATATCTGTAAAAGATCAAGATCAAAAATAAAAAAATGTAGACCATATCCTCGAAGGATAGATACCCATAAAAAAGGATTTCCACATCGATTAGCCTTCAAAACGTCAAATATCAAAAGCATCCTAAGAAAGCTTCCCGCATTGATTAGTTTGCATCCAAATTCAATATGTAAAATTGGGGCATTCCTCTATGAACCCATTGAAAAGGAAAACCTTTTTCTTGCATTAATCTACACATACACCCATTTCATGTCCTAGGAAGGTACATTTATCTCATCCCACTTTTACTAAGATCGTATGTAACTACCTATTGATAATATCATTTAACTTATATTATTAAAGATACAAGTGAAAATGCTTTCAAATTTTCAAAACCCATCATGTATGTCTCAAATCCATAATTAGGTAATCATTTCATTTTTACCCTATCTTATTAGTCACATTTTGAATAAGAATCTATTTCAAGATCACATTTTAAATTCATGTCATACATACTCATTTAGACATTTAACAACATTCTACAAACACACCATATTTGCTATCATCACATGTATTTGGTTGCACATATCAAAATCCATCATACTCTAACTCATTTAAATTAAAACATATACTACAACATCATCATGAATCATCAACACGTGAAAATTAAAAGAGATATAGGCCATAAACCAAATCACCATCACATATATAAATAAAGTCCTAAATACATCATGATATTTTCATATAAAAAATGCATACATCATCACTGATGTCATATCAAAAAATAAAGATATCAAAATATCAATGTCATATATTTCCAAGGATTCCAAGAGATGTACATCAAAACTATCATAAATATATATCATCATCCAGTAAACTGGAAGTCTTTAAGAAATACGTTAGTGCACACAGTGATGTTATCTCCTCCCTAGGCACCTGTACCACCAATAACTCCAACATCGCCACCAGATCCTCCCTCACCACCACTTCCTCTCTCTGATCTCTATGGTGGGTAACCCAAACTCCTTGCACTTGTGCTAGGGCATTTCACCTATGTGGCCAAATGATCAGCATATAATATAACATTCATATAATCACAAATCACCATGTCAATATAATATTGTAACTCTTCCTGTAGTGACTGATAATGGGCCATAGAAATCATCCCATATGCTGCATGTGTCACCCTCTTCCCATTAACTTGAGTCATCACTGCTTACTCCGCACCAGATATAGAAGATCTCGTGATACCTATGGCCTTTTTCAAGGCATCCCACTACTGGTGGTACCTGTCCCTATTTTATATAACCTGAGTCAACTGAATCCTGAGCCCATCCCACTTACTCACAACACCATCCCTCTCTACAATCAAAAGTCTCTAGTCCCCACTAGGTCATCTATCTCTCTCTGAGCCATATCCCTCTCTCCCTCCACCACAACATTTTCAGTCGTCACCTCTACAATAACTCTTGCAAAATCATCATTTCCCTCCTCATACTCATCACATACCTAGATCACCTCCTGTGCCTATGCTCCTCCCTCCACTCAAGCACATACCTATCTCAAACGTTGTACTGCTCAGGTCCTATTAAAAACTCTCAATGACCAAGTCTACCATGCTCTATAATATGGAGTAACTTCTGCATCATCAACCGGCACAATGTCACAATCATCATTGAGGCCCATAGTCCCCTTCTTGTCAATAATGATCATAGCCCTCACCACAATTTCCCTCAGGGTCTCTATATCTCCATCCTCCTTTCTATATTGCACAGGCTCCTTGGGCACATCTTGAATCAACCCAAAATGCCTCCTCACCTGATCAAAATGCAATAACTCATACTCTCCCCTCCTCTACGAGTCTGGACCCAGGTATCATGTTGTGTGCCCACCAACCCATACTCACAACTAGGCCAAACATGAAAATATAAATAAGGCTTACAAAAAAGATCACCTGAATGTAGCCCTGATAATAAATATCGGTAGAAGGTGTCCCTCTTCTTCTTCTTCCCTCGTCCCTTGTCCTGTTACCACCTCATAAAAGTAGCATGCGTCTCACTAATATCCCAAGACAACCCTAATGGATGAGAAATAGCAATATATTCATGTGCCCAACACTATAATTAGAATCCAACATCGATCCCATACCACTTATGGGCCTTCCAGGCCCATAACTCTTTGAATGTTTGTGCAAGCAAAGTGGGCTCCCACTAAAACACTATGTCACTCACCATCATCTTCACCACTACACCTGACATCATCCAAGGGAACCAACCACCTCTTGAATTAGTTAAAGAAAAATATGAGATGGTCATCCTAGGACAACCATCCCTCCTAGACTTATACAATGACTGATATGCAAACGCCCCTGAATCATATCTCACATGATCTACCTCATCACTATACAACCTCTGGATCACACCCAATCTCTCCACCTCAATAATGGTGTATACCCCCTCTCAGTGGATAGGCAATCTCTTAATACGATGAAAATCCTCTAAAGTGAGGGTCATCTCTCCAATGGGCAGCTAAAAAGTGCAGGTGGAAGGATTCCACCACTCTAATAATGCTAGTATCAAAACCTTGCATCTAGGAATCCATATATAATCCTTGATACAACTGAAACCCATAACCTCAATGTGCTCCCAATTTTCATCTAACATATCGACCCTCACCTCATCTAAAATTAGTGGTATACGATATCGGATAGTCATCTTCACATCCACCTACAAACACAAACACAAAAATAAACATTACTATCATCATCATAAAATATATAAAATATTAACATCTACATCAACATTAACATCATCACCGAATTAGAACAAAAAACATCACAAAAAATTAAAAATGTTTCCTAAAAATCATACTTTATCGATAAAAAATTTAAACCACCACATAACAATTGAATTGCTTGTAATTAACATCTATCACTACAAATTTCATGAATCGCTAATGATTCCACCATTTCCAAATTAGGCCATCCGTACACCCCCAAAATAACAAAATTTTATAAAACTAGCCAAAAATAAATAAAAACAAACACAAAACAAGTCAAAAACCACTTATCTACACCGTAGTAGGTTTGTGATGCCTTCTCGATGAAGCCATTGCGCTCAAATATCATTTTTTCACTCAATCTCACTCCGTAATTTCATATTTCACTCAGTTAAAATAATCTTATCACACTGATCTTTTCTATTTATAGCCCTAAATTTACCTTAACACAATCACTGACAATCGCCTTAATCATCAGAAATTTTTCTAAAATCACTAGCGATTGGCTGAATCGTTAGCTATTCATCCCATTTTTGGCATCCATGCCCATTTCTAATAAATCATCATTTTTTTCCACAAATGTATCTCTTTCAAAGGACCCTATTCCTTGAAACATTAAATATCAGACAACAAAAATCAACATTGGGATTTATCATGTGACTATGAGGCATGTGCCCTTTGCCCCCCATCACTTGACTTCCCCATCTATTTATCCTACCTTCATGGATCATTTTTCTATAGGTATTGTGCCCTTTAGTTCCCCTATCATTTGATTCCTTGGTAACACATCCTATTTCGGCACCCCTTTGATATGGAATTTTTTTTGAAAGAAACACATAACAAACCTATTCAATTACACCTATCAAACTAGTGTTCCTTGCACTGCATTTCCATCACCCCATTTTAAGGGGGGATCACCCATACAAACAACTCATCATCATTTTTGCCTCACGCTTTATTGTTAAACCACTAGAAAAAAAGTGGCAAATGTAGACACTGAAAATCTACACTACCTAATCTTTGTTTAATTAATTAAGTACATAAATATTTCATACCCTAAGACATATACTACATCCCTTATCTTTGTCCGATAAATACATTAAACATACCTCCCATCCTTATTTAATTTATTAATTAAAAACATTAAACCCATCCTATATCCTAAGTCAAATAATTATTCTTATCTAATTAAATACATCAACATCCCAATATTATCATACTTATCTCTTGCTAACCCTTCTTTACAATTGTTAAATCCTAATCAACCACCTAGGAATCTTCTGAAAAGGAAAACTTAGGAAAAATCAAATCAAATCTAACATATTTTGAAACCTCCTCAACAATCACAACACATCCCCAACCACATAACAAATGAAAACCTCGAAAACCAAAATAAAAACCCTTGTTTTAGAAGTTGTTTCAGCCATTTTCCAAACAAAACTCAAATAACCCAAAATTTCCAGTGATTCAGGTAATCACCAACATTTATTTAAGACAGCTTTGCAGCTTCTCATAGGGATCCTCAACTTCAATTCACAAGTTCTTGCTTTTCATTTGATTTCAAAGCATCTTGTATATCATCATTGAGTACCAAACCCTTTGAGTTATCACTTAGTGGCATTATCAACAATCATCAAGAATTTTCAAGATATTTTTGGAGCTCTTGTGGATCTGAAATCCATCACTCAACTTGTAGATTGCACCAAACACCTGTATCATCCTTCATCAAGGTCAGAAAATTGTTTAGCCTCATATCAACCATCTAAGTATTTCTTGTTTGTTTATTCATCAATTTTACATCATTTCTAACTATATGTAATTATGAAAACACCAATTTAAATCCTTAAACATTTCAATTTATTAATCTGTCACAAACCACCCAAATCACTAGGGATTAGTCCAATCCATAGATATGTCATGGAGCTTAAAGATAGATTAGACCATGTTGTATGTCGTTGGTAGCCGGGGATATGGTTTAGCTAGCACTCAGGTTTGTGGAGAAATGGATAGCACTCCAATAGGACTTGATCTTGTCCTAGCTGTTTTAGGTTGTGCCTTGCAACCAAGGTAAGAGGACCTATTTTGTAACCTTGTAATGGTGAAGGAGATGAAGATGTCCTTCTCTTTGCTTGAAATTCTATGATGGAGACCTTGATGAAAACATGATCAACACCCCAGATCTGAACTCTCACAAGTTGTCACTTCTCAAAACATGGGTATGTTCTCAAAACAAGGCAAAGGTTACTAGAGACATTGGAAATCCTGATCTGTTATGCATACTTTTGCAAATGGATTTTGATCTTCTGTGGGTATACAAATGCAAATCAGGGATAGTACATGATAGGATCTTTGTTGTTTAGATGATTTTTGGTGGGGGATTGACAAGACAAACTGGGATAGATCAGATCTTTGACAATCTCTACAATACTTGAACAACTATCAGATGAAATGCCTCAAATAATCAGGATGTTCTTTCAACCAGAAGAGGCACAAATGGAATCCCAGGTTTCACTCTTCACACAACATTTGAGAACTCACCACAAAATCTTGAAGTAAAGAACTCAATTAAACACAAAAATCCTTGATCAAACCACGCCTAAGGTACCCCCAAAGGCTTACAAGAAATCTCTACAGTCAAGGAAGGTAAAGTGATTTTAAATTTGTTTATCTCCTTATCAGATGAAGGCTCTTCTGAATATGAGATTGCAAATGCCACTAAACTATCAACCAGAAATGGAGATACTGTGTGATTTCTAAATACTTTCAATGCAAGATTGCAACAAGAACAATAAAAACTATTTCCAGGCATTTAAAAATGATAACAGACACCATATTGCCCAAAGAAAACACAGATTTAATTCAAAACTTGTCAGATTCAACAGCAGGGGAGAGTTACATGAACAATCTCAGAGCTGTGTGATGAGTATACACTTGTAACCAACTCACATACATGAATTTCCAACACATGAGACATTAACCTGGTTCTTTGGTGGATTTCTCAGAAAATGAGCTTTCTCTCAGAATTTGCTCATGATTTTCAACTCCCAACACCTTACAATTTCTCCAAAATGCATTATATACCTCATGCCACATTGGAGCCTTCTTTCCCAAGTAAAGAATATGCCATGGGATTAAGTTTGTTACAAAACAATCCTCATGATTCAATGAAAATGACATCAAATAGAAAAACACTCGCATGTTGCCAGGTGTGCCCAAAAGATTAAATCATTACAAATATCTAGATCATTATCCATCCTGGAGGCATGTTTTTCATCATTGAGGCATGCAAACACCTTCCTCATCATTTTCACCTTTTTACCTTTTAAAACTACCTCTACAACTTTTGATTTTGTCATTTCACGTGTTTTCTCGGGCTGGGGCAAAAAATTACTTCAAAAACACCTCAAATCAAAGAATTAAGCCATGAAAGTGATGCCAATGATCCTGGAAGGCCAAGACGACACAAAATCACTATAAATTTGATGAATTTTGATGCAAAATTCGTGATTCCAAGCTTCCTGGAGGAAAAATGGTGGCCAAAAATGAAAATGATCTTATCCAGTTGCCCTTGGAAAATCTGCTTGAGTTACCTACATGTCAAACTATGATTGGGAACAAATTCGGGCTTATTTTTGACTTTTTGACATTTTTGGAAAAATGGAAAAATTTGACTTTTTCCTCTGCCCCTCCACCTTTGAATTTTGGAGCTGACACGTGGCACATGGTGGGTCCCATTGAAATCGTGCTTCAATTCTATGCATTTTGACCTTTTTTGGAAATTGGGAAATTTTTCACTTTTTGCCCCGTGGGCCCGCACCTCCGATTTCTCCCTTGCCACGTGTCCATCTCCTATTCGCTAGCGGGCCAACGCTTAAAATTTTGATTTTGAACTCTTTTGTGAAAAAGGGAAAAAATCCCCTTTTAACTCTTCCGGCCTGCCAACCCACCTTGTCCTCTGCCACGCGTCCATCTTTCATTTGCCGAGGACCCGCGGGCTTAATCTTCATTTTTACTCCCTTTAAGCCAAGGGAAAATTCTCAACTTTGTCTCCGTGGGCCCGCACCTCTGACTTCTCCCCTGCCATGTGTCCATCCCCTATTCCCTATGGGATTTTTGGATGAAACTTGACTTTAAACCATTCGAAGTTAAAAAACTTCAAAATCGCCAAAACTCTGCTGGCCCGCTGACCCACCTTGCCCTGTAGTGATGCCACGTGTCCATCACTGATTGGAGTGGGGGAAAAACTGATTTTGAAACTTTATAAAATTAGAGCCAAAAAACTCTAAGTCCCCCTGCAGCCCGCACTTCCGTTTTGAAACTTTTAGGACATGTGTCCTCTTGCGATTGGCTGTGGGGTTTCGGGCCAAAATTTGACTTTTAGAATTTTTGCAAAGTAAGGTCTAAAAACCTTAAGGGAATCCAACCACCCACCATCCCACCTGCCAATCAAAACATGCCATGTAGGTGAATTTGGAAAAAATAGGGCCTCAAGCCTGAAAATGCCCCTTTTTTGCTTGAAAAGGTGAAAAAATAAAATTTCCCTCCCCTGCCTTTCCTCAGCCAATTAGAAGCTGCCACGTTGCCAATGATATCTGAGGCCAGAATTTGATGGCTAAAATACGCCCGTCTGACCGTCAAAACGTAAAAAATTCCAGGGATGCCCTAGAATTCAATTTTTTCACCAAGGATGGCAGATTTTTTGATTTTGAATCAACTGAAGCATGATTTTACAACATTTTCGACCTTGGGATTGGATTTTCAAATACAAACAAGTATGAATTGATCAAATTCAATTTTTTCATGATCTGGCAAAGGGAAAAATGACATAGCCCATGAAATTGGAAAAACTAGGGCACAGAAAAGGGCAAACTTGGAATATTCCTTCAAATTAGGGAAAAACAACAAGTTTGTGAGCATTTTAAAGCATTCAACTAGAGGGGAAGAAATTCAGACCATCAATTCAAAGGGTAAAACATTTTTTGAACAAATATAGATTTGAAAAATTAGGGCAACATGGTGCAAGCTCAAAAATGGCACCAACATCGGCTCTTGCTTGGGGATGGGCACTCCCAGTGAGTGCCACAAGGACAAAACGTAGACCAAGTGCCAAAATATCCATTGGGAAAAGGAGTCAAGAGCCAAAATCACCAAAAACTAGCTGAGAACCCGACAAAAATGGCTGCCACATAGCAAGGCAAACCACAAAACTGACAAAACACCAAAAACAGAGCAAAAACCAAACACTATACACTGTACAAGCTGTGCATACCTCAAATTTGGGGATTAATCCAAGAAATGCTTCAAATGTCTACCATTAATAGAAAGCTCCAGCAATTCCCCATCTAAGTCCTTGAGAAAGAAGGTATGTTCACCAATTCTGATATCAATGGCATAAGGGCCTATCCATAATGCATCAAATTTTCCATGCTTGCCCTTGTCTTCATGCCTACTATCCCACAACAAAACCAGATCTCCAACATTGAAGGCTCTAGGAGTGACCTTCTTGTCAAACAATCTCTTCAATTTTTCCCTAAATCTGACATGCCTTTGATGGGATGCTCTTCTCTCCTCATCAAGCTCAATAATCTGATTGATCCTTGATTCATATGGGCCAAGCTCTTGATCTTCCAACTGTTGGGAAAACTAAAATGAAGATAATTGCAGGTGCAAGGGCAGCAAAGCCTGAGTTCCATACACCAATTCAAATGGGCTTTTACCAATAGCTCTTTTAGGAGTTATCCTATCAGCCCAAACTACAAATTTCAATTGTTCACCCCATTTCTTCTTGTTTTGCTCCAAGGTTCTTCTAATGATCTTCAACAAATTCTTATTGTTGGACTCAACTTGTCCATTCCCTTGGGGGTTATAGTTTGAAGAATAAGTCAGATTGATTCCATATTCATTGCACATTGCCATTAAAGGTTTGGCTCTAAAGCACATGGCATTATCAGCTACAATCTTGACTGGGACTCCAAATCTGCATATGATTTGATTCAACAAGAAGTCCATAACTATTTGGTGTGTTTCTTTCTTGGTGGGGATTGCCTCTACCCACTTTGTAAAATAATCAGTGGCTACAAGGATCCACTTATGGCCTAGCACTAGAAGGATCTGAAATCTCACCAATGAAGTCCATCCCCCATTGCTTGAAAGGAGCTTCAATTGATACAGGCTGCAAAGGAAGGGAGCCTGAAGCTTTCAGTCTTCCAGAGAAACATTGGCAACTATCACATTTTCTAACCAGCTGGGTTGCATCTTTGAAGAGAGTAGGCCACCAATAACCAGCTCTCAAAATCTTATGTGTTGTTACTCTTCCAGCAAAGTGTCCTCCACAAACTCCCCCATGGAAATCAGCAACTATCTTGGGAGCTTCATCTTCAGTTATGCATTTCAAGAGGACACCTTCAGGGTTCTTCCAAGCCAGCCCAAGGTCTGTGATGATATATTTTTGAGAAGCCAGCTTGAGGGCTCTTTTCTGATTTTTATTTAAGTGATCAGGACAACAAAGGTGTCTGAGGTAAAAGATTATATCCTTGTACCACTCAGAACTTACCATTTTTGCAAGCACATTTACCCTTTCTTCCTCTAGCTGATTCACTTCCACATTCTGCAAGTTGCTCTCAGCCATGAGCTTAGCAAGACCCAAACCTCTTACTAGCTTTGTGGTTTGGATGTCCATATCATACTCCTGCAGTTTGTTCACCCATCTACATATTTTACTTGAGATCTCCATCTCTGATAAGATGTCTTTCACCATGGTGTGGGGAACATAAGCAACAACTTTTGAACTCAATATATAAGGCCTGAAAACCTTTGTTGCTTTCACCAAGGAAAATGCTTGTTTCTCCATGATTGTATACTTCAGCTCAGCTGCTTGTAAAGCCTTACTAAAGAAGGAAATAGGCCTCTCAGCCCCATCTTCATCCTTTTGGAGCAAAATAGATGCAATAGTATTTACAGAAGTAAAGGAGAAGATTTGGAAAGGCTTCTTGTAATTTGGAGCTGCCAAGACAGGTGCATGTTTGAGTGCCTCTTTGATTCCTTCAAAATCTTGAATGGCAGCCTCCTCCCACCTGATAACTTGGTCCTTCTTTAGCATGCTTGTGATTGGAAGAGTCAACTCAACAAAGTTGGAAACAAACCTTCTAATAAAATTAATTTGACCAAAGAAAGATTGGATGCCTTTCTTGGTTCTTGGGATAGGTACTTTGCTGATTGCTTCCACTCTCTCAGGGTCTATCATAACACCATCTTTTGACACAATGTGACCAAGCAACTTGGCCTTTTGCATGCCAAAATGACACTTCTTTGGATTAAGAGAAATTCCATACTCCCTACATCTGATCAACATCTTCTCCAAGTGCTGCAAATGATCACCTCTCTGACTTGAAAACACAGTTACATAATCTTGGTAAACTGCAATGAACTCATTGATGTAACCAGAAAAAGCAACATCCATTGCTCTTTGAAAAGTGGCACCAACATTCATCAAACCAAAGGGCATCCTAACAAAAACATATGTTCCCCAAGGAGTAGTGAATGTTGTCTTAAGTCTTTCTGATTCTTTGACAACCACTTGATTATATCCGGAGAAACCATCCAATGTAGAAAGCAACTCAGACCCTGTCACAAGCTGCAACATATTTTCCATATTTGGCAAGGGATAGTTGTCCTTCATGGATGCTTTGTTTAGATTTCTAAAATCCACACAAAGTCTGATGTCTCCATTCTTCTTTCTGACTGGCACAAGGTTTGCAACCCAAGATGAATATCTAGTGGGCTGAATAATACCTCCATCTCTCAACTTCTTTAACTCATCTTGCATTTTCATGGAGAGAAGTGGATTAATTGGCCTTTTCCTCTATCTGAATGGTTTGGCATTTGTTTCAAGAGGGATCTCATGCTGAAATAAATCTTCTCTATATGCTTTCAGCTCTGAATATGACCATGCAAGACAGTCCTGATATTTCTTTAACAATTGAACATAAGACTGTTTCTCCTCTTTGTTTAGACTGCTGCCCAACCAAAATTTTCTTGGTTTTTCCTTTGTTCCCAAGTCATGCTCTTCCACATCCCTTGAGGTAGACATGTTTCTATTTATGATGCAATCAACATTGTTAAAATTTGACTCAAGTGCAACAAGACCTCTAGGAATGGTGTTTGTTTTCAATTGGATGATATCTTTTCCAAACAAAGTCTCTCTTCCTTCAGTCATACACACCATTGGTTCCCAATCAATATGCTGATCTACAAACTCACCTTGATTTTGCAATAACCTTTGCACTTGAGAATCATCATCAAACACTTGCCAATGCTTGATGTTGTCAGGGACAGCTGGCCTAGTCAACACTTCAACATTGTACTCACAATAAGGTGAAATAGTGCAAACTCCAAATCTTGACCCCAACACTGCCAACTTGTCAGCAATAACATTCAAACTTCTGTCATGGTGCATAATATTGAAGGAATCAAACATCTCAACTAGATCCCAAACTGCATGCTTATACTGCTTCATCCGCTGATTTTTTGTAGCATACAATTTTCTTATTTGTTTGACAACTAGCTCTGAATCTCCCTTTGCAATGATGTCCTTGACACCATACTTCCATGCAATTCTCAGACCCAACAACAAGGCTTCATACTCAGCAATGTTGTTAGTACATTCAAAATTAAGCTTGAAGGAAAAAATAAATTCTTCCAAGCTAGGAGAAATCAGAATTACACCAGCACCATTTCCAAATTTGGAGCAAGCTCCATCAAATAGCAAGGTCCAAGGAGAACATACCTGTTCAAGGCACTTTGACTGATCCATTTTGTGTTCTTTTCCATCAGCAAAACCAATGAAATTATCAGCATCAACATCAGCAAACAACACTTCATAGGAAGCATTATTTGGATCCTCAATTAGATGTAACATTTTCTTTTCTCCATAGAGCTTGACAAGGCTGCCCTCAATGGGAATAGTAGAAAAAGACATGTCCATTTGGACACTCCCTCCAACACTTGCAGCCCACTTTCTTGACAAAATCATACCCCATTTGGCAGGGCAATCAACAATCACAACATCCAATTTTAAATTCCTCCCAGGATAAGATGCAAGTTGCACAACCAAACCTTTTACACAACCAACTACCGGCACTTCTCTTGAGTCCATAGCAGTACACTTTCCATAGGCTACTGTCACTTTGATATCCAACTCATTCATGACTTCTAGAGGCATGACATTACATGATGCACTGGAATCAAACATACAATTGTGAAGTAGCCTATCCTTTATAATCAAAGTTGTGAAAAATGGATCAACATTCAATTGGGAATCAACCAAAGATGTCCCCAAATATACCTCAGGTGTCTCTCCAAGATCTTCTACTGCTGGTGGTGTTTCAAGGTCAGCAATGATTTGAGGAGGAGTCTCAACAACATTTACATTTCTTCCTGGAGTGATCTTCTCTTCCTTCAACCCCAAGTACTCAAATGCTCTCTTCTTATGCTCAGGAATTCTAAGAAACTCAATGATTGGAACACTCACTTTAATTTGGCTCAATACTTGGGCTATGTCATAGGGAACACTCTTTGGTAAAACAACATTGGAAGGGAGACAAGAAGATTCATTAGATGGCAGTGGATTCTTGGCAGCTTGGGCATGAGGAGGACTGTAATTTTTGTTTGGGACAACAGAACTTTTGACAGGTGCTTCTCTCCTAGGAGCTTCTTTTGGAATGCTTGTGAGAAAGGGTGTTTTAGGTTTGGCTTGAGGCCCAACTCCCTTAACAACCTTTCTTCTAGTGTTATAATCTTTCTCTTGAGCTACAACAACATTCATCAACAATTGTCTATCTTCCTCCGAAGGGATACCACCATCATACTTCTTAATCATCAAAGCTCTTAAGTATTCAAAGTCATTGTTAGGAATTTCAAAATCCTGCACTACACAAAATTCAAGAGCATGAGGGGGAGAAAGACTTGTACCCATTTGATGCAATCCCAAAAGGTAGCAGCAGTCCTAGCACTTATTACTTCAGTAGATGTTGCTCCTCCTTGTGAGCTTGAAGAACAACCCACCATGCAAATATCATCATCAGTTCCATCCTCATTATCAGCTTCATCAACTTGTTGGTCCACTTCACATGGAGGATGAGGAAGAAAACATCTATCACACCAATCCATATCAGCAACTTCATCAACAGTAGCAACCCTAGCAGTTAAGGGGTCAGGAACCAATCTATTTTCACATGCTTGGGGTTGTCTATTTCCCCCTCCCATAGGTCCTTTACCTCTATCATCTTGTCTTTGATCACCCCTAGGATGATTGCCAAATCTATCTTGTGCTTGCTCCTAGGCTGACCTTGTGAAGTCTGTCCCAATTCCCTTCTCAGCTCTTGCCAACTTGTATGAGATTTCTTTGACAGCCCCTACCAAAGTTTTCACAACCTCTTCTAAATCAGCACCTTTGCTAGCTTGAGGTTTTTCAGGGTTTATCAATTTTACACCATCTCTCTTGAGAGGTTTCCCAATAGCCTTGATATTGTTTTCAATTTGAAGTGCCATGGTGAAAGCTTGTCTTAGATTGGTTGGGTTCTTGTCTCTTAGGTAATAGGCTGCCTTCTTATCAAATGCATCTACATATTTGATTAAACAAGATTCATCACAAGGCCTCAAACCAACAGGCAGCCTTCTCAAAGTTTTGTTAAACCTTGTGTTGAAGTCATGGACTGATTCATTAGGGTTCTTCTTGATATTCTCAAACTCAGATAAAAGAAATCTAGGATCAGTCTTGTCACCATATTGCAACCTAAATGCATTTTTCATTTCAGTCCATGAATCAATAGAATTATCAGGTAGAGCCTTGTACCAATCCCTAGCATCCTCTTCTAGTGTATGAATAAACAATTTGACATACACATCCTCAAACTCTATCTCAAAATCTTCCATCATATTATCAAAAAGTTTGAGATGCTGATCACCAGTAATAACATTGTTACCCTGGAATTTTGGCAACCTATTTCTGACATCTTGTGGGACAACATTTGGGTAACCATCCATTCCTCTAAAATTTATAGGACCAAAGGTGTTAACAACAAATGGAGGTCTAGGCTGAGCCATATTGTTTGGTGGGGGTGATCTTGGAGGTGAAACAAGCTGATGAGGAGTGAGAGGTCTTTGGGGAATGGGAATGAAAACTTTCAAGACAGATCTCTCTTAAGGGCTCTCCTTCTTGATGATCTCTAGAAAATTTAGAAAATACAGGAGCAGATTTAGGAGCAAGCCTTTCAAATGCACAAGAAGGTCCCTCACCTGATGGGGAATTCAAATCAGCAATAGGATTGTCTGAATCAGATCCACTTGAAGAAGAATTGCAGTCCTCAATAACAGGCTGCTCACTTTCAAACTCAACAATAGGGATCTCCTTTCTTGCAGTCAAGTCTCCAACAACCTTCCACACCTTTCTTCCCTCTAGCTCTGAGTTTCTTGAATCTGTAAACAACTTCTTAGCAGAATCCTTGATGAAGAGAGATCTTCTTCCTTCCAGTTTTGTAGGGATTAGCAACACAAAAGTAAATGACAGAAAGGTAAGACAACTGGTATTTTCAATATCAAATCAACATGGAGTCACTAGTAAGGATTTTCACCTAGTTATTCAAATGAACTAAATACTCTGTCAAATGTTTTCTAGCACTGAAAACTTTGCAAAGCCTTATAAATCAGACCTTCTTTTTAAATCAATCAATCACAATGCAACCAAAGTGTATAAACTACTAGGAAATGAAAAAAGGGCAGACAAAACTTGAAACCCTTGTTTAAAACTTGCAGATCTGAAGCATAGAATGATATTTTAACAATGTAGCAGCTCAAATACTTGAATACACAAATGCTCAAACTCTTCAAACACTTCAAAAACACCAAGAAATTCCAAGAATTCCCCGGCAACGGTGCCACTCGTGTTGGTATCCAAATTTGTTCTCCTTTTCAGTCTGAGCAGCACCATAGATATGTCATGGAGCTTAAAGACATATTAGACCATGTTGTATGTCATTGGTAGCTGGGGATATGGTTTAGCTGGCACTCAGGTTTGTGGAGAAATGGATAGCACTCCAATAGGACTTGATCTTGTCCTAGCTATTTTAGGTTGTGCCTTGCAACCAAGGTAAGAGGACCTATTTTGTAACCTTGTAATGGTGAAGGAGATGAAGATGTCCTTCTCTTTGCTTGAAATTCTATGATGGAGACCTTGATGAAAACATGATCAACACCCCAGATCTGAACTCTCACAAGTTTTCACTTCTCAAAACATGGGTATGTTCTCAAAACAAGGCAAAGGTTACTAGAGACATTGGAAATCCTGATCTGTTATGCATACTTTTGCAAATGGATTTTGATCTTTTGTGGGTATACAAATGCAAATCAGGGATAGTACATGATAGGATATTTGTTTTTAGATGATTTTTGGTGGGGGATTGACAAGACAAACTGGGATAGATCAGATCTTTGACAATCTCTACAATACTTGAACAACTATCAGATGAAATGCCTCAAATAATCAGGATGTTCTTTCAACCAGAAGAGGCACAAATGGAAGCCCAGGTTGCACTCTTCACACAATATTTGAGAACTCACCACAAAATCTTGAAGTAAAGAACTCAATTAAACACAAAAATCCTTGATCAAACCATGCCTAAGGTACCCCCAAAGGCTTACAAGAAATCTCTGTAGTCAAGGAAGGTAAAGTGATTTTAAATTTGTTTATCTCCTTATCAGATGAAGGCTCTTCTGAATATGAGATTGCAAATGCCACTAAACTATCAACCAGAAATGGAGATCCTATGTGATTTCTAAAGACTTTCAATGCAAGATTGCAACAAGAACAATAAAAACTATTTGCAGGCATTTAAAAATGATAACAGACACCATATTGCCCAAAGAAAACATAGATTTAATTCAAAACTTGTTAGATTCAACAGCAGGGGAGAGTTACATGAACAATCTCAGAGCTGTGTGATGGCTATACACTTGTAACCAACTCACATACATGAATTTCCAACACATGAGACATTAACCTGGTTCTTTGGTGGATTTCTCAGAAAATGAGCTTTCTCTCATAATTTTGCTCGTGAATTTCAACTCCCAACCCTTTACAATTTCTCCAAAATGCATTATATACCTCATGCCACATTGGAGCCTTCTTTCCCAAGAAAAGAATATGCCATGGGATCAAGTTTGTTACAACAATTCTTCATGATTCAATGAAAATGACATCAAACAGAAAAACACTCGCATGTTGCCAGGTGTGCCCAAAAGATTAAATCATTACAAATATCTGGATCATTATCCATCCTGGAGGCATGTTTTTCATCATTGAGGCATGCAAACACCTTCCTACTCATCATTTTCACCTTTTAAAACTACCTCTGCAACTTTTGATTTTGTCATTTCACATGTTTGCTTGGGCTGGGGCAAAAAATTATTTCAAAAACACCTCAAATCAAAGAATTAAGCCATGAAAGTGATGCCAATGATCCTGGAAGGCCAAGAAGACACAAAATCACTATAAATTTGAAGAATTTTGATGCAAAATTGATTCCAAGCTTATGGAGCTCATGGTGGTCAAAAAAATGGATGCACAACAAGGATCTTATCCAAATCCTGGCCCTCCAAAAATGAAAATGCACAGTTACCTCCACTTTCAAACTATAAGGGGACACATGGCAAAAAATGATTGGAAAAAAATTGGGCTCATTTTTGACTTTTTGACATTTTTGAAAAAATGGAAAAATTTGAATTTTTCCTCCACCCCTCCGCCTTTGAATTTTGGAGCTGACACGTGGCATATGGTGGGTCCCATTGAAATCGTGCTTCAATTCTGTGCATTTTGACCTTTTTTGGAAATTGGGAAAATTTTCACTTTTTGCCCCGTGGGCCCACACCTCCGATTTTTCCCTTGCCACGTGTCCATCTCCTATTCGCTAGTGGGCCAACGCTTAAAATTTTGATTTTGAACTCTTTTGTGAAAAAGGGAAAAAATCCCCTTTTACCTCCGCTGGCCCGCCGACCCACCTTGTCCTCTGCCACACGTCCATCTTTCATTTGCCGAGGACCCGCGGGCTTAATCTTCATTTTTACTCCCTTTAAGCCAAGGGAAAATTCTCAACTTTGTCTTTGTGGGCCCACGCCTCCAACTTCTCCCCTGCCACGTGTCCATTCCTATTCGCTGTGGGGTTTCAGGCCAAAACTTGACTTTAAACCATTCGAAGTTTAAAAACTTCAAAATCACCAAAACCTCTGCTGGCCTGCCGACCCGCCTTGCCCTGCCATGCTGCCACGTGTCCATCGCTGATTGGAGTGGGGGAAAAACTGATTTTGAAACTTTATAAAATTAGAGCCAAAAAACTCTAAGTCCCCCCACGGCCCGCACTTCCGTTTTGAAACTTTTAGGACACGTGTCCTCTTGCGATTGGCTGTGGGGTTTCGGGCCAAAATTTGAATTTTAGAATTTTCACAAAGTAAGGTCTAAAAACCTTAAGGGAATCTGACCACCCACCATCCCGCCTACCAATCAAAACATGCCACATAGGCAAATTTGGAAAAAATGGGGCCTTGGGCCGAAAATGCCCTTTTTTGCTTGAAAAATTAAAAAATGAAAATTATAACATTTCCCTACCAATCCTCAGCCAATTAAACCCGCCACGTTGCCAATGATATTTGAGGAAGAATTTGATGGGAAAATGATGCCCGTCTGACCGTCAAAACGTAAAAAATTCCAAGGATGCCCTAGAATTCAATTTTTTCACCAAGGATGGCAGATTTTTCGATTTTGAATCAACTGAAGCATGATTTTACAACATTTTTGACCTTGGGATTGGATTTTCAAATACAAACAAGTATGAATTGATCAAATTTGATTTTTTCATGATCTAGCAAAGGGAAAAATGACATAGCCCGTGAAATTGGAAAAACTAGGGCACAAAAAAGGGCGAACTTGGAATATTCCTTCAAATTAGGGAAAAACAACAAGTTTGTGAGCATTTTAAAGCATTCAACTGGAGGGGAAGAATTTCAGACCATCAATTCAAAGGGTAAAATGTTTTTGAGCAAATATAGATTTGGAAAATTAGGGCAACATGGTGCAAGCTCAAAAATGGCACCAACGTATTTCTTGTTTGTTTATTCATCAATTTTACGTCATTTATAGCTATATGTAATTATGAAAACACCAATTTAAATCCTTAAACATTTCAATTTATTAATCTGTCACAAACCACCAAAATCACTAGTGATTAGTCCAATTGTCACCGATTCCTGTCATTTTTACCTTTCTGTAATTTTTATCAGTCTTTCATTAAATATTCTTTATCTTTCATATCAATAATTTTGTTATTAACATTTTTCTAAGTATGGATCAATGTTAGATGGAAATTGGTGGCCCTTCTCATTCAAATACTACCATTCATTTCTAAGTGATAGTTTGACACCCTCTTTAGTGGAAACAATATGGTATCTTGCATAATATGACTTTGTGTGCCATCTATCACGCTCCTTTAGAAAAATTTGAGAGCATTTTCGAGTTCACTCAAGAAATCCATCAATCAAAAGAAGACTATTTATTCATGTACTTTGAATACATACTCATCCAATCTGAACATTCTTAGACATCATATAAGGATGAACAAGACTAGCCTTTCGAACTTGAGTTTGAGCCATAATCCATCTCTATTCTGTCTCTTATCTATCTTCCATCTATTTTGTATCAATTTATCATTTGATAATTATCTTTCTTATATCAATGTATTGTTTATCTATTTCAATCCACTTGATTGTTTAAACAACGAGATGACATCCGTCAAGGAAGCCCTTTGGATTCCTAGAATCGACCTTTGCCGAGAAGCTCAATTATCCATTTTTCTAATCATATATTGTGTATCATCTTTGATAATAGGTTTCCTTATAGGAAAGGAGGTTATACACATCTTTCACAGAGCACAACATTGAGCATCACCAATCAACATCTACGGGTATCGTTAAAACCAACATCTTCCGAAGTCGGTATATTTCTATTTTCTTCTTTAGTTAATTCAAGTTGAAGCAGTAGGAATATATCTGAATACCTGCTATAATTTCATAATTATAACATTTCCATAAAATAGAAGTATGTTGTAAAAACAACAATTTTTCATATAATGGAGGTTAAAATCTCGTTATTAAAGTATATAAATATAATGTAATCGTTAACAAACTACAACATGCATTAAATTACTTTCACTTTTAATCAAATACAAGTACATTTATTACATCATATAAACTAGTACAATATTAGTCAAATATGATGAGATCTAGATTTTTTACCCTTTTCGTGATACTAATGAAAACCTATAATATTTAAATAGTAAATTGTACATGGTCAACTCAGAGGAACTGACATGGACTATCTTCTCTACTATGATTTTATCTTACTACGAGATAATTAAACATCTTAAAATTTGTTTAAGAAAGTAAACAAACATTTAGCCATGTAATTATGAAACCTATAATAAAATTTCATTCAATAACAACTTTCCATCTTACCAAAAATCATTAAATCCCAAGCTTATTAGCATCACTTAAAACTCAAGACAAACCAAACCAGATTAATAATATCTGCAATAATTTATGTAATGCACATTGATCCTATGATTACATTTATAAATGGTCAACTTAACAAATTGCATAGCGTAACTTTAATGAATATTTATATCCCATAACCTTTCATCCATGTAGTAAATATTAACTTAAAAAGCATATTTTTACTATATTACTCACGTTTAAAAGTACATTTGATAATCCCAATCAAACGGTCTATTATTATTCATCAATAAACCAATGTATCAAACCAAATGTTTATTTGAATCTTATACCAGTCAAAAAATAGTTGACTCATAGTAACAGTATTAACCTACTGTCAAAAGAAAAACATGGTCTCATATATCACCAGAAATAATTCACAAGGTGCCAGCTTAGGGCCTAAGTTTCAGTGATAATAATACCACATGGGAACCTATTTAAGCCCCAGTTTGCATTAATGGATGCAGGTTTACCATTATCGCTCAAAGTAAAACTACCAACTTGTAAGGAATGGGGGTTCAATTCATAACTCAAACATTATACCATTTTCCCTTTGCATCATTTTTTAGGAAGAGAACTAGACCTTACTATGCAAGCCTAAATGATTCCAACCTTTTTAGAAAATACAACATACCCATTAAGTGTATGTAGTCATTACAGACCCTGAACAAAGTTCTTGTTTAAATTAATCATCGACAACTACCTAGGAAGGATTCAATCTAATAACGAAAAACCCACATCTCATTTCGAAGGCACAATACAATTTTTTAGCAAAATGAATGGTTAAAACCATATTTAATAACTACCCAATTCACATTCTAGGAAAAAATGAATTTAAAATGAATACAAAATTCATCTTATACGAGCTCAAAGGTCATCGCTCATTGCAAAAGAAAATGAACTCAACTACCAAAACAATAAGTAAAACATTTTATATATTTACAGTCCAAAAGTAAAGAAAACAAGCCATCAATAAAATTCAAACCCTATAGGATTTCAAATATATCGAAATAAAATAACAAGATCAGAGAAAATATTCCATGCCCTTTTAAACATCAAGCTTCCCTCCCTAAAACCAGCAAAACTAGAATCTTTTTCTTCACCAGATCAAAAATTGTTTCAACAACAATAAAAAATTTGAGCACCAAATAAAAACTCCCCAACTCTTCTTCATCTTAATATTGATTTTATAACAAAATTACAGTATTATCCTTAGTAGAGAAGATTCAATTAACCATGCATCTCTTTCCCAAATAGGCTTGCTAGAACTATACAATATAAAAATACCAAAACCATGCATACAGTTAGCTTCTCAGAGAAGCTTTATGCTTTTCAAGAAATTTTATGCTCCTTCCATTGCATAGTTTCCACGAAGTGGCTTATTAAAACACACTATTAATTCCCTCAAAAATTGGAGGTAGTGATTGAGCGACCAAATATAATCTCAAACCCATAAGTCTTGCATGGGTTGACCTCCAAAATAATTAAACATTCAAATTTAAACCTTAAAGTCTTGTATGCTATAGTCGGTGGACCACTTGAACCGAGCATTAATAATTATCAACAATGAAGGTGAACCAAGTATGGTCGAATACCCATGGTGACTATTAAAATTGCTAATCAAACAAAACCTTTTCTCTCTTAATAATAATATGCCAAAGAATTTTGATCTCACAACTAGATGTTATATGCCATGGTGTTTCCAACCAAAATCAAAAAAGAAATTAAATGAACATTATAACCTTATAATTTTTTCTCAATGATCTTGTAGTGCCCACTTCCCTTTGACATTGTTTAGATACTGCTTTTGATATTATTGATCATATTATGGACACTATTATGTTTTATTTTAGTATGATGGTTAGATGTTAGATCATGGATTAGTATTGATCTGGATTCAGTTAGTATGCTTGATGATTATTGGAGACATTATTATTATGTGGATGATGATACACTGTTGACATGAATATAGTATTGTTGTTGAATTAGACATGTGACATTGGATAATATGAATAGCTCTAGTATAGAGATGCAGTGGATGCTGCTATAGAGATGCAGTGGATGCTGCTATACTCCATCCTCTTTGAAATTCGGATTTGATCTTGGAAGCCAAAATTGGAGGCTTGTGGGACAAGTTAAACTTGTCCCACACCTCTTAAAATCATCCACCAACCATGCCTATGGTTTTGGAGTCAAAATAAATAAAAAATAAAAAAATTTGACATGATTATGTGTAAGTTTCAATTGCACTTACCTTACATATTTTTAATGCATTCCTTTTGGAGTATGGGTTGAATTGGGTATGTAAGTGGTTTTTTCATATTTTATTTATGGTGATTTGTTTGTTGATGTTTAATTCCTCTTGGGGTTGAGGAAGAATGATGTGGCTTCCCACTTGGAATCCACATCATCCTCTCCCCTCCCTCTCCTTTAAAAATTCAAATTCCTCTCTCATTTGAGGTTATTGAAACTTTGCTCTCTCTCTTCTTGGGTCGAATTTTATTGCTGTTGGAGCTTGGTTTGTGGAAGGATCTTGGAATTCTTGTTGCATGCATTATTCTTGTTGTCTTAGAACTACATTTTGAGCATCAACGAACTGTTGTTTTGGAAAACAAATCTCCATTATGGAGAGGCAGGCTCTTATTCATTTTAATATGTTGTTTTTCCCTCTTCTTACATGCATTATTGAATGGTGTTTGTGTTGCATTCTTGGTTGGATGGGTAGAATGCTTAGGGCAAGGTGTAGGAGAAGACTATGGGGTTTCATATGGGGGGGCATAAGGGATTTCCAAGGGCACTTATTCTTTGTGGAGGGAGTGTTGGTTTGGGATCCACCTAGGAAAAGAAATTACTTGCATTTCTTACTTTTTAGGGAGGCATAAGGGATATACTTGGGGGGGGGCAGCATAAGGAGGGGTTGGGAGCTATAAGGTTTATGGGATTTGATGTGTTATATAGCGGTTTGCATTTGGTGGATGCCTAATTCCAACTTGGGAGGCATAAGGAGACCCCCACATCTCTTGCTCTTGTTTGGCTTGCTTGGAAGAAGCCTTTGTTTTGATTGTGATTGCTTAAGGTAGTTGTGAACTACATCTTGTTTGAATTTAGTTTCTTGTGAATGAGAAATGTGCTTGTATGTGAAATAATCCCATGTTGTCATGTGTTGTAATTCATACTCCATTTCAATATGGTTAGGGCTCGGGGGCCAATGGGGAAAGATGGATTATCCTTTCCCATTGGATGTCTTGGTTGGGTGGAGAGTGATGTCTTTCCCCCTTCCTTGTTGTGATCAAAGTTGAAAAGAATAATAAATTAGCATACTACTGTTTGGAGAAGAATTTCACACTTTGATAGTCACCTCTTGAGTAAATTTTAATGTAACCTTTCCCACTTCGAGTGGATGAGTGTATATATATTATAACGTGAAGTTATTGTGTGAAGAATAGAAGTTGTAATTGAATTGAGGATGGCACAAGAAGCATTATATTTATTTGTTTTTACTTTGGAAAGATAATGTGAATGATATCCCATACTTTGTATTTTGAAATTTGAAAATCAAATCAAATTGGAAAGGAAATTTGTTGTAAAGTTATTTGAATTATCAATAAAGGATGGCATTGGTTATTTTAAATTTTTATGGTAATGTATACTAGATTTGTATTGTTTTCCATGAATGAGACTTTGTTTTGATAAAGAATAAGAAATCTCTGTTTGGAATGTTTGAAAGGAAAGGGAAGAAGCATGTGAATGAAATGAAAAAAAAGAGGGTTATATTAATTGCAAAATTGTATATTAAAATTGAAATCAGAGATGCTTTTAGTTTGAATTAAATGGATGTTTGATAAGGAACTGCATTGGACTAAGTTTAGGAATCATTTGTTGTCGAAATTACAAAAAATGACAAACAAACTTGAGAGAAACAACTCACTGTTTTAAAGTTCAAATCAAGTAATTCACATTCTAATAAAGGAGCAGTTCACACCTATATTTCGTAATCAACTTAAAAAGGTTATAAGTTAATAAGCTAGGACCCTATTAAATCCAATTTGACGAAGAAAACCTGAGGAAACAATTTAACCATCTCAAAATTGAATCAAATCCCTTCCTAAGTCATTTTCTGTCTCTTGTTGGAGAAAAATTCAAATTGAATCAATTGAGAAAATTGCCTTCACTAAAAGATTCTGAGCTCTCCCTAGACTGATCTTCCATGTCTGTTTGACATGTTGAGTGAAATAGGAGTGCTAATTTTATCAAAATTGTAAGTTAGAAACTACCAGTTTTAAAATTAAAACCCTGCAGATTGTTTCTTCAAAATTGACCTTTGAAACTTCACCAAATTCCAAAATTGATGATTTTTGTGCAAAGAGGACTCCAAGAGCTTTCTGAAAAGTCCTTGTTTTCCCAAAATTTAGTTTCCTATCAAATGTTATGGCCATTTGAAGTTTTTTCTTCAAAATGGCCATTCAAAAATAAATCTAACTATACAAAAATTAAAATTTGAACTTTGGAAAATTTTCTCCAAAAAGTCCACCACCCTGCCACCCCCTCCTCCAATCATATCATGCCACGTGGAACTTGGGAGGTGTCGGCCTTTTAAAAACTTAACCTTTTTGAAATTTGGCCTTGGGAAATTTTTGTCAATTTTTCCCACAACTCCAAGTCCCCTTAGCCAATCACGTGCTGACACGTGGCTTGGCGGGTGCGCGCAAGAAAAAAATCAAAAACATTATCTTTGGCACTTTTGGAAAATTTTAACATTTTTCTCTACAGCCACAAACCTTTTAACCAATGGGGTGCTGACACGTGTCCGGTCAGTCGCATGGGTCTGCGCAAGCCATTTTACCTTTTTGAACCTTTGGCACAAACTTCTAGATACCTCCACCGCTCCCCCCACCCGCGTCTAATCATAGGGCACCACGTGGCACTTTTAAGCTAGGGTGGAGGTTTGGAGGCCAGTTTTCCTTTGGAAATTTTAGATTTGAACCTAGGGAAAAATTCAAATTTTTTCCCTATGACCAATGGGCGTTCACCACATGGCACTAGGGACATTGAAGCGTGTGAATGCGATGAAAAAAAAGAGGGTTTTGTTCTTTTAGCACTTTTGGTATATTGAGACTCAAAGTCTCAGAGATGCATTCCGTCAGCTTGCCAATTCCATCCATGTTTGATAACCGAATCATGCATTGGACGTAAGTCCCATTCGTAGGCCCCACATGCGCGTGGAGGTGTTTTGCGCATTGTGCCTAAGGAAGGGAAAAATTCTTCCGAAAACTCCGCTACCCCATAGCTTGTGTTTTACAAGGAGTTAGAAGGAATTCACATTCTAATAATGGTTAGAAAGGTAAGACCTATATTTCGTAATCCAACTTAAAAAGGTTATAATTTAGGAAAGTTTTGATGACTCTAGGTGTGTGAAAAATTAGGTTGAATCCTGTAAGCCTGTTAGGGCAAACAGGAGTGAGAATTTACCGTCCCAACCTAAGTGATGAATTTTATCCCTAGTTTTGGCCTTGTAATTGCTGTGAGATGTTGTAAAAAAAAATCATTTGTGTAGGTCAATCTTGTTGATAACCTGAACTCGGTTTGTGGTAACTATGACCTTGTAACCTTCGTAGCAAACACCTTCAAAAAAAAATTATTCCATAATTTTCCCAGCTAACCCTAGTTTGTTTCTTGGTATCAAGTGGTAGTTTGAAGTGGGCATCACAGATCTAAGACCAACATCATCAATGTGATAAATAATTGATTGGCTTGGCATTACGATCAATCTAATACATTATGCAAAACAAGAAGCTTCGATCCCATACATGATAATGTTTTAAATCAATGATTACATACTTTATCCATAATGGTTAAGCCATTAAACAGTTAAGTAAATAATCAAGATCAATAGACCATGTTAATATTTTCTCATAACACAATGAATTACATTTTACTTGTTGATAATAATGTCATTGAACCAACTTTGAAATTTTAACCTTAATGGTTCCACATGTTACTTGCCCCATGCTAAGGACCACTATCATGCTTTACGATCTTTGACTGCCATGATAACAAAAGAGGGTTAACATTATACAATCATATCTTTATCTCAATATTGGTGTAACACTATCAAAGCCATGTAGAGATTACCAATGCATTAAATAATCACATTCAACAAATTCACTTACTCATATTACACAACAATTAACATTCCACCAACTAAGTGCAAGACTTTCCACAAATTAATCAACACAACTCTACTTCTATTACAGGTACAGAAATCCAACAACACATAGTAAACTAAACTAAACTCATATTATAAAAAAGCTAAGAGGTCTGCGCATGTAACTATGTTTCTAACCTTTTCATGATATACATACACACATGTAGCTTCATACCTGGGTAGACTTTGAAACTAGAGATTTATCCAAATTTTTTTTTAGTAAAAAACTGGCTCCCTAGCATAGAAAAAAGGGACACTAGGACATCCTTAGTGACCAATCCATCCAGCAAACCGAATCATGCCACGTGTCCCATTTCGTAGGCCCCACTCCTATGGGAACTTCTATCCTATACAGATCTATGGTTCTAAACCCTGAGTGATCATTGACAGCATTGTTTCCAAACTATTCTAGCAAACAATCAGTCCCAATAATCTCCCTGTTGCACAAAAACAACTAAGTAATCCTCCCTCTCTCAATTGTTTAGGGTTTTGTATTGTTGAATGTTTATTCTTCTGTCTTACTTTAGTTAATCACCTAAATATTATAAATTATAGTAGTTACTTTGAAATAAATATTTAATCATTGTTAAGAATTTAAATTAAATAAAAATCCATAACCCTTTGGATTTTCTTAAATCAATGCATTCATCTTTTACAGAACTCTAATTTTTTTATCAACCTCCACTGGCTCCTAGGGCACTCCTTTCCTCCTATGGGAACTTCTATCCTATACAGATCTATGGTTCTAAACCCTGAGTGATCATTGACAGCATTGTTTCCAAACTATTCTAGCAAACAATCAGTCCCAATAATCTCCCTGTTGCACAAAAACAACTAAGTAATCCTCCCTCTCTCAATTGTTTAGGGTTTTGTATTGTTGAATGTTTATTCTTCTGTCTTACTTTAGTTAATCACCTAAATATTATAAATTATAGTAGTTACTTTGAAATAAATATTTAATCTAATTTAAATTAAATAAAATCCATAACCCTTTGGATTTTCTTAAATCAATGCATTCATCTTTTACAGAACTCTAATTTTTTTATCAACCTCCATACATGATAATTCTAGTTGTATCTATGAAATCCATGTTTGAACCCTATTTTAATTTGGTGCATCACCTTATTTTAGTTTTCAACCTCTTTCCCCTCCCTCTTAACTATGGATCCTATGAAGTGTAGTTTAGTCTATGCTAATTACATTTTTACATTTTTGAATATTTTTTTGTTATGTTGGAAATTGACAATAATGAAGAAGAGATATCGAATGAAAATGTTGGAAGAAAGAAGGAAAACCGTATAAGAAATCAAGTCATGCTCTATTATCAAACTATTAGGCTTAGAAAAATTGCTTGAATTTTATGCTTTAGCACTATTTAAGAGCACCAATGAAGTTACTTCTACGGTTAAAAGGTACCTGTGTTTAAAGATTCACTTTTTCATAGTTTATTTTCAAAATTTTATTGTTTTCTTAGTGTTTGAACTAGTTTTGCTGAAGATTTGTGTTTTTAAGAAATTGTTCCCATTGTAAAGGACTAGTGATGATTTATCTTATTCTTTTGAGATATATATATATATATATTTTGATAGTTTTAAATTCGTAAAATAGTTCTTCTTGATTTGAAGGTTTACACTTAAACTTGGATAAAATTTTAAGAATTCGTGAATAAATTTCCTCATTTCTTGATATTCATTTATAATTTGCAAGTAAATTTCTTTCATGAGATATTTACAATTGGTTAAAACAAATTTCTCTTCCATTATATGATTCTTTATTATTTTAAATGTTTCATATTGTTGGGAAAATGAGAGTCTGACTATTTATTCTCTCTATAGCTCGCATTTGAGAGGATAATGTAATATTTTCTAGCCAAATATTTTCCCCCTTGATTATATTAAGAAAAATATTTGAATATAATATTAATCCTTTAGTGAAAAATTGTGCCATTTTCATTTTAGAATTATTTTTTTTCATTCAAAAATATGCCAATTTGAAGATTATATCAACAAAAATTTTGCAATCTTAAACTTAGACAAGCATTTACAAATTGTGAAGAAATTTATTAATTTCATAACATGGAAGTTTCTTATTTTGATTTGTACCTTACCTTTAAAAATGGACAATTCTATATAATATAGTCCTTGTGTGTAGATATTGATTTTACACTCGTGTTAAAATGGATTCCAAATAACAAATTCTAAAGAATCTACAAAAACAAAAAAGTAAACATGGTACAACAATTTCTTCAAGGAAAAATAGAACTTGAAATATAGAAAAATGTTGGTGTGTTTCATATTTGTACTTGATGTGAAGTTCACCTCAAGTATTTGGATTATCCAAATAAGACATATTTAAGTGCGCTATGTTGTTAGTATGCACTAATTTATGTGGCAGTTGTTTTCTCTAAGTGTGAAAAGGATTGGGTGAAGCTAGTTGTCCTTAATATATGATTCCACCTTTCATCTCACTAATAATAATCTCCTACATACCTCTTACTTTTCATATATAAGGAACCATTAAATCCTTTATCTAGAGAGAGGATATTAGAGATAGTTTTCTTAGTTAAATGAGATGTAGTCTATTTAGAGATTTTGTTCTGGTGTATTCTCCATTGGTTGTTATATATTGTATATTGTATAATTCATTGTTAGTTTAAAATAATGTTTTTTTAGTGGAAACTCTTGTTTCGAATCATTTATGTGGAAGATGTTTCCATTGCATATTATTATGATCTCGATGTGTGGATTTCACTAATGCCTTGAGGTTTTAATGTAATGGTTCATTACATTTGGTATCAAAGAAACCACTTGGGTTTGAGTCATGAAGTAGGTGAAATGGAGGCTTGTGAGTCCTAAGTCTATATTTTGGTTCTTAGAGGGGGTTCATAGAGAAGAGATGGTGACAAGGAAGTATTTCAACCCAAATTTAGGTTAAAGAAGTGTGGTGGGATATTATGATCCTAGTGTGTTGATTTCACTAATGCCTCAAGGTTTTTTCTTGACAATTTTTTACACTTGGTTTCTTTGGATCCTCCTCATTTACGACATAGTATTAAAGCTTAATCCACAATCTCCATCTCTTATTATTTTAGATTTGGTTCAATCCTTTGGTCAAGTTATTATACAAGCCGCATATTCACATTTAGAGGAGATCAATTCAATATTTTTCTAGAATTTATTATCGTTTAGTTATTTTTAGTGTGTATCAAACATGACCATTGAGTTTTGAATGCTAAAGATAGTCAAATGTGACTTTTATTTCACCTAGTATAACATCGTGGATCATTTGGAAAGTAATTTAGTTTTTTAAGAGCTAGGGCATAGATTCATTTCATTAAACAAAATTACAAGTTTTTGTAAAACATGAGTCTAGTTATTGTTAGGAATTCATTTATTTAGTGCGTACTTTATTGTATTAGTTATTATTCATCAGTGATTGGTTGTTATACCCGTTCCTTTTACCAGGGTAATTGTTACATTGGCTTCCTATTATTTAGGAAGTTGTTTGGCTACCTTTTTGGCTATATAATAGCCATTGTATTGTGTTGGAATTTAATATAGTGAGATTATTATTTATGTTCTTGTACCTTTCATTTGTTAATTAGAGTGAATTGTTCCATGGAGAATTAATTTTTTGTTTGTATGGAGAAAAATATATTTTTATTTGTATCCTGATTTTTTGAGATCTTGTGATGCGAAAATCTGGAGATGTTCATTCTCATCAAAACCAAAAGTTCCATTTGCTCTAGGGATGGTGTTGTTAAACCAGGAGGCATTACAAATAAGTAGTCTTCATTACATGTAGCTTTTTGAACAAAGGCGTAGAGGAATTGCATTGATGTGCATCAAGAAATTTGGCGTTGACTCACCCTGTCACAGTTACACCTCAGTTCCCTTCGGCGATCTACACATGAACACTTTTGGTCTCTGTATTGAATCCAGATCTGATCATTTGGATCTGCGACTGGAGTTTGTTTTTTATTGCTTGGAAAATTTCTCTGCGAACTAATACTTATAAGTGTGCATTACAGCCTCTACACGGCCCACATCCCTTTTTTTAGCTGATCTACGCACAATTCAAGATTGGCACTCAGATTGGCCATATTCAAGATTTCTCAAAATCTATTTAATTATAGTTCAATCCTTGGAAGTTGTCTTCCACATGTTTTGTTCCACACTCTGCCAGTTGTGGTGGGACGTGTTAATGAAGGCTTGATCCTCCCGAGTACACCGTATGATTCTTGATCTTCTCATCAATGTCAAAATCATGACAAGTTTAGAAATAGTTAAATGTTAGTTTTCTTTTGTCTTTGCTACAGTGTAGTGTCTTTATGAAACAAGTGAATTCATTCGGTCAATAATAATTCAATTTAGTAGGTCAGTTTGTTTAGAGTCTACAAAGCAAGGTCTAGTCGTTTAAAGTAAAGGCGTCATAGGTGATTATTAGAATTACTATCAAAAGTGTTTTTAGATTGTCAAATCCAATATTTAATTGGATTTAGTTCAGTTTTATTGTTAACTTTGACAATGACATCATATCGTCATGTTAAGTTTTATTGTTGTCAAGTCCATTTTGTGAGTCATTATTAAAATTTGTAACAAATTATCAACGTCAAAAGAGTCGCGTAATATCATATGTACGTCATGTCCATACAGTGTAGTTAAAGTGTCAAAGTTATTGTAAGTGCCATTTTCAATAGTCAAAAGTCCTAGTAAGTTTGTCAAAAGTGTTGTATCAAAATGGAAATTCCTTTTAAATAGTTTAATGGACTCAATTTCCACACTTGGAAAGTGAAGATCCAGATGCAGTTGATGAACAAAAATCTTTGGAGGATAGTAGATAGAAAAGAACCAACACCTTCAAATCCAACCAAATTGGTAAAATGGGAAACAAGGGATGATAAAGCCAAAGCCATTATTGGCCTTGCCCTTTCAAATTCGGAATTACACTATGTCGATTTAGAGAAAACATCAAAGGAAATGTGGGATACTCGAAGCTAACTATTTGGTTCAAAAGCAGTAAATGAAAAATTTTCCTTAACAATTCAGTTGTTTAGATTCAAAATGGATGACAGAGTCACCATGTCTAGTCACATTAATGATTTCAGATCACTAACTAGACAATTAGCAGAAGTTAATGGTCATGTTGATGATGAGGATGCAAACGCAATATTACTGAATATATTGCCTCCCAAATACAGTAACATAGTTTCTACTCTTTGACAGATGCCTTCCAAAACTCTTGAAGACATGATTTCAGCTCTTCTATCTGAAGAAAAGAGAACTAAAGAAGATGTAGAAGAGGAAAAATCCATGTATATGAAAAAGAAACTGTATGCACCAAAAATTACATGTGCTACATTATCAGAAAACGGTTATAAAAGGTCCCCAATGATGATTCATATCCTTTTAGAAGGTGTTCGAGTTCCTAAACCCATTCGTAATATATATTTGTAACCTAAACATCCCTACTTAGCCCTTGCATGCTTTTTCCTAGCTTCCCACTTCATTTTAGAGTAATTTTGACATTTAGTGTCAAAATTGTTGCCATGTTTGGGTGCCGGTTTTGTGACCGCTACCCAATCAGGGCGGTGGTTTGTTAACTGCACCATGCATAGGGCAGCGATCCTGGGTGAATTTTCCATACATTTCACTCGCATTTTAATGCGTAATTATCTCACTTTACTTCCATTTTTTGACGTGATGCTTTTCCATTTTAGATGATTCCAAGGCCCAACTTCCTTGTGGCACTTCTATTTTTGATTGATGGTTATTAATAGTTTGAGCTTCCTCTTCACTATTATTATGTCACCCTTTGGTTGTCAAGTGGATTCAGCCATTGCCTAGCCAAATTCCTATAAATAACATGCCTGTGCTCAAGAAAAACTTGGAGAAAATTTGAATTCTTGCTATTGCAAAGTTGTTTCCTTTCTTATGGGAAATTGCCAAAGACAATCTTTGTTCAATTGTGTTTGCACTCTTCCACTTGCATTACTTCCCAGTCTACCAATTCAAGTTGTTGTTACTCCTGCATCCTTCTTTCTTTCTTTTTTTGCATTCCCATCCTTTGGACTGACGTGTACACAAAGATTAAAAGGATAAACAAAGGAGATGATATTCATACAACCATATTTCCCATTTTTCTTGCAATATCAAGGTTAGAGCTATTTTTTGCTTCATTCATGAAAATTATCAATTCTAAATTTATCATTTCAAAGTTCATATCAAATACAGTAGATAAATCATTTCATTGGTTTAATTATCAAGTTATCAGTAGATTAGATCAAATTAGAATTTTTTTCCTCAACATTGCGAGGGAGGTTGCAAGGAATAATAACTTCTTTAAAACTATGATTTATTCTCTATTTCTGAGGTAAGATTGAATATTTTATTTGAAATATTTCAATTAGTTAATTTCTTAGGTTTACATTAACATGATCACACAAGAACTTAGGTACATCCAGTTAATTGTTTGTTTTAGATTCATTTATTAGATTAGAAGATTTGTTCAAAATACCAAAAAAAAATTTAAAAAATTGGTTTACTAGATTAGCTATTTTATTGCTTTTGTTCATTCATATATTAGAAAATAACAAAAACATACTTTATAGTTACTTTACTTACATAGTTTTCCTTTCTTAGATCAGTTCAATATTTTTATGCATGACAATCACAGGACCCAGAGAACCTAGAGATTTTGTGTTTGAACCGATAGTACCTCAACTAAATTTATAAGTACCATTAGCAGACATAGATCAAGGCCTTAGGTACAATGTTTTCAAATAAACTAGGGACATACAAAGAATCAATAGAAAAATAGACACATTAAACATTAAAGACGATAAAATGTTTGAGTATTGGTCGAATCAACCAAATTATAGATTACCTTGAGCATCTATATCAAAGATTTGCAACAAGAGAAACCTTTTGGATGTGATCCACTGGTCCCACAACCAAATGGACTAGAATTACTTACCAACATAGATACGGGACTCCATCTTCTTGTCCTTAGAACACCGACCTAATACACCGAGAGAATTAAACAACTTGATGTGTTAAAAATTTCATCTAATCAGGATTACGATTACTTTACTACCTCTGAGTGTAGATTTCCTATCCGCTCTTAGGCCTAGATCCTAGATCATACTGTATGACCATAGAGGGACCACGAACATAAAGAATTTACTGTTGTGATCCTATAGTTCCCCAACCAAACAGAACTGAAAAGTAGTTGGACATAGACACCAGATTGAGAGCGTTAGTCTTTTGAATCTCTCCATTACTATTGGATATCATTAGACAATTGAACGTCCTAAATGAAAAGGCTCACTGAGCCCTCTTATTTTGGACAGAACCTGCTAAGCATCTATAGAACTGAATGGAATCACGCCTCTCACTTTTAATTATTCCATGACCTTATCTGGAAAGATTTATGAGGCCCCATTCAGTTTCTCACAAGTTCCACAACCAATAGACATGATATCTCCATAGCTTGATATTGACTGGAGTCTCTATGTTTCCATCCTTTCCAATTTTTCCATTCAATCCACCCAAGTTCGACAAGATTTCATTGCGCTTGATGAACATATTCCACCATTACAAGTCAAAAACATCGTATTGCCTTGACCACCTTTGCCTTCCATTTTCACGTACTTTTTGTCCATCACCATATTCACTACCACTTAGCCATTCACATTTTATACACTAGTTGCCTCAACACGACCTTGAGGAATCTAGTGCGATTGAAGGTCACATGTTGATTTTCATCCATACAAATTTGTGAACATGATGTAAACAAATAATCTCTAATTGTTTCCACTTTCTTCATATATCTTCCTCTCTTCCATTATTTTACAGGTATTTATATACCCCCCAAATATGTCGGGATACGACAGATACGACCGACCCATTTTGGGTCTTGAAGCATATAACTATCATATGGGTACACAACAATAGTCACCCTCGCTTTCTACATGGGTAGACAACTATTCGAATGCTGATCTTCAAACTCCTCCTCCTCAGGGGACCAATGTTGGTTCCTCAGTAAGGATTGAGGATATTGATCAAATAACAAAAACCCAACAGCCTAAACTCTTAAGCTCTAACAACATGACTTTTACTAGAGAGACATGCTCATTTCCTCAGGTCTTGTTAAAACAACCCATTAGTATGATGTCTGACCAACTCTCACATTTAGAGAAGGAGTATTTAGTGCATTACCCAAGAAGTGAACTCTGTTTCTAAAATATGAGTCAACTGTTTGATAGGCCACAAGGACACGTTAATGTCTTTCATCAAAACAATAACACTACCCCTCCTAAAGTGGAAAATATTGCTAATGAGGGGGTGGATAAACAATGAGAAATTTATAGTGGGATATCATATCCCTTATCATCTTGCAAAGGTTCAATAGCGTACGCAAAACTAAAACATGACTCCATTGACAGGTGAAGTCATCTCGGTGTTGGTGGACAAGGTCAAGGACTTGGAAATTTCCCAAAATACTCAGACTTCATCTACTGGGAAAGGGAAGATTCCTTTCTACCTGTAGAACTATGGCTAAGTGCCTACTGCACCAAGTCCTCCAGTTTACACAGGCATTCCTAGCCCCGAAGAACTTCTAACTGGGTTGGGAACCTTGGGTATGCCCCCCATGCTACATATGGATAACCTCCACAGGCACCAACTAGAAGTGAGTTCTCAAATTCCATGCCATCTAGAAATGCAACATTCCCTGGCTATGTGCCTCAACATCCATATCAAAATATTCCTCCCCCTTACATTCACATGTAATCTAAGTCACCACAAGGGGATATGTATGATTACCCATGATCATATGGTCAGCCACAATGGATCCCTTATGCCCCAACAAATGTATATGTTGCACCATTTCAACAACCAATTCCACCTACACTTCCCCAACAAATGCCATCAATGGTTGAGTCTTACGCAGTAGGCACCTATTCAGAATATCTAAAAGATCCTCTTAACTTCTCTATATGGAATGTTATGCTCCTAAGACCTCTGAAAAACCTTCCAAAATTTAAAGGGGAAGGAGATACTAACACGCACATAAAGACGTACACAAGTTCTATTCGAGAGTTGCTCCCATGGGATGTAGTCATTGCAAAAATATTCCCTAAGACGTTATAAGGTATTAATCTCGATTGGTATTATAGAATACCATAGGCTTCAGTACATTCTTTCAAGCAACTTGTGTCATATTTTATTAAAGATTTTGACATGAACAAACTTTTGAGAACATGAATCAAATAATTCCTCCATATGAAACAAGAGCACAATGAGTCTATTGCCCATTTCATCCAAATATGGCGGCATGTCCTTTATTGTTCAGTAAGTGCTCCTAACATGGACTAAACGTAGCTTTGAGATCTATTTCTTCACTCCCTTAATAGGGAAACAAAGGAGGAAGTCTAGAAGTTTTGATTGAGGAGATATGAATAAGTATTGGAGGGTGCTCTCTGAATTAATTAGGTAGCTATAGACAGTGGTCAAAAGACCTATGGAACAAACGAGAGACTAAACACTCCCTATCAAGGTAACTTTGGTTACCCTAATAACATGAATAACAATTAGGTACTAGATGTCCTCAATAAGAATCATGGGGCTACAACTGAGGGTGTTACTGATTATGCCAATCAACCAAACATAACAAACAACAACAATGTAAATGGAAATAACCAAATAAATAATAATCTTACACCTACGGTCAACATTGTGGAAATCAACCATCCTCAACAACAACAAAAATATCAGTAACGAAAAAAAATTCAAATAGTGCAGGCCCAAGACCCTAGTAAATACCCATGCGAGTATCCAAACCAGGTTAAAAATCAAGGGTAATGGGATCCAAACATCAATTATAAAAATTAGCAGTTGAATAAAAATTGAAACTTTAGACCACAAAAAAATACAAACTAGAGACCTCTACATTATGACCTTGACTTATATTGTGGTTTTCATATAGTCTAAGGGCATGATGCCAGAACTTTCCGAGATTGTAATAAGTTTTTACAATGTTTACCCGAAGACCAAATAAATTTTTTTGTTGAAATGTTTTCGGAAAATCCTATTACACCTAATCAAAATGCTAGCATGGGACCAGTGCCCCCTCAAAATATTCCGCTTAGAATCTTCAACGATCCTATCCCAAATCGACCAAATAATGGTAATCTAGACCCCAACGGGTTGAAAAAGGGTATTGTGGTGGGAATCAATGATCAGGAAGCATTGACTTCGTCAAACCCATTAGTTGCACCCTTGTTGGATGGGCGTCAGTAGACTAAGATAGCCTTGTAGAGCTAGATATTGAGCCTTAGATAGATGTGGCCACTATAACCAAATACTATTCTTTTTAGCTTATCCCAATCTATATAACTATATCAGATGACATTCGTGAGATGCTAGACAAACCAGTATGAGCTTATGACTTGATCAATGACCTAACCAAGACCTTCTCTCACATTTCCTTCTTGGACTTGTTAATGAATTCCTCTGTTCACAGAGCCACCTTATTAGAAGCATTGGGTCTTGGGAATTTTATTAACATTTTCCCTCCTCTAGAAGCACAAATAAATCATATAGTTTGATATCTATCCTTGAGGGCAGCCTGAAAGAGATGTCGGATTTGTATGCGACATTAGTAAGATGCCCAAGGACACTAAAATAACTCTTATAGGTGATCTGGCCTTGTTCTTACAGGTTTAGATCTACAATAACTATGTGAAGTGTGTGATGATTGATGATGGGTAAGCATTCAACATAATCCCCTTCTCTTTCCTCCAGAAATAAGGTTATGAAGAAACCAATTTCTCCTCAATACGAAACATTCTAAGAGGCTATAATAGCCTTAAAGTGGTGAAAATTGGAACTATAGTGTTGTCAGTCACCCTTGGACGTAACAAGGTTCTAACTGAATTTTATATCATAGATCAGGAAACCAACTATAATATGATCCTCGGTCATCCTTTGATTCATCACATGAAGGTGATTCCCTCCACTTTGTTTTAGGAAGTAAGATTCCTACATTTAGTGAAGGTCTTTATGGCGCAGGGTAACCCAAAAATATTCGACATACATCTAGCTAATCTAAAGAAGAGGTATTGGGGTCACTCTGATTTTTATCTTCCTTCCAACATGTTAAACAAACCTACAAGCTCAACACTAAAAGAAAATCTTGTTCCCACAATGGAACTAAAAACTACGGGTTTGATTGAAGGAGTCCCGGTTGTAAAGGACAAAACTGTAGTTGTTGAGATAATGTCAACCAAAATGATGACAAGGATAATCAAGTTGTTGGAGAATGACCTTCCCCTTCTCCTTCAATTTGATTCCATGGGCATAGGACATGCTTTGGGACTCAACTCTCTCCCTGTTAATGAAGCATGCATGGTATAAGTCTCATAAGTGAAGGAGGATGAAGCCAAAGATGATCCAAGTTCAATCCTCCCAAGTGACGGTTGCACTAAAAATTATGATGGAGAAAAGTTCCACTTTAGCATTGGGGAAGGCACGATTCTTACCTCTCCTCAGGGGAACGTCATGCCTTTCTCCTTTATGTTGAACTTTGAATGTACAAATAACATTGCCAAATATGAGGCTCTCCTTCTTGGTCTCATTGTAGCCAAAAGGATGGATTCTCATAAGATTAGGGTGCTAGGGGATTCACAACTAGTCACAAATCAAGTATTTGAACTGTATCAGACTAGGGTTGAACACCTATAACTCTATAAGACCGTTGTCTTGGAATTAAGTAAGGATTTTGATTTCATTTCAATTAAAGCTATACCTTAATAATAAAATCTCTTATCTAATTCCATTACAACATCTGATTATCACTTCGCTCAAAGAAAAGAGTTAGAAGATACAAGCTTTAAGGTTTCAATTCGTGTTGAGCCTTTGGTTCGGAAGTTGCAATTCTGCTATATATAGAATCTGAGAATAATCCCATCACCCTGGAATACATTGAAAATGATGAAGCAATCCTAGGGTACCTAAATGCCTACGCAAAATTATATCCCACTCATCATAATACTAGCTTTTCCTTTGTTCCTCACTCTTTCTCCTACTTTGGAGATCCCACAATGAAATCTTCCTCTGTGGAGGATATTGAGGTCTATGAGGTAGAAGAAGAGGGGAACTTACAGCTACTTCTGGCTCCACCTAAATATGAATAGGGTAACGCCCCTTTATTTGAAGGAGAAGTTAATATAAACATCGGGACGGTGACTTCTAGGAGGAAGTTGAATCTAAGGGGAGGGGGATGTAGTGCCCACTTCCCTTTAACACCTTTTGATGCTTATGTTGATACTATTGATTACATTATATACATTACTATGTTTTGACTTAGTATGTTGTTAGACATTGATCATGGATTATTACTGATCTTGATTTGGATATGATACATTATGATTATTAGAGACACTCATATGTGGATGATGATATATTATTGGACATGGATATTTTATGGATGTTTTCAGACATGTGATTTTGGATATTATGAATAGATCTAGGAAATGAATATTTTATGATGCTGATATAGTTGTGGAAAATACATGCAAATGATGTAGTTGTTGCTTCGATGTTGTTGTGATTCATTTATATAGTTGGTTTTGTGATTCCATTTATATCACGTTGGATGTTCTGATATGGCCACGAGGCCGAAGGAGGTATTTTTGTTTTGTAGGTTTAAAATATCACAACAAACATCGGGGGATCGGAGACCAACCACAATGGAATTCTAGGTGAATTTGACATGGGCACTATGGCAACTTGTTTTGTGTGTATGTTGTTTGTTAGGGATTCCCATGGGGGGGATTTCATTTATATGTGACCATGGGTTTGTGTATTTTATTAATGTGTTTCTTTTATTATTGTTGCATGTATTTTGTTAGTAATGTGTTCCTTCTTTTAATTAATTTAAATGTGGTAGACTAATGTGAGGAAACATAGGGTCAAAATTTAAATAAATCAAATTGGGATATGGGAAAATAATAATGAAATTTATTGGCTATTTGTATTTAATTTGTAAGTGATATGTAAGGTTGTGTAAGAGCTTGTGTAAGTAAGATTTTGGAGTAATAAATACTCCACCTCCATGACAAATTCGAATTTGTCCTTGAGAGCTATTTTTTGAGGCTTGTGGGACAAGTAAAACTTGTCCAATGCCTCTAAATTTAATTCACCAACCATACTAATGGTTGGAGATGTGATTTTTGACATTATAATGAATTTTATTAAGCATGTTATTTATTTTGTTGTGCCTTGAGGTGTGGGCTTCTTGGAGTGTGCAAGTAACTTGTCATTTTTCAGCCACCTCTTTATTGTGCTTGGGGGAATGGATCTTTTCTTTTGTGTTTGAATTTGAGGATGTTTGATGTGGCATCCTACATGGATCCACATCATCCTCTTCTTTCCCTCTTCTATTTAATTCAAACTCTCTTCTTGTTTTGGGGTTGTTGAATCATTTTGCAACTTCTTGGGGGTGCATTTTCTTGTGTGAGCTCTTGTTTTTGGAGGAAGTTTTGGAGAAAGCTTTGCATGCTTGGGAGTTGCTGTTTTGGACTGTTTTTTCTTGGAATTTGAAGTTTGTTGTTAGGAGAAAAATTCACCATGGAGAGGTAGGAATTTAAGTCTCATTTTATTGTTGTTATTTCATTGTTGTGTTTTGTGAACGAGGCATGTTTTGTTTGATTTGTTGGCTGGTTGGGTAGACTTCCTTAGGGAAGGTGTAGGATAATGCTATGGGGAATCCATGTGGGGGGGCATAAGGAAATGCCATTGGCATCTGAATTTTGTGGAGGGAGTTTGGGTTTGGGATCCACTATGGAAAAGAAATAGCTTACATTTCTTACTTTGGGGTGGGCATAAGGAAATCTCTGGGGGGAGCATAAGGAGAAACTTGTGTGGGGCATAAGGATGTGTGTGGGGTGAATTATTTTGGTGGGTTGTTTTGGTGGATGCCTGATTCCAAATTGGGAGGCATAAGTATCTTCCCCCATAGAACTTGCGCATTTGGCTTGCATGATCAAGCCTGAGCTATGATTTGAATGTTTTCTATTGCAATTGTAAACTGTTGTTTTGTATTGAATTATGTTTTATATTGAAATGTGCATGTTTGAAAGAATGTTGTGTGTTGTAGAAGACATTGTTTCCATGGGTTGAATCACACCTTTGATTGTATTTTGGTTGGGGCTCAAGGGATAATGATGAAGGAAGGCTTCTCCTTTCATTGGATGTCTTGGTTGGGTGGAGAGCGTTGCCTTTCCCCCTCTTTTTTTGTGATCAACTTGGAGAAAGAGATAATGTGCATGTTGCTTTCCTAGAGCAAAGGAAAAATACAGTTGACAGTCCCTTATGAAAACCCATTCATTTGTAATCCTTTACCACATTATGTGGATGAAATTGTAATAGTTATGTTTTGGAGAAATGATGTTGAAATTGATTATGAGAATGTATATTTGAATTGAGAAAGAAATTTGCTTTCTGCTATGTACATTGGAAGGAAATAAATAAAATTCTGTTAATTGCATTCAAGGAATGAAAGAATGTAAAGATGTTTTTTTTAAGTCAATAAAGAATTGCAAGTTCATCTCTTATATGCATTTTTGTGATGAAATGGGAATATAAAATTGTGATTTGAAGCTCTGTTTATTTCAAAGGAAAGAAAATGTGTATGAAGGAAGAATGTTGCTTGTCTCTTTTGGGAAATACATATGAAGCTGAAATCAGAATTTATTTGAAATGATTTGTTGCAAATGACTAAATTTATTAGATTATATTAAAAATAAGATATTACACTTAAATGATAAATTGGATATATTGAATTTTCCTTGAAGTGAATCTATGCTGCTAATTTTAAAACTAGAAAATTTAAATAAAATGCATAGCTCAGACATGCACACATTAATCAAATTGGAATTGATATATTTTAGCATGTTAAGACACTAAGGAACTCACTTGACAAACAACACTTAAGAAGAAAAGTTAAATTAATGCAAAATTGAATCCAATCCCTCTAACAGTCATTTTTCTGTCAATTGATGGAAAAATGCAAATTGAAATCAGTGGAATAAATTTACCTTCCTAAAACACTTTAAACTCTCCCTAGATCAATTCTCCATGCTTGTTTAGCATGTTGAGTGAAGGAGGAGATCCAATTTAATCAAATTGGAAAGTTGGAAATTACCAATTGCCTTATTAAAATCTTGCATATTTTTTTTGTTAAATTGACCCCTTAAACTTCATCAAAATGTAAAATTTATATTTTTTGTGCAAAGAGGGCATCGACAGATTTCCAAAATGTCCTCATTTTCCCAAAACTGAGCTTTCTAGCTCAAGTTATGGCACTTTGAAGTTTTTGTGCCTTGGAAGGAAAATTTGAGAAACTTTTCCCTAGCAGGCCCGCAACCCAAAAATTTCCCTAGCAGGCCCGCAACCCAAAAATTTCCCGTCGAATTGACTTAGAAATTATTTTGAAAAATATTAGCTCGGGAAAAATTTCATCTTTTCCTCTTCCGGCCCACAGCCAATCAGAGGTTGCCATGTGTCCTCTTAGGGCAGCGAAAAAGGAACGACATCTTTTTTCCCTTTGACTTTTTTAAAAAAAATTGAAAAATTTCACCTTCCTCCCTGCCGGCCCGTAGCCAACCAGAGGGTACCACGTGGCAGCTTGAGGCGTTAGTGGAGGAGTGAGAATTTCTTCGCTTTGTAAGTTTTTCCTTTGGGAAAATTTTTGTGAAAAGCTCTGTGGCTCCGCACCCCCGCCCTCGCCTTGGGAAACCTTTCCATCGGCATGCAGACCCATGTGACCATCTTTCATCCTTTTCTTTTCATTTGGAAAAGTTCACCAAATCTCCCCACCACTCCACCTTTCCCTCACCCTCCTCTTCTTTGAACCAAGACTCGACGTGTGTCCACTAGGGACCCGCAGAGGTGCAGGAGACATTTTGCATTTGCGCCACATGGGGAGAAATTTTTTTAAAGCCGCCCCGCGACCTGCCAACCCGCCAAAGGGGTTTTCCTCTCCTCTTGACATGTGTCCCCATGGGGAAAATTTGATCCCTAAGGTCTGATTGGTCATATCTTGCGTTCTACAAGGAGTTAGGAGGACTTCTTTATATCACCGGAAAGGTGAGAAAATTTCCTATCCAATGTGAATGATTTAGGGAAATTTTGAATATGTTAAGTATGAGAAAAATCAAGTTGCAACTTTGAACTTGTTAGAGAGTGGGTATGAGGGTAAATTACTCCCTGAACCTAACTGAAACTTCTAACTCTAAAAGTTGAACCATGTGACCTTGATAATTGTTAATAAATGAAAAGTATGACCTAGAAATTTTAGAATTGTTCTGGAACCTAATGGGGTCAACTATTGTCTTGCAACTTGGTTATGGACACTTTTAATCAAAAAAATATATTCCATGATTTTCTAACTAACCCTAGGTTGTTTCTTGGGTCTCAAGTGGGTTGTTTTAATCGAGCATCACAGTTTTATATCATAGCAGTGGTTCAAAGGCTTGGACCATTCAACACACTAGAAAACTTGAGACATGAAATTTAAACCTAGCAAACCTTTAAACCTAGAAAACAACTTATCTAGAATTTGTATATTTTAGTAAACATGGAAGTTGTTTAAAACTTAACAAAATGAACTAACTCTCTCTTTGGTCTGTGCAGAAGGCTCAAATGGATCAAGAGGAACCTTCGCAGAGACTTAGACTCACAACCACCACCAGATCAGGGTGTAGTAGTTATTCTACCTCAGATTCTATAGACCCTTCAGGATGTTAATGCCGCTCTATGTGGAGGATTAGAAGGAGGAAATACAACTAGCCATGACAGAGCCCCTTCTATCGAGGGTCAGGTATCTCCTTGACCCAGCGAGGAGCATAGAGGAGAAAAATCCCATGTAGAGTCAGCCATAGCAAAGTCACCACCTAGGAGACAGGGCGACAAAGTTCCAGAGCATAGAGAGTGGTCTCGAAGCCCTAGGCTTAGGGATGGGCATGTAAGAAGACTGAGAGGCCGATAGACCATAGCAGTGGATCACATCAGGGAGATCTTGAAGCTTTGGCCCTCACATTACTTAGGTGACACAAGTGTATTTCAGGCAGAGGCCTGGCTAGTGAACTTGAACGGTTACTACAAGCTTTGTCGTTGTTCCAGCAACACAAAAACTTGTGTTGCGATCCATCTACTGAGGGATGGAGCAAGAGTATGTAGGAGGACAGAGGAGCAGAAGCTCCATGTAGATTTAGAGACTGTGACATGGGATCTTTTTGAGGAGAGATTCAGGAGTAGGTATTTGTCGCAGAGGTTCATACATCAAAGGATCTGTCATCACTAATCCGACACTATGATAATTCTTCACCAGGAACTCCTCGTGCTATGATTATTTATTAATGCACAACCTTTAGTTTGGTGGATGTAATCTGGAAACAAAACAACAAACATAACACAAGAATACCATCAACTATGATAATACGGAATGATGACAAATCTGAAATATCAAAGTAAATTATAATATTAACATGAAATTGTTACAATCTCACCCATGAGGTACTTCAAGTGTTATTGAATTCACTTTCCTTCCACCAATACTATGGGAGAAACTTTACAATTACACCTCTTAATGACTTCTTCAACACACCTTTAAACTGATGGCTTCCTTTACACACTTCATATAATATTTCTCACTACTTCTTTCTATGCTAAATGAGGGGGGTGGCCTCTCTATTTATAGAACTTCCAGGCTTATCCATCTTATCTCTAAGATAGGATAAGAAATCCACTCTGACGAATCATATTCCATACCTTAACTCTTATCTGTACATGTAAGCTTATCTTTTAAGATAAGATAAACCTTATCATTTTACATGGGTTCCACATTTTCAGACTTTTTACAAATAAAATACACAAAATATTTATGACCTCACTCCTTGTCCTTATTACCAATATAATATTTCTAATTCCTAATCATGTAGACCCTACTTCTCTAATTACCCAAACTTTGACATTTTAACATTACCGGACCACTTACGACAAATATTTACTTTTTACCACAACATTCCTATTGTACTTTTGACTATTACCGTATTATACATTATTGGTGGCGTCGTACTGGCAGTGTCGTTATCTTCTATCGGACGCTACTACTAATTATACTTAACAACATCCTATTCCTAATACATACATTAATGAAATAGAAATCACGGAGGAAAATTTTAGTGTCGACATCTTCCCCCTTCCTAGCTTCTACTCCGTCCTCGGAGTAGACTATTATGGTGCTTGGAAAATCTTCAACTTGTCATGGTTGACCCATTTCGTAATGGGAGTGCCATCCAATTTCTCCAGTCGGTACATACCATTTTCATGCACAGCTGCTATTTTGTAGGGCCCCATCCATTTTGGAAGAATTTTCTGTCTTCCTTTTTTGTATCTGGAATCATATACTAGAACCAAGTCATTCACATGAAATGGAGACCACCGGATCTTTTGATCAAAGTATTCCTTCTGCTTCATTTTCTTCTTATAGCTTGTATCCTTAGCCATTTCCCTCATTTCCTCTAGCAAATGAAGATGTACCAACCTTTCTTTTACTGAATCACTTTCATCCATTCTTTCATTTTCCATTACTCTGACCATGGGAATATCAAACTCAATAGGAAGAACTGGATCAATGCCATAAGCCAACTGAAATGGGGAGTATCCTGTTGCTGACTTTGATGTTGCCCTATATGCCCACAATGCTGCATGAATCCTTTTGTCCCATTTATGTACCTGCAAGGCTGCATCTTTTGCTAGAATTTGACACAACACAAAATTTGTTCGTTCCACCTGTCCATTTGTGCTTGGCTTGTATGTTGTTGCCTTCCTGTGCTTAATAGAAAACTTATTGACTAGGGTTTCTACCACCTCATTAATGAAGTGGCTTCCTTGATCTGTTACAATTTCTAATGGACAACCAAATCTGGTGACAATGCGTTCATATATGAACCTTGCCACTTCATCCATGGAAGCTGTTTTCAATGGCCTAGCTTCAACCCACTTGGTTAAATAATCTGTGGCAACTACAATATACTTATTTTGGTGTGAGGTAGTTAGAAGTGGACCTACAATGTCTATTCCCCACTTTTCAAAGGGACCAAGTGGAAGAATAGGGCATAATGGAGCTGATGAAGTCTTACGGTTACCATGTGTTTGACAAATATCACATGTCTTACAATAATTATAACAATCATTAAAAAGAGTGGGCCAGTGATAACCTGCATCCAAGATCCTTCTTGCTGTAAGTTGTCCAGAGAAGTGCCCTCCACATGTACCATTGTGGAATTCTTCTAGCAGTTCCTTCCCTTGATCACGTCCAACTGTCCTCTTGTACTATCCATCAGGTCCTATTCGAAATAATACTCCATGCAGAATAGAATATGGGTGACTGGCTTGAGTAATCTTTCTCTTAATCTTTGCATTGGCACCATCAGGAAACTTGAATTCATTCAGATAATTCCAAATATCTATGTATTCACTAGGGATTGTGTCAAGGGATAACAATGCTACATCAGGGAAATCATCATCATCACAAGATGATCCTAAACCATCATAGGCTCGAGAGAGTGCATCTGCGTTGACATGCTTCTTTCCTGGCCTATCTATAATATCAAATTCAAATTCTTGTAGAAAAATTATCCATCTTGCTATCCTCCCTGATGGGTTAGGCTTATTTACAATATATTTTAGAGCTTGATGATCTGTTACAACTAGAAATTTTTTCCCTAGCAAGTAATTTCTAAACTTCTTTACAGCAAAAATGATAGCCAGAGCCTCTTTTTCAGTTACAGTATAATTTACCTTAGCACTGCTCATTTGTCTTCTCCCAAAGTAAATTGGATGTTCATTCCCATTTTACTTCCTAGTGCTACATCTGAGGCATCAGTGTACACAATGAATGGCTTGCTCCAATCTGGATTCTTTAAAAAAGGTGAAGACACTAGGGCTTCCTTCAGTTGTCCAAAAGCTTCATGCACCTTATTTCCTAGTTCATAAGTAACATCCTTCTTCAAGAACTGGGTTAGTGGCTATGCAATCTTTGAGAAATTCTTGATGAACCTTCTATAGTAACCCACATGGCCTAAAAATGATCTTAACTTACTTCTATTCATAGGAAATGGTAAATCTTTGATTTTTGAAACTTTATCAGGATTAGTACCAATACCATCTCTTGATACAACATGTCCTAACAAAAAACCTTTAGAACATCCAAAGACACACTTTGTAGGGTTTTGTGAGGCTTGTGCTTCATCTAACCTTTGAAATGTTGTCTCCATTTGGTGCAGGTGGTCCAACTTGCTCCCATAGATGCAAAAATCATCCAGAAATACTCTGATGAAGGTCCCAATGTAGGGTTCGAACACCCTATTCATCAAACGCTGGAATGTTTCCGGAGCATTACACAACCCAAAAGGCATAACTCTATAAGCAAACGTTCCCCAAGGAGTGGTGAACATGGTCTTCAGCTGATCTTTCTCTGCTATACGAACTTGGTTGTAGCCGCTATATCCATCAGCAAAACTATAGCACTCCTGGCTAGCTACTTCGTCCAAGATCTGATCTGAAAATGGAAGAGGGTAATGATCCTTCTTTGTTGCCTTATTGAGCTTCCTGTAATCAACACAAATGTGTAGCTTCCCATTCTTTTTTATTGAGATCACAATGGGAGAAACCCATTCTGAATTCTCCACAGCAAATATGAATCCTGCATCAAGCAACTTATCTATTTCTTCTTTTACAGTCTTGGAAAAATTAGGATTCATTCTATATGGCATTTGCTTTATGGGCTTAGCACCATCTACCAGCTCAATAGAATGTTCTACCCAACTTACTTGATGGAGTTCCTTGTAATCAAAAGTGAATAGGTGTATGTACCTTCGAAAGAGCTGGAGGTAGGATTCCTTCTCACTCTCCATCACAGCATCACCAATCTTTATTTGTTGGAGACGATCATCAACTTCTTCTTCAGATAATTTTATGGGGTCATGAGTTGGTGTGACTGGAAGGATATCCATGACTGAAACATCAACCTCACTTTCTTCATCTTCAGTGTCCACTTCACTGGTACTAGAGTAATCAGAGGATGTCCAATCATCAGTTTCATCACTTGAATCCACAGGTTCTGCCTTATGATGTCGAGGGATCACATTTATCTTCACCCTCTCTCTACCACGTCCAAGTGTCATGAAACCTTCATTCCAGTAGTTTCTTGCATGAACTCTCCTTAGCCATGGTCTTCCCAGCAGCATTGGGTATGCAACAGTACCATTTTTCATCACCTGAAAGTCTACCACACATACAACACCCATAACAGATATTGCCACATTTGAAACTACACCTTCTGGTTTAGTTTTTCCTTTATTTAATGACCTTAACATAAGTGTTGAAGGGCGATCAATTTTTAAACCCAACATATTCATTACAGACTCGGTCATTACATTAACTGCAGCACCTCCATCAACTAAGACATCATGAATTGAAATACCATTACATAATACCTCAGCTTGTGGAGCATAGGGATCCGCCTCTACCTCCAAAACAGGGACCTCAACCTCCTTCCTTCGTCGAGCATTGAGTCCACTTCGCAACTCCCGCCTCTTCTCAGAAGACATAGCCAAGAGTTGACCATATGTAATATTTGCAGGCCTTTTGGACAGATCTTCCAAGATGGAGTATGGTCCTTGCCCCTGTGAAATCAGAAAATCCTGCACACCCAACTTTCTTCTCCTATGTTTCTTACTAGTTTCTCCTTTCACCTTCTTAGGATCATTTCCATCTTGATTATCTTTTTCTTTCTTTCTTTTTGTTACAAACACATCTACTTCATTATTTCTGCTCTTATCTACTACATCAAAAGAATTCACAGGTGCTTTTCCTTTATCATTATCTCCTTTACCAGATGTAGAAGCTCTATCTAGACAATTATACTTATAATGACCCTTTTTATAACAACCATAACATACAACTTCAGAAATATTTCTTTTTGGACCTCTATCTCCTCCCTGAGAACTAAATTCTTTTCCTTGAAGAAGATTAATAGTTAACTGACCCATCTTTTTGAGCAGATCTTCATACTCAGTAGATGTACTAGGAGAAATATTTGTGCTCACCGGGAGTGGTTGTGGATTCTGGACCAAAGGTGCTGGTGTAGGCTCTACTTTAGCAACAATTTCTTTGGGCTCCTCTTCCATGCTTTCTTCTTGCCTTCTTGTAATCTCCTTTGCTTGTTCAATGGTAGCTGGGTGGTCATACTTCACTCGTTGTCTGATCTCTGGCTTCATCCCAAGAATGAAGTGCTTACATAGGAGATTATCCACGCCGTTCATCAACCCATCCGCTAATCCTTCCTTCCGGATCTGGGCATCGAGCTTCCTCCTTAGCTCTAGAACACGAGCATGATAATCCCTTATCTTCTCCTTCTCTCCTTGGGATAGCTTTGTGATCTCGATCATGAGATCTGCATATTTCTGTTGTTCACCAAATTCTTCAAGAAAACTTTCAGTTAATAAATCCCATGAATTTTTCACATTATCACCTAGTGTTTCAAACCACCTAAGTGCTGAACCATCCAAAAAGGTAGGAAAAAATTCAGTCCATTGTTCCCTTCTTATGAGGCCATTACAAATACAAGATCGTTTAAACTCTTGAATGAAAGAAGAAGCATCTTCATTAGATTGAGCTGAAAAAACAGGAATCTTTCCCATTTTCAAAAGTAACCACCGTGAAATACCAACCCACAAGTACAATCAACAAGACTTATGTGCACAAATAATTGGAATCACTGTAATAGAAAGTGACTTTACACCTTTCTACAGTAAAATAGAAATGACCACAGTAAACTATGGTAAAACTTGACTTACTGCGGTAAAAACTGACTTTACTGTGGTAAACACTATTCACGGTAAAAAGTGAAGTTACTGCGGTAAATACTATTCATGGTAAAAAGTGACTTTACTGTGGCAAATACTATTCACAGCAAAAATGACTTTACCATGGTAACTACTATTCATGGCAAAAATGACTTTACCATGGTAACTACTATGCACAGTAAAAACAAGGTTACCCTCCAATTGATTTTTGACTAAGTGGGAATATCTCTCTAGAAAATCCACCAACGAGGAATGGTCCCGGCAACGGAACCAAAATGTCATCACCAATCCGGCACTATGATAATTCTTCACCGGGAACTCCTCGTGCTATGATTATTTACTAATGCACAGCCTTTAGTTTGGTGGATGTAATCTGGAAACAAAACAACAAACATAACACAAGAATACCATCGACTATGATAAGACGGAATGATGACAAATCTGAAATATCAAAGTAAATTATAATATTAACATGAAATTGTTACAATCTCACCCATGAGGTACTTCAAGTGTTATTGACTTCACTTTCCTTCCACCAATACTATGGGAGAAACTTTACAATTACACCTCTTAATGACTTCTTCAACACACCTTTAAACTGATGGCTTCCTTTACACACTTCATACAATATTTCTCACTACTTCTTTCTATGCTAAATGAGGGGGGTGGCCTCTCTATTTATAGAACTTCCAGGCTTATCCATCTTATCTCTAAGATAGGATAAGAAATCCACTCTGACGAATCATATTCCATACCTTAACTCTTATCTGTACATGTAAGCTTATCTTTTAAGATAAGATAAACCTTATCATTTTACATGGGTTCCACATTTTTAGACTTTTTACAAATAAAATACACAAAATATTTATGACCTCACTCCTTGTCCTTATTACCAATATAATATTTCTAATTCCTAATCATGTAGACCCTACTTCTCTAATTACCCAAACTTTGACATTTTAACATTACCGGACCACTTACGACAAATATTTACTTTTTACCACAACATTCCTATTGTACTTTTGACTATTACCATACTATACATTATTGGTGGCGTCGTACTGGCAGCGCCGTTATCTTCTATCGGACGCTACTACTAATTATACTTAACAACATCCTATTCCTAATACATACATTAATGAAATAGAAATTACGGAGGAAAATTTTAGTGTCGACAGATCGACGAGTTCCATGACCTGTGATAGGCTTCTCTTTCAGTAGCAGAGTATGAGAGTAGATTTTTGGATCTACTCCAGTATGTAGAGTATATACAACATGAGCAAGTGTGGATTCACAGGTTCATCCACGGCCTGAATTTAGATATTGGAGGTACAGTGCAGATCCACTGTCCACAGACATTAGCAAAGGCCATTGAGAAGGCCTATATTACAGAGGAGACTCGGGGAAAGACCTAGAAGGCTAGAGACTGAGTCTAGATCCGTATACAGTAGATGCAGGATGATAGATCGAGGGGTTCAGTACCTCTTCCTCATGGTGGATAGGGTATAGCACAATCATCCTTTAGGCCACAGTAGTAGCAGCAGTAGTCCTGCCCACATCATAGACCTCCACAGAGAGCTGATGCATAGAGAGGTCGGAGTATGGGGCCTCCTCCTAGGGGTCTCATCAGGACATAGGGTGGACCTAGTGCTCAGTCAGTAGGAGCTCGCCAATAGAAACCTCATCAAATCATAACTGGATCATTAGGATCCATGCCACAGACTTCTAGGGCACCTACTGGAGGTGCTACTCATTAGGGAGGATGTTTTGGTTATGGAGTTGCTAGACACTTTTGGAGAGATTTCCCACAGAACCCTAACAACAAGGGTAAGACCCAGATTTTTGAGCTGACTATTGGTGACATGGGATGTAGCCACATGATTTATACAACGGTTGAGAACCACCATGCAGAGAACCAGAGCATAGTCATTGAGACCACATGTAGCATTAGTGGTATTCCTACATCTGTATTGTTTTATTCTTGTTATTCTAACTCTTTTCATTGCACCATCTTTAGTAGAGTGATGCAGGCTAGTGGAAATTAGGTAGGGTCTTAGTTGGGATGTCAAGATGGCTTCTAGAGCCAAGATCATTGTAGACTCCTTAGTCAAGGAGTGTGTAGTGGATTTAGGACCTTTCACCACTACATCAAATCTCCATATCCTTCCTTTGGGCTCGTATGGAGTCATTTTAGGTATGAATTGGTTATCTGCACACAGAGCCAGGATGGATTTTTATCAAAAGGCTATAGCTTTTGTAGATGATTTGGGAGTTGAGTCGGTGATTTCAGGGGTTAGGAGACCCGTTTCTATATACACTATCTCCGCTATGCAACTTAAGCAGTGTGTGCGACGGGGTTTTTAGATGTATGTTGTGACGGTTAGTGACAGATCAGAGGATGGGTATAGTGGACCATCACTAGATGATCATCCCATCTTGAGAGAGTTTGAAGATGTCTTTCCAGGGGATCTACTGAGGGTTACCACCCCCATGTGAGATTGATTTTCATATATATCTAGTTCCTAGAGCAGAGCCCATCTCACGGGCACCTTATCGGATGACCATCCCAGAGTTCTGTGAGCTCAAGTTGCAGCTTGAGGGCCTTTTGGAGAAATTCCTTATCCATCCTAGTGTATCCCCTTGGGGTGCACCAGTGATCTTTATGAAGAATAAGGATGGATCCTTGTGGTTGTGTATTGATTACCGCCAGTTGAACAAGGTAACGATCAAGAATCATTATCCTCTCCCTTGTATCGATGACTTGTTTGACTAGATGAAGGGATCCACAGTTTTCTCTAAGATTGATCTTAAGTCAAGCTACCATTAGTTGAGGATTTCAAAGGTGGACATTCATAAGACCACCATCTGCACTAGATATGTGCACTATGAGTTCACAATGGTACCTTTTGGTTTGACTAATGCCCCCGCAGTGTTCATGATTTTGATGAATGGGGTATTTAGGACCTTTCTATATGACTTCATGCTCATCTTCCTAGATGACATTTTGATATACTCACATACACATGAGGATCATGAGGGGCACCTTCGCTAGGTTCTTCAGTTTGTTTTGGAGTAGAAACTTTACGGGAACTTGGAGAAGTGTGCTTTCTTTCAAATAGAGGTGTAGTATTTGGGTCATATTATTTTGGGGAAGGTATCGCTGTAAATCCTTCCAAGATTAGAACCATTATGGATTGGCCAACACCCACTATAGTGACCAAGGTGCGTAGTTTCATGGGGTTAGTAGGATACTACCGGAGATTTGTTCAGGACTTCTCTCAGATTATGCACCCTATCAATTCCCTTCAGAGGAAAGGGAGGAAGTTTGTTTAGTCAAACAGATGCGAGCAGGCCTTCAGGACACTAAAGGAGTACCTCACCACAACACCTATTCTTGTAGTGCTAGATCCATAGGGTGAGTTATTTGTTTACACAAATGCTTCTTTAGTAGGGCTTGGAGGTGTGTTGATGCAGAATGACATAGTAGTGGCTTTTGAGTCTTGTAAACTCAAGGATCACGAGCTTAATTATTTGACTCATGATCTTGAGCTTGCAGTAGTTTTTCATGATTTGGTTAGATGGAGACACTTTCTTCTTGGACAGAGATTCACACTTAGGACAGATCACTTGATTCTTCACCACCTCTTCATGCAGCCCTATCTCAATGCTCGTCAGTGGTGTTGGATGGAGTTGCTTTGTGAATATGACATGGAGATATAACATATGAAGGGGAAATATAATGTGGTAGTAGACACTCTCAGCAGATGAAGACATGTGGCTATGGTCACCTTAGTGAGCATAGATTTGCGGAGTAGTATTCTTTACCAGCTTCCTCTTGATAGCTTCTACATTGCAGTACGAGCTGAGATCAAGTCACAAAGACCCCTTGAGGGGAATTTTGATGGTTTTACCTTAGAGGAATATGTTCTTCTCAAGCACATAGGATGGATATATGTTCCCAAAGATGGAGGCTTAAGGTAGGACATCTTAGTGGAGGCACATCATGTACCCTATTCAGCCCATCCTGGGCTGAAGAAGATGCACGCCACCTTGAGACAGTTATACCATTGGAGAGGATTTTTTCAAGACGTGGCTCAGTTTTGATCGCGATGTTTAGAGTGCCAGAGGGTAAACACCGATCATCAGAATCCAGTTGGCCTTCTTTATCCTCATGCTATATCAAAATGGAAGTGGGACACCATTTCCATGGATTTCATTATTGGACTGCCGATGTTGAGATATCACCACGATGCCATCATGGTCACAGTTGATAAATTAACAAAAGTGGCTCACTTTTCTCTTGTGAAGACCATATACAGCTAGAGCAGTGGCATGATTATATTTTGATGAGATCATTAGGTTACACGGGATTCCACAAAAGATCATTTGTGACCACGATCTTTTGTACACTTCACATTTCTGGACTACCATACAGAATGTCCTCGGGACGAGGATCAACTTTAGCACAACATATCACCCTAAGACAGATGGACAAACCAAGTGGGTGAATCAGATTTTAGAGGATATGCTCAGGATGTATGTGATGGATCAGCATTCTAAGTGGGAGGAGTACCTGTACTTAGTGGAGTTCACCTACAATAATAGTTTTCATATTTCTATAGGCATGGCTCCTTTTCAGGCTTTGTATGGTAGAGACTGTAGGACACGTCTTAGTTGGGACATGTTAGAGGACAGAGTATATCTCAGACTAGATCTTCTATAGGACATGGAGTGGCAGATGGTGTTGATCAGGTAGAGATTACAGGAGGCACAAAACAGGCAAAAGAAGAATGCGGATCAGCATAGGATTGACCGTAGTTTTGATGTGGGCATGAAGGTGTTCCTTCGTGTCAGGCCACACAAGATCCCTATCCTTTATAGAAAAGGTTCTAAGTTGGCTCCTAGATTCATTGGACCTTTCGAGATCTTAGACTATATTGGCCCTTTGGCCTACCATCTAGCATTGCCACCTAGCTTGTCTCACATACATGATGTTTTTATTGATTCAGTTCTCAGGAGATATATTGCATATCCATATCATGTGTTAGATTGGACATCATTGCAGGTGTAGGATCAGGGGAAGGTGATGATGGATCCCATTTGCATCTTATATTGTAAGACCCTGGGCCTTCGAGGCAGAGAGGTTGATCAGGTTAGGGTGCAGTGGAACAGATATGATGAGACTGCAGCTACCTGGGAGGATGCTACTTCATTACGAGTTTAGTTTCCACATTTTTTCCAGTGACTTCTAAGAGGAAGTTGAGTCTAAGGGGAGGGGGATGTAGTGCTCACTTCCCTTTGACAGCTTTTGATGCTTATACTAATACTGTTGATTACATTATAGACATTACTATGTTTTGACTTAGTATGCTGTTAGACATTGATCATGGATTATTACTAATCTTGATTTGGATATGATACATGATGATTATTAGAGACACTCATATGTGGATGATGATATATTATTGGACATCCATATTTTATGGATGTTTTCAGACATGTGATTTTGGATATTATGAATAGATCTAGAAAATGAATATTTTATGATGCTGATATAGTTGTGGATTAAAAATGCAAATGATGTAGTTGTTTCTTCGATAATGTTATGATTCATTTATATAGTTAGTTTTGTGATTTCATTTATATCACGTTGGATGTTCTAATATGGCCATGAGACCAAAGGAGGTATTTGTGTTTTCTAGGTTTAAAATACCACAAAAAACATCAGGGGATCGGAGACCAACCATAATGGAATTCTTGGCGAATTCGACACGGTCTCCATGGCAACTTGTTTTGTATGTGTGTTATTTGTTAGGGATTCCCATGGGAGCGATTTCCTTTATATGTGACCATGGGTTTGTGTATTTTATTAATGTATTTCTTTTATTATTGTTGCATGTGTTTTATTAATAATGTGTTCCTTGTTTTAATTAATTTAAATGTGGTAGACTAATGTGAGGAAACATATGGTCAAAATTTAAATAAATCAAATTGGGATATGTGAAAATAATAATGAAAGTTGTTGGCTATTTGTATTTAATTTGTGAGTGATATGTAAGGTTTTGCAAGAGCTTGTGTAAGTCAGATTTTGGAGTAAGAAATACTCCACCTCCATGAAAAATTTAAATTTGTCCTTGGGAGTTGTTTTTGGAGGCTTGTGGGACAAGTAAAACTCGTCTCATGCCTCTAAATTTAATTCACCAACCATACTAATGGTTGGAGACGTGATTTTTGACTTGTATAATGAATTTTATTAAGCATGTTGCTTGTTTTGGATTACACTTTCTTGCATGTTATTTATTTTGTTTTCCCTTGAGGTGTGGGCTTCTTGGAGTGTGCAAGTAACTTGTAGTTTTTCACCCAACTCTTTATTGTGCTTGGGGGAATGGATCTTGTCTTTTGTGTTTGAATTTGAGGATGTTTGATGTGGCATCCTACATGGATCCACATCATCCTCTTCTTTCCCTCTTCTATTTAATTCAAACTCTCTTCTTGTTTTGGGGTTGTTGAATCATTTTGCAACTTCTTGGGCGTGCATTTTCTTATGGGAGCTCTTGTTTTTGGAGGAAGTTTTGGAGAGAGCTTTCCATGCTTGGGAGTTTCTATTTTGGACTATGTTTTCTTGGAATTTGAAGTTTGGTGTTAGGAGAAACATTCACCATGGAGAGGTAGGAATTTAAGTCTCATTCTATTGTTGTTATTTCATTGTTGTGTTTTGTGAATGAGGCATGTTTGGTTTGATTTGTTGGATGGTTGGGTAGACTGCCTTAGGGAAGGTGTAGGAGAAGGCTATGGGGAATCCATGTGGGTGGGCATAAGGGAATGCCATTGGCATCTGAATTTTGTGGAGGGATTTTGGGTTTGGGATCCACCATGGAAAAGAAATAGCTTGCATTTCTTACTTTGGGGTGGGCATAAGGAAATATTTGGGTGGAGCATAAGGAGAAACTTGTGTGGGGCATAAGGATGTGTGTGGGGTGAATTATTTTGTTGGGTTGTTCTGGTGGATGCCTAATTCCAAATTGTGAGGCATAAGTAGCTTCCCCCAAAGACCTTGAACATTTGGCTTGCATGATCAAGCCTGAGCTATGATTTGAATGTTTTCTATTGCAATTGTAAACTGTTGTTTTGTATTGAATTATGTTTTATATTGAAATGTGCAGGTTTGAAAGAATGTTGTGTGTTGCAGAAGACATTGTTTCCATGGGTTGAATCACACCTTTGATTGTATTTTGGTTGGGGCTCAGGGGCTAATGATGAAGGAAGGCTTCTCCTTTCATTGGATGTCTTGGTTGGGTGGAGAGCATTGCCTTTCCCCCTCTTTTTTTGTGATCAACTTGGAGAAAGAGATAATGTGCATGTTGCTTTCCTAGAGCAAAGGAAAAATACAGTTGACAGTCCCTTGTGAAACCCCATTCATTTGTAATCCTTTCCCACATGATGTGGATGAAATTGTAATATTTATTTTATGCAGAAATGATGTTGAAGTTGATTATGAGAATGCATATTTGAATTGAGAAAGACATTTGCTTTCTGCTATGTACATTGGAAGGAAATAAATAAAATTCTGTTAATTGCATTCAAGGAATGAAATAATGTAAAGATATATTTTTTTAATTCAATAAAGAATTGCAAGTTCATCTCTTATTTGCATTTTTGTGATGAAATAGGAATATAAAATTGTGATTTGAAGCTCTGTTTATTTGTAAAGGAAAAAAAATGCGTATGAAGGAAGAATGTTGCTTGTCTCTTTTGGGAAGTACATATGAAGTTGAAATCAGAATTTCTTTGAAATGATTTGTTGCAAATGATTAAATGTATTACATTAGATTAAAAATAAGATATTACATTTAAATGATAAGTTGGATATATTGAATTTTCCTTGAAGTGAATCTTTGCTGTTAATTTTAAAACTGGTAAATTTAAATAAAATGCACAACTCAGACCTATCAACATTAATCAACTTGGAATTGATATAATTTAGCATGCTAAGACACTAAGGAACTCACTTGACAAAGAACACTTAAGAAGACAAGTTAAATTAATGCAAAATTGAATCCAATCCCTCTAATAGTCATTTTTCTGTCAATTGATGGAAAAATGCAAATTGAAATCAATGAAATAAATTTACCTTCCTAAAACACTTTAAAATCTCCCTAGATCAGTTCTCCATGCTTGTTTGGCATGTTGAGTGAAGGAGGAGATCCAATTTAATCAAATTGGAAAGTTAGAAATTGCTAGTTGGCTTATTAAAAGCCTGCAGATGTTTTTGCAAAATTTACCTCTTAAACTTCATCAAAATGTAAAATTTATGTTTTATGTGCAAAGAGGGCATTGAGAGATTTCCAAAATGTCCTCATTTTCCCAAAACTGAGCTTTCTAGCTCAAGTTATGGCATTTTTGTGCCTTGGCAGGAAATTTTGGTAAACTTTTCCCTGGCAGGCCCGCAACCCAAAAATTTCCTGTCGAATTGTATTAAAAAATTATTTGAAAAATTTTGGCTCAAGAAAAATTTCATCTTTTCCTTTGCCACCTCGCAACCAATTAGAGGCAGTCACGTGTCCTCACGGGGCAGTGGCGCAGGCATGGCATCTTTTTTCCCTTTGAATTTTTTTAAAATTTTGGAAAAATTTCACCTTCCTCCCCGCCGGCCTGCAGCCAACCAGAGGGTGCCACGTGGCACCTTGGGTGCATCAGCAAAGGAGGGAGAATTTCTTTGCTTTTGAAGTTTTTCCTTTGGGAATTTTTTCATGAAAATATCCACAGCTCCGCACCCCCACCCTCGGCTTAGGAAACCTTTCCGTGGGCGCACAGACCCGCACAACCATCTTTTGCCCTTTTTCTTCCATTTGGTGAAGTTCACCAAATCGCTCCACCACTCCGCCTTTCCCTCACTCTCCTCTGCTTTGAACCAGGACTCGATGTGTGTCCACCGGGGACCCGTAGAGGCACAGGAGACATTTTGCATTTGCGCCGCATGGGGGGAAATTTTCTAAAGCCGCTCCACGACCTGCCAACCCACCAAAGGTGTTTTCCTCTCCTCTTGACATGTGTCCCCATGGGGAATATTTGATCCCTAAAGTCTTCTTGCTTATATCTTACGTTCTACAAGAAGTTAGGACTTCTTTATATCACCGAAAAGGTGAGAAAATTTTCTAGCTAATGGGAATGATTTAGGAAAATTTTGAATATGTTAAGTATGAGAAAAATCAAGATGAAACTTTGATCCTTCTAGAGAGTGGGTATGGGGCTAAATTACTCCCTGAACCTAACTGAAACTTCTAACCCTAAAAGTTGAACCATGTGACCTTGATAATTGTTAATAAATGAAAAGTATGACCTAGAAACTTTAGAATTGTTTGGGAACCTAATGGGGTCAACTATTGTTTTACAACTTGGTTGTGGAAACTTCTAATAAAAAAAAATCCATAATTTTCTAACTAACCCTAGGTTGTTTCTTGGGTCTCAAGTGGGTTGTTTTAACCAGGCATCACAATTTTCTCTAACTCTGGAGGAATACACATGAAATTTTTTCAAGGAACATTCAAAATATTTTGCATTTAGCTACAAGGAAATGACAAGAATTTCTCCTCACATTGCAGTTCATAATATCGTCGCTAAACCAGATGCTAAGCCTATTAAGCAGAAGTCAAGGCCCATAAATCCCAAAGTGGATCTCATGGTAAAAGAAGAAGTAATGAAACTCTTGTAGGTGGGTTTCATCAAACCAATTGACTACTGACGGTGGGAATCAAACATTGTCCCCATTATCAAGAAGAGTGGAAATATCTGTATTTGCATTAAATTTAAAAATATTAACAAAGCATGTCCCAAGGAAAATTTCCCACTCCCATCCATAAATGTTATTGTCGACACAACAACTGGCTATGAGTTAGTGTCCCTTATGGATGGTTTTTCTGGTTATAACCAAATGAAAATATTTAATGAAGATTAGAACAAAACCACATTTATCACTCCTAGGGGAACCTACTATTATGTAATCATGTCGTTTGGAATTAAAGACATATGAGAAACTTACTAATGGGCTATGACTTACATATTCCATGATCTTTAAATGTACAAATAACATTACAGAATATGAGGCTCTCCTTCTTGGTCTCGTTGTAGCCAAAAGGATGGATTCTCATAACATTAGGGTGCTAGGGGATTCACAACTAGTCACAAATCAAGTATTTGAACTGTATCAGACTAGAGTTGAACACCTACAACTCTATAAGACCGTTGTCTTGGAATTAAGTAAGGATTTTGATTTCATTTCAATTGAAGCTATACCTCAATAATAAAATCTCTTAGCTGATTCCATTACAACATTCGATTCTCACTTCACTCCAAGAAAAGAATTAGAAGATACAAGCCTTACAATTTCGATTCGTGTTAAGCCTTTGGTTTGTAAGATGCAAACAACCTCAATTCTAGCATATGTAGAAGCTGAGAACAACCCCATCGCCCCAGAATACACTGAAAATGATGAAGCAATCCTAAGGTACCTAAATGCCTACACAAAATTATATCTCTGTCATCATAATATTGGATTTTCCCTCGTTCCTCACTCTTCCTTCTACTTTGTAGATCCCACAATGAAACCTTACTCCGTGGAGGGTCTTGAGGTCTATGAGGTAGAAGAAGAGGGGATCTTAGAGCTACTTCCAGCCCCACATAAATATGAATAGGGTAACGCCTCTTTAATTGAAGGAGAAATTAATATAAACATTGGAATGGAGGAGGAACCAATTTTTTTAAATTTAGGATCCTCTCTAACTCTGGAGGAATACACATGAAAATTCTCAAGGAACATGTTATCCAAAATGAGCCCCTACTTATTTTGGCTAACTTGCCTTCATTCTTTCCTTCCTTGTGCTTCAATTTCAATTTTCACACATTTCAAGAACTCAAAATATTTTGAGAAATGGCTTCATCAAATAGGTATTTTTCTTCCCCTTTCTAGAAAGGTAAATAATGTCCTCCTATCTCCTTGTATTTTTTGAGTTATGGCTTAGATGGAGTTTGAAGGGGAAATTTTACCTAGGTAGGCCCGCGAAGGTAAGGAAGCATTTTTTCCAAGGAAAATTTGGCGAGAAGGCGGACCCATGGGAAATTTTTTGGCACTTATCCTTGTTTGGGAAAACAAATCGAAGGAATATTTTTACCTGCGAGCCCGTAAAGCTAATAAAGGAAACGAAATTGATTAAGGTCCGTAGCCAATGAAATGATGCACCATGTGTCAGGGAAGAGCAGCGGGGCGTGGGAAGGACTTCAAGTTTTTTTGGCATTTGGTCAAAATGCGTCAAAGGAAAAAATAGGAAGTGCAATCCCCACTGAGCTAAGCATTAGAGGGTGCCACACGTGTCCAGTCAGCAGTGGGAGTCGGGGTGCCAAGAGGATTTAGGAATTTTTTTCCAACATTGGTGAAAACACGTAAAAGTGAAGAATGCACCACATCTCCTCAGCTAATCAAGTAGTGCCATGTGTCTCAAAGTAGTGGGGCATGCAGAGAATTTTGGGAAATTTTCCCATTTTTGCGAAAGGGGAAAAATATTGTTTCAAAGTCACGCAGATCAACTAGGGAGTGCACCACTTGCCATCGGAGGAGTGAGGCACGTGGAGATTTTTTTGGGAAATTTTCCCAATTTGAAAAAAGAGGTAAAAAGTTCAAATTTCGGCCCTGCGAACCCGATTTTTTCCCTAATTTTCACCATCTTTTCCCTAAATCTTCAGAAGAGCCATATCTTTTGATCACTAGAGCTTAGATTTTTGCGATTTTTTGTATCAATGGAAATCTTTTAAAATTCTCCACACGATGGACCCTTAAATTTTAATTTTTGATGGATTTTTGATGTGAGAAAAATTGAGAAACATGTCTCTGGCATGTAAAAGTTCCAGAAAATGAACCCCAATAACCAAAATTAATGAAGTATGGGCCTCTTTCTCACTCCGTGCAAAGCAATGTACTTCAAAGTATGGGATTTTTTCATGGAAACCCATCATTTTGTAGGCCAATTAAATGGATCTTGTCAGTGGTTGAAGTTTCTAAATCAAATTTTCCTACATGTTTTCTCATTTCTTTAGTTCTGTTTGAGCGTTTAAAAATCCAGATTTGGCTCATTTGTAAAAATTTGTCCATCCTTCTTCTCTACCTCTCCCTTCTTTTCTTCCCTAGGGTTAAAAATGGAGTTTGAACCTCCTCCCTTTCTTTGTAATGGCATTTTTTTCTCTTACCCATGAAATGATGTTTTGTGCAAACTTCTGGAGCAATAAAAAATGTGTTTTGTGATGCATTTGTCCATCCTTGCTCATTTTTTGGTTGTTTTCTTCTTTCCTCTCTTCATTGCAGGTATTGGTGCATGTTGGATGTTCATTGCAGTTTTGGAGTTGTGTTCATGGATTTTTGGAACATTTTTTTGTGTGAAATCCATCTTTGGTTCTGTGATGCCACTTGTCCATCCTTTCCATTGCTCACCTCGCTTTGTTTCCATGGTAGTCTTTTATAGATGATCAACATTTTCCTTCTCTGGTGTATCACCATTTTAGTGTAGGCTCTATTTTTTCTAGTTTTCTTTCTCTCCCTGTCTCCTTGTCCAGTTAGATTAGGATTAGATTATTTTTCTTGCAATGGAATAGCTTGTGGCAGGTAGTTTAGGAAGAGGAACCAACCTTCTCTGGAGAGATTTCCCCATTTGTAAAGGTCCCACACTTTAGGAAAGCTCAATGTTGTGCAATTACACCAAATAACTTTTCCTTAGAAAAATAGATCCATAACTCATTTGGGGGTGTTGTGAACTTGTACTAACTATTTTGGCACACCCAGTGGGACACTGGGGTTAGATATTTCATCTTCTCTTAGTGTCTCATGCGAACAACAACATATCTTACACCACCGTGTGCCACTAACAGTTTTGGCATGCGTGGTGGGACCTTAGAGGTCTTCCACTTCATATTTTGTAGGTTGGTGTGTTCCTGTGAAGATTTCAACCTTTAGAGGCATTCTCAAGCACATATGGAGACTCCATCTGAGTCAAAAACCCATCTCTAGAAGTTGCAGACCATTCTTTCCATTCATTTTCTTCCATTTTTCATTCCATCTCTTCATTCTTCTTTCCATCCATTTCACTCTTTTCCATTCACTGAAGTTTATACAATCATGAATTCATTTTCATCATGGAATTCACATCTACAGTAGCAGCAGTACAATCCACCTCCAACATGTTTTACAACTCCTTCTAAATCAACATTTTGAACAAATTCAAAATCATCATGCTTACCCATATGAGCAATACCAAAATCAGTTTGGTTATGAAACATATCAAGAGCAAGGGTATGCATGTAATGATAGACAATAAAATGCAAGATGCTGATCTTTTGGAGAAGATCCAACAGATGGAGATTTGCAAAAATGGTGTAATCAAGAGTAGCATAGCTCAACTGGAGGCTTTAAGAATTGGTTATAGGGAACCTTGTCCATGGGTTGGCCCTTTTCCAAGACACTTGATCCCTCAAGAGAAGCTGGACTTCATGGTGGAGATGCTTCCCCAACTTGCACAATGGATAGTAGAGATAGGGGACTATGAATTTGGTACTGAGAGAAGCCTTTTCAATGAGATAAGTTCTACACCATCATCTGGTAATTTTCTATTTCCATTCCTCAAGTAACACCATCTCATTTTGAATGCAAAATTCTGAATCTCCAAGATTCCCATTGAATGATGCCCCAAGTGTTGATTTCATTTCTCCATTCCCTAGTCTTCCACCTCATCTCAATTCTTTTGTCATTTTCCGTTCCAAATAGTCATCCACTCCATAAGATCTAAAATAAATACCTTCCATTCCAAGGAAACAAGAAGTTTCATCTCTTCCACCACCACAAAGAAATGAAAAAATAGTTGAGTCATCAACCCATCTCCTCCTCTTACATTCCTAAATCCATGTTGGGAAAATGAATATCTTAAGAATCCAATCACGAAGGACATCAAGAAGAGGAGCCCAACAAAGAAGAATAAATGACATCACAAGTATGGTAAGATTTGGGCTCCTCAAATTTGGGATAACAAAGATCCCCTTGATGGTTAAGCATCCAGAGGAGATTAAAGTTGAACAACTAGTGGTGGCCAAGGATGATTTTTTTGCAGCAGAAGAAGAGAAAAAAGAAGAAGCAGATCAATAATCAGTTTTCTCAGAATTTAGTGTTTATGTTGGCACTTTGTTTGAAAAGAATTTTGATCTTATTGAAGTTGTACAATCATCCATGGAAGGAGAGAAGCAATCAGCTCAAAGTCCCATTGGAAAGGAGCAAATGGGTGAGACAAAATAAAATTTTATAGCAGTAGAAGAAGAAGGAAACACTGATGTTTTCTTGCTTTCATTTCAAGGGACTGATTTGGTCAATGAATCCATGATGGAGGAAAGCTCTAAAAGAGATCTTGCAGCCCCAAATTGTCCTCTAGAGCAGCAGATTGAAGAGTTTGATTTGACAAAATTCATTCTAGAGGAAGAATTCATTCAAGAGCAAGATATGGTTTTCAAGTAGCAAAGGAAGGAGAATCTGCTCCAAATCTAAAAGAAGAGGAGCACATTCCAGCTATGGAGTAGAAAAATGTAGGTCCAATAGCTTTGAATTCAAAATAGGCTATAGAAGAACCTTTAGTTCTTCCTTCCACTTCATCTCCCTTCAAGTTATAGTGTTGATGAGGAGTTTGATCTTTCAAAATTCATGTTTGACGATAAGGAGAACCATGGTGATCAAGTTTCAGATCAAAAGAACACCATGGAAGAGGTTTGAGCATTTGCAGCAGGATAACAATGAGATAGTTTATCTATCTGATTTGAAGGATTGTTTTGATGGAGAAGAACTGGTTGATTTTATATTATTTTCTCCTTCATCATCCACCTTCCAAGCACATGAAGCTTGCTGTCATGGAGGAGAAATTTCAATTGTACCAGCCTACACTTTATAACAAACTCTTTGGAATCAAGGTTGGAAGATATTAATCTTCCATGTTCTTCACTGGAAGAGGAAGGAGAAACAACATAGAGAACTTCACCATTTCTTCCACACCATCCACCCAAGAACGTCTCCAAGAAGACTCCATTTCTGGAGTTGAAGTTATAGAGAAATGGGCACATCCAAATGGATCAAACCATGCCCAATCAGGTATTTAGCTTCATTATAGCCAAAGGAGAAGCCAAAACTAGTCATGCTTGCCTCTAAGCATGAGGATGATATGCGAAGTCACCAAGGATCAGATTGTCATACCTCTATCAATCCAAATGCAGAGCAACTAAAAGAGGCATCTAATTTGTTTTCAGTTTACACCTTGCTAATTTGGGTAGAAGACTGGACTTCTTTTTGACTTTTCCACTCATACCAACCAACCACGTTTAGCTGCTAAATCAGTTGCATGGCTGCCACTTTTGAGGAAGGGAAGCTAATTCTGCCCTACTAGTTGTAGGGTTTGTTTAGCTTACCTTTACTCTTGGTTAGAGTAGAGTAGGTAGGTTTGCTTTTAATGCAGAAGAAGTCCTTGTGCACACTCTACATATCCCACTTGGGGTATGTATGATTTTTCAATGTTTTTACATGGTTTTTTTGGTGTTGGTTTTGCTCTTGCACAGTCCATTTCCAGTGGCATTCTGGTGAAGATCAATTTCAAGTTTCAGTGGGTTTCCAAGTGGCTCAGAGGTCAGATTTTCATAGTTCAGATCAAAATCAGTTTATTAGGTTTGAATCCATGCCCAATGGATGCTTCAAAGGCCACTGATCATTCTACTAGCAGGTAGATGACCCTTCTGAGTCACCAAAATTACTATAAAAAAATGAGCCCCTGCTTGTTTTGGCTAACTTACCTTTATTCTTTCCTTCCTTGTGCTTCAAATTCAATTTTCACACATTTCAAGCACTTAAAATATTTTGGAAATGGCTTCATTAGATAGGATTTTTTTTCCCCTTTCCAAAAAGGTAAAGAAGTCCTCCTAACTCCTTGTATTTTTTGAGTTATGGCTCGACGGATTTTGGAGGGAAAATTTTCCCTGGGTGGGCCCGCAGAGGTAAGGAAGCATTTTTTCCAAGGAAATTTGGTGAGAAGGTAGACCCATGGGAAATTTTTTGGCACTTATCCCTTTTGGGTAAAAAAATCAAAGGAAACATTTGGCCTAAAAGCCCGCAAAGGAAAATAAATTAATTGAGGTCCACAACTAACCAAGATGTGCCACGTGTCAAGGTGGAGTGACGGGCATTGTAGGGACTTCAATTTTTTTGGCGTTTGGTAAAAATGTGTCAAAGGTAAAAATGGAAGCGCAAACCCCATTGAAAAATTAGAGGGTGCCACGTGCTCATTCATCGGCAGGAATCGAAGCTGCGGGAGGATTTTGGAATTTTTTCCAAAGTGGTGAAAAATGTAAAAGTGAAGAATGGGTTGCATCTCCTCAGCTAATCAGGTAGTGCCATGTGTCTTGGAGTGGTGGGGCTGCAGAGAATTTTGAGAAAATTTCCCATTTTTGCGAAAGGGGGAAAATGTTGTTTTGAAGCCATGGATCAACCAAGAGGTGCACTAGGTGTCATCAGAGGAGTCGGGTGCATGGAGATTTTTTGGGAAATTTTTCCTAATTTGAAAAAAGAGGGAAACTTTTCAAATTTCAGCCCACGAACCTGATTTTTTCCTTAATTTTCATGCCATTTTTTCCTTAAATCTTCAAAGGGAGCCATATCTTTTGACACTAGAGCTCAGGATTTTCACGATTTTTGCTATTCAATGGAATTTTTTTGAAATTATCCACATGACAGACCCTTCAATTTCAAATTTTAATGGATTTTGGTAGGATAAAAATTTAGAAAATGTCTCTGAGCATGGAAAAGTTGCAGAAAATGACCCCAACAACCATAATTAATGAAGTATGGGCCTCTTTCTCACTCTACAAAGCACATGTACTTCAAAGTATGTGATTTTTCATGGAAACCCATCATTTTGAATGCCAATTAAATGGATCTTGTTGGTGGTTGAAGTTTTCAAATCAAATTTTCTCGCATTTTCTCATTTCTTTCATTCTGTTCAAGCACTAAAAAGCCAAATTTGTCTCATTTGTAAAATTTTGTTCATCCTTCTTCTCTACGTCTCCCTTCTTTTATTCCTTAGGGTTAAAAATGGAGTTTTAACCTCCTCCCCTTGCTTTATAATTAAATTTTTTCCTCTTACACATGAAATGATGTTCTGTGCAAACTTCTGGAGCAATAAAAAACATGTTTTGTGATGCATTTGTCCATCCTTTCTCATTTTTTGGTTGTTTTCTTCTTGCCTCTCTTCATTGTAGGTATTTTTGCATGTTTGGATGTTCATTATAGGTTTTAGAGCTATGTTCATGGAGTTTTGGAAACATTTTTGTGTGAAATCCATCTTTGGTCTATGATGCACTTGTCCATCCTTTCCATTGTCACCTCTCTTTGTTTCATGGTAGTTTTGATAGATGATTAGTATTTTCCTTCTCTAGTGTATCACTGTTTTATTATAGGCTCTATTTTTTTCAGTTTTCTTTCTCTCCCTGTCTCCTTGGAAGTTAGATTAGGATTAGATTAACTTGCCTGCACTGGAATAACTTGTGGCAAGTAGTTTAGGAAGAGGAACCAACCTTCTCTAGAGAGCTTTCCTCATTTGCAAAGGTCCCACAATTTGGGAAAGCTAAATGTTGTGCAATCACACCAAATGAATTTTCCTTTGAAAATAAGATCCATAACTCATTTGGGGGTGCTGTGAATTTACACTAACAGAACATTCAAAAGATTTTTCATTTAGCTAAAAGGAAATGACAAGAATTTCTTCTCACATTGTAGTTCATAATATTGTCACTAAACCAGATGCTAACGCTATTAAGTAGAAGTCAAGGCCCATAAATCCCAAAGTGGATCTCATGGTAAAAGAAGAAGCCATGAAACTCTTGCAAGTGGGGTTCATCAAACCAGTTTACTGATGACGGTGGGTATCCAACATTGTCCCCATTCTTAAGAAGAATGGAAAGATCTGCATTTGTATTGAATTTTTGGATATTAACAAAGCATGTCCCAAGGAAAATTTCCTAGTGCCATCCATAAATGTTATTTTTGACACAACTGGCTATGAGTTGTTGTCCCTTATAGATGGGTTTTCAGGATACAACCAAATGAAAATCTTCGATGACGATTAGAACAAAACCACATTTATCACTCCTTCGGGAACCTACTATTACATAATCATGTCGTTTGGACTTAAAAACATAAGAGCAACTTACCAACGGGTTATGACTCACATATTCCATGATCTTATTCATAAGATTGTGGAATTCTATATTGATGATCTTATAGATAAGTCTAGAAAGCATTCCGATCACCCTGAAGTGCTTCTTGTCATGCTCTCCCATCTAATTGAATATGGCATCATGCTAAGTCTGGAAAAATGTGTGTTTGGTGTGACAAGAGGTAAGTTACTAGGATACATTATCTCCTCACAAGGAATTTATGTAGACCCAACCAAAATCTGAGTAGTGTTGGAAATGATCCCACCATCAGACGCTTCTAGAATTAGATCTTTTATTAGGAAGCTTAGTGCAATCTGAAAGTTCATCCTTGACTTAACCTTCTCTATTCACCCAACAAAAAATTTATTGAAGAAGGATTGTTGTGGTGATTGGATGAAATATTTCAATGATGCATTTGATTTAATCAAACAATTCTTACTATCCCCTCCCACACTCATTCCTCCTAATTCAGATCGCACCTTAATCTTATATTCATGGGCTATGGATGTCTCATAGGATTTCATGCTAGCTCAAGAGGATGATGATAAATGAGAGTGTGTGGTTTACTTTATCATTCAAATGTTTCTTGACTATGAGACCTGATATACTCATGAAGAAAAAGAGTTCCTTTCCATAGTTTTCAAAACAAAGTGGTTAAGAGACTACTTGCTTAACAAATAAACAAGATTTATTGTCAAGACAGATCATTTATAGAAATTTCTCACATAAGGGTCCTTATCTAAGAAAGTTGGATGTTTTATAACTCTAATGGGTGAATTCAAGTTAACGTTTGTTAACCAGAAATATTTCAAAGGAAAAATCATTACAGACTGGTTGGCTCATAACCCATTAGATGGAGGTGATCTAGCTAATTTGGACTTCCCATATGAATGCATATATTACGTTGAAATCAAACCCCCTATTTTTGTGTGCCATGACACACTGACATTATTAATTTCATAGTGGATCATGCATACCCTGAAGGGGAAACATAGAAACAAATAAGATGGTTGCGCACCATAGCCACTAAGTATGTGATCCTGGAACAAGTTCTCTATCATAGAGCCTTTGATGGAATTTTCCTAAGATGTGTTGACGAAGAAGATTTCGAGAAGATTCTTTATGACTCTTATAGTGGAGTTTGTGGAGGTCTCTTTAGAGGCCATGCCACTTCTCAAAAGATACATTAGATGGGATACTTCTAGCCCCACGTTAGAACATGACGTGGTAGAGTTTGTGCGCAAGTGCCATAAATGTCAAGAGTTCTCCCATGAGATCCACATATTGGCACAGGCTCTTCAACCAATTGCAACACTATGGAAATTTTCCACATGAGGCCTGGATTTGATAGGGAAGTTCTCTCCCTCATCAACAGATGCCCATAAATTATTAATCATAGCCACATAATACTTTACTAAGTGGTTAAAGGCCATGCCTCTTACTACCGTACCTGTAATCACTATGTTCATTCTAAACCAAATCATTTATAGGTATGGGGTCCCATAAGTCATTATCTTTGATAATGACACATATTTCAAAAATGAGGAAGTACGTGAACTATTTGAAAATTTCAAAATAAATTATCATACGACTTCACTCTATTATCCTCGAGCTAATGGACAAGTTGAGGCTACAAATAAGATGTTAAAATCCATTCTCCTTCAAATTTTCAAGGAGAATAAACGAGATTGGAATTTAAATATCTTTCTAGCCTTGTGGGCCAATCGAACATCAATAAGAATTCCAATGGGGGTTACCCCCTTTTCTTTGGTATCTGGTGCAGAAGTGGTTTTTTCGCTTGAAGTTGAAATACCTAGTCCACGTATCTTGCTGCAAGGAATTTTGGGAGAATAAGGCTATCAAGAGGAGAGAATATCTCAATTAGAAAGCCTTGATGAAGCTAGGCTCAATGCTAAACAATGACATAACATTTATGCTAACCATATGGCTAGGAAATATAACAAGAAATTCTACGAGCGTGATATATGTGAGGGAGATCTAGTATTAAGACTTGACAACCAAATAGCAATAATATTGGTAGGGGAAGGAAATTCAAGCCCAAGTGGTTAGGTCCATATTGAATAATAGAAGACTACAAAAATGGGGCATTTCTCCTATGTACACTAGAAGGGGAGGAGTTTGGTGAATCTATCAACTCCTATCATCTTAAAAAATATTATGCATGATTCACCTACATTTTCACTTGTATATTATAACATCCACATTGCATTTTCATTTGTTAGCTCATTTCGTAACGTTTTTAATCAAGGGGCTTATTCTTATAGAAATTCCTGAAAACTTATGAAAATATTGGCAAAACATTGAAATCATATCTCCTCAATTTTTCATAATATCATTAATTGTTTCTATATAATTTCATTAATTCAAACAAGATAAGACAGATCTTTGACAATAACCATACCAAGGCCTGCATACTTGGTTACTCATAGTTTCTTCTAGATTAGGTTTCTTTTCCTAAAGTATGTTCTAGAAAATTCATGGAGTCACATCTATCCCATATACACCTGTTTAGAAATAAGAACATTCTAAACATTTTAACTAGATATATATGTTAAATGCAAATTAACATACAAATTGTTTTACACACTTGTTAGCCCCACCAACCTTCATTGTTGAGATCATATCTCTTACTAGTGGTGTGGGGTTAGGAAAGGAGAGAAGTTACCATAGTTTCCTATACCTTATCCTTAGTGAGTAGCATGGGGCAAGCTATAGGGGGCATCTTCAACAAATTAGAAAATAAAAAGAAGTTAATTCAATAAAAGATGTTGTAAAATCATAAATCAAGAACAAAGTGAGTTAGATGTCTAAAATTCAAAATTATTTTAAAACCTCAAACCATATTTTGTCAACCAAGTTTCCATCTACGGATCTAAGTCTAGATTAACTAGAAATCAATTCAGATCTTAAACTATGTAGAAAACTTGAGTAGAATGAGGTTGCAGTTTCTCAATTTGGTTTCACCAAGTCCTTATATTTCCTCATCATTGTCATTCAAAAAATTGCTATAACTTGTGTCCCTTCTGGGTCTCGATGTTGAGCCCTCACATCTTACCAGTTGTGTGGGGTTAGAAGTGGGGAAAGTTCATTTTGCTATCATATCACTTTTTCATCACGTTTTTCTAAAACAATAAGAAGTATCGAAATTTTCTTAGAGAAACTAAAGTTCAACATTACATTGTACATTCATAATCATCATATATCAGCATTGAAAAATATCAAAAAGAAGTCATTATGTTAGCATTCATATCCATTGAATACATTCTGAAAATAATAGAAAGCTAGAAAATTTATACATCTAGAGTACACACGTGAATCAAGCAATAAATGGAAGTCAAATCTATGCAAGGAATAACCGAACCAAAAAGAGATATATGTATATATATCACAATAAATCGAGTTTGTATATAATGCCATTACGCACTAGGGGTGGGTCAAAATGCTCTTAATGAGCTCGAAAATACAAAAAATTAGTATAAATTTATCACAAAATGGAAACAAAGTAATGATGGATCGATAACCTATCAGTCCATGTGGGATCCCTGTGAAGGTGCAAGCCTAGGGATCTTGTTGTTGCTCCGACGGCATGAGTGCATTGAGTGGTGTGAGTGCCCATGAGAATGACCACTAGTCATGGTCTTTCTATGGCTCCTCCTCATATTTGTTCTCTCCCTCTCAACTCCCTCATAACCTGCAACTCTGGTCTTCAAATCAATTTCATCTTTGTGGCCTTCTAAAGAGGCACAAAACATATCAGTGTGGTGGCCATCATGTACAGGCTTCCCCAAATCCTCCAGCAACTATGCTCTAGTTTTCCCCACGGAAAGTAGTAAGGTGTCCATGCATAACTTACGAATAAGGTCTCGCCACTCTTAAGTGTTTGTTGCAAAAACAAAGAAACTAATGAAAAGTTAGAAAATTACAAAACCAAAAAGAAATACTATACATATGAGTAACACTTCTATCTAACAAAGTAAGGGAAAGAATATCCACGTACTTGGATCTTCATTCATCCATGTGGCTTTATTTGGTATAATTATTGCAGGCACTAAGTGTGCCTCCTCGCCTCATGAGGCTACACGTTGACCCATGATAGATCCCTCATCTCATTCCTCATCTTGAGGAATTAGTTCCTTTGATATTAAGGTCTCCATCTCCACGTCCACCTTCTCCTACTCTGCTCTTGATACATCCTAGGTGTCATGCCACTTAAGGTTACTCTCCTCCCCCTCCATGTGAACTTCCCCGCTAGTCTCACCACCCAACTCCTCATCATCTGACCCATGACTAGTCTCATCATCACTAGTCTCCTCACCACCCGACACCTCTCAAGTCTCATCTCTTGTCCCCTCCTCTGAATCACAGTCTACATCTATAGGTACCTCCTCCTCCTCCCCGATGTGAGTAGGTGTAGCCTCAATCTAGAGTAAAGCTACACGAGTGGCACCAGCTACCCGTTGGGCATGAAAAACATGCCTAAATACAATAGGAACTCCTAGAGTCACTACTATCCACCCAACATATCTGTTAGGGCCCTTTCGAGACTCCCTGACACTCTTATCTATGGGTACCACATGGGGAAGCATGTCAATATATGGAAGTCCAAACTACTGAGGAACTCGATTGAATGGATGAGTCTCCACCTTCCCCATCTTGTCAATTAACTGACTAGTAGTGACACAAGCTACCACTGTAGTCTCATCATGTCCCCATAATCCTCCCATATCCTGGTAGGGAGTAATAACTAAGTCATTAGTAGTCAATGAAATGGCTGGATGATGTGGCCCTCTAAGAAATTGTTAGGTTAATTATGCATAATTTAAATTGATTATTTAATTAATTTGATTAATTAAATAATAATTTTATATGGTTATATTATAAACCATATTGTTGTTGTATGTTTTTATATGGTTTTTAAACCATATTTGTTTTTTATGTTCACAGGCATAATTGTTATAATTGTTATAACAATTTATGTGCTTCACGGATGTATTTTGGAAGTTGTGAGTTTATTTTTACCTGTGCAACCTATTTCTTTGTATGAACATGACTGTTCAATTCCTATAAGAATTACAACACTCCATTGTAATAATGGTTGATTGAGTTTCATACAATTATCAGGATTCCTCCCCTGTTGCTCAATTTATATTTGGTACCAGAGTGAGAATCTGGACCTGTGAGCCTATGAAGGTGTGGAAAGAGAGAGCAGCCAAGATAGAGGAGTTTTGGAGAAGTGTTTGCAACATTTGAGATCTTGTGTAACCTCTTGCAACCTCCCAGCCCCATCCCTATCTCCTCACATCCTTCTGTTTGTTCCAGGTGTTTGGAACGCAATTTTTTTTGCATTGGTGCACCCAGCACCAGGAAAAATTTGATGCAGGTATTGAAAATAATTTTTTTTCCCACATTAGGAGTTTTATCTCTACTATTAGAGAAGTTTTTTGGTCTCTACTAAAATAGCAGTCTGCTAAATTTGGAGGTCGAGTTAGGAGTTGCTGTGTGCATTGAATTGTGTCATATTTTGCTAAGGCCAAGTCATTCTATAGTCTCCACCAAACCATTCAATAGTCTCTATCATGCCATTTGGGAATGTGAATATTTGTTGATCCTTGCAAACTGAGCCCATTCATGGTCAAGTCCACATTGCAAGTGATCAAGCTGTATTTGGAGGAACCTAGCTGTCAAATCGACCACTGTTTTACATTTCGAATTGAGTTGAAGATGGATTTTTCATGAGTTGCATTCTAACCAAAGGCGAGTTGGAACATTGTTAAATGCAACTGTGCCCCCTATAACCTGCAACACACAATAAAGATCTAGCACAAAGAATGATGGAAATTACAATCCAAAGCAACGGTGGATCGAGTGAGCTGGGTGTTTTGGAGTCTCCAAACCGAGTTGCGTCCAAACCAATCTACACACCATGAGCTTCAAATCTTATCCTTCCCAATAAAAAAAACAGTCATCCTCCTCCAACCGGACCTGCATGCCACTAACAAGCTATCTGTACAAAGAAATAGTTAAATGTGGCGACCTTTAGCCATGCCTGTGTGCAAACAAAAACCGATGAAAGAAAATTAAAAAAAATAGAGGCATACAACAAAGTGGCAGTGTTCTTTACCAAGCAAAATGAAGGATTCAAATCCTCATTTCAAGGAAACCCTAAACATATTCACGCAGCCATGTGGTCTCAACCTTCTATTGGTCACATGTTGCAAAAGGTTAGTCTTTTTTGAAATAATATAAATTTCAGTTGCTTCAACTTATACGCATAGCGCATTGAGCGCCTTCATGGATAGACCAAGAGCTTTGGGTGTATGAGGTGTGGGGTTCAACTCCCACCCCAACACTTCTTTTGTAACCAATTTTGAATTTGGCCAAATATTTGTTGGAACCACTAACTTTAGCAGAAAATTCAAATTTAGTTATAACTAACTAAATTTAGCAGGGAAATCCTTAATTTAGGGTAAAAAACATTTCTCCCATATAGTTTGTTTTTTCATTCTAGACAAATTTTTCCAAAGGGGGGATAGCTAAAAATTGCATTTTCAGTCGGTTTTTTGCTTTTTTTTGCATTTTGGGTTGTATTGGGCTCCGAAGGCCACCAGGGCCCATAAAATTTTATTTTTTTTCCTGCCACTCAATTTTTCCAAAGTTTTGAATGTATTTGTATACTTCTGCATATTGTACTAATTTGCATGTTTCCATAGTCAACTACACACTTTGTAAATGCTTATAAACTAGCAGAAAGTTATAATAAAAAATAGTATAATATTGGTTTTGCAACACTCACAAGATCCTAGATCTCATTCGCAGTGTTCCGTATATACGGTGCCTCTGGGAAGCAGTTATGGGTAAAGCCATCATGACTACTACTACTACACTTAACGCCTAATATAGCTGTAACAACATTGTTTGGGCAACGACCCTTTAAATCGACGTGGAGTAATAAGGTCATAGTGCACACACTATGAGCCATTCCATCCGTTTGTGAACGATTTCACGACATCAATCTGAACTGAGAAATTATCCAAGTATATAGCAAAGTTACACATGTGTATGAGGATATTTCTTTGAGCTGGTGTCAATAATCACACAAACCCCTTTCAGTATTGTCTTGGTACCACGTATTTAATTCTTTCATGTACGTTAATGCCTCTTTCACGTATGACTGAGTATATAGAAAGGGAAAGCTTCTTCCACATACTGTCGGGTATATTGGAAGGGTACATATATAGAAAAGCTTGGTATATCAGACTGACGGTATATAGATTGGGAGACCTTATACCTGGAGTGATAAGAGCCAAACCCTATCAATGATCTCTACAAAATGGGCACCAATGCCCCCAAATGTTTTTCTTCTGGATTCACAACTACTCAAAGGAAACAACTATGCTGCATGGAAGACAAAAATTAAGACATAACTTGAGTTTGAATAAATCTATCCTGTTGTGACTGGTACTCTGACAAGATCAAATACTGATACTACACAACAGAGGCAGTTTGATAGAGCAGATCAAAAAGCCAAAATCATCATCTTGTTTGGAGTTTCTGACAATGTGAAACCCCACATTCATGATACCACAATAGCCAAAGAAGCATGGGATAAGTTGAGCACAATATATGAGGCCAAAAAAAAGAATGTTATACTGAATTTGCAGAGTCAATTACACACATTGAAGTTCAAACAGAATGAAAAAATAGAAGCTTTCTTAAGAAGAGTTGCAGAGTTGAGGGCTTCACTTCTAGCCCTGGGAGAAGCAGTCACATATAATGATCTCGTTCCAATTTTTCTAAGATCACTCCCCTATTCTTACCACATTTTTTTCACAACACTAAACGTGTCAGATGCGACAGTTAGTTTTGACAAGTTGGTAAACAGACTGCAAAAAGAGGAAGCCATGCACAATAAGGACAATGAAGAGGAGCAGGAACTTTCTTCACATCAAAAATGGAAAGGAAAACCTAATTCCTATCAAAAATTCCAAAATCAAAATCAAAATCAAGGGGATAGACAACAGAAAAAGCAATGTCATATCTATAAAATAGGACATGACCTAAAATATTGTTTGTATAATAGTTACAAGAAAGGTTCATCTAGCAACTCTGGACCTCAACAACAACTGTCTTATAAGGGACATTCTAACCAAAATCATGGGTAGAAAAAGGGGAACTGGAAAAGAAGACCCCATCAATAAGGAAATATTGTTGAGCAACAAGAACAGCCAGACAATGAAGACTACTTGTTTACTGATCGATCAAGTGAACCATCCACATCATCTAGTGATGTTTGGTATGTTGATTCAGGGGCCACTCGACACATGACCAGCCATAGAGACTGAATTATTTCAATGAGAGACACACCATCAAAAAACCAAGTTTTTTTGGGGGATGATTCTTCATATACAGTTCAGGGGATTAGGAACATTTCTCTACCCCTTGGTTCACACAAATGTAAACTTTTAGATGTCTTATATGTCCCTAGGTTGACAAAGAATCTACTTTTAGTCAGTAAAATCCTTGATCACAATCTAAAAATTGACTTTGATAGTCACTCCGACAAGAAAACATGTTTGATTCGAGACAAATCAAGAGGCTTGAAAATAGTTGCAAAATCCTCTAATGTGGGACGTATGTTCTAGCTTGATTTTTTCCACAAATATGATCAAGAACTTGTGGCTAAGAACTCTACCACAGCACAATTGTGGCATCGGAGACTTGGTCATGTAAAAATTCAAGTATCTTGAGACACGTCGCTGGCGCAATATGGTACATGGGATACCATCTCTTTAGAAGGATACATACAAGTGTCCTCACTGCCTAGTAGGAAAACAACACAGAACTTCATTCCAAAAGATTAAATTTTGAGCTCATGGGAAACTTGACCTAGTTCATACCAATCTTTGTGGTCTAATGCAACCAAGTCATTCTGGGTTCCAGTACTTCATGCTTTGTGTTGACGACTACTCAAGAAAAATGTGGATTTTTTTTCTTCGCAAGAAAAGTGAAGCTTTTGAAACTTTTAAGAATTTCAAATTAGCAGTTGAGAATGAAACTGGTCATCACATTAGAACTCTCTGCTCAGATCGAGGGGGGAACTCACTAGTAATTAGTTCAAAGACTACCTACAAACTCATGGGATTCATCGACAAATGCCTCCTCCACACACCGCAATAGAATGGTGTTGTTGAGAGAAGAAATCATACTATCATGGAAATGGTACGATGCATGATCAATGACTCTGGACTTACAAAGACATTCTGGGAAGAAACTACAAAGAAAACACTATATTTGTTGAACAGAGTGCCCACAGTTGCTCTTGACGGAGTAACACCACAAGAAGCATGGTCAAAACAGAAACCATCTATTGCACACCTTAGAGTATTCAAGTGCAAAGAAAGCATGCACATACCCAATTAGAACAAAAAGAAGTTGGACATGAAGTCATAAAAACTCATCTTCATTGGGTACAATGAAGAGACTCTTGGGTAAAAATTAATGGATCCTAAGACCAGAAAATTGTACACCAACAGAGATGTTGATTTTTTCAAGAAGAAGGAAGTAGATAATCCTCCTCCAGACTCACTAGATGTATATTTTTCACCAGTTGTAAAAATTGAAGCTGATGTTTCCTCAAAATATGAAAGTGACGATGAGGATGATGGTGTTGATTAGATAGAACCATGACCCATGGGAATAGTTTATCGTATGCCCAAGTGGTGTACTAACACATTATGAGATGCAAGAATGAATGCTCCACCGAATACATCCACCCCTGGACCACGGACTCGTAGTAAAGTAAGAGAAGAAGTTAACTTTTCCTTGATGAGTAGATTTATTGAATCTGATGAGCCCCATACAGTCCTGCAAGCCCTATAGTCAAAATCTTGGAAAGATTCCATGGATTCTGAATATCAATCAGTGATGAAGAATAACACTTGGCATCTTGTCGATCTTCCACTAGGGAAGAAACCCATTGGATGCAGATGGATATTCAAAATAAACTATAAAGTAGATGGGACAAGTATAAAGCAAGACTTGTAGCAAGGGGTTATGCACAAAAATAAGGCATTGACTACGAGGAGACATTTTCTCCCACAGCTAAGATCAAAATGATCAGGATGATCTTTTCTTTAGCTGCACAGTTTGGTTGGAAAGTCCATCAGATGGACGTAAAAATTTCCTTCCTAAATGGAGATTTACAAGAAGAAGTCTATATGACTCAACCTAAGGGATATGTTGTACCTAGTCAAGAAGAAAAGGTATGCAGACTCAGGAAATCTCTATATGGCCTTAAACAGGAACCCCGGGCATGGTACATCAAGATTGATGAGCATCTCATAAAACATGGATTTGTTAGAAATCTATACGATCCCAATCTTTACCTCAAAAAGCAAGGGAGGGAGATTGTGATTGTTTTTGTCTATGTCGATGATCTAGTCATCACTAGTAGTTCAGTGAAGATGATCGATGTAACGAAGAAATATTTTAATCTATCGTTCGATATGATGGATCTTGGGATAATGCATTATTGTCTTGGATTGGAAGTATAGTAGAAAGAGAACCACATATTTGTTTCTCAAATGAAATATACCATGACAACGCTCAAGAAATTGAGTATGATGGATCACACACCAACTGCTACACCTATGGAGAATAGATTGTAGTTATCTCATTCAGAACCATTTCCTGAGGTAAATTCCACTCTCTATCGGCAGTTGATTGGGAGTCTCATTTACCTAACCTACACTAGCCTAGATATCAACTTTGTATTGATCTATCTATCTAGGTTCATGTAGGAACCCAAAGTTTGTCATTGGAAAGCAGAAAGGTGCATTTTGAGATATCTCAAAGGATCAGTGGATCTTAGTTTAGAATACAAGAAGAATGACAACTTCTTCTTGACTGGATATTCAGATTCAGATCATGCAGGAAATATTGATAACAAAAAATCCACTTTAGGATTTGTGTTTTTTATGGGATCTGGACCAATATCATGGGGAAGTAAGAAACAACACTTTGCTTCTGGCTCTTCCACAGAAGCCAAGTATTGTTCTTTAGGAGAAGTTGTCTATGAAGTTATTTGGCTATGTCACATACTAGAAGGACTTGGAATATCACAAGACAAACTGACCACCATGTATTTTGACAATGAGGGTGTTCTCAAACTTGTTCGCAATCCAGTTTTTCATGAGAGAACAAAGCACACTGAAATAAAGGTTCATTTTATATGTGAACATGTGTTGAAGGACAACATCGAGCTTCAATTTTGTCCAACAGCTGAACAATGGGAAGATATCTTCACAAATTCACTTGCACGTGATAAGTTAGAGTTGTTTAGAGAGTTCCTCTCCTCATCTCTTGAGACAATGCACAATTAAGGGGGAGAATGTTAGGTTAATTAAGCATAGTATAAATTGATTATTTAATGAATTTTATTAATCAAATAATAATGTTATATGGCTATATTATAAACCATATTATTTTTCTATGTTGTTATAGGGTTTTTAAACCATATTTTTCTTTTATTTTCACTAGCATAATTGTTATAAAAATTTATGTGCTTCCTGGATGTATTTTGGAATCTATTGTGAGTTTAGTTTTATCTGTGTAACCTATTTCTTTTTCTACACATGACTGTTCAATTCCTATAATAATTGTAGCACTCCATTGTAATAATGGTTGATTGAGTTTAATACAATTATTTGGCTTCCACCCTTGTTGTTTAATTTACAAAAATGACATCCCTATCCATCTAGAAGCCCCGATGGCCCCTGAATCTTGTAATGGATCTCCCCTCTAGTAGGGGATAATATGTTCATACACAGAATTTGTCATAAGTGTGGGATGGCTAAGAGACTGACCCTGTAAACAAACCAATCATTACAAATCATGGTAGGTGGTCTCAAGGATCTCTGCTCCGCAAACATAAGTATAGCCACATGCCTTTATCTGTGTGATAATAGGATCCCAACAATATAGCAATGTATCACCCCCTTATCCTCTATCAACTGCGAAGCCAAAATACCCATGATGACCTTGCAGATAGTGGGGATAGGAGAGGTAGCAATATATCAATCCTTCATACCCTATTTAGAAATAAGTGACACCACAAAATCACCAATATAATTATCCCACAAGGTCATGGTGGCTTGAGATCCTGTTTTCTCAAGATTCAGCATCATCCCAAGAATCAGAGCTCAACTTATCTTATACACATCCTCCAAAGTTACAGTCCACTCACCCATGGCACCCGACAACTAGAAAGTGTTCCAGTCTGTATCCCAGTAAGAAAATAAGCTACAAATAATATGACTGGTAGGAGTAACATGGGGCACCCACGAAATATTTCATATGTTTTCTCTCTGCAATCTGTCAATCTCATCCTGAGTAAGTTGATTAAGGACCTATGGAATCTAATCACACTCCCTCTCATGACTCCGTCGGATGTACTCCTCCTTCTACATCCACCAAAACAAAAAAAGAGTGAGTCAGTAACATTTTCAATAGGAAATCTCATCAAAAAAATCATAAAACATCAAAAATAAAATAAAAATTAGCTAAGCACAAGTATTTTACATTTTGTTCAAAACCACCTCCTTGCCAGGGAGGTGATCCTATAGCTTCCATCCTACTTAGGGGGGTGGTACATAACTGATTCATTGTATGGCTACATGGCCCTAATAAGCTTACAAAAATGTATAAATTGAGTGTTTTTCATGAAATAAAAGACTACCCTCTGGCATTGTAAAACCTCTAACATGGTTGATCTCTATGATGACTTCTATTTTTGAAGTTACAAATTTTGACATGTGATTCTTGTTGAAGACAGGGTACTCTTGTGAATCAAGAAATCATGTTTGTTGTAGATAATATGTTATCTGCTGGAATAGATACCATTCTTCCATGTTTATGCTGAATTAAAAATGAAGTATTTCATTCCTTTTTATGCTGAATAATTCACTACATGTGGAAATAAGAAATTAATTCAGTTAAACTAATTCATATTTTTATTGCACTCAAATTTTTACTTCAGTTTTCATAATCACGTTTGCAAGATAACAATAGCTTGGATCAATTTTAGTGATCCGTGGCATGCTTTCAATTTCATGACAATGTGGTCATCTTGATTAAGATGGAAAGATCATGGGATCTATAAATTCTAGTTTTCTTGGAGTCACAGGTGATCTTTGTTATTTCTCCTTACTTCGTAAGTGATTTAGGATGGTATTCAGATCCTTCATTGGTAATATGTATGATATAATTTATAGCTATTGCTAAATGGACCTAATTAATCTATGTTCCTAAGTTGAAAATGTGAATGTTAATAAAAAGGGGAAAAAGAAACTAAGACTAAACCTTAGACTATAACCTAAGGACCTATGTTGGTTCCTAAACTAAGGTTATAAATCTAACCTAAATGTGGGCTAACCTAAGGGGTGATGTGGATGACATGTAAAAGGGAAGGTCAGTGACACCAACCTCTAGGAATTTATGAGGAATTGAATGTGTGTTTAGCTCTCTGATGTTGCCAAATTTGGAAAATGCATGAAAAATAATGTGAGGTCTAATTGGAACCTCTGCTAAAGTGTTAGCTGCATGTGATTTAAAACTTAGTAAGTGGCCAAACACAAGTTGCAAATGGTGGTAGAAGAGGAAGGACTTTTAGTCCTATTTGAAATTTAATTTGTTTGATAATGGTGAGAAAACCACCTAGGAAGGAGGGAGGTTGGAAAAAAAAAGAATGGTTTCGGTTTATGTTTGATCATTTTTTTTTGAGAGAGAGCTTTAGCTCTGCTTGTGGTTTTATCTTCTAACCCTCAATTGAAGTCTATGCATGTTTTTTTTTCCTTGCATGGCCATGATAATGATGAAAATATCACAGTTAAGCTATAAGAGGAAGGAAAAAAATGTTCTGAGAAGTTTGTTGGTGTTTTTCGTGGAAAGGATTAGCTATCGAAGTTCTGCTGGAATATTTATAGCAAGAAAGTGAAGGCAGGATCTCTATAAGGAATGATAGGCCCTATCCATTAAGTCTTCTAATTTTATTTAAATGCTTCATAAAAACAAATCTTCTATTTGTGTAAACCTTCTGGTTTTAATTTAGTGTTTCTTATTCTTTGCTTCAATGGTTTTTTTTGTTTGTTTCGGTTGGATGTATAAGGATTTTTGTGTTATGGGTGGAAAATGAAATCTATAAATATCGTTTCAATACCTCTATGTTATATTGCTTATACACAAGCCTTTTTGACATTGAATTGGGTCTGCGTTGTTCTGTGATTAGTAATTATCTAAACTGTAGAGTTTTTATGCATTATAAGTATCTTGGTTTGATGGAATCAGATGAGTCTTTCTTCGAATGTTCATTGTATTGTTTTCGTTTGGAAGACTAGCTTGTAGGAAAATATGTTAGGTATTAAGACCTATGTCTATGATTTGATAATTTGGTGCTTGCATTTGATCTACTTGTTGTTAATGGTTTTGGAGCCCATTATTTGTCCATTGGTTTTGTGAGTGTGACTCTATGAGTAATCAGTTTGATGAGCTCTATGAAGTAGTTATTTTGGGTTTACCCCTAATGGAGGACTACTTGGTATCTCTGTGCACTTCATTTTGAGTTAGGATCCTTGTTGATGTTCATATAACCCAACGATTTTATCGACATACCTTTTTTTCTATAATACCCTAAATACTCTGCTATTACCATTCGAGTTGGAGTGTAAGTAAACTCACATAGAGCTTAAACGACTTCATCTTGAGCTTTGGTTCTATTGTGATTATTTCATATTTTATAACCCATTTTGGGTTTGAGGTTTTCTTGGCAGATCTCTTTTTGATCTTGGACAGTTTGCTGGGAATGATAACTGTTATTGATCTTCCTATGCTCTTTTTTTTAATGAGTGTATAAAATTCTTGGCAACCTATTCTTGAACTTTTATTGTTACTTGTTTTTTGATGGATACTAAGTCTTCTTAGAGTTCAAACTCATTTTGGGATACCCTGCAAAATGAGGACACTTTGGTTATTTGTTTTGAGTTTGGTTTCGACTCAAACAAAATGTCTAAGTATGGAATTTGTGATATGGAAAACCACATACTTCTTCCTGTGAGGGAATAATTGATCATTTTTGTGATTCTCTTATAAAATTATTTCAACTTTTAAGTTTAGAGGTAGTTGAAATACGAGGGTGATTATCTACATTCACTCTGTGTTTGTAGTATACATTGTTTTTAATGATAAAGTATCATGTCATATTTAGACCAGGTTACTGTAGTATTTGGAATATGACATCCTTAGGATGATGGGAGGTTTGTGTTATCTGATTTTTTATGATTAACCCTTTTTTTGGATCCTTCTGTAAGATGAGCTCCATTTTTCAGATAAGATTGGGATCTTGTGATAAGATCAAAAATAACAAAATGGATTGAAATTAATTAGAATGTATTCTTCTATTAATAATATACAAGGGGTTACTTACTATATCCGAGACTCTAGTATTAGTTCTGTTGAGTTGGTTTAAAAGCCTCTTGTAAAATTTCTGATGTGGATGTTTTTGGGATAGTATAAATTTTTGTTTTGTAGTAAATCACCTTGAATCCACCTCTAAAGTGAGTATAGGTTACATGAAGCCTTGCAAGGAATTATGTTGGACTTTCTTTGATCCTTAGTATGATAAACCTTCCCTACTTGGAATGTAGAGTCTTAACTTTTATCAACTAAAATTTGAATCTGGGTTGAACTTGAGTATAGGTATGAATGTTGGATGGAATGCATTTAGATTATGGTTAACATGTTTAGTTCTATTAAAGAGCTAACATGAATATCAAAACAATGTACTTATTTTTGAAAGGTAGCTTGTACAACTTGTACTTCTCCTTCTTGAAAATTCAAAATAGTTTGAGTTTAAGAAGTTAAATTAGAACTTGAGTAGAAGGTAAGATTTAGATTTGGAAATATGGAATTATTCCTTCTTTTCTACTATTGTTTTTATTTCTAGCATGTTGTAATAAGTTATGAGAATGTAGAGTTAGGATTAACTAAGTTGATTTAAATAGTCCTTGACTATACATTACTTATTAAAACTTCAATCTTTTCTCTCCCTATTAGGTTGTATTCTTTTATGGAAAAGTATTTATGTTTATCTAGTTTTTGTTTTTACAACTATTTCATAAACAGTAGGGTTCTTTTTATGACACAGTTAGATAAAAGTTCAACGTTTTAATGTTATAGTTCTTATCATGCTTAATTCAAATGAACTGACTCATGCTAACAATTGTGTAGATGGATTTCATAAAATATGAAAGAAGAAAGACATATAGAAAGTTACATCTATTTACTAAAAGAAATTGTATCTTTATTATGATGATCATGTGCCGTCATTACTTGAGATGTACTTTGTCAGAAAAGAAATATGTAATAAAACTAGTTTTATATTGTTGTTATGAAACTTTGTAATCTCTGAAGTACTTCTGTAATCAGTGAATGGATCATTCTTTTTGATGAATAAATATTTTCTGATTGTTGAATATTATTTTATTGTAATACGTTCTTTAGCATAGATTGAGGGATATTATTAAGTAATATCATAAATGAAGGAGGGAATTGTATATATTTTATATTTATGGAATTTGGAAACTTAATAGTTCTTATATTTGTAAAACTATGAGTTTGTGAATCTAAAATCTTAGTTGGTTATCATCACATAAAAGAGATGCAACTAATAAGTTGACACTCTTAAATAGATCCTTAGAACAATGGAAAGGAATCATGATTGAATTATATAGATATACATATGTACATGAACTCTTGATGTATTTGATATATATGTAATCTATTTTCATAATTAGACATTAGTCCTTGATATAGGGAAAAATGATATTTTCCTTGAAATCAATCATAGAGACTTAACTAAGATCTTGTTAAAGTGTTATAAATATAATAAGAAAATGGTTTATTGTGTTCTTCCTTAGGCAGATTTATTTAATAAAATTTATGGAATGCTTAAAAAGGAATTAAAAGGGGATTTAGACTTCATCTTCATGAAGTCTAAAATAAAGGTTTATAATGAACTTGTTTAAGTTAAGGCTGAAATAGGAAAGGACCTAATGAACACACCTTCATAACTTTAAGATTAATCATGTCGATATATGATACAAGTTGTTTCATTTATATAAAAACTTAAACATGTAAGCAAAAGGTTAGGAAGTAGATTTTACATGCATACCTACCTCACATGTGATTTCAACTTGTAACATTATAGGTTAAATGATGTTAGTTAAATATTTAAGCATTGTTGTAATTAACCTTTGAGACAATGATTTAATGGGATAATAATATTTAATCTAAGGTATGTTATTCTAGTTTATTAAACTTAGGTGGATGTTGGTACACATCAATTACATTGCAATACCTTCATAATGACATGAGTTATTATGAGGATACTATGATGTAGCTGATATGTCCCAACACCCCACATAGTTTGTTTAACTTAATTGACATAAGTGTAAGACTCGATCATGATTCTACCCTATACAGAGATAGGAACATGATCTAGTGTTGAGGTCAACTCATGTTGATTTACGATAACTAGACACACCCAATCGACGTAATTTGATTTAGTATGTCTATGTTCCCCTAAACCCCATGAGTATACTTCCACACTATGGCATGTTACTAACCTTGTCTAGTGTGAAACCTTGAATCATATTGGACAGACAAAATTTTAGGAAAGACAACTCTAGATAACAGAACAAGTGTGGTGAGGGAATTATTTCATTTGATGAGTATGTTATCTAGGAATGTAAACATGATAAATTTGTTTAGAATCTTTGGCCAAAGTATCACAAGTTACTGGTTGCATTTTCCTATGTCACCTAGAATAAGATGCGGGATTTCATATGAATATCAGTAACAGATATTCAAATATTCCACTTAAACATAACACTTAGCTACCCCTAAAAAGGTAAAAGAAACCAAGTATATGAAATATACACTTTATTGAGCTAACATGAGAGATCAGTTTGATACCGAGTCATGAAATGCAAGATCGGTGTTTCATCGAGTCATTTATAGATGCATATGGTTTTCTATTATGATAGGGATTGGAATTATAATGTTTGTTCTAAATTTTATTAATTTAGAACATAAAATATTATTTTTGATAAAAAATGCCTTGTTTCTAAAGTCTTAAAATGGGAAAGTTACATCTTCGTATCACAGCTGAAGGTTACAGCTCTTAAACCTATTGAGTCCATAATATGATAAAAACATAATTTTCTATAAATAGAAAATGGTTATAACAAGGCGAGGTGATGAAAATAACCCACCTCTAAGTGGAGAAGCAACTACCACACACAAAGTTGATGAGATTCTTGTTGCCCTGTTGGACACACAAGATTATCTGGCTATACTTGAACAAAAAGTTATGGGTAATGAGGAGGAAGAAGATACTGATAATAACAATCAGCCACCTCCTATGGATAACACCAACATTGGAAATTTGGGATTTGATAATAACAATGCTAAAAATATAAACTTAAATGTACCCAATCAACCTAGAAATAAAAAGGCAAGATTAGCAGCTGAAATCATAAATGACATAAAAAGGATAAGTCCACCAAATTTTGACGGCACTACATTGGAGGATGGAGTTGAAAACTAACTTAGTGACATGGAGAATTACTTTGCAATAAGGAACTTCTCAATGGAAACTAAAGCAGTATGGGGATCTTATCAGCTTTCCCATGAGGCATCCTCCTAGTGGGACAGTCATAAGGCTAAACTAAATATTGGTGAATCAAGCATCACTTGGGATCAATTTAAGAGTTATTTTAGGCAACATTGGCTACCAAAACTCTACTATGATCATAACATGACTGAATTTTAGAACTTAATGTAGGTAAATTTAATTATAATAGAGTACATGAAGAGGTTTATTAAACTCCTTAAGTACGTGCCTCAGTATCAAATTGACTAGAAGTTTAGGTTATGAAATTTTATTATGGGATTAAACCCTATCATAGGGGGTGAAGTAGATGTTCACAACCCAACCACCATGGAAGGGGTTGTAGAAAAGTCCATTCGGCAAGAATAAAATTTAAAAGCAATTTCTAACCATAACGAAGAGAATAGAAAGAAAATTCCTAATTATTCTTCATCTCTTGCACCCAAAAAGGGGACATGGAAAAAATTCGGTACCAAAAATAAATTTGTTTATGATAATAGTAAGAAAATAGTAGTAGATAAACTTGCTGCAAATGTTCAAAACAATTTCGTTAAGAACAATAAAAATGGGCAGAAGTCCTACAGAGGAAAAAAAAGTAATTTCAAGGCTGGAAATAAATTTTAACATAAAAGAGGAGCTGTAGGGGGCTGCTACAAATGTGGCAAATATCATTATGCAAATCAGTTCCCTCTAAGGAAGGATGACACCAATTAGTAGCATAAGATACATGTTGCAGTAGCTGATAAACAAGATGAAAAGTAAGTTATGCCTATAGAAGTGCCATATAAATTATTTGGTATTCGTGTTACTATACTTTTTGATAATAGAGCTACTAAATTCTTTATTTCTAGTAAATTAGCTACAAAACATAAAATAACAACTGGAATAATGGAAAAATCTTGGACTGTTCATTATGGAAATAATGTTGTCCATATTGTAAGTAAGTGTCTTTTTGGAGTAGTCCTTGAATTACCTAGTTTTTCCATAGAAAATAATATTTGTGTTGCTCCTCTGGGGTCATATGATGTCATAATAGGTGTTAACTGACTTGCTAAACATAAAGTAAAATTTGATTATTTTGAAAAACACATTAGTTGTCTTGATGATCTATAGAAAACAACAAACATCCAAGGGGTCAAATGAGAAATTTCAGTTAGGGAATTGTCAGCTATGCAACTTAAAAAGTCTAAAAACAAATGTTGCACTTTATATGCAATAAAAAATTCTGAAACAACTAAAGGGGATAGTGATTTCTTGGAGAAATTTATGTTGTTAAGAGATTTTAGCAATGTGTTCCTAGAAAAACTACCTGGTCTTCTACCTAAATGAGAGTTTGACTTCATGATTGAGATCGAACTGGGAACTGATCATATTTCTTAAGCACCTTGTCGAATGAATACCATTGAACTGGTAGAGATGAAGGCACATTTACAAGAACTATTGTCTAAGGGTTTGATAAGAACGAGTGTCTCACCAATAATTTTTGTGAAAAAGAAGGATGGAACACTTAGACTGTGTATTGATTATAGGATATTAAACAAAGCAACGATAAAAAATTATATATCCACTTCCTAGAATTGATGATCTGTTTGATCAGATGCATGGTGCATTAATATATTCTAAGATATATCTTTGTTTTGAGTATCACCGATTAAGAATTAAGGACGAATACATTAAAAATATGAGTAGAGTGTGATTTTAGATCATTAAATTATTGTATTTCATTGAGTTTGAATGAAATTTAGGGCTCTTTAAATTGTTACAATGGTTTAATGTCTACATTGCAAGTTTGATGGGAAATTAAAGAGCTTTGGGGAATTTAAAATGAATAAATAGTTTCTATTTCTTAAATATTTGGTTAATTTTTTAAGGATAAAAACTATAGGTTAGACACTAACATCACTTGTAAGTATATATGCCCATATGTTTTACTATAAATGCTTGTAAAAATGTTTATAAAAGTCGTTATAATCTAGAACGTCATGATTTTTAAGGTTTAAGAAATATTATACACCTATTTTAATAACAAAGATCAAAAAATTCATTGATTATGATTAAATTAAAGAGTAAAATGGTGCACTTGAGTGCAACCGATTCACCCACCCTATTTAAAAGGGTGATCCTTAAAAAATAAAGGATGGGGGGGGGGGTGGGAATTTAGATTTGTGAATATGTGAGAGTATATTTCAGCAATGGAATTACTCTATAATTATTTTCGTGTGGGACCTAGGAGGAAGTGGTAGTGCTAGGTAAAATCTTTATGTAAATTATAATAAAGGCAGTGCTTTATTTTGAAGTGGGTTTTTTTCCTTCGGGTTTCCCCACTATAAATCTTGTGTTCCAGTATTGTGTTATTTGCGTTTATTTCAATCTACTTTACAAAATTATTCTAAATATGTTTACTTCATTTAATTTATTAAATCTCTACACATTTACATAAAACTATAATCCTTGGAATTAATGGTTATAAATTAATCACATATTTATCATGTGAAATCTGACAAGAATTTCATTCAAGAAGAAATCCTTCTATCTCTATGATGAATACCTATTTCAGTAAGTGATAGATAAACATAAAATGGTTAGAGCATCATGGAGTTGATTTTTTGTAATGAAGGTGAATTGTGAGGACCTATAGGAGTAAAGAAGTGATCTCCATATCTTAACTCTTACCTTTTGATAAGAGAATATTATCACATTCCCGTCATAATGTAGATATCATAAAAAAGTTCCTAAACAATTATTTGATGCTCTATAATGTTTCCATACCTCACAAAAGAAGGAGATTAAGATTACAACATTTTAGCTTAACACGTGGTCAAAGCTAAAGAATTATTCATGAACATTTCCTCAAGGTTCCATGACAATAATATTCTTCATCAACAAGAGATTTCTCATCTCCAAATTTCCACCTCTCTCTCTTCAACTCTCTCCCTCCTCCCTCCCTCTCTAATATTCTATTTCTTCATTAGGAATGTACTTTTCCCACTCTTTCATATTATACACATAAGTGACTTAGGGTTGCATTATAAAAGTAATTTTTCATAAATAAGAAAAGGAATTAAATTCATTCCCAAGAGAATGTGATAATTCACAAATGACAGTGAGATGAAAATTCACGTGGAGGGAAGAGCAATATATAATTTAATAAATGCTATAAATCGGAATGGATTCTCCATTTCAAAGGGTTCGAAATTGTTGATTGTTTTATGTTTTTTAGCTTTGTATCACTATTAGATCAAGAAATAAGAGCAAAATTTCCTCTATGTCCTTTTCTAGGTTCCTCTATGCTCTCTACTCTCCAACTTTGTAAGCATGATGATCTTGTATAACCAAGAAGGAACTTTGTGTCCTTCATTAATGAATATGTAAAACTTTATGTCTCTAATTTAACCAAGAAGGAACTTTGTATAACCAAGAAGGAACTTTGTGTCCTTCATTAATGAAATTTTGCATGCCTCTTCCTACAACCATTATTGCTACTACACATCCTTTATTAACTCTTCCTAATTTTCACACTTCATCTAGTTTGAAAGCCATTGAAACATTTTTTATACCTTATAAGATAAAATATTACAATTACAACAAGGTCCGTCTACTTATACTCATGATATAGATTTTACTCAACTACTTTGCAATCCCCTTACACCCGAAGTGGTCACTTATTATTTTACTGATCTATGAGGATACCCACACTAAATCAATTATATAGTTTAAAAATGTGATGAAATTTATTGCACATAGATGAGATCATTGATATATTTCCAACACACTTTGAACATGATCAAATGACTATGTATATAAGAGTTACAACCTGTTGAATTTTTTCTCCAACTTGAAAAAATAATAAATAGGTTACACAAAGATGATGTGACACAATCAAGGCTTGAAATGTAAACTAATGAGGTGCTAAAAAGTGACAAATTATGATTGAGAAAAAGGATTATTTGGTTTTTGGTCTCTGTATCCACCCAAAATTACATGTGCTACATTATCAGAAAATGGTTACAAAAGTCCCCAATGATGATTCATGTCCTTTTAGAATATGTTTAAGCTCCTAAACCCATCTGCAGTGTATATTTGTAGCATAAACATTCTTTCATAGCTTTTCCATACTTTTTTCCATCTTCCCACTTTGTTCTATGCATGTTTTGGCCTTTAGTGTCAAGACCGTCACCCTGTGCAGGGCGGAGGTCCTTAGTGATTTTTCCAAAATCCACCATGCATGTTTTTAACATGCAACATTTCACTTAACTCAAATTTTAGGGTGTGTTTGTGAACCAAATTTCCTAAAAATGGTCTTGCTTTTTATGGTATTCCTTGCCTCTTATATTTTTAAATAGATTTAATTAGTTTGAACTACCTCTTCATCCAATGATTTGGCACTACAAAGTTGCCTTGTACATAAAGGCACATCCTAGCCAATTCCTATATAATCAATGCTTGTATTCAAGCAACTGGCCTAAGAATTTTGTGTATCTTGCATAGTATTGCTGCAACAATCCTACTGGAAATTACATAGACAAGATCTATTCACTTGTGCTATCTCTCTTCCACCTGCATTCCAACCAGACTACCTTCAAGCTTCCATTGCTCAAATTCCTTCTCCTAATACTCCCTTTGCATTCCAAATTTCTTGGACTCATATGGACACACAAATAAATAAAGGATAAACTAAGGGGGAAAATTACTACACAGTTACTTTTACCTCTATCGTATGAATTCCAGGTTTGATTTGTTGTTTGATTTCCTTTATTCCTATAATTTATCATTGTTACATCATATCAAATAGAGTAGAAATAAATTTCCTTCCATTTTCAAGTAATTAGCTAATTTCCAAGAGGGTTTAAATATTTCATAGCAAACCCCAGTGATGGATTCTCTTCTTCCCATCCTTGTGGATTTGAAGGAAAGAATATTTGTAGGAGGTTGTATACATATCATAGATCATTTGGAAAAGTTCCTATTTTTAGATTAGTTTAGTTTCAATATACTCAGCATAGTTGAATAACCACACCGAGTTATGTTGCTTGTTTAGTTTTAGTGTAGAAATATTTTAATTATTTAGAATAGAAGAAAATTGTTGTTTGTGATTGTAATATTTCAGTTTTGTGATTTTTTTAGGCTACTTTCCTTTCAGTAGTAGCATAGATTGTTAGTTTCAGCTTAGTTAATTTGGATACTTCAAATTAGATCAACACATAGATCCAAGTTAGACAAACAAACCATAGGGAATCTATGTTAACCATTCATAGCCTATAAATCTCTCCTTTTCTAATTTACCTACTAGGAGATCACATAACCAAATCTTAGTCATTGATCCTCCTATAGTTAGTTATCCACACATTACACATTGGTTGCTCTAGCACAACCTCAGGGGGTTGAGTGTTGTTGAAGGTTGAATGTCAATTTTCATTCGTAGAAATTGGTGAACCCGACTTGAAGGATTAATTCCTTCTTGTTTCCTTTTATTTCATTTCTTTTACTTCACCTCTCCATTTATTTCCCTATTTTGGTAGGTATTTTATCCTTTCTAAAATATGTCTGGAAGAGAGTTTGGTGGGCCATTTGGCTCTAATAAATATTAAACAAATGTTCAACAACAACAATCCCCTTCTAGTTTGAGGTGGGGAAAAAATTACACAAGAAATGTCCAAACCTACCCTAGTTACACTTCAAACCCCATTAGCTATGTAAGGAGGGAGGAGGTTGATCAACCATTAAACATGCAATACAATCAACCCAATGCAAACCACGTTATCACAAATGGAACAAGTTCTTACCATAGAGTCTTGTCAATACCTCACATTTATATGTAATCAATAAAAGATGATACATTTGCATGAATAACAAATCCTCTTTATCAGATAGATGATTCTTTGGAGAAAATGAAGGCTACAACCTCTAATAATTTGAATGCCTATCCTAAGATTCTTACTTCTGAAGAAGCCAAGAATTATAACGCTGAACAATTCATGACAGGGTATCATGAGATTGCTCAATCAAAACCTACGCCAGAGGCACCCCAACAAGGGACTCAATCCTCTCCCAAAAATCTTATTTCTACTTTAGTAGGCAGTATTAGAGAACTAGAAAGTGCCCAAAATTCACAACCAACACAAGTTGTAAGGTAGAACATGGGGTACCTTGTTGAGAAAAAAGGATACATCCCTTCTAATGAGAAGCCAATGCAATATCTTGTACAACAAGGTTATCTAGTTTATTCAAATCTAGGTGATCTTCTCACAGGGTTAGACACACTAGGGATGGTTCCTCATCCTTCTTAAACTTATCCTATGCAAAGGCTGGTCGGAAGTGTGTTCTTGAATTCCGCCACAATAGGAAATGCGACGCTCCATGGTTTTACGCCTGCTAGTCCATATCCTAGTACTATCCCTCCTTATGTGCATATGTATTCAAAAAATCCCAAGATGGACCCATATACCATTCCTTATCCCTACATTCCATATCAAGGGACTCCATATGTTCCCGTCAATGCTTATAATGCAGCTTATCCAACTCCTCCCCCTCCACCACCTCATCAAGGATCTTCAATGGTGGAATCTTAAGCAATGGGTACATATGTTGAGTACTTAAAGGAGCCTCTTGACTTCACCATACATTTCATTCTTTCACGCCCATTTTTGGATTTTCCAAAATTTAAAGGAGAAGGAGACCTGAATCTTCATATCAAGGCTTATGCTACTACTATTAAGGAATTACCTCGGGATGTTGTAGTTGCTAAGATCTTTCCAAATAATCTCGAAGGAATTACCTCAGGATGCTGTAGTGGCTAAGATCTTTCCAAATAATCTCGAAGGAATCACACTTGATTGGTGTTTCCATATTCCAAAAGCTTCTATACATTCCTTTAAACATATTTTTTCTTAGTCATCAAAGCATTTGATATGAACAAGTTGTTGCGTATAGGGATTAGGGAGTTCCTGCATATTAGATAGGAGAAAAATTAATCTGTCACCCTGTTCATCCAAAGATGGCACCAATTTCTCTATTTCTCTACAAGTGTGCCCAACATGGACCAGAAAGAACTTTACAATCTTTTTCTTCACTCACTTAATCGAGAGACTAGGGAGGAATTCCAAAATTTTCCTTTCCATAGTTACGAGGAAGTTTTGGAAGGTGCACTTCGGATTGACCAAGTCACTACAGAAAGTGGGCGTAATATCTTTGGTCCCAATGCAAAATTGGTATCCCCAAATCAAAATAATGTAAATTATCAAAAAAATGGTGACAAAAATGAAGGACCTAAGGGTGTGAATCATAATCATGGTGCTACCATGAATAGAGCTCCTGATCAAGACAAGAATGTTTGTTTTTTAAATAATGGAAACAATAAAAATAAGAACAAAAACTCGAGTAATCAAATAGGCCCTAACACTCTTTATTATATCAACATGGTTGATGTAAATCATTTTCCACAAAAGCAAAATCAAACCCAAGGCCCACACCAGTACCAAAATTCTGGCCAAGGAGCAACGAACCATGGTTATAACAATCAATTCCAAAACAATAATCAAAGTTATAATCAACAACAACAAGGTGCTTATCAAAGGCCAAGAGATTACGACCCTAACCTATACTGTGGTTTCCATAAGGTTTGAGGTCATGACGATAGGACTTTTTTTGATTGCAAGAAATTTATGCAAATACTTATTGAAAACCAAAGGTAGTTCTTTATAGACATGTTCCTAGCAAATCCTAAAACAAACTTGTAATCTTACTATACAGGACATGTAGATCCTCAAAACACTAATGTGAGCATCTTTTAAGATCTGCTGTCTACACATCCTAAAAATTTCAAGGTGAGTTCACAAAAAAAAAACAAAGGCATTCTTATAGGAAATAATGACCATGAAGCCTGACCTTCCAATAACTCTGGAGTCACTCCAAACCTTGTTTCAAATGATAATACAAAAATCTTGGGATTAGTTGAGCTAGAGGTTGAGCATGAAATTAATGAAACAACTCAGATGAAGGAGTACATTTTGAAATCCTTACCCGCTCTTTCCTTCCCCTAGGATGATGTTCCTATAATAGCAAAACCATTAGGATCCTATGAATTGATATCAAATTTGAACAAGACCTTTTCTCACATTTCGTTTCTAGATTTGCTGAATAATTCACCCGCTCATTGTCTTATGTTGCTCAATGCACTAAGTATTGATCATCTATTCCATGTTACATCACCTCCTAATTCTCAAATAAATCATATTGAATTTGACATACATCCTCTGGAACAGAATGATAGGGATACTGGGTTTGTTTTCGATATAGACAAGATTCCATCTGACACTGAAATTTCCCAAAGAGGTGATCCTACCTTATTTTTATAAGTCTAGGATTAAAAAAATTGCATTAAGAGAGCCATGATTGATGACGGGGCTGTTGTAAATGTGGTTACCTTCTATTTCTTGCAAAAGTTAGGATATGGAGAGAAACATTATTCCTCTACAAGAAACACGTTACGGGGGTATGACAGTCTTAAAATGACCTCGATTGGAACCATAGTTCTTCTAGTCATGCTTGGTCCAAAAACCATCTTGAAAAAGTTTTACATTATCCATAGGGAAATAAGTTATAACATGATCCTTGGGAGACCTTGGATTCATCAAATGAAGGCTATCCCTTCTACCTTGTTCTAAGAGATAAGGTTCCTCCTTTTGGGGAAGGTCTTCATCGCTCAAGGGGATCCTAAGCCCTTCAATATACACTTAGTAAACCTCAAGAAGAAGAAGGATGTCAATACAAAATATGAACTTCCTGCGAATCAATTGAACAAACTACCTCCATCAAAATATTTAGTCTCGATCACCCCAGGCGTGCCAAAGGCTGAAGTTGTTGACCCAAAAGCATTTGAGGTGGAAAAAATAGATGAGGATAAATCAATATATGTGGAAAAAGTGTCCACTAAAACTAAAACATAAATCATGAAACTCTTAGAGGATGATGATCCGATCTTCCTCCCATTAGAACCACAAGGAATGGGTAGTCTTCTCAGTTTAGCATCTCTTCCCTCCAAAAAATTAGGTCTAGGTGTAAACATGATAGAATTAACAAATGGAGAAGGGAAATTTGAGATTGAAACGATGCCCATAAAAACCATCTTTGAGGGATGTTCCATTCTAGACACTATTTTCAATCCAAATACATTTGAAACTAAGATATTTATATCCATGGGGAAAGGCCTCATCATTCAGCAAGTGTCATAAGTAAACACAACGTTATATATAGGAAACAAGACTGAGAAGCATAGTCATGCTCACTCACACAACATGTTTTAAGAAAGTGACAAAGTGGTACACGAACACCTGTTTCAGACAAATTATTTTAAGGATATGACATATACACATCTGGGAAAGGGTTGTAAGTTTAAACCCAAAATGGTAGACTCTTGTCAAGAGAACATAAATTTTGAAGATCATGGTTCTCTGTTGTGTACTTTTAGGGGTGAAGAATTCAATATTTGTTAATTTTATTCACCTTATACATCATAACGCGTAGTTTCTCCTGCATTTCCACATGTAATTTTTTTCAACCACATTTCAATTTCCTCTTCCGATTCATTTCAAAAAATTTGTGATCAAGCGACTTATTCTTATAGAAACTCCTAAAAATTCTGAAAATATTGGCAAAACATTCAAATTACGTCTCTTCAAATCTTCACGGTGTCACCAACTATTTCTAAATCATCTCATCAGTTCAAACAAGAAACGACAAGATTTTACATTAACCATACCAAGGCTTACATACTTAGTTCTACTTATAGTTTCTTCTAGACTGAGGTGAAAATGTAACCTATAGTCTAATTATAGAAGCATCATGATAACTAAATGAATTCCCTAAACCAAATCTAATAGAGATATAAGAACACTCTAGGACATTTTTCATGACATAAGTAGAGCCCAAGTTATAAATCAAAATATATGCTATTGAGTCATAATTTAGGGATAACTTATTGTAAAATAAAGGAAATATGGATGTTTTCATCTCAAGGGGAGCACTAGAGGAATGTTTAATGAGATGGTAAGATGCCCTTACTCACCTATACTTTGTCCATGGTGATGATTTTGTACTTCCTACTTGCATCATGTGGTAAGGTGTAGGGGGTATCTTTGAAAAAGTTGAAAGTTATGAAGAGATAAATATAGATAATGAGTTGTGGGTTGATAAGTCAATGACTCTGTGACCTCAAAAGGATGTGAAATAAATCTAAAAGAGTTTAAATAACCTAGAAAGAGAATACATCTTTCAGGGGGAGTTGTCATCCATGGGTCCAAGAAAATCCTTGGATTCCCATTTGTTGAAAGATTATCAGCACTCTAAACTATGAAGAGAACACATTGAGCCCTAGAGTGGGGCTTGTGGACAAGTAGAAATTTGGTTTTCTCTATGCCCTTGTCATTATCTGCATCATTATCAGTGTCAACAAATGTCAAGTGGAACTTGTGAATCCTATTCCTGGCTCCTAGATGTCAAATGCGCCCTTTTGCAGAGTACCAGTTGCGTGAAAATAGGAATGGGTGATGTGATCATTGTGTTTTTCATATCAACTCTTTTCACCACATGTGTTTCCAAATTAATGATGAAGTACCAAAAAGATTATTAGAGAACCTTGGTCATTGGTGCATTGTCATGTGATTTCAATTGGAATTGATAGAAAATTAGTGATTGGTGAAGTGAATCTCAGTTAGAGGCATGAAGTTTGATTGGTAGTGCCTTATCAGTGGTGTATTAAGCATTTAGGATAGTCTCAGGATGGTTTCAGTGTGCTACAGGGTTGGTCAGCGAGGTAGGAGTCAAGTGGAAGCATAGAAATTGTTGGTATGATGGGATCATATGTTTTTAGGTCATTTATGATGTTGTTAGCATGGGAAAGAACTCTTACAATGTGTTCTAGGTCATCGAGTGGAAGTTGCAGTTGAAACTTGCCCATTTAGGCTTGTTTCTAGAGTTTGATGAGGTGTAATACATTTTTACAGGTCATGGAAAGGTCATGTAAGCATGGGAGTAGTCTAGGAATGTTTTATAGGACATGTGTGAGCATCATCAAGGTGTATTATATCTTCTGGAGGCAGATTTCAAAAATTCATCAAAGCTGGCATTGAGAAATGACAGTGTAATTTGATGAAAATGAGATAGGTTGGAATAGTACATACATATTTATGAAAAATGAGCTCATGTATCATTTCGAGGGGTTATTTTTGGTGCTTCATGCCAAATTTCATCAATGTTGAAAGTATGCCGCAAATAAAATTTCTAAAACAATCTTCTTAAGATATGTGTGTGTGTAAAATAAGTCTGTGTGTGTGTGTATCTGGATGTATGTAGCACCCAAGAAAAAATATAGTTCCTTGAATTCATACAAATAGTAGAAGTAATTTTTGTAGAGGACTTCAAGCTTTAGGTATTGCAATTTATATATTCCCAGGCACAAATGGACAAGTCCTCTAGAGAAGTTATGAGCAAGTGTTTATTTGGTTGATGTTTTATCCTATCTCACTTGAAGCTTCTCTTCCTCTGAGTCAGAAATGAAAAAAGCTTGGATGATGACATTTGTTCTCAAATGGGCACTGTCAGTATGAGTTTTCTTAAAAGTTTCTCATGGTATATTAGAATGCCATAACTCCATGATCATCTATGGTGTTAAGGATCTTCAAGCCAATCCGATGCTTCTTCGAGGGGGAAATACATACGCTCTCTCAGGATATGCATGTGATACATTGTCTCACAAGTATGGTGTGGCATAGAGACCCTAATTGAAGGTATAAATGTCCTTTCAAAATATTGTGCTTTGAAGGGTCCTAAAACCCATCTTCAGTGTATATTTTGCTAGCCTAGACAAATAATACATAGCTTCAACAATGTTTGGCTCTAGCTTCCCACTTGGATAGTGTGCATGGATCTTGGCCATGTAGTCTCAGGACCGCTACCCATCCCAAGATCAATAAAAAATATTGTTTACTTAAGGTGCAGAGGATGGTCACTTCCTCATAATGCAAATATTTTCCCAAAAATGGTAGTTTCAAGTATGCGATTCTTTACTTAAGCTTAACTTCTTAGTCCTGCAAGTTGATGAACAAATTGCCTAAAAATTGTGTAGAATGCCTTGTAATTCCCAAATGTCCCTGCTTCTAACCTAAACTGATATGGGTCTAATTCAAGTTTGAGAGTTCCTCTTCACTCAAAGGTGAAAGCTTGGAAGATCCAAGGTGGTGATTATTGCATGAATAGCATTTTTTAGCCAGCTCCAAATTACTCACTCAATCCCTATAATGTATTCATTTCAAATGGCCTGAAAAGCTTCCTTCTTTAATCTAGCATAGTCATTGCTCACAGGACTTTACTGTTGGAAATTGCACTATCTAATTTTTGATCACTTTTGGGAACTCTCTTGGGAGAGATTTATTGCTTGACCAAATATGCATTTGAAGTTGTCACTACTCAGGAATGCTTCTACTAAAGTATCCTGTTGCATTCCCAATAGACTCACAGCACCCCTGGATGTAGGTCAGGCTTCTAGGTTGATCACTCTAGCATCTAGTGTGATTGCACAACATGGAAACCTCTCTCCAAGTGTGGGACTTGTGAAACTAAGAGAGGAATCTCTAGATTAGAGGCTGGTTCCTCAAAATCCTCTGATTAGATCTAATGCTTGCACAACTACAGAGGTTTAGATCCTAATCCTACTCTAAACTGCAAGGAGACAGGGATAGAAGTGCGAACAAAATTGAAACTAACTAAAGATGGTGATGCACTAAAAAGGAGTGGTGAATATTTTTGTTATGCAAATAGACAAAAACCAAAGATTGCAACATAAAACATACACAGGCTGATAAGATATAATTTAGGATCTGAAATGAAGCAAATAATACAAACAAAGGACTGAAACCCATTCACAAAGCTTGCATTATCATTTCCAATGTCAAAAACACTGCATTACAACCTCAGAGAGGTAGAAAAACTATTTCAATCCTTGAAGAGGTCTGATTCTTCAACAACCACTTGCTGGAGGTGAAAGAAGAAGTCTGTTATGCCCAAAAAGTATTCCCCATTTTGAAATGAGCCAAATTTGGCTTCTACATTGCATCGGTCGAGCCCAGGAGAGAAAAAACATACAAAACATGGGAGCCAATTCCTCATTGACTGTAAATGCATTAAATCAGCATGAAGGACCTTACAAACCCATACCCTGCCATTTTTGACCAAATTGGAGGAGAATGCGACCCATTTTGTATTAAATTTGGTCACTGAAATGTCACTTCTAGCCATGAACACGCGTCAGAGCCGTTTCTTAAATTTCTCTCTCCAGACTGAACCAAAATTCAAGATTGACCCCAAAATCATGTAGAGAATTTTATAAGATTTCCAATGATATAAATAACGTGCAAATCTGAGCTCTGGATCGAAAGATATGGCGATCTGAAGATTTAGGGCACAAAACAAGCAAAAATGGATTTTGAAAAAATTTTCCACGCTCCGCCACCTGGACGACACGTGTCAGGTGCTGATTGGATGAGCAATTCTCTCTCCTTCCCTTACTCGCGGGTTTTCCTTGAAAGTTTTGAATTTTTGTAGTTTTGGAAAATTTCCCATTTTTTCCCCGCGTCCCCACCACTTGGGACACGTGGCATGATCTGGTTGGAGGATAGGGGCGCGGGGTCATCCTTTACCTTTTAGTTTTTTGGCCAAAACTTTTGCCAAATTCTCTAATTCCTCCCCGAGCTCTGTGCTCCCCTTCTCCTTAGGATAGGTGTCCTCTTTTTATTGGCTCGAGCCAACGCTTCAAACCTTACCCTTTGAAATTTTGGACATTTTCCCTTGTGACACATGGCATTTTTTGATTCATCTGCAGGCCTACCGACTTTTCCCATCCCTCGCATCCCTTTGGCCCGGATGTCCCTAACTGTCTGGGACAAATTCTTCTAATCCGCCCATTCAGGTTTCCCTGTCCCTCTTTGAGGCAAAGACACGTGGCATGATCTGGTTCGCTCTCGGGTCCTTCGGCTCTCCGGGTCCCTCGCGTCCCTTTGTCCCAACTATCCCAGTGTTAAAGTTCTCTGTTTCGGCCGATCCGAGCGGTTCGCGTCCTTCGCATCCTCACGGCCCAGATTTCCCAGCTTGTTCCGCTCAGTAGTTAGTCAATTTTTCTTTTACCTTCGGCCGGTTCACCTTTTCACGTCCCACACATCCTGATGTCCCGGCTTTCCCAGTGCTACACAGACCGCCTAGAGGCTTTCGGCAGATTCACGCCCCGACGTCCCAACTGTCCCAACTGCTGCAAGGACTAGGACTTAGCCGATTTTCATGATTTTTTTTCTAGCCCAAGCTTGTTTTTACAAATTTTTCACCCTTTTTAGAACTTCCTCCTTTCTTCTTGTACAGGAGAGTTAGAAAAAATCCGAGGGGACCCTAGAAACATGATTTTTTACCTTGAATTAATCTATCTGCTTGGGACTTGAGAATTCAATGCATGTTATCAAAATTACCCTGGGGGTGAATTTTGGATAACAATTTTGGTGACTCAGCGGGGTCACCTGCCTGCTAGGTAGAAGTTACCAGTTGCCTGAAGTAGTTCATTGGGCATGGAGTCATCAAATATTCTGTTTAGAACCCCAACTGACTTAGAATGTGTAAGGAGGAAGATGGAATATCACCTGATGGAAGCAAGGACTGCAAAACATCTCCATGGACAGCAAGTTGTGCCAAAGCACTTAGGGAAAACAAAACTAACCTACAGCAAAACAATGTGCACAAGCACTTGGAGGAATGAAAATCTAATCTAATATTTACAATGTAGTGAATTTCCTTCTAGAAGCAATGCTTGAGATAAATTCCATTTACTGGAATCTGCAGTTCTTCACCATCCAATGGGGCCAATTGGAAAGCATTGCTATTCTTGCACTTCGTGACCATGTATGGGCCATTCCAAATGGCATCAAAATTTGAATGCCTTCCTAGTTTTGCTCTATCCACATCCCATTTCAACACTAGATCTCCAACCTGAAAAGATCTATCCTTGGCCTTCTTATCAAAGGTCTTCTTAATCAAAGCTTGATCCTTCTCCATTTCTTGGGATGCCTGATTTCTGATCTCTTGTAGCTCGATCAACTCTGCATACCTCACCTCCATGGGCTCAAACTCTAGCAACTCCAGTTGCTTCATGAGTTCCAATGCTAGAAACTCAAGTGACATGGGCAAGATTTCCTCTCTTCCATAGACAAGTTTGAATGGAGAGTTACTTGTGGATCTTTTGGGAGTTATCCTATCAGCCCATAAGGCTGATTTCAATTTGGTATGCCAAGACCTCTGATTCTCGCTAAGAGTCCTCCTAATGATCCTCAACAAGTTCTTGTTTGTAGACTCAGCCTGGCCATTACCTTGAGGGTAATAGTTTGATGAAGTGCTTAGGTAGATACCGTTTTTGACAGCCCACTCATTCACCTTAGATCCAATGAATGCCAATGCATTATCAGAGATTATTATAGCAGGTACACCAAATCTAGTTGTTATCCCCTCATAAAAGTCTAAGATGCTAGACTCATTTGCCTCTTTGAGTGCTACTGCTTCTGTCCATTTGGTGAAGTAGGCTGTGGCTGTCAAAATCCATTTGTGCCCTTGGCTTGAATTGGGATTAATGACTCCAATGAAGTCCAAACCCCATTGCATGAATGGCTGGTCAACTGAGATTGGATGTAATGGAAGGGCAGCAAGTCTCTCTTTTCCTGTGAAGAATGCATAATTCTTACACCTCTTGATCCATGCATAGCAATCACTGAAGATTTTAGGCCAATAATAACCAACTTTCATGATTTTTAGAGCTATCACTCTTGGTGAAAAATTACCACCAGCTGGTCCACCATGAAACTCTTCCAACACCCTTTGAATCTAATTTGTGCTAATGCATCTCATCAACACTCCATTCACGTCTTTCTTGAACAAAACTCCATCAACAATGGCATACGCGATAGCCTACAATCTGAAGTGTCTCCTTTGGGTCTTGTTCATCTCCGGAGGGCATAGGGTTGTGCCTAGGAAGTGTATAATGCCTTGGGTCCAGCAAGGAGTGGGGGCAGCATTTTCTTCTTCTTGATTACCACTTGGCTCATGGCTGTTATGGACTGTCAAAACAACCTCTTCTTCATTGCATACTTCTCTTTGCTTCCCCAAAACCAGCTTCTCACATAATCCTTTCCCTCTTACCAGCTTGGTGATCTTAATCTCAATGTCATACTCCATGACACAGGTGATCCAACCTACCCTTTTCTCATTCAAATCCTTGTTGAGGAGGAAGTCCTTAACCCCAGCATGTGAGACCAGCAACTGGACCTTGTTGTTTGAGACTAAATGCTTGAATTTCTTCAAGCTTCTAATTACTACAAGTACATGCTTCTTAATAAAAGAGTACCTCACCTCATAGTCATTTAGGCTCTGGATGAAGAAGGTAATTGGCTGTTCATCATTATCCTTGTTCTGTTGTACCAAAATGGCAGAAATAGTGTCATTACCTCCAAATGCATAGAGGATGAAATCCTTGGAGAAGTCTGGGTTGATGAGAGTTGGTGCTTGGGAGATGGCTTCTTTGATTGCTTCAAAACTCTCCTTGCCTTCTGCTGTCCACTTGAAAGCCATGCTCTTCTTTAACATTTTGGTGATGGGTTTGACAAGGGCTGCAAAATCTGGGACAAACCTCCGAACAAAGTTTATTCTTCCCAAGAAACTTTGAAGGGATTTCTTGTGGCTGGGCAATGGTAGTGCTCTTATGGCTTCAACCCTCTTTAGATCAATTGCTAATCCTTCCTTGGAGACAATATGGCCAAGGAGCTTTCCTTCATGTGTAAGAAAGATGCACTTCTTAGGATTCAAAGACACTCCAAATCTCCTGCACCTCATGAAGACTTGCCTCAAATGAGAGAGGTGGTCTGTTGCATTCTTTGAAAAAATAGTGATATCATTAAGGTAAATTAGCACCACATTGTTAATCAAACCTTTGAATGCCATGTCCATTTCCCTTTGGAAGGTAGCACCAGCGTTGGACAGCCCAAATGGCATTTTCCTGTATGCAAAATTTCCCCATTTGGTTGTGAAGGCTGTCTTGAACTGGTCCTCTTCCTTCACCATAATTTGATTGTAGCCTAAGTAGCCATCAAGTAGTGAAAACCTCTCGGAGCCAGCCACAACTTGCAAGATTTTCTCCATGGAAGGGAGTGGGTAATGGTCCTTGAGAGAGGCTCTATTCAAGTCTCTGAAGTCAACACACAATCTGATCTCTCCACTCTTCTTTCTGACTGGAACTAAGTTGGCAACCCAACTAGAATGCTTGATTGGGAATATGATCCTTGACTCAATTAGCTTGTCCAATTCTTTCCTCATGAGAGGCTCCATGTGTGGATTGACTGGTCTTTGTTTCTGCCTGATAGGCTTAGTATTTGGATCCAATTCAATGGTATGCTAAGCTAATTTGGGATTGAAACCTTTCAAGTCTTCATAGCTCCAAGAAAACACGTCAGGGAACTCTTGACACAGTTGTATGAACTCATACCTTTCTTGTTCAGTTTTCATCCTTCCAATTTGCAATGGTTTTTTCTCTTCTACCAAGATGGATACTGAATCCTCTCTCTTGACCTGAATGTTTGCTTTCTCCTTTCTAAACTGGTCATTGGGGTTAAAAATGGACTCCAAAGTGATAAGTCCCTTGGGAAACTTGTTAGTTCTCAGCTGTACTACCTGGTCACCATACTGCTGTTCCAATCTCTCTTGATTCTTGGCTGAGAACTTAGCTTCTTCTTACAAGAAATGCATGATTTGCTGGTCATTCTCAAACACTTGCCAACTAACATTGTTATCCGGAACTGAAGGCCTCACAATCACGTGGATGTTTGGTTGTACCTTGTCTCGTTGAATGCTTTCCACAATGTCAAAGGCTGCCCCTACTGCTACAAGCCTATCAGCAGCTTGATTCTCTTTCCTAGGAATGGATTTGATACCAAAACCCTCAAAATCTTCCATGAGGTCCCACACCCTGTTCTTGTAGCACCTGAGTAGATCATTCTTGGTAGCATGTTGTCCCTTGACCTGATTTACAATCAATTCACTATCACCAGAGACTTGCAAGTTCTTTATTACTCTCTTGATTGCCCAATGCATCCCTTGTACCAAGGCTTCATATTTAGCAGTGTTATTGGAGCATGCAAACTGAAATCTAAAAGCTGAATAGTACTTTATTCCTTGAGGTGAAAAAAGCATAGCTCCACCTCCTGCACCTTGTCTACTCCTTGATCCATCAAAAAACAGCTGCCATACCTCATTGTCATCTTTGTGGTTTGGCTTGGTGATGCTAGGAATAGGCTGATTTTCTGCGTGTATGCAATAGACCCCTAGCTCAGATTCTTCTACTTCTTGATAAGGATCAAATGCATGTAGCTTATTTTCCCATTCATCAAGAGTTAGATCCGGGATGCTTCCAACCTTGGTGTCAGCCTCATCAGTGCTTGGGTGATCTTCTTGATCAAATGCTGAGCAATTGGCATTAATCTGACTTGAAGTGTAAGGCTCAATATGGAAGTTTACAATAGGTTCTGACCTGATGTAGCCTTAGTTCCATACCTCGTTCTGAATAGCATGTGTGACCAATCAGCAAACATATATCCCCCAATCTTGGCCGTGAAGTCTCTTGACAAGAAAATGGCAAAGAGTGGTGGAAGGTCTATGACTGATACATCTTGTAAAACAACAACATTTGGACATGCATGCAAGGTAAGACTCAAATTTCTAATCACCCCAACTGTTGTTACTACTGTCCCATCCAGCTGTACTACCCCTTTGGATATTGTTTCATACTGGAGCCCTAGCTAATCAGCTATTTGTTTAGGCATTACTGAGCTACTTGCCCCAGAGTATATCATGCAATTGTGCACTAGCTGATTTCCAATGATTAATGAAACATAGAAAGGAGGGGGCTTCAACATTTTACCTTGTTTTCCTCCATGATTTCCCTCAGGCTGGGTAGCATTTGTGAGCACTTTGTCTTGCATCTGAACTTGCTGATTCGAAGTTGGCCAGTCCTTCATGGCAGCTTGCAGCAGATCTCTTTGGCCTGGCATAGATAGGGATTCCCACATTGATATATTGACATTTGTCTTCTTCATCTGATCAATGATACTGAATAGTGATGAAGGATCTCTTTGCTGTCCCTTGGTTTGCACATTCAATCCTTGCATGTGGGCAGCAACAACTGGTATTTGAGTTGGCCTAGGGGCTGTTCTTGGCTGCCCTTGTGCATTTACAACCGGATTTTGTTTGCCAACCACTTGTGGAACCATAGAAGGTCATGGATTGGTTGGGGCTAATGGCTGTTCTTCACCCAAATTCCTTCTTTTTGACCTTGTGTTAGCTGCAACACCTTGAGAAACTGCTTGATTCATGCCACAGAAATCTTCTGCTTGTGAGTTTACCAATGTGGTGTCATTTGTGGCTGATTGTTGTTGGAATGTTTCTTGTTATTGACTGTTTCCTTGACTTCCCTCACCCTCCACACTAGTAGTTGTCACCATTAGTGCTTGATTCAAAGCACCATTGAAGCACATGGACTGGTTATGAGGCTCATTGGATGGAAAACACCAATCATACTCCTGGGAAATGTTGTTTTGTGTTGGCACCAATGCCTTAGAGGCAGATATGACATTTGGATTATAGGGCTGAAATGGTCTATTGGCAGGAGGCCTTGTTTGATTCATATTTGTAGCTGGATTAGGTGGTCTTTGTGGTTGGTATGGCTACCTATTAGGCTAAGCTTGAGGTTGATAAGAAGGTCTAAAACCTTGGGCCTGCTACCTTTTGAGAGCAACCAGCTGATTGCCTAGGTTTTGCAATTGCTTCATGACTTCTTGAAGCTCATTTGGGGCACTTGGAGATGAAGTGGAAGATTCATTTGAACTCTGATTTCTAGGAGTGGGAGAAGGAGCCAAATTAGGCGCTTGATTGGTGTTTGGACTCTCTAAACTTGGAAACAATGGCATGGGAGGTCTAGGGGTAAGTTTGCCAGCTTGGATCAAACAATTTTCAGCCCTAATGGCAATGCTATAAGCCATAGGGATAGTTATGCCTCCCATGGACTGAATCAACATAGAAATATCAGAATTTAGAGCTTTGAGATAGTAGAGAAAAGCACTTTCTACTGTTGGTCTGACTTCCACTGGAATTCTCTCCCAAGTCTTTTGAAATCTGAAGTTGAAGTCAGTCAGCTGCTCATTGGGAGCTCTCTTGATGGTTGTCAGTTGCTCCAAAAGAGACAAGTTGTCTCCCTTTTCTCCAAATTGCTCATGAAGTGCTATACACAGCTGATTCCAATTTGTGATAGAACCAGCTCCAAGGCTCCTAAACCATTGCAATGCTTTACCCTTGAATGAAGATGCCAGTAACTTGACAACCACTTGCATCTCATTGATTTCATGAATTGCACAAAGGTTAGCACTATCTTTAACATGATCACCTGGAGTAGTCTAATTTTCTCCAGTGAAGTACGAAATGTTCTTCAAGGCTGCAATAGGAATTGGATGTTGTGCATTGAGGGCAAGTGGGCTGCTGCCTGTGAAGTTGACATAGGGGTTGTTTTGCGCCATTCTAATTGGTCTTAAAACCCTTGTTGACTGAATGAAAGGCCTACCAGGTGGAGGAGTTGAGAGAGTTCTGTTTGGTGGAGATGGAGACCTTTGAATCCTTCTTCCTCTTTTCCTTCTTCTTGGAGATAATTGTAGGTATTCAAACAACACTTCTTCTTCTCCAACTCTTGACCTTGTGGTGACTCTTCTCATGAGTTTTCAGGCCTGCATTGCTGAAACCAGTTGATTCTTCCCCTTGGAGTCACCAGATATGCAAATAATAGCTCTTTTCAAGCAAGAAAATTGTAGAAGATGCACATAAACTTTACAACAAATAAAAATGAGACCTCTAGTGTCCCACCGGGCACGCCAAAACTGTTATTGCAAAATCACAGCACCCCTGGATGTTGATCAGATTTCTAGTTTGATCATACTAGCATCCAGTGTGATTGCACAACATGGAAACCTCTCTCTAAGTGTGGGACTTGTGAAACTGAGAGAGGAATCTCCAGATTAGAGGTTGGTTCCTCAAACTCCTCTTATTATATCTAATGCTTGCACAACTACAGAGGTTCAGATCCTAATCCTACTCTAAATTGCAAGGAGACAGGGATAGAAGTGCAAACAAAATTGAAACTAACTAAAGATGGTGATGCACCAAAAAGGAGTGGTGAATATTTTTGTCATGCAAATAGACACAAACCAAAGATTGCAACATAAAACATACACAGGCTGATAAGATATAATTTAGGATCTGAAATGAAGCAAATAATACAAACAAAGGACTGAAACCCATTCACAAAGCTTGCATTATCATTTCCAATGTCAAAAACACTGCATTACAACCTCAGAGAGGTAGAAAAACTATTACAATCCTTGCAAAGGTCTGATTCTTCAACAACCACTTGCTGGAGGTGAAAGAAGAAGTTTGCTATGCCCAAAAAGTATTCCCCATTTTGAAATGAGCCAAATCTGGCTTTTACATTGCATGGGTCAAGCCCAGGACAGAGAAAACGTACAAAACGTGGGAGCCCATTCCTCATTGACTTTAAATGCATTAAATAGGCATGGAGGACCTTATAAACCCATACCCTACCATTTTTGACCAAATTGGAGGAGAATGCGACCCATTCTGTATTAAATTTGGTCGCTGAAATGTCACTTCTGGCCATGAACATGCATCAGATCTATTTCTTAACTTTCCCTCTCTAGGCTAAACCAAAATTCAAGATTGACCCCAGAATCATGTAGATAATTTTATAATCTTTCCAATGATATAAAGAACGTGCAAATCTGAGCTCTGGATCAAAAGATATGGTGATATGAAGATTTAGGGCACAAAACAGGCAAAAATGGGTTTTGAAAATTTTTCCCGCGCTCCGCCACCTGGACGACACGTGTCGGGCGCTGATTGGATGAGAAATTCTCTCTCCTTCCCTTACCCATGGGTTTTCCTTGAAATTTTTGACTTTTTGTAGTTTCAAAAAATTTCCCATTTTTCCCCCGCATCCCCGCCACTTGGGACACGTGGCATGATCTGGTTGGAGGACAGGGGTGTGGGGTCATCCTTTACCTTTTATTTTTTTGGCAAAAACTTTTGCCAAATTCTCTAATTCCTCCCCGAGCTCTGCACTCCCCTTCTCCTTAGGACAGGTGTCCTCTTTTTATTGGCTCGGGCCAACACTTCAAACCTTTCCCTTTGAAATTTTGGACATTTTCCCTTATGACACGTGGCATTTCCTGATTCGTCTGTAGGCCTGTCGGCTTTTCGCGTCCCTCGCATCCCTTTGGCCTGGATGTCCCGAACTGTTTGGGACAAATTCTTCCGATCTGCCCGATTCGGGCTTCCTTGTCCCTCTTTGAGGCGAAGACACGTGGCATGATCTGGTTGGCTCTCGGCTCCTTCAGCTCTCTGCGTCCCTCACGTCCCTTTGTCCCAACTGTCCCAGTGTTAAAGTTCTCTGGTTCGGCCGATCCGGGCGGTTCGCGTCCTTCGTGTCCTCATGGCCCAGATGTCCCATCTTGTTCCGCTCAGTAGTTAGTCGATTTTGCTTTTACCTTCAGCCGGTTCGGCTATTTGCGTCCCACGCGTCCTGATGTCCCAACTGTCCCAGTGTTGCATAGACTGCCTAGAGGCTTTTTGGCCGATTCGCGCCCCGACGTCCCAACTATCCCAACTGCTGCGAGGACTAGGACTTAGCCGATTTTCATGAATTTTTTTTCTGGCCCAAGCTTGTTTTTGCAACTTTTTCACCCTGTTTAGAACTTGCTCCTTTCTTCTTGTACAAGAGAGTTAGAAAAAATCCGAGGGGACCCTAGAAACATGATTTTTTACCTTGAATTAATCTATCTACCTGGGACTTGAGAATTCAATGCATGTTATCAAAATTACCCTGGGGGGTGAATTTTAGATAACAGTTATAGTTCTTATCATGCTCAATTCAAATGAACTGACTCGTGCTAACAATTATGCAGATAGATTTCATAAAATATGAAAGAAGAAAGACATATAGAAAGTTACATCTATTTACTAAAAGAAATTGTATCTTTATTATGATGATCATGTGCCATCATTACTTGAGATGTACTTTGTCGGAAAAGAAATATGTAATAAAACTAGTTTTATATTGTTGTTATGAAACTTTGTAATCTCTGAAATACTTCTGTAATTAGTGAATGGATCACTCTTTTTGATGAATAAATATTTTCTGATTGTTGAATATTATTTTATTGTAATACGTTCTTTAGCATAGATTGAGGGATATTATTAAGTAATATCATAAATGCAGGAGGGAATTGTATATATTTTATATTTATAGAATTTGGAAACTTAATAGTTCTTATATTTGTAAAACTATGAGTTTGTGAATCTGAAATCTTAGTTGGTTATCATCACATAAAAGAGATGCAACTAATAAGTTGACACTCTTAAATAGATCCTTAGAACAATGGAAAGGAATCATGATTGAATTATATAGATATACATATGTACATGAACTCTTGATGTATTTGATATATATGTAATCTATTTTCATAATTGGACATTAGTCCTTGATATAGGGAAAAATGATATTTTCCTTGAAATCAATCATAGAGACTTAACTAAGATCTTGTTAAAGTGTTATAAATATAATAAGCAAATGGTTTATTGTGTTCTTCCTTAGGCAGACTTATTTAATAAAATTTATGGAATGCTTGAAAAGGAATTAAAAGGGGATTTAGACTTCATCTTCAAGAAGTCTAAAATAAAGGTTTATAATGAACTTGTTTAAGTTAAGGCTGAAATAGGAAAGGACCTAATGAACACACCTTCATAACTTTAAGATTAATCATGTTGATATATGATACAAGTTGTTTTGTTTATATAAATACTTAAACATGTAATTAAAAGGTTAGGAAGTAGATTTTACATTAATACCTACCTCACATGTGATTTCAACTTGTAACATTATAGGTTAAATGATGTTAGTTGAATCTTTAAGCATTGTTGTAATTGACCTTTGAGACAATGATTTAATGGGATAATAATATTTAATCTAAGGTATGTTATTCTAGTTTATTAAACTCAGGTGGATGTTGGTACACATCAATTACATCGCAATACCTTCATAATGACATAAGTTATTATTAGGATACTATGATGTAGTTGATATGTCCCAACACCCCGCATAATTTGTTTAACTTGATTGACATAAGTGTAAGACTGGATCATGATTCTACCATATACAAAGATAGGAACATGATCTAGTGTTGAGGTCAACTCATGTTGATTTATGATAACTAGACACGCCTAATCGACGTAAGTCGATTGAGTATGTCTATGTACCCTTAAACACCATGAGTATTCTTCCACACTATGGCATGTTACTAACCTTGTCTAGTGTGAAACCTTGAATCATATTAGATAGAAAAAATTCTAGGAAAGACAACTCTAGATAACAGAACAAGTGTGGTGAGGGAATTATTTCATTTGACGAGTATGTTATCTAGGAATGTAAACATGATAAACATGTTTAGAATCTTTGGCCAAAGTATCAGAAGTTGTTGGTTGCATTGTCCTATGTCACCTATAATAAGATGTGGGATTTCATATGAATATCAATAAAAGATATTCAAATATTCCACTTAAACATAACACTTAACTACCCTAAAAAGGTAAAAGAAACCAAGTATATGAAATATACACTTTATTGAGCTAACATGAGAGATCAGTTTGATACCGAGTCATGAAATGTGAGATCGGTGTTTCATGGAGTCATTTATAGATGCATATGGTTTTCTGTTATGATATGGATTAGAATTATAATGTGTGTTCTAAATTGTATTAATTTAGAACATAAAATATTATTTTTGATAAAAAATCCCTTGTTTCTAAAGTCTTAAAATGGGAATTTACATCTTCGTATCACAACTGAAGGTTACAGCTCTTAATCCTATTGAGTCCATAATATGATAAAAACATAATTTTATTATAAATAGAAAATGGTTAGAATAAGGTGAGGTGATGAAATAACCCACCTCTAAGTGGAGAAGCAACTACCACACACAAATTTGATGAGATTCTTGTTGCCCTGTTGGACACACGAGATTGTCTGGCTATACTTAAACAAAACGTTATGGGTAATGAGGAGGAAGAATATACTGATAATTACAATCGGCCACCTGCTATGTATAACGCCAATATTGGAAATTTGGGATTTGATAATAACAATGCTAAAAATGTAAACTTAAATGTACCCAATCAACCTAGAAATAAAAAGGCAAGACTAGCAGTTGAAATCACAAATGACCTAAAATGGATAAGTCCACCAAATTTTGATGGCACTACATTGGAGGATGGAGTTGAAAACTGACTTAGTGACATGGAGAATTACTTTGTAATAAGGAACTTCTCAAAGGAAACTAAAGCAGTATGGGGATCTTATCAGCTTTCCCATGAGGCATCCTCCTGGTGGGACAGCCGTAAGGCTAAACTAAATACTGATGAATCAAGCATCACTTGGGATCAATTTAAGAGTTATTTTAGGCAACAATGGCTACCAAAACTCTACTATGATCATAACATGACTGAATTTTAGAACTTAATGTAGGTAAATTTAATTGTAATAGAGTGCATGAAGAGGTTTACTAAACTCCTTAAGTACGTGCCTCAGTATCAAATTGACTAGAAGTTTAGGTTATGAAATTTTATTATGGGATTAAACCCCATCATAGGGGGTGAAGTATATGTTCACAATCCAACCACCATGGAAGGGGTTGTAGAAAAGTCCATTCAGCAAGAACAAAATTTAAAAGCAATTTCTACCCATAAGGAAGAGAATAGAAAGAAAATTCCTAATTCTTCTTCATCTCTTGCACCCAAAAAGGGGACATGGAAAAAATTCGGTACCAAAAATAAATTTGTTTATGATAATAGTAAGAAAATAGTAGTAAATAAACTGTCTACAAATGTTTGAAACAATTTCATTAAGAACAATAACAATGGGCAGAAGTCCTATAGAGGAAAAAACAATAACTTCAAGGCTGGAAATAAATTTTAACATAAAAGAGGAGCTGTAGGGGGCTGCTACAAATGTGGCAAAGATCATTATGGAAATCAGTGCCCTCTAAGGAAGGATGACACCAATTAGTAACATAAGATACATGCTGCAGTAGCTGATAAACAAGATGAAAAGTAAGTTATGCCTATAGAAGTGCCATGTAAATTATTTGGTATTCATGTTACTATACTTTTTGATAATAGAGATATTGAATTCTTTATTTCTAGTAAATTAGCTACAAAACATAAAAGAACAGCTGGAATAATGGAAAAATCTTGGACTGTTCATTATGGAAATAATGTTGTCCATATTGTAAGTAAGTGTCTTTTTGGAGTAGTCCTTGAATTACCTAGTTTTTCCATAGAAAATAATATTTATGTTGCTCCTCTGGGGTCATATGATGTCATAATAGGTGTTAACTGACTTGCTAAACATAAAGTAAAATTTGATTATTTTGAAAAACACATTAGTTGTCTTGATGATCTATAGAAAACAACAGACATCCAAGGGGTCAAATGAGAAATTTCAGTTAGGGAATTGTCAGCTATGCAACTTAAAAAGTCTAAAAACAAATGTTGCACTTTATATGCAATAAAAATTTCTGAAACAACTACAGGGGATAGTGATTTCTTGGAGAAATTTATGTTGTTAAGAGATTTTAGCAATGTGTTTCTAGAAGAACTACCTGGTCTTCCACCTAAATGAGAGTTTGACTTCATGATTGAGATCGAAATGGGAACTGATCATATTTCCAAAGCACCTTTTCAAATGAATACCATTGAACTGGTAGAGATGAAGGCACAGATACAAGAACTATTGTCTAAGGATTTGATAAGAGCGAGTGTCTCACCGATAATTTTTGTGAAAAATAAGGATGGAACACTTAGACTGTGTATTGATTATAGGATATTAAACAAAGCAATAATAAAAATATATATATCCACTTCCTAGAATTGATGATCTGTTTGATCAAATGCATGGTGCATCAATATATTCTAAGATATATCTTTGTTTTGAGTATCACCAATTAAGAGTCAAGGACGAAGACATTAAAAATATGAGTAGAGTGTAATTTTAGATCATTAAATTATTGTATTTCATTGAGTTTGAATGAAATTTAGGGCTCTTTAAATTGTTACAATGGTTTAATCTCTACATTGCAAGTTTGATGGGAAATTAAAGATCTTTGGGGAATTTAAAATGATTAAATAGTTTCTATTTCTTAAATATTTGGTTAATTTTTTAAGGATAAAAACTATAGGTTAGACATTAACATCACTTTTAAGTATATATGCCCATATGTTTTACTATAAATGCTTGTAAAAATGTTTAGAAAAGTCGTTATAATCTAGAAAGTCATGATTTTTAAGGTTTAATAAATATTATCCACCTATTTTAATAACAAATATCAAAAAATTCATTGATTATGATTAAATTAAAGAGTAAAACGGTGCACTTGAGTGCAACTGATTCACCCACCCTATTTAAAAGGGTGATCCTTAAAAAATAAAGGATGGGGGGGGGGGGGGGAATTTAGATTTGTGAATATGTGAGAGTATATTTCAGCAATGGAACTACTCTATAATTATTTTCGTGTGGGACCTAGGAGGAAGTGGTAGTGCTAGGTAAAATCTTTATGTAAATTATAATAAAGGCAGTGCTTTATTTTGAAGTGGGTTTTTTTCCTTTGGGTTTCCCCACTATAAATCTTGTGTTCCAGTATTGTGTTATTTGCATTTATTTTATTTTACTTTACAAAATTATTCTAAATATGTTTACTTCATTTAATTTATTAAATCTCTACACATTTACATAAACCTATAATCCTTGGAATTAATGGTTATAAATTAATCACATATTTATCATGTGAAATCTGACAAGAATTTCATTCAAGAAGAAATCCTTCTATCTCTATGATGAATACCTATTTTAGTAAGTGATAGATAAACATAAAATGGTTAGAGCATCATGGAGTAAATTTTTTGTAATGAAGGTGAATTGTGAGGACCTATAGGAGTAAGGAAGTGATCTCCATATCTTAACTCTTACCTTTTGATAAGAGAAGATTATCATGTTCCCATCATAATGTAGATATCATAAAAAAGTTCCTAAACAATTATTCGATGCTCTAGAATGTTTCCATACCTCACAAAAGAAAGAGATTATGATTACAACATTTTAGCTCAACACATGGTCAAAGGTAAAGAATTATTCATGAATATATCCTTAAGGGTCCATGAAAATAATATTCTTCATCAACAAGAGATTTCTCATCTCCAAATTTCCACCTCTCTCTCTTCAACTCTCTCCCTCCTCCCTCCCTCTCTAATATTATATTTCTTCATTGCAAATGTACTTTTCCCACTCTTTCATCTTATACACATAAGTGACTTAGGGTTGCATTATAAAAGTAATTTTTCATAAATAAGAAAAGGAATTAAATTCATTCCCAAGAGAATGTGATAATTCACAAATGATGGTGAGATGAAAATTCACATGGAGGGAAGAGGAATATATAATTTAATAAATGCTATAAATCAGAATGGCTTCTTCATTTCAAAGGGTTCGAAATTGTTGATTGTTTTATGTTTTTTAGCTTTGTATCACTATTAGATCAAGAAATAAGAGCTACATTTCCTCTATGTTCTTTTCTAGGTTCCTCTATGCTCTCTACTCTCTAAATTTGCAAGCATGATGATCTTGTATAACCAAGAAGGAACTTTGTGTCCTTCATTAATGAATATGTAAAACTTTATGTCTCTAATTTAACCAAGATGGAACTTTGTATAACCAAGAAGGAACTTTGTTTCCTTCATTAATGAAATTTTGCATGCCTCTTCCTACAACCATTATTGCTACTACACATCCTTTATTAACTCTTCCTAATTTGCACACTTCATCTAGTTTGAAAGCCATTGAAACATTTTTTATACCTTATAAGATAAAATATTACAATTACAACAAGGTCCATCTACTTATACTCATGATATAGATTTTACTCAACTACTTTGCAATCCCTTTACACCCGAAGTGGTCACTTATTATTTTACTGATCTATGAGGATACCCACACTAAATCAATTATATAGTTTAAAAATGTGATGAAATTTATTGCACATAGATGAGATCATTGATATATTTCCAACACACTTTGAACATGATCAAATGACCTATGTATATAAGAGTTACAACCTGTTGAATTTTTTCTCCAACTTGAAAAAATAATAAATAGGTTACACAAATATGATGTGACACAAGCAAGGCTTGAAATGTAAACTAATGAGGTGCTAAAAAGTGACAAATTATGATTGAGAAAAAGGATTATTTGGTTTTTGGTCTCTGTATCCACCCAAAATTACATGTGCTACATTATCAAAAAATGGTTACAAAAGTCCCCAATGATGATTCATGTCCTTTTAGAATATGTTTAAGCTCCTAAACCCATCTGCAGTGTATATTTGTAGCATAAACATTCTTACATAGCTTTTCCGTGCTTTTTTCTATCTTCCCAGTTTGTTCTGTGCATGTTTTGGCCTTTAGTGTCAGGTCCGTCACCCTGTGCAGGGTGGAGGTCCTTAGCGATTTTTCCAAAATCCACCATGCATGTTTTTAACATGCAACACTTCACTTAACTCAAATTTTAGGGTGTTTTTGTGAACCAAATTTCCTAAAAATGGTCTTTCTTTTTATGGTATTCCTTCCCTCTTATATTTTTAAATAGATTTAATTAGTTTGAACTACCTCTTCATCCAATGATTTGGCACTACAAAGTTTCCTTGTACATGAAGGCACATCCTAGCCAATTCCTATATAATCAATGCTTGTATTCAAGCAACTGGCCTAAGAATTTTGTGTATCTTGCATAGTATTGCTGCAACAATCCTAATGTAAATTACATAGACAAGATCTATTCACTTGTGCTATCTCTCTTCTGCCTGCATTCCAACCAGACTACCTTCAAGCTTCCATTGCTCAAATTCCTTCTCCTAATACTCCCTTTGCAATCCAAATTTCTTGGACTCATATGGACACACAGAGAAATAAAGGATAAACTAAGGGGGAAAATTACTACACACTTTTTTTTACCTCTATTGTATGAATTCCAGGTTTGATTTGTTGTTTGATTTCCTTCATTCCTATAATTTATCATTGTTACATCATATCAAATAGAGTAGAAATCAATTTCCTTTCATTTTCAAGCAATTAGTTAATTTCCAAGATGGTTTGAATATTTCATAGCAAACCCAAGTGACACATTCTCTTCTTCCCATCCTTGTGGATTTGAAGGAAAGAATATTTGTAGGAGGATGTATACATATCATAGATCATTTGGAAAAGTTTCTATTTTTAGATTAGTTTAGTTTTAATATACTCAACATAGTTGAATAACCACACCGAGTTATCTCGCTTGTTTAGTTTTAGTGTAGAAACATTTTAATTATTTAGAATAGAAGAAATTTTTTGTTTGTGATTGTAATATTTCAGTTTTGTGATTTTTTTAGGCTATTTTCCTTTCAATAGTAGCATAGATTGTTATTTTCAGCTTAGTTAATTTGGATACTTCAAATTAGATCAACACATAGATTCAAGTTAGACAAACAAACCATAGGGAATCTATGCTACCCGTTTATAGCCTCTAAATCTCCCCTTTTCTAATTCAGCTACCAGGAGATCACATTACCAAATCTTAGTCATTTATCCTCCTATAGTTAGTTATCCACACATTACACATCGGTTTCTTTGGCACTACCTTAGGGGGTTGAGTGCGGTTGAAGGTTACATGTCAATTTTCATTCGTAGAAATTGGTGAACCCGACTTGAAGGATTAATTCCTTCTTGTTTCCTTTTATTTCATTGCTTTTACCTCACCTCTCCATTTCTTTCCCTATTTTGGTAGGTATTTTATACTTTCTAAAATATGTCTGGAAGAGATTTTGGTGGGCCATTTGGCTCTAATAAATATTAAACAAATGTTCAACAACAACAATCCCCTTCTAGTTTGAGATGGGGCAAAAATTACACAAGAAACGTCCAAACCTCCCCTAGTTACACTTCAAACCCCATTAGCTATGTAAGGAGGGAGGAGGTTGATCAACCATTAAACATGCAATACAATCAACCCAATGCAAACCACGTTTTTATCACAAATGGAACAATTTCTTACCATAGAGTCTTGTCAATACCTCACATTTATATGTAATCAATAAAAGATGATACATTTGCATGAATAACAAATCCTATTTGTCGGATAGATGAGTCTTTTGATAGAATGAAGGCTACAACCTCTAATATTTGGAATTCCTATCCTAAAATTCTTACTTCTGAAGAAGACAAGAATTATAACGTTGAACAATTCATGACAGGGTATCATGAGATTGCTCAATCAAAACCTACGCCACAGGCACCCCAACAAGGGACTCAATCCTCTCCCAAAAATCTTATTTCTACTTTAGTAGGTAGTATTAGAGAACTAAAAATTTCCCAAAATTCACAACCAACACATGTTGTAAGGTAGAACATGGGGTACCTAGTTGAAAAAAAAGGATACATCCCTTCTAATGAGAAGCCAATGCAATATCTTGTACAACAAGGTTATCTATTTTATTCAAATCTAGGTGATCTTCTCACAGGGTTAGACACACTAGGGATGGTTCCTCATCCTTCTTAAACTTATCCTATGCAAAGGTTGGTCGGAAGTGTGTTCTTGAATTCTGCCACAATAGGAAATGTGATGCTCCATAGTTTTACGCCCGCTAGTCCATATCCTAGTACTATCCCACCTTATGTACATATGTAGTCAAAAAATCCCAAGATGGACCCATATACCATTCCTTATCCCTATATTCCATATCAAGGGACCCCATATGTTCCCGTCAATGCTTATAATGCAACTTATCCAACTCCTTCCCCTCCACCACCTCATCAAGGATCTTCAACGGTGGAATCTTACGCAATGGGTACATATGTTGAGTACTTAAAGGAGCCTCTTGACTTCACCATACATGGTGTCATTCTTTCATGCCCATTTTTGGATTTTCCAAAATTTAAGGGAGAAGGAGACCTTAATGCTCATATCAAGGCTTATGCTACTGCTATTAAGGAATTACCTTGGGATGCTGGAGTGGCTAAGATCTTTCCAAAGAATCTCAAAGGAATCACACTTGATTAGTATTTTCATATTGCAAAAGCTTCTATACATTCCTTTAAACATTATTTTTCTTAGTCATCAAAGCATTTGATATGAACAAGTTGTTGCGTACAGGGATTAGGGAGTTCTTGCATATTAGAGAGGAGAAAAATGAATCTGTCACCCTGTTCATCCAAAGATGGCACAAATTTCTCTATTTCTCTGTAAGTGTGCCCAACATGGATAGGAAATAACTTTACGATCTTTTTCTTCACTCACTTAATCGAGAGACTAGGGATGAATTCAAAAAATTTCCTTTCCATAGTTACAAGGAACTTGTGGAAGGTGCAGTTTGGATTGACCAAGTTGCTATAGAAAGTGGGCGTAATATCTTTGGTCCCAATGGAAAATTGGTATCCCCAAATCAAAATAAGGAAAATTATCAAAACAATGGTGACAAAAATGAAGAACCTAAGGGTGTGAATCATAATCATGGTGCTACCATGAATAGTGCTCCTGAACAAAACAACAATGTTTGTTTTTTAAACAATGGAAACAATAAAAATAACAACTTAGGTAATCAAATAGGTCCTAACACTCTTTATTATATTAACATGGTTGATGTAAATCATTTTCCACAAAAGAAAAATCAAACCCAAGGCCCACACCAGTACCAAAATTCTGGCCAAGGAGCAACGAACCATGGTTATAACAATCAGTTCCAAAACAACAATCGAATTTATAATCAACAAAAACAAGGTTCTTATCAAAGGCCAGGAGATTACGACCCTAACCTATACTGTGGTTTCCATAAGGTTTGAGGTCATGACGATAGGACTTGTTTTGATTACAAGAAATTTATGTAAATACTTCTTGAAAACCAAAGGCAACTCTTTATAGACATGTTCCTAGAAAATCCTAAAACAAACTCGTAATCTTACTATACAGGACCTGTAGATCCTCAAAACGCTAATGTGAGCATCTTTCGAGATATGCTCTCTACACATACTAAAAATTTCAAGATGAGTTCACAAAACAAAAACAAAGGCATTCTTATAGGAAATAATGACCATGAAGCCTGACCTTCCAATAACTCTTGAGTCACTCCAAACCTTATTTCAAATGATAATACAAAAATCTTGGGATTAGTTGAGCTAGAGGTTGAGCATGAAATTAATGAAATAACTCAGATGAAGGAGTACATTTCGAAATCCTTACCCGCTCTTTCCTTCCCCTAGGATGATGTTCCTATAATAGTAAAATGATATCAAATTTGAACAAGACCTTTTCTCACATTTCAAGTCTAGATTTGCTTAATAATTCACCCGCTCATTGTTCTATGTTGCTCAATGCACTAGGTATTGATCATCTATTCCATGTTATGTCACCTCCTAATTCTCAAATAAATCATATTGAATTTGACATACATCCTCTGGAACAGAATGATAGGGATACTGGGTTTGTTTTCGATACAGACAAGATTCCATCTGACACTGAAATTGCCTAAAGAGGTGATCCTACCTTATTGTTATAAGTCTAGGTTTAAAAAAATTGCATTAAGAGAGCCATGATTGATGACGGGGCTGTTGTAAATGTGGGTACCTTCTATTTCTTGCAAAATTTAGGATATGGAGAGAAACATTATTCCTCTACAAGAAACACGTTACGGGGGTATGACCGTCTTAAAGTGACCTTGATTGGAACCATAGTTCTTCTAGTCATGCTTGGTCCAAAAACCATCTTTAAAAAGTTTTACATTATCGACAGGGAAATAATTTATAACATGATCCTTGGAAGACCTTGGATTCATCAAATGAAGGCTATCCCTTCTACCTTGTTCTAAGAGATAAGGTTCCTCCTTTTGGGGAAGGTCTTCATCGCTCAAGGGGATCCCAAGCCCTTCAATATACACTTAGTAAACCTCAAGAAGAATAAGGATGTCCATAAAAAATATGAACTTCCTGCGAATCAATTGAACAAACTACCTCCATCAAAATATTTAGTCTTGATCACCCCACGTGTGCCAAAGGCTAAAGTTGTTGACCCAAAAGCATTTGAGGTGGAAAAAAATAGATAAGGGTAAATCAATATATGTGGAAAAAGTTTCCACTAAAACTAAAACATAAATCATGAAACTCTTAGAGGATGATGATCCGATCTTCCTCCCATTAGAATCATAAGGAATGGGTCGTCTTCTTAGTTTAGCATCTCTTCCCTCCAAAAAATTAGGTCTAGGTGTAAACATGATAGAATTAACAAATGGAGAAGGGAAATTTGAGATTGAAACGATGCCCATAAAAACCATATTTAAGGGAAGTTCAATTCTAGACCCTAGTTTCAATCCAAATACATTTGAAACTAAGCTTTCCATATCCGTGGGGGAAGGCCTCATCATTCAGCAAGTGTCACAAGTAAACACAACATTCTATATAGGAAACAAGACTGAGAAGCATAGTCATGCTCACTCACACAACATGTTTTAAGAAAGTGACAAAGTGGTACACGAACACCTATTTCAGACAAATTATTTTAAGGATACGACATATACACATCTGTGAAAGGGTTGTAAGTTTAAACCCAGAAGGGTAGACCCTTATCAAGAGAACAGAAAATTTGAAGATCATGGTTCTCCGTTGTGTACTTTTAGGGGTGAAGAATTCAATATATGTCAATTTTCTTCACCTTATACATCATGACATGTAGTTTCACCTGCATTTCTACATGTAATTTTTTTCATCCACATTTCAATTTCCTCTTCAAATCTTCATGGTGTCACCAACTATTTATAAATCATCTCATCAGTTCAAAAAAGAAACGACAAGATTTTACATTAACCATACCAAGGCTTACATACTTAGTTCTACTTATAGTTTCTTCTAGATTAGGTGTCTTTACCTATAGTCTGTTCTAGAAGCTTCATGGTGTCGCATCTATACCATAATCATCTCTTTGGATATAAGAACATTCTAGAAATTTTTCCTAGATAAATAAATTAAATACAAATCTACCAAAGACATTTATTTACACATTTATTTTCCCTACTAACCTTGTGTGTTGAGCCTACGTCTCTTACTAGTGATGTAGGGTTGGGAAAGGAGAGAAATTCCCTTACTCACCTATAATTTTTCTATGGTGATGATTTCATACCTCCTACGTGCATCATGGGGCAAGGTGTAGGGGGTATCTTTGACAAAGTTGAAAGTTATAAATAGTTCATTCAAATATTGTGAAATCATAAGTAAAAAAAATGTGAATTAGATGTCCAAAATTCTAAAAGAGTTTAAAACTTCAAAACCATATTTTTTTCATCCACGTTGTGTTCTATGGGTCTAAGTCTAGATAAAATGGAAAGAAAATAACACTCTAAACTATGAATAAAAATTGAGTAGAGTGAGGTTGTAGTGTAGAAATTTGGTTTTTCTAAGCCCTTGTCTTTCTCTCATCATTAGCATTCAACAAATTTCTATAACTTGTACCCTTTCTGGCTCCTTGTGTTGAGCCCTCGCATCTTACTAGTTGCGTGGAGTTAGGAATGGGGCAAGTTCATTCACTTATCATATCAATCTTTCACCACATTTTTCCAAAACAATACGAAGTACCAAAAGTTGCTTAGAGAAACTGAATTTTAGCATTATAATGTGATTGCATTATCATATATCAACATTACGAAACATAAAGAAAAAATAGATCATTCTGTTAGCATTCATATCCACTGCATACATTCTGAAAAGAATATAAAAATGGAAGTTCTAAATAGCTAAGAGTACACATGTGAATCAAATCATAAATGGAAGTAAACTCTATACAAGGAATAACCGAGCCAAAAATAGATATCTGTACATATTATGGTGTGTCATAGTTTTTTGCAATGTCATCACACATTAGGTGCGGTAAAAACACTCACAATGAGCATGAAATACCAAAACATCATAGATGCCTCAAAAAATGGAGACTAAGCAATAAAGGCACTCTACTTATCCACCTCTTTGAGGCCCCTTATGACTGCTCTAGTTACAAATTTCTTAGGAGTTACTCTCAAAAGCAATCAAAAAGTAAAGGGCCAAGCCTAATGAAAAATACCATTCCTAAATCCATTCCAATTCAACCATACTAAAAAATGAAAATGGTTAACATGGGCCCAGAGCTCAAAAATCACTAAGTCGGTATGCGCAAATTAATTTGAAAATGATTTTGTTTAGATATATATATCACAGGGTTGGAGCGCTAGCGTAGGTATATTTCTATATTCCCACACAAATGGTAAGTCCTCTTATCATTTTGATCAAGTGTTTATTTTTTGATATTTTATCTATCTCACTTGAATCTTCTCTTCCTCTTATAGGTAGCAGAAGCTTGGATGATGACATTTGGACAGACGGGCATGTGAGGTATAGCTTCTAACTCCCCATTTCGAGAACACCATACTTGAACTCTATGTTTTATGCATCTTCATGACTAAGATGCTTCTTCGAGGGGGAAATATATACGCACCCGAAATTACATGTGCTACATTGTCAGAAAATGGTTACAAAAGTCCCCAATGATGATTCATGTCCTTTGAGAAGATGTTGGAGCTCCTAAACCCATCTGCAGTGTATATTTGTAGCCTAGACATTCTTACTTAGCTTTACCATGTTCTTTTCTAGCTTCTCACTTTGTTATGTGCATGTTTTGGCCTTTAGTGCCAAGACCGCTACCCTTCCTTGGCAGCGGCAGCGGTTATTGAACCACCGCCCATGCAAGGTGGCATTCCTGAGCAATTTTTTTTGAATCTTCTATGCGTGTTTTTAACATGCGATGCTTTACTTAACTCGAATTTTAGGGTGCATTTGTGAAGAAAATTGCCTAAAAATGGTCTTGTTTGCATGGTATTCCTTCCTTGTTCTATTTTAAAATATATTTAATTAGTTTGTACTTCCTCTTCACCCAATGATTTGGAACTCCAAGGTTACCTTTTGCATGAAGGCACATCCCAGCCAGTTCCTATATAATCAATGTTTGTATTCAAACAAATGGCCTAAAAAATTTATGTATCTTGCATAGTATTGCTGAAACTATCTTGCTGAAAATTGCATATCTAAGCTCTGATCACTTATGTTATCTCTCTTCCACCTATATTACAACCAGATTGCCTTCAAGTTGTCACTACTCAAATTCCTTCTCCTATGGTTTCCTTTGCATTTGCAATTTCTTGGACTCATATCAACACACAGAGAAATAAAGGATAAACTGAGGGGACAAATAACTACATAACTGGATTTACCTCTGTTCTGTGAATTCCAGGTTGGATTTGTTTTTTGATTTCCTTCATTCCTACAATTTATCATTGTTACATCATATCAAATAGAGTAAAAATCAATTTCCGTTCATTTGCAAGTAATCAGTTAATTTCCAAGAGGGTTTGAATCTTTCATAGAAACCCCCAGTGATGGATCCTCTTCTTCCCATCCACGTGGATCTGAGGGAGAGAAAATATGTAGGAGGTTGTCTACATATCATAGATCATTTGGAAAAGTTCTTATTTTGAGATTAGATTAGTTTCACTACACTTAGCACAGGTGAATAACCACAGTGGTTATCTCGTGTGTTTAGTTTTAGTGTAGAAATATTTTAATTATTTAGAATAGAAGAAAATTATTGTTTGTGATTGTAATATTTCAGTTTTGTGATTTTTGTAGACTAGTTTCCTTTTAGTAGTAACATAGATTGCTTAGCTTAGTTAATTTGAACACTTCAAATTATATCAACACTTAAATCCAAGTTAGACAAACAAACTATAGGTAATTTACGCTACCCATTCATAGCCTCTAAATCTCCCCTTTGCTACTTCAGCTACCAAGAGATCATATTACCATATCTTAGTCACTAATCCTCCTATAGTTAGTTATCCACACATTAAACATCGGCTACTCTGGCATGACCTCGGGGGTCAAGTGCAGTTGAAGGTTGCATGTCAATTTTCATCCGTACAGTCTCTGATCGTCGATTTTTGAGTCTAGGACCCATACTATTTTTGGGTTGGGAGATCCTCAACTAGTGGGTTTAATTTTTAATAAAAGGGGACTCTTATACCTTATTCTTTACATTCTGTTGTAGGTATTATTTCTTATAAACCACATGGAGGACCAATTTAATATGCATGTGGATATATCCCCATGGTTTTTCTAAAGTTCAACACAACCAACTTTGCCAAGTTCAATACCCATCTCGGCGAGCTCAACATAGTCACCACTAAGCCACCTCACACTGAGTTCGATGGACTAAGTCATAAAATAATTTAGACTTGAGTGGTGATACCAATACACAATTTAATGAAAAGTTAACACTGAGCTCAGTGATCTCTAAATAAAAAAAACACAAGACATGGCCTAAGCCACAATATACTTCCAATGCTCAAGGCATTAAAAATGTTTGTTCTCTTTTTCATGCCGAGAATGTGGGATATATTTTCCCAATGGAAAAACTATGGACCATTCAAAAGGGTAATACACGGGGAGTGGGGATTGAAACTATGAACCCACATATGATATTAATAGGTCTATTTATTAGGTTAAAGAATAAATTTAGTAGGCATAAACATGATTTTTTTTATATGCTCCAAATTTTAGATATAAAAAACCCAAAACTAATGTAATCTTAGAGGGATTTGAACCCAGTCCTATTGGGTAAAAATATAAGGACCCAACCAGTAAGACATGGGTTAGAAACACTACAAAAGGCATAAATTTTTATTTGGAGAGTAACTTTGTTTTTTATACAACCCCAATTGAGGGTTTTAGAGTGAGTTCAGATAGTTTTTATTACAAGAATATTTTGGAGATAGAATCAAATTTTTTCCTAGAGATTTCACAGAAATGTTTTATAGGACAAAGAGTTAAATTGATGTAATTATTATTCTACAAGTGATTTGATGTCAATAATTGATTGGTTTAAGAGATTTTATGAACCCTAAGACATAGCCCACATCAGTTGATATTTTTTATCATCTTGGTTTACAATTTCATTCTATATTTATCTTATTTTATCAGTTTTAATGAGTGTTTTTTTAAATTATCAAGCCAATTTTAACTTTTTTATAAGAAATCGAGAACATTTTTATAAGTATTTAAAAACTATGAAATTGGAAATTGGGCTAATTATTTTCATTTTATCAATCATTCCCATTGGTTTTATTGCTCATAAACTTCCAACTTATGATGGAAAATGAGACCTCACCAAGTATATTCACTCTTTCCATCTGGATTTTTTTATTACACCTCTCATGACATATTTCTCACTAAACTCTTTCCTAGGAGTCTTAAATAATTCACCTTATAATGATTATATGATCTCCCCACACTTTCGGTGCACTTTTTGACTACTTTAGGACAATTCATTATTAATGTTGGGGAGAAAGTTTTTTTATGCAGAATTATCTAAATTTCAACAAGGATCCACTAGGCCTATCAATTAATATGTCTTACAATACAAGAAAATGCTTATAAAAATGAGAAATATCTTAGTTGATTATGAATTACAAGCTCTATTCACCAAATTTTTGTTACCACTTTTACAAGAATCAATCATATTTGACAAAAATTATCTTTTGGCCATCTATGTCATATGATCAAGGACTATGAAGCTAAGCTATTACATATGCACAAGCTCAAGTATGTTTCTAGCACTCACATTACCCCTAATGCATAATTTCCAAGTAAAACCACATTCAAAGGAAAGATTAATGATTCTAAGGTTGAATCTAAGGATACTATCAATTTTATTTCTCAACCAACTAAGTTATAACTCCAACCCACTTATTGTTAATTCAGAAATCTATCTTGTGCTCCACACATTATATTAAAAAAATTACTTGAGTTTAGTCTCGTATCTCTCCCTCCACCATTTGAGGTTGATATAAGTAATTCACAAAGTAAGAATTTTTATACCAATACCTACTGTGATTATCATTGACGTATTGGTCACTTCACTAAAAAAATTCTTCAACTCTATCATATCATTCAAGACCTTGTAGACTCCCATGCCATCACATGAGATAATACCACATCTTCTAATCCAACAAATGATAATTCTAAACTCAAAATATTAAATGAAAATGATCCACTTCCTTAGAATAATAATATAAAATATATATCTGAAGTGCATGATACTTATAATGTGCTACCGCCACTACCATCTTATGATCATACCTTGGGTGATATGATCATTTATATTACTCATTAATCATCTTCTCCACCACTCATTACTTTTAATGACTTTGATATCGATGAAACGTTTATTTTTAATACTCAATCCATTCGTGCCTCTATTAATCAAGTTCATATACATAGTATTTGTTGGAATCACAATGGAATGAGAGGGGGGTGAATCAGTCCTAAAGAACTTTCATTTCATTTTCCATATATACATTCATCATTCAAACCATTCACTTAATCATGCATGAACAATGTGAGCATATTAAGTGTGTATTAGAAATTCATAAGTGCATACAACAAGAGAGAGAATAAAATACACCAAATGTAAGTGGGAAAACCTCAAGGGGAAGAAAAATAAATAAAAAACTATACTTATATTACACAAAAAAATTACTTTTAAGAATATTACACATCTTGCAAGATTTATTTAGTGAGGCACCAACCCCACAAGGAGCACCAACCCCTAAACCTTTACTGATATGACTCACAAAAAAGGAATCCTATGAATATTACATATCATAAGAGATTTTATAAATGAATGATCATAAATGATATGTTGATCACATAAATGATTGTGATCCAAATTTTGCTCCAAACACACCAAACTGTCATCAACCTTCTCTCTCTCCTAACTTGCTCAATTATTTTATTTCATAAGCTGAATAAGTCAATTTACCTTGCACATATGATCCTAAATATTCCTTAGGTATTCATCAATCTTCTAGGATCTTTCCATAACCCATAAACACTCACTTTTTATTCTCTTATAGGTTTCTTATATCCTCCACAATCAACAAGTTCAAATGAATCAATATAACATGTTTATATATGCAACTTAACTCTAAGACACCCTTAGGTTGGTCATGACCAAGTAGGCCAGTCATCCCAACTCAAATAAATAATAATAATATAATATAAATAAATTCAAATGACCCAAGTAGGTCAAAATGGATCAAGACATCATGATAAAACACAAAGACACCTCCAAAGGCTAAAACAAGCTTCTCCAACACCAATGTATGCACCAAAAACTCCAAGGTCATCTAGAAAATTTATCAAGGATCCATCATCATAATGAAATATAAGAAAAATATACAAGCATAACCAATAGGCTTATGGAAAAAAAGAAACATCCAACTTCTCTATGACACACTCCAAGAAGCAAATAATCTCCACTAGGTCTTCAAGCACCCAAAATTAAGTCCTGAAGAATGACCAAATTCACATAGAAAACCTCATCATCAAGGATTAAGTAACATATCAATGGAATGGTATCTAAATATAGTTTTTGGAACAACTCAATTTATCCTTAGACTCATAGTACAAGACCTCTAACTAAGCTAATATTTGCAACTTCTTCAAACTGCCAAACTACACTCAAGAACCAGTATTGAGAGAACAATCTCCAAACATCTTCAAAATCACCCCCAAGATCAAAAAATCATGAAACCACCTCATCATATCATTCCAAAATATTAAAAACATCATTTCAGGTTCCTACATACTATCCATGACCAAAAACATCAACTTCATCAAGAAAAATGTTCAAACACAACTCAAACCACAAGACTAGCATTTTAGCCCTTAAGGCCAAAATCGGTAGTGCTACTTTGCATACATGTATATTCCATTTTCTCCAAGAAACATATCTAAAAAAATTCATGGATGTGTATTAAATCTCCCAAGGATCCTGAAACACTTTACTTTTCATCTTGACGCTTCCATCTCATCCCTAAAACTACAAATAACCACAAAATAAGGGATTTTATCTCTCTTCCCAAAATAACTAAAACACCAAACCACTACCAAAATGAGATACAAGGAATAATATACAACCATGATGCATAAATCTATATTTCAAAGTTAATTTGGATACCATACACTGTAAATATACCAAGTCGCTCTAGAAGGAGGGTTTCACTAGGGTTTAAGAGAACTTTAACTTCATAATATCATTCATAAAAATATGACGAGAAAACTAACTTATTATTTTTGAAAAATTATATTAACTCAATGTAAAAATATACCCCAAATCCTTAAGGTCCCATGCAGAGTGTGTGACAGCATATGAGCATCTGAAGTTACTAATTTAAGCTGGATTTTGCTTCTTCAAAACTTGGTTTTACTAAAAAATCACATACCTTGCTTTGTATTCAACATTTTGACCCGAAACTTGTCATGAAGAATCATGAAAACAACCTACAACATTAAAAACTCACCTCTTTGATCAAATATGTTTGAAACTCTCCAACCACAACAAATTACTCGTGTCATCTCAGCTAGTTTTTACCTTATTTCTTCCCAAAGATCATGAAACATCATTAAACATTTGATAAATGACCTAAAACTCATCATACACCTAGTATGAAACATCATAACACCTTTCCCATATTTTTATAGGACTTCCTTGCTCCACCTCTCATGTCATCATATTATCCACCGTGCTCTAAGACTAGGAATATACCTATAATGACCTGACTCATCCATGAAAAACCATGAAATGACCATGTTGAGTCATTGTAGACACATATAAACCTCTAGCACATCATATAAAAAAAATTTGAACTCATTTCATCCTTCAAACAACTTTGGAGAGATCATACTATGACCATTCCCACTAAACCATGCTCCAGAACATCATAGAAACTCAACAAATCAGGACATTACCAATCAACCTTCAGACTTGACCTTAGTTCACACCTCATGGAGAATCTTATGAAACCATGACACCATTTTCCATTATTGGAATTTGAAATAAATGACAACCAAAGAAACAATGGCCAATAATATTTTGGTAGACCCACACAATAAGGATAATGCATGAAATCTCACATTACTTTAATCTCTTAGAACTTCTACAAAAATCCTCACATTTGATACTAATCATCATTATTAATGTATTAACCTACTCATCATTGTTGGTTCTATAGTCGTTATGAATTCATTTTTGGTTGTTATTAATCTTATTTTTGATACCCTACATTTGGCTCTCCCTTGACTATGCGTTCCTAGGGCTATTCCTTTAGTAATATACAAGTGTGTTAAGTTTATCCATAACCATCAAGTTGTCATCATTTGAGGTATCCCTTTTGAGGATTATATTCCTAGTATTGCTAGGAATTATTCTACAGTTTCTAATATCAGGAAATATAGGGATAAATAATACTTCATAGTTATATATCCACGAAAATAAAAAATTGAGTAATCATAGTTTATGATTGAAAAGTAAGTTAATATGAATTATATCACAATATGAATTAGATATTAGATTGCATGCATAAACAGGAAAGTAAATGAACATAACACAACACAATAACACAAGATATAAGTGGGGAAACCATGAGAGGTTAAACCCCATTGAAAATAACTTATCTTAATTGAGAATATTTGTTTCACCCAACACTCCCAACATTTTCTTGAATACACATAATTACATTCACTCATCAACTCACCTCTAGCTCACATGACAATCAACTATATTGGTCAATGACCAATCGTCGATATTCATTTGTGTGATTCCAAAAAAATATCACCTTGATTTATATTAAGGTTCTTCTTCTAAACCCACTCTTAATGTCAACTTAGTTCATGCTTATATTTTAAATTTAATTCATAATCCATGACCATTAGTCTTTAGAGGTTTTGTATTAAGTTAGTTTCTCACCTAATATTACAACCCCAATACTCCCCATTAATGTTAAGTATATAAACATGAAAAAATACCTTTCTATATAAAAAGACTTATAATCCATAAATCATCACATGAATATTAAGGCTATTATATAAATAAAACATTTGTTTTGTGGATTTTGTAACTTTGTGATATACTACTTTAGTGTCATGGTTTCCTGCTACAATATTCCATGGAATTAAACAAGATGGAAGAAAAATGAAATCATTCCACGGGTTTTAGAAAATCCTTGGTAAAATTCTTAGTGTTTCACATACTTCAAGAGGCTACTCTACGAAGCAAGTATTTCGTAGGTTTTGTAAAAACTACAGTACAATGTAACAATAAAAATTCTCAAGATAAGGTGATTATTTATAAATTCTTACATAATATTATGTAGTAAAAAAAATCTCATATATAATGCTTCAGTGGGTATTATAAGTAAACTCACATAATGTCAATTTACTTAAAAAAATATAAATAGTATAGGGATTTTATAATTTGCACAATCAAGTTAATAAGAAGTGGTATTATAAAGAAGGCTCTTAATAGGTGTCATTGTTCATTTCCACCTATTTTCATTTGTATATCCCCCTTAAGGGAAACTATAAAAGGTCATAGCTTATCTGATTCAGAGGTGAAGACAAAAGTAATTTACATGATCATTTGAACCAAAATTTGAAATGCCCAACATAACATGAAATTTGTAAAACTTTGTAGCGCGTAATGGCTTTGTAAAAAATTCTACAACCTGATCTTTAGTAGAAAAAAACTTGAGGTCTGTACCATAATTTAGAAGTTTCTCTTGACTTAAATCCATGTGAATCTCAATATGATTAGTTATTTGATAATAAACTATATTTTTTGTAAGAGCAATATAACTTTTGTTATCACATAGAAGAAGTGTACTTCCTTTTATGCCCATATGAAGTTAATCTAACATTATTTTCTGCCACATAACTTATTTTGTTGCTTCTATATCACCTTTATACTATTTTTCACTAGAAGAGATAGATATTTTTAGTTTTTTCTTGCTACTCCAGGTGATTACACCTACACCCAACTTGAAAAATATACAAAAGTAGATTTTCTATTCATAATATCAGTAGCATGGTCATAATTATAATAACCAAATAAGTTTGTATTATCATGAGAAGAATTATACAAACCATAATTGATTGTACCTTTGATATACCTTAGAATCATTTTTTCCATTTTCCAATGGTCCTCATAAGGATCTTGCACAAATATAGAATCAATTCCAATTACATAAGATATATCAGGCCTAATGATAGTTAAATAAATATAACTACCAACAAGATGTCTCTATAAAGTAGGATTAAATTTATCACAAATGGGTTTTGGATCTAATTTAATTCCAAATTCCATCAAATAGAGCCTTGATTACAATTGATCATATTAAATATTTTAAGAAGGTTAGTAACATATTGTGCTCAAGATGCAATAATAGATTTATGATTTTGAAAAATAACCGTGCCTAATAAATGATTTAAAAGTACAAAATGTTAGGAAATTAATATAATGTTTACATTATAGTGGGATATTTACCGAAAGGTAAATAATAATTAGCTAGTTATATTATTGTTATATAAACAATAATATATTAGTTGGACTTGTTTTAAGAACTCATAGATATTTAATATGTAAATAGATTTGGTGGTTGTGTGAACACCTGTAAAATAGTTGTGAGAGATTCTAGGGTGGTTATGTAGTTGAGATTTTATTGGAAGCTTGAGCTTAAGAATAGGATGTCATAATCCTATATGTATGTAAACACTCTTGAATGAATATATTGAAGGATTATTCCTGTGTAACATATTCATTTATATAAAATGGTGTTGTGCTTGCATTTGGTATCAGAGTGGGTGAATCTGCTAACATAAATAAGAGTGATATTGGTTTTTTGCATATTATGGGTAAATAGAATGGTAGAAGGGGAAACGCCATAGTCTGCAATCTTGCCCCAGATTAATGAGTTTCTTTATAAATATTTTTATATAGAAAAATGTTTTGTATTGGGTCATTGTATTCATTACGTTGGATTTACCATTAAGAGGTGGTTGTTGTTGGAGTTTCCCAAAGTCTATGTCAACACGAGAAATTATCAATTTTTGTCTAAAAATATCTTCGTGGTCACTTTTTTATGAGACTAAGGCAGATGGTCATTTTCATGTTTGGACCAAAACATATCTAGATGGTTCTATTCTAAGAGAAGAAATGAAATTTTTTGCAGATTTCCTTACAGCTGGCTTGCTTGAAGTTACCGATCTTTATAGAATATATGACACCTATGTAATTCTTGTGTTTGTCTTATCACTAGATGGTGTGGATAATGATTTATTAATGGAAGGAGAAAACCAAGTCTAGGTAAGCAATGATGGTCTAATTTTTATTCAACATGAGAATAAAGAAATTCCACTGATTTATGTCTATGAGATGTTGAGAAGATATTCCTTTCCAATGCTTTCAAAATGCCACGTATTAGATGGATTAACATTTGTACTCTATGGATTGGATGCACCTAATGAAAATGTCACTCATATTTATCAAATACCAATTTTGAATTGGCTATGGGTGACAGGGTGTCATACCTTTGGTCCCTTCACAAATGTTTCCCATATTAGTCAAATGTTTCTTTTCATCCAACAACATAGATATTTTAAATGCAACCAGTGGAGCTTCATCTAGAAATGCACTTTGGTTTAAATACTTGGTAAATTACATGCAGATCAGTCCATCCTCTAATTTTTAGGTCATTTAATATATCTTGTGTTTTAGTCAGTTGAATATTTTAGTCAAATCCAAATCTTTGGATGTCCTTAGAAACATTAGACTTGATAATTATTAATCCTTGGTATATCATGTTTGCATTTTTTAGTGATTCATGCCATGTATATTTAATTATATGTTTAATGATTTGAGTCAATGAAGATAAATAGTGTGGCATAATGTCTTTTATGAATCAATTTTTCAATTAGGTGAATAATAGCGAATGTCTAGTGAGTCAATTTAATTGTGTAGAGAGTAATAGTAAATTTATAAAAATTTGTCATCAAATTGGTGTTCATAGTCTATAGTGTCAAAGTTCCATAAAGTCATCATATGTTATGTAGTCCTTGTTGTTTTGTCAACGTCATGTAAAATAGGTGATTTTAGGTGGTTTCAAGAGTCAATGAATTTTTTTTGAAAAAACAAAATTGCCTCACGGACTCATTTTCAGTGTTACCCAACGTCCGAAAAAAATAAAGTGTTTCACATTGTGGGAGGGAAGATCTAATAAACAACATGGAAAAATTTGAGCTTCATATCCAAATCCAATTGAGTTAGTTGCATGTTACTGGAGGACAGAGGCATCAGAGGCCAGAGGTCAGACATTGACCTCTCGTAAGTCATCAATGACAGGTCCACACTTTTGATATGATGGAATTTGTTTAATTTGTGTGGTGTGGATTTTATTCTTTCAAATTTTTAGTGTGGCATGAAAAATAAGAATAGATGATGTAAATTCCTATTCACTTTTGAGTATTCCTCATGTAACCCCTTCTGTAGAAACATTGTAGAATATTGATCAAAATGTATTGTAGAATATTGATCAAAATGTATTATAGCAATCATGATGTGAAGGTTATTGGTAAACCAAGAAAACCAATTTTGTAAGGTTTTTGGTAAACCTGTAAAACCAATTGTATAAGGTTTTTTGTAAACCTGTAAAACCAATTGTGAAAGGTTATTGGTACACTTACAAAACCAATTGGGTAAGGTTGTTAGTAGAAGCCAGAGAAAACCATTAGTGAAATTAATGTGTGTTGGCACATGTGTGAGTTTTGTGCAAGCCCAATACTGCATAGTTGAGGAGTTGATCATGAGCACACAGAGGTGGTATGCTACAATCAAAGAACAAGATATGTTTTATTATGTAAGCATTAATGGGGTGAATGTTAGGAAATTAGTATATTGTTTACATTATAGTGGGATATTTACCGAAAGGTAAATAATAATTAGTTAGTTATATTATTGTTATATAAACAATAATATATTAGTTGGATTTTTTTAACAACTCATAGATATTTAATATGTAAATAGGTTTGGTGGTTGTGTGAACACTCGTAAAATAGTTGTGACAGATTCTAGGGTGGTTATGTAGTTGAAAGTTTATTAGAAGCTTGAGTTTAAGAATAGGATGTCCTAATCCTATATATATATTTAAACACTCTCGAATGGATATATTGAAGTATTATTCCTGTGTATTCATTATATAAACTGGTGTTGCACTTACACTAAATCACTCATTTCAAAATGTTGTTTTAACTTTTGTTTAATTTTAAGAATTATATTCTTATCACTACTATTAATCAAGAGATTATCAACATACAATACAATAATAATAATGTGATTATTTTAAAAATTTACAAATAAATAATTATCAATAAAATAGTTATTGAAACCAAGTTCTTGAAAGAATCTATTTATTTTAGCACACCAAGATCTAGGATCTTGTTTAAGACCATAAAAAATTTCTTCAACTTACACACATATAATTATTTACCAGGTTTTTCAAACCATCTAGGTTGATGCATGTAAATTTATTCTTTCAAATCACCATTTAAAAACACGTTTTCACATCCATTTGGTGAATATCCCATCCATGTTGAGAAGCTAGAGAAAGAAGAATTCTAATAGTGCTCATTTTGGAAATAGAAGAAAAGGTATTAACATAATCTAAATCAAGTTTCTAAGTAAACCCTCTAGCAACTATTCTAGCCTATAATTTTTTAACCTTGCAAACAAAGTTATATCTAATTTTGTATAACCATCTAGATCCTACAATTCTTCTTTTTTAAGGAAGAGGAACTAATTACCAAGTCTTATCATTTATAAAAGCATTGTATCTATCTTTTGTAGTATTAATACATCTTTCTTAGAGGTTGGCTTCTTTAAAAGGTTGAGGTTCAATCTCATACATTTTTGACAGTGCATGATAAGCATGCCAACAATGGGTCATATTTCTCAAATTACTAGGTTGAGAATTAGAAACTATATTTTGAGCCCATTTAGGAATCCTATATTGAGAAAAATATTGAGAAGGATCCCCCTAATTATTAACATCCATCACATTAGAAGAAGGGTGATCAACATTTTGTAAATATATTTCCATATTTTCCGAAGAAGGATTATATAATTGAATAGATTCAGACTCAGTAAATGCAGAGGGAAGAGAGGAGGTTTCACAAAATAGTTTCTCTAGAAAAGAAACACTCCTATTTTTTACACCCACATGTTTAACTAGATAATACACTCATAATCCTTTTTTGTGAATACCATATCCAAAAAATATGAAATAATAAGAGGTAGGATCAATTTTTTGTCTTTTAACTTTAGGAATGAGAAAGGAAGAAAAACTATCAAATATATTTAAATGCACTATATTAAGAATATGAATAGTAGTGTTCATGGTTTCATCCCATAGGAACTTAGGCACTTTGGATGCATGAAGCATGTTCCTAGACATTTCTATGATTCTCATACTCTTCCTTTCAGCTATGCCATTTTTTGTGGGACATATGAAGCTATTAACTCTCTTTGTATTACACAAGATACACAAAACTCATCAAACATTTTATTAACATACTCACCTCTTTTATCAGTTTTGATTCTCTTAATTTTTAGATTATCCACATTTTCAACCAAGGCTTTAAAATCTTGAACATCAGCCTTTTTCTTAATGAAATAACACCAAGTCATATTATAAAAGGAATCCATGAAACTAACAACATATAAGGCTCCACCAAGAGAAGGAATTTATAAAGAACCTCTTACATCACTATGGATTAACTCAATAAAGTTAGAAGAGTTAGAATCATTATGTTTTTGAAATGGTTCTACATGTTTCTTACCACGTAAACAACTTTCTCAAGATCCTTGGTCATATTTAAACTTAGGAAGACCTACAACAAGGTTAAGGTGGAACATTTAAAATAGAATTTTAAAGTTCACGTGTCTAAGCCTTTCATGCCATAATTGAACATAATTAAAAGAATAAGAAGAAGAAAAACAATAATAAACAACAAATATTTGAAAAATATACAATCCATTCTTCTAAAAATCAACAACAATAATCTTGCCCAGATCATTATTTACATACCATTTATCTTCTAAGAACACATCTTTGTAGTTTTCTCTAGCTAATTGAGAATAAGATAAAAGTTTTTTCTTTAAGTTAGGAAAAATTAAAACATAGTAATGGTTGCATTTGCTAACTTAACATTACCACACCATTTATACCAAATAATAAAATTATCTCCTAGTTATATATTCTCATGAAATTCAACAACATCAAAGAAATATTCATGAATGTATGTCATTGATTTAATAAATATTGAAATATAAATGTTAAATTCTAATTTCATAGTCACAATGAAATGATAATGTAATAAAGAAAAAATATGACCTAAGTAATAAGATATTAAATTTTAAAACATAGGTACAAGAGAAGGGATAAAGTACTTATCTGATTTCATGATTAATCTTGGGTTGTGCCGAGTTGAAGAAATGAAAAGCATGAGATGGAAAGTGTTGTAAATGAAACCATAAAATTGTGCAATAGCCAAATTTTCCTGGACTGGGTCAAGGATGCCTAAGTGCTAGAGAATACTTGTGGGCATATGACTATGAAAAATATTAGAATCTAAATCTTACAGTGTCACAAGATGTTCCCTATATGTCGTCATTAGTCACCTATTTATCACTAGTTAATTGTTGAGTTCTCCTGAAACCTATAAAGAGAAAGAGCACATGAAAAATCCCAAAACACATCAAATCTGAAAAATAAAAAATATGAAAAAGGGGAGTTAGAATGACCTCAGTGGTCACCTGACTGAGTGAGCTTATGATCTAGGAGATACACTACATTTCAGAGTCTGTGTAGTTTTGTGTGTGCATGTGTGTAGAATCATGCCCTATGTGGCTCTTGTGTAAGATGCACTTGATAACGAGTAATAACTAGATGTAGAAGATGAAAATACATGTGTGCATGAAAAAATGAACTCCCCATCCTATGAAGTGTATGCAAAAATAATGCAGTCCCTTGTCCATTGAATGATAGCTAGATAGATGCTTTGATGCTCTTAAAATTCCTTTGGATGCAACCTTAGGTGATAGTAATATATGCTTAGAGCTTGGTCCTTTATTATGGTCACATAGATTTGTATTTATATGATTCCCTTGTTCAAATTTCATAATTGACCACTAAAAGGATGATGAAAAAAAAATTAGATGCCCAATAGCTAGAAAAGACCCAAAAGATGTGAGCAAGATACAAATAGGTTGGGGACACCCAGAGGGGATGAGAGCACCTAGGAGATGATGTCCTGGATGGGTGCAAGTGTTTAGACTCAAAAAATATTAAGTGACAAAGGTTGGATTGGGTAGTGGGGTGTGTAAGACAAAGATGAAAACCAAAAAGAAATTAAAGAGGTTATAGACAATGATCAATTAGTACTTTTCTTGCTTGGAAATCATATGAATAGTAGTATGTGACTAAGACCTAGAAATGTACCCAAAGTGTGTGTTTTAGTGTATACATTTTCCCCCACTTTATTTTGTTGATATAATTCTCGATAACATAAAGTAGATAAGAGATCTATAGCTAGTAGCCATGTAGATTGATGGTGAAAGCATGCAGAGGAAACAAGGAAAAGCATAAAGTGAATAATATAAAGCATGGAGGCTAGAGAAGAGGAAGTGACCCTAAGGGTGAAAGTGTATATGTGATGTTACATTGTACGTATTGTTGATTTTTCTTGATTCTTGATGATGTGATTGATACTTCCCATAAGGATGGACCTACAAAAAAGGAGAGAAAATGAGTAGTCAAATATGTGTATATGAAAAATCTGATCCAAATATGTAAAAAGTGTGTAAAAATTATGTAAAATGTGAAAAGTAACATATTCACTTGATTTTTGATGAGTGATAAATATAGAAAGGATCTTGAAAATGTTGTAGAACACTTTTTTTGGGAGATCTCACACCAAATGTGAGTTTTTGTGGTGATCTCACGCCATGACATAATAAGTGTAGGGAGAAAGGTCTAGTGTTATTCTCCATCATTTGACTGATTCCCAACGATTTATACACCACTACAGATGGTGTGTTCAAATTTGATCTAGTTCGATCTAACAAAAAAATAGAAAAGAGGAAAAATCATGCATGTTGATTGCTTAAGGACTGTGTGTGCACTATGAAAAATACTATGTAGAATGCTGATATCTGTGTTGATATGATAAGAAATATATAAATGCCCCTGGTCATAGGTTCCCAAGAAGGATCAGGAGTGCCTCAATGCTCATGTTTGTGTCCAGGCATTTTTTTCTGTGTTGTGTATAAGACCTAAGTCATATTTTGGGGTGTTTTTGATACTGTTGACTTTATTGATCATTTATTGAACTATGTTGTAATGTAACTGTGAACTTTTGTATGGTGTGGCTGATTCACCCGATGTGTGCCCCCTCATTTGGGGTACATGCGACATCGCTAGGAGAATGTGACCCAACGGAGGACCCAATGTACATCTGAAACTGAATACTTGTTGGGGGGAATGTGCTTGGTATAAACCAAGGAACAATCAAACAAAGTGGCTGGGAAACATGTGTTAGTACAAACAAGAAAAGTATGCATGTAGAAGACAAAGTGTAAGCTAACAAGAAATAAAAATATAGACCACAAAAATAAGGTTGAAAACATGCGACATCACTCACAATGTCACAAGACAATTGATGATGAAGCGGCCAAAAAAATATAGTGTGCACACAAGACAAAGGGAAAAGCCTGGAAATAATGGAAAAAAATGGAAAAAAGTGGCAAGCAAAGAGTAATAGAAAACCATGGTGGCAAATAGTTCCTGCAAAGAAAATTATGCACATGAAGCACCCATTAGCATGTTAGAAAGATAAAAATATGTCAAAATGTGTATGATCTAATAGTAATATGCTAGTATGAATAGGAAATAGTATAAATAAAAATAATATCACCTGTAACATGTACGAAAGTAGATGCCCCAGGAGCCACTATGGGAGTGGTAAGAGGTACCATGCTACACATAAAGATATGTGTAAAGTCTATGTTAGTTCACAATCACAACACCCTCAAATGGCCTTGGATATGAGTGGGGCAATCAGTGTGATTTCACAACATTCAACCATCTCTGTAGTTGTGGGACTTTTGGATTTGAGATAGACCTCCAGAGAAGGCTGGTTTTTACTTCCTAATTGACCTGCCAAAATCTACTCTAGTATAGGTAGAACCTATCTAATACTAATCTAACCTTTCTAAGGAGACAAGGAGAGAGAGAGTGTGTGAAAGTAAGTAGTGATACACCATAAAAGGAAGTGGATGATCATGGATTTGACTGCCTGAAGTGGAGAGAGGTGAGCAAAGGAGGGGTGGACAAGATACACCACAAACCAAAGATGAATTTCACACAGAACACAACTTCAAGACCCAGTAAACATAGCTCTCAGAACCCACAATAAACATCAGAGTATGCATGGTATACCCTGCAACGATGAGTGGCGAGAAGAAACAGTAAAATAATCAAAGGATGGACAAAATGCATCACGAAATAGATTTTATTGCTCCATAAGTCACGCGATACATCATTAGTGGGAAAGAAACAAGAATATGCCATTACATATCCATGAGGAGAGGCTTATAATCCACATTCTACCCTAAGGAAGAAAGAGAGAGGGGGCAGGAGATAAAAAATGACCAACATTTTGAAAAATTCCCCTCCTTTACAATATATAGGAAGAATAAGAGAGAGAGGAGGGAAGAATTCAAACCCTTCTCTAACCACCCCTGCAATGCATTGAATCTTGCTCTGAAAGATCAACCTCAAACCATTAATTCCCCTTGAAAATCCACCTACAATCTATGGGATTCATTTCAAGACCCATGTCTTGTTTGGCATGTTGAAGAAATAAGAAAGGAGGATCAAATTGAATTCCTCATCTGGTTGTTGAGGTGATCGGAGATCTTAAATTAATGGCCATGAAATACGTTTTCCTATTTTTTACCCACCTATCCTTATCAAAAATAAAGTTTCAATCTTACATGATGTGGTCGAGGTCAAGGCCTTTCCAAATAGTCTTCTCTTGCTCAAATCTGAGTTTCCAATCGAAAGATATGGCTATCTGAAGATTAGGGTCGTGGGCTAGCTTGCAATATTTAAAAGAGTCTATCCGTGGATAGGGGCCATGTGGCAGCCCTCACTGCATCTTGAAGATTTCACCCCTGTCCTTTCACTCTTGAAAGTGCACCCATGACTGACACGTGTTGCATTCTACGGGCTGCTTTATTTCCTTTGTATTTTTCCTAAGTCCTTCTTGTTGGTGGAAACACTGTTCCTGACCCGAGACACATGGAGGCTTCGTGCTCATTTGGAAACTACCCCCATATTTTACCTTTGAAGTTACACGTGTGGAGACATGTGGAGATGGCCCACCGTTTGGGGGACCGCCTTTGGAATTTTTGAATGGCATGCACCTTACCTTTTCGTGGCTCTTGACCACGTGGTCAGGTTGTTTTGCTCATTTGGTTTCAGCTAACCACCTTTTGTTTAGTGACCATGTCTTACCTTTGAAATTGTGCTCAAAGCTGACATGTGGAACTGTCCTACAGTGGATCCTTGAAGTTGTACTTAGCCGATTTGGCTACGTCCCTTTGTTGGAGGATCCCTAATTTAGATTTTCACATGTGAAGGTTCTACTCTCATTTGAGTACTTGCGAAGCATGGAAAGCTGGTGCTTTTCTAGGGGACTACCTTTTGCTTCGACCCTTGAAGGTCCATCATTCAGACATGTGGAAGCTTCTACTAGTACTTTTATACTTAGCTCATTAAACAACCGACTCAATCCCTTTTTCAGACCTCGGAAACGTGGAAGCCTTGCGCTCATTTAGGGATTCTACCCTTTGGGTCTCACCTTTTGAAGCTTCACTCGATGAAACACGTGGGTGCTTCATCCATCTAGCTCTCTTATACTTAGTCGATTCAAAGGCCCGCTACTTTCCCGTTTGTTCAGACTCTGGGACCACAGTGGTGAGCCTACAGCTCATGTTTGGGGAACCCTCCAAATTTTGGACTTTGAAGTTAGCACCATGAGTTAATGTGTGGCTACTTTACGCTAGGCTTCCACCGGTCCTGAGACTTTTCAACTATTGGTCCGACTTTGGCTCCCTTTTCAAACCTAGGACCACATGTGGAAGCCTGGTGCTTGTTTGGGGTCTCCGTTCCCTTTGGATCTTAACCTTTGGAGTTGCGTTGTTGATGCACGTGGCACCTTCGCGCTAGTCTATGATTTTCATTGGCCCTGATGCCAGACTTCCCTATGCAAGATTTTACGGCTCTGCAACTTCATGACATTGCACCATTTTACCAAAGGTGAAAAATTTTCAAATTCCATCAGGCTCGTGCCGGCATCTGAAAACTACACCATTTTACAAAAGTACAAAAGTTCCAAAATGTTCTACAGACCTACCGCTTACACTTGGGAAAAAGGTTCCTCCATGTGCCTGTTGAATCCCGTATTGTTCACTTAGGCACAAAGAAAACCTGCTCGGACCCCCGGGCCCACAATTATAACTTGTGCCCATTTTCGAAAAGTTGAAAATTTTCAAAATATCTGCCAGTTCGCAATCTTCCTATTTGGCAAAAAGTCTTCCCCTTACAATTTGCCTATGGCAAAATAATCATTCCCTAGGCCCGCCGACCCCATAACTTGCTAAATATGAAGAGTTATAAGGACTTCTTTATATTTGCTGGAAAGGGGAAGAATTTCCTATCTAATGGGAATTCTTTTAGGGAACCTTAAGTGACTTAACTATATGTAAACTATTCAGATTGAAGCACCAAAAGGGGGAAAGTGGTGTTAGTTGACCAAAAATAAGTGTGAGATTATTTTGGTCAACAATTTGGTGACTCACGGGGATCACCTGCCTGCTAGGTGAAAATGATCAGTTGCCTTGAATCATCCATTAGGTCAATGGATTCATGAATGATAGTTTGATAAACACAAGTCTGATCATAAGTCTTGAAAATTTGATCCCTGAGCCACTTGGAACACTAACTGGAACTAGTAAGCATACCTCACAAAATGGTACTTCCAATATCCTGTGCATGAGAAATAAAACACAATAACAACACTATGTACAAAACTTAAAAATCATACATCACCTCCAAGTGGACATGCAGAGTGTGTACAAGCACTTTATTCTACTAAAAGACAAACATAAACCTACTCCTACACTAACTAGAGAGAAAAGGGACTAAAACAAATCCTACAACTTGCAGGGAGAAGTAGTTTCCCTTTCTCAAAAGGGGTAGCCATGCAAATGATTTGACACTGAATATGGTTGCTTGTATGAGTGAAAAACTAACTATAATATGATCCTCCACCCAAATCATCAAGGTATCAACTAGAAACAAAATAAATGTCTCTTTTAGTTGCTCTACATTTGGACTGAAGAGGCATTACAGCTGGCCCTTGCTACTTTAATACTCATCCTCATGCCCTAAAGTGGGCATGACTGGTTTTTGCTTCTCCCTTGGCTCTAATGAAGCCAAGTACCTGATTGGGCACAGTATGATCTGATGGATGTGCCCATGGTTTTGAATTTCAACTGCACGGATGGAGTCTTCCTGTCTGACCTTCCTTAGATGGATGGTGTGAGAGAGGATGATGACATCCTCTTGCTCTTTCCCTTCCTTTTCCTGAGAAGAACATGGAAGATTCATATCTTCCAACCTTGGTTCCAGAGGGTCATTATGAAGTGCAGAGATTCGTATCCTTAAATGCTCTCCTTCATGGCAGATAGGCTCATGTACTTGGAAGGTGGATGATGGAGGAGAAAATGATGTGATCTCCTTAGGGTTCCTCTCCATCAAAGAAATCTTCCAAGTCTGATAGACATAATCTACCTCCTTGTTGTCCTGTTGCATGTGCTCTGACCTCCTCCATGATGTCCTCCTAATCTGTAACTTTCTCACCATGGTTCGTTTCATCCTAAAACATGAAGTTTGAAATATCAAACTCTTCTTCAACATTAGAGCTCGAAGGGGATGAAGTGGGAGGAAAAACTGAAGGTTCTTTTGTGGCCTGCTCTACACTTGGAGCCTCTGAAACCATATGGTCCTCCTCCATCATGGGTTCATCAATCAAATCATGCCCTTCAAATGAAAGTGAAAAATATTAAATAATGCTTTCTTCATTAAGTGGCCTCAACTATGATTTGATCTCCTCCAGTTTCTCCTCTTCAGTAGGACTTCGAGCCTATTGTTCTTCTTCCTTATTGACTGATTATGCAGCTTGGATTAGATCATCATCCTCTTCAGACAAAGTGCCATTATGGAAACTGCATTAAAAGAAAATAGATTGCTTATCTTCTCTTTCTTTTTCTTGTTCTTCTTCTGCTGCAAACTCATTCTTAGCCACCATTGAATTCTCAACCTTTACCTCCTCTATTGGCTTAACCATCAAGGGGATATTTGTAAACCCAAATCTTGCAGCCCAACTCTTCAAATTTTCTATCATTTCTTCTATGTTGGGTTCCTCATACTTGTTGTTCTCCTTGACTATGGATTTTTGAGTCTCTTCCCAACATGGACTTGGGAAAGAAAGAAGAGTGGTCAAGTTGGGGTTCAACCATTTTGCTATTGTTTGTGGTGGAGAGGGAAGTGGAGTTTGCTTGTTTGTTTGGAGGGGACTGACTGCTTGGAAAGGAAAAGGGCAGAGGAATTGAGGTGGGATGGAAGACTAGGAGATGGAGAAGGGAAAACAACATTTGGGGTAGTAAGTGATAGGCTTGACTCTCGGCATTGTTGTAATGATAAAGCTTGAGAAACAGAAAATGAAGGATCTAAGGAGTTGGTGACTTACCCATTACATGAGGTTGTCTCACAGTGTCATATGCCTCATAACTCAATCCACTGTGCAAGTTGAGGAAACATTTCCATGAATTCAACCCTCTTGGGTTGTAATGTCTGGCATAGGGCCGACCCATGGACAAGGTGCCCTATAGCTAACATTCTTTCAAGTTGTGGCCCATGTACCAGACCCTCCATTCTTATATTTTCTACAAATTATCTTCTTCAGTGGAACTACCTCTAAAATTTGTATATCAATGCTTGCATAGTTTGATGACCAAAATGATTTGACAATCTGGATCACCTGGATAAGGCCAATTTGAATTCATTTCCTTTTTGGAGGTGTGTTGAAGTAGTGCAAAATCACAACACCCCTAAATTCCTACTAGATGAGTTGATACTCTCAGTGTGATTGCACAACATATAGCATCTCTCAAAGTGTGGGACTTTAGAATCGAGAGAGCTCTCCGGATGAAGGTCGGTTCCTATTCCTTTGTTCACGTGCATATAAATAAATTACAGAGGATCTATTCTAAAACATAATCTATCTTACCAAGGAGACATGGTTGAGAAGATATGAGCAATGAAACCTAAGCTAACGCGATGATGCACCAAAGGAATGTTAGACACCCATTTTGTAATTCAACAGAGACCATAGAAATTCAATACAACTACCATGTGCATAGATAACCAAACTATACTGAGAGATCAAAAGGCAACAATGAACACATGAAAGGGTTGAGAATCATCCAACAGGGACTTATATATTATTGCTCCAAAAGTTGATACAGTGCACTACAATGGCCAAGAGGAAAAAAGATTGTTTTACAACTTGAATGGGAGGTTTGGAAAGCTCCACAAATTCTCTTACAAAGAAGGGAACTAAGGGAGGGTGTTAAAACAAAGAAATGTCTAACCCTTTACAATGAGCCAACGCCCCTTGCTTTTATAGATTCAGCTTAGCAGAGAAGAAGGAGAAAAGCTGAGAAATAAACTTGAATTTTAAAGCTCAGTTACCAGCCATTAATGCCTCTTGCAAATCAACCCACAATTTCTGTGAATGTACCTCAACTCTGATGTCTATTCAGCATCATTGAAGTGAGGAAGAACGGTAGATCAAATCAAATCTGATCTGGTTGTTGGGAGCAATTTGATCGGATTGCATATTAATGGCGTGAAGAAATGTTTTCCATTTTCTAGGTCCACCTAACCTCATCAAAATTAAAGTTTCAGATTTCCATGGTATATACGACATCGAGATCTTCCAATGGTGCCAAATTTTTTGGATTTCGGGCACTATATCAAGAATATATGTCCATTTGAATGTTTGAATCAGGTGATCGTACTAAAAAATGGTGAGAAACCAGTTTAGCAGAATGGGTCCGACGGGCCATGAAATTCACAAAAATACAAACACCATGCACCCTTTGGAAAAATAATACAAAAATGCTCAAAAATCCATATAACCCCACAATTCATTCTATAAAAAACCATCCTTGGGCATGCTAGTTCGCATTTTCCATTTGGGATACAGAAATCAGTGGCCAAGAGGCACATTTAACTTAGGCCCGACAGCATGACTCCTGGGGTAGTTGATAGACTCCACGACTCTTGTCTTATACTTTATGACTCTTGGGAAGGGATGGCCCAAAAGTGTAAAATTGCACACCTTTTGGTGATCCCAAGTCCTGCTTTCATAGATATTTCATAGAGCCAGATGAAGGAGCTGAGTGCTCGTTTGGGAACTATGTTTGAATTTTTCTTCAGATAGTCGGCTATCAGGATGCCCCTATGAATCCTTCCACAGATCTGTCAAGTTCCTTTATGTTTTTTGACTAATTCCTTTTGTTTGGAAAGGCCATACATCTAACTAGAGACATGTGGAGGCTTGGTGATATCTAATGGACCACAATTTTAGCCATTTCAAGCCGAATCTTTGAACCTGCCTAGGATCTACACGTGGAAGCCTTAAACCCATTTAGGTTTCTATTTAGACGGGTCATGCCTTTCCAATGTGTGCATTAAGACACGTTGATGCCTTCCATGCCTGACACTCTTATACTTAACCGATTTGGGATCCCACTTTGAATTTTTGAGTTATGTTGACAAAAATGATGGCCACATGGATGGGCTGCGCGAAATAAGTTTGAGTCTCCACCTTGGCTCCCATCTTAAAATTGTGCCGAGTTGACATGTGGTTCTTTCCTACTTCATTTGGACTTTTCAATGACCGGACTCTATCCCTATTTAGGCCTAGGACAATGTGGAAGTCTCTCATGCTCATTTGAGTTTTCCTTTTGATTTTAACCTTCGGATATGCACCGATGAGGCACATGGAAGCTTCCACTAATTCCTCTATAATTATCCAATTTTGGTCTCATTCTGAATCATTCGCAGATCCTGGAGACTTTGATTTTTTCTCCATTTCTTTTCCTTTGAGCCTATGGTTTTCCTTGACACTGGATTTTGGCCCTTCCCCCTCGACTACTTACTCCTCAATTTTAGAGTCTTGTATGCAACCTGTTTGTTGGATTTAAAACATGGGCTCATATAACGACAGAACCATCCGGCTTGAATTTCTTTCTACACAGGGTGCTTGTTTGATCAATTTTCCTATTGGGAGAAAATTTGAGATAACTATTTGGCGAACTCGTGCCAGGGGACGTCTGCCTACTAGATGAATAGACTAGTTGTCTTCTTGTATTTATTTGGAAAGGGTCAAATCATATAACTGTTCCCACTTTTTTGTATGTACTTTCAGAAAATATGTCCTGATAACCAAAACATGGACCAAAAACATATTAAATCACCAACCATGTATTTTTAATGAGGCTTATAAATTCTAAGGTGCATGGCATCCAGAATTTACCTGATTTTTGGATAAAGTTTTAATGATTATTTTTAACTATTTATTTACTAGTCTATGGGCCAAAGTGGGACACACTTTCATGCTTTGACCTGTAGCTGCATGGAGTCATTTTGACAACTAGAGTTGACCCTAATTCTTTTGGAAATACCCTTTGAGACTCGATTTTAACATTTTGTTCTATTAGAAAACGTGAAAATGTTACGAAAACTATGGGTCTCCCTGTTGTAAATGCTGAAGGGCCTAACGCATTCACCTAGAGGCACATTGAACTATATAATGACGTAAACCTGGAGAAATAAAAAAAACTATGTTGGAGCACTTAGGGAAACATAACCTACGCTTCAACAAAAGAATGTGCATACACAATTAGGGAAATTAAAAATCCTATGCTAATATTTATGTAAGGAAAAAGGAATTTTTACTTTTCAGTAGCAATGTTTAAGATTTAGATCCCATTTACTAGGATTTACAATTCTTCACCATCACAACTTAGCCAGCTGGAAGGCATTGCTACTTTTGTCACCCTGTGATCATGTAATTGGGCCACTCCAAATTTCATCAACCCTTGGAATGCTTTCCTGGTTTTTCCTGATATGCATCCCACTTTAAAACTAAGTACCCCTTCTTGAAAGGTCCTCGTTCTTTCTTTCTTATTGAAAACTCTTCTTGATCAATGCTTGTATCCTTCTCCATGACCTGCATTGCATGTTCTCTTGCCTCTCCTACTTCCATAGCTCTGCATACCTAATTTCCATAGGTTCAAACTAGGCTAGTTGAAACTGTTTCATGAAGCTCCAAAGTGAGGAAACTCCAATGATATGGGAAATACTACCTCTTTTCCATATACAAGCTTATATGGGGAGCTTCCTGTGGCCCTTTTGGATGTGATCCTATCAACCCATAGAGCTGATTTGAGATTTGTATGCCAAGTTCTATAATTTTCATCAAGAGTCCATTTGATAATGCTTATATAGGGTTCTTCATTTGTGGAATCTGCTTGGCCATTACCTTGAGGGTAATAGTTTGATGAAGTGCTAATAGGTATACACCATTCTTGATTATCCCATTCAGTGATCCTTGTACTCAAGGAATTAAAATGCATTATCTGATATAACTATTCTACAGGGAATCAAAACCTGGTGGCTATTCCTTCATAGAAATCCAAGATGTTGGATTCATTTACTTGCTTAAGTGCCACTTCCTCAATCCACTTGGTGAAATAATCTATTTTTATAAGTATTCACTTGTGGCCATGTCTTAAATTTGAGTTAATCACCCCAATGAATTATAGTCCCCATTACATGAATGGTTGATCCACTGAAATATGGATGAAGGGGACAGGGCTGCTAATATTCTCCTTTCTCCTATGAATTTTAATGCACACTTCTTTGCACTTGTTTATATCCATGAGTAGCAGTCCATTTGAACTCACTAATTAGGCCAATAATAACTAGCTTTCATGATCTTGAGAGTATGTCCTACTCGAGGGGGAAAGTGGCTTCCTGCTTCTCCATCATGGAAATCATGCAACACTCTCTCAATTTGGCCTATCCTAATGCACCTCAATATGACACTATTAATATCCTTCTTGAACAAGACACCATCAACAAGAACATATGGAATGGCTTATAGTTTGAAGTATCTTCTTTTTGACTTTGTTCCATTCTGGAGGGCACAAACCTGTTTGGAGATAATGCACCAAGGATTGATGTCCAACATGGAATAGGTGCATCATTAGCTGGTTGTTCTTGATCATTTTGAATAACAAGATAAACCTCTTCTACCATCCAGCTGACTCATATTATTAGCTTGGAAGTGAGCTATTCACACAGAAGTCCTTACGCTACATTGCAACTAGTTTTTTCACCTTGATTTCAATGTCATACTCCATTACCTGAGTGATCCAACTAGATCTCTTCTCATTCAAGTCCTTGTTCAGGAGAAACTCCTTGACACCAACATGAGATACTAGCAGTTGAATCTTACTGTTCGAGACTAAGTGTTTGAAATTATTCAAACTCCTAATAAGCAACAAGGGATCATGTTTCTCAATGAAAGAGTATTTTACCTGCATAATATTCCAAGCTCTGACTAAAGAACTGCTATGGGTTGTTCTGAACCTTCCTTGTTGGGCTGGACCAAGATGGCTGAGATGGTGTCTAACCCTCCAAAATCATATAACATCAAAGTTCTTTTGAGAAGTCTGGGTTAACAAGAGTTGGGGCTTGTGATATTGTAAGCTTGATGGCCTCACAAAATCTCTTTCCCTTCTACTGTCCATTTAAATGCAAGACTCTTCTTTAACATCATTGTTAAAGGCTTCACAAGAGTGGAAATATCAGGTACAAACCTGTGAACAAAAGTTTATCATCTCCCCAAGAAGATTTGGAGAGAATATTTTGTGTTGTGGCAATGGAAGTGTCTAGTACGATGGATTCAACCCTTTCAGGATCAATTCTCAACCCTTCTCTTGAGACAATGTGGCCCAAAAATTTTCCCTCATGAGCAAAAACACACAGTTTCTTTGGGTTTGAGTGATACTCCAAAACCTTCTACACCTCTGAAATACCTGTCTAAGGTGGAAGAGATGGTCTGCAACATTATTTGAGAAGATGGTGATATCATCTAGATACACCATGATACCATATTATTGATTAGGGCCTTTGAATGCCATGTCCATAGCATTTTTGAAATGTTGTTCTATACATTTGAAAGTCCAAATGGCATCTTCTTATAAGCATATGTCCCCCATTTGGTGGTGAAGGTTGTCTTAACTGATCTCCCTCTTTCACCATTATCTGATTATATCCTAAGTATCCATCTAGCAATGAAAACCTCTCGGAGCCCACTACAACCTATAGGATTTGTTCCATTGATGGAAGGGGATAATGATCCTTGAGTAATTCTTTGTTCAGATCACGAAAATCCACACACATACTGATTTCTCCATTTCTTTTCCTTACAGGCACCAAGTTTGCAACCCAACTTGAATGCAGTGATAGGGAAGATGATGTTGGCCTCAATTATCTTGTTCAATTCTTTCCTCATGAGAGGCTCAATGTGAGGATTTACCCTAGGCCTTTGCTTTTTCTAAAAGGTATTAGCTCCTGGATCCAAGCTCGATAGTGTGTTGTGCCAACTTTGGGTTGAAACCTATTAAATCTTTGTAAGTCTAGACAAAATACATCTGGGAATTCTTGACAAAGTTGAATGAATTCAGATTTTTCTTGTTGAATTACTGGACCTTTCCAATTTGCAACGTTTTACCTTCTTCTATGAAAATGGGCTTTGAATCTTCACCCTTTACCTAAAGTTACTTGCTTTCTCCTTTCGGAAATTGATCATTTGGGTTAAAGATTGATTCCAAAGTGACAAGACCCTTTGGTAGTTTGTTGGTTCTCAACTGCACCACTTGATTCTACCATACTACTACTCCAACCTGTCTTTGTTCCTGGAGGAGAACTCAGCTTCTTCTTGTAGAAATTTGACAATTTGTTGATCATTTTATAAATAACTTACCAACTTGTGTTCGTTGTCTGGGATAACAGGCCTCACAACCAACTTTGATATGGGGCTAGATATTTATCACTCTTGATACTCTCTACAATGTCAAAGGCTGCCCCCAATTTCTTCCAGTATGTCCATTGCTTCATTCTTCTTCCTTGGGATGAAATTGATGTTGAATGCTTCAAAATCCTTGATGTGGTTCCATATCCAGTTCTTGTAGCTCTTTAGCAGGTCGTTCTTGGAAGAATTTTTTCCTCGGACTTGATTCAAGCAACTAGCTCACTATTTCCAAACACTTACAAGTTTCTTGAATACCCTCTTTTCCTTGCCCAATGTAGTCCATGGACCAAAGCCTCATACTCTGCTGTATTTTTTGAACAAGAAAATTAAGAAACATAGAAAGCATGAGTAGTATTTCATACCTTGAGGTGAAACAAGCATAGCCCCTCCTCCAGCTCCTTGTCTACTTCTTGAGCATATCAAAGAACAACTGCCATACCTCATTATCATCTTTGTGGTCTAGCTTAATGATGTCAGGAATCCTTTAGGGATGATCTATTCCTCATGCAAATAGTAGACTCCTAGCTCAGATTGATTTCCATCTCCTTATAGGGGTCAAAATGCATGCGTCTTATTCACCCACTCTATCGAGGGTCAATTCTAGGAATATACTGAAACCTTGGTATCTTCCTTCACAACTGCTCAGGAGGTCCTCCTGATGAAAGACTTAACAATTGGCATTGATCGGGATGGTACATAAGACTCAATATGGTAATCCACAATGGGCTCAGATCTATTGTGTGGCCTTAGTCTCCATACCTTGTTCTAATTTTAAGAATGTGTGATACTAATCAAAAAACAAATAGCCTCCAATCTTAGTGGTGAAGTCTCTTAAAAACACAATGCAAAATGTGGTGGCAAGTCTATGACTGATATATTCTGCAATACAGTCACATTGGGGCTTCTGCATGCAAAGTATGAGGATCAAATCCTTGATGACTCCAAATATTGTTACTGATTGTTCCATCTAATTGCACTACACCTCTAGAGACTGACCCCTTTGTATTGAAGAAGCTGAATCGGACCTATTTGGTTTTGTGCATTACAGAGCTACTTGCCCCCAAATTAATCCTATAATTATGTACCTGTTTGTCTCTAATTATCAATGAAACGTAGAATGGAGGGGAGTTTAGATTCTTACCTTGTTGTCAAAGTTGAAAATGGTTTCTGTAAGATGGAAAAGTGACAAGCGAGCTTTTGTGGGAATCTACAAGTAATTCTTCCTCACAACCGACCTCTCGAGGTAGTGCCGAGACAGCCGGTGGGGATGGAATTTATCACGCATGGATAGGATCTCTAAACTAGTCAAAGGCAATCTTATTTCTTCGATGTGCACTAGTGGAATCTGTGAATCTAAGGCATGAGAAGGCCCTTCTAACCTGAACTGGCGTGATAGATCGAGTCGGCAAGGATGACTGCTCGAAGGCTCCAATCAATACCGAGCTCTAGCGTGATTCAATTCTATGGCGGTTGTGGAATACGCGGAAAATAACTTGGGATAGTTTCAACTGTATATCTCTAGACAGGTTCATAGGGTGGATGATGATATCCTATAGCGGATTCTACGGGCAATTGTATGGTCTAGTCTGAGAAAGCCTCATACTCTTTGTTAGCTGCTATGTTTAACAAGGATAAATGTTGATGATGATAGATGGAAGTGGAGTAGATCTGAATACTAATGTGCGTAAGCCAGCATCTATGTCTGATTCACCTGTGGACTTCGTTGGGTTGTGAGATTTGTGGGTCACAACCATAGATTCATGGTTGTTGTGGTCTTGGCTATGGTCATGTGTGGGATCAGTTACTAATCCCTAGTATCTAATACTCGTATTCCTTTCATCAGCCTCTATATTTAGAATTAACATTTGTGTGATCTTCTAAGAGTATCTCACAGGTGTTCAACTGCAACCTGAATTCTTAAGCTAGTATCTATGTCTGTGAGAGTGTCTCCTGCAACTGGTTGTGGGACCAAAGGATCACAACCAAATGTTTTACTCTCTTTCAAGCCCTTCCACGGTCATGAAGATATTTATCTATGGTAATCTGTAGTTTGGTTGATTTGACCAAAATGTGTGCGCTTGGTCGTCTTCTATAATTTTTAACCTAGCTTAACTATGAGGCTGATTTGTTGTAAGTCATGTTTTTGTTGCGGAAGACTTGGATTCTAAGATTCTGCATCTATATCAGTTATTGCTATGATAAGATTGGGTTGAGGCACGATTGGCTCGAATACTTATTCTCTGGGCTCTCTAGGTCCCGTGATTGTCATACAAAAGAAAACGATGTAAATCTAAAATGACAGAAGTAAAATTAACTATGTGAAGATATATCTATAACATGTATAACTTGATCTAATTCTGATACTTATATGATAATTTACTACTGAATGAAATTTGAAGGAGAAATTAGCTTCTAATATATCTATAAATTGACAACTAATCTAATGATGCAAATTTAAAACAAATAAAGTAACCGAGTATAGCTTCTTGTCTATGCAATTTGTAGATCTATTGATAAATAACTTGATAACTAATCTAATCTATTTGAAAGACTCTCGATCCTACCTCAAAAGTGAGGAATGAATCATAGTTTCTCAGAAACTATCAATCCCCATTATTCTTCCCTGGCAATATTGAAAGTAAAATTGATCGAAATAAAGTGATTGGCTACTCTATTTGATATCTTCAAACTAGAACTTTGAAAGCTAGAACTTGGATTTTGGAGAACAGTGGCAAATCCAATGGTGTGTGTAGTTTTGTCCCCTTAGAGTGATCTCCTTGTTCCTTCGTGCTCACGTGGATCCAGAAAAGCGTGTAATGCTAGCATACTCAGAAGTAGATTTTGGAACAAAGGCAGCTTAGAATGTAGACTGAATACAATGTGAGTAGGAGAGGGATAACGCAAGAGTACAGAGCTTGGCTTATGCAATTCCTAGTGGGATTTATTGTGAGTCATGAAACATAAAAGGTCCATAACCTAAAACTATCCTATTTGATGAGCAAAACATGCAAATTTCAGGAAGAGGCTTCCTCCTGATGTAAACAATACTATCCTAGCTTCAATTGATTACATGAAGTAATGACATAGGATTTGCACAAGGATGGACATGTGGCTTTCTGTTCACCCAGCTAAACAAGGGTATTAACTAAGCATATAATGAACTGAAACTATGAATTCTAAGCAAAGTTCTTAAAAGGTCCTGAACTAGTGAAATGAGAAATTGAGAGGTAAATTTGAGGGGCCTTTTGCTTGAGCACAAGCCAACTATTTATAACATTTCCATTTACCTAAAGGTAAAAAAACAAATTGATCTCTTAAACCATAAACAATGACAAAACACTATTCTAGGGAACCAAAATCATTAATGCAAGCCAAAGGCAGTGAAAAAAGCTGGTAAATGTTGAAATTTACGTGAGTCGCGTTAAAAGAACATTCTGGAAAACACGTAAAGGACCACCGCCCTCAGCAGGGTGGTAGTTACAGGACTGCTGCTCTTCCTGGGCAATGGTCACGAGACCACTGCCTAGGCAGGGTGGGTGTTTCGTTACTGAAGAAGAAAACAGAAAGAAAAGAGGGGAAAAGACTTCCTATTGAAGCACCCAGTTGATCAGCGGGACATGTATGATGTTAACGCACTACTTGGAAAGCTACTTGCCCCGAATCAATGATGTACACCTATGCGACTAGACCTTTTTCATCCAATGGATCACGTGAAATGTAGAATGCATGGGGCTTCATATACCTTACAATTTTGGGTTCCTCCACAGTTTCCCTCGAGGATGAGCTGCATTAGTAAATACTTTCTCTTGCTGATTAGGGGGGCTGAGTTTGAGCTTGACCAATTGGCTATAGAAGTCCGCAACAGATCTCTTTGTCCTAGAATGACCAATGACTCCCACATTGAAATATTCAAATTTTCCTTCTTCATTTGTTCAATGATGTTAAATGATCTATCCTTTTTCTACCCCTTTCCTCAGTACATTTTTCTCTTTCACAGTGGTTCGTTACAACTCGGTGCCTAAGTCGGTTTGGAAGGTGGCTTGGGCTAACTCTGCATATTGGGAGTTATAATTTTGAGTGCCAATACCTTGTGGAATAATAGAAGGTTGAGGATTATCTAAGTTTGATGATTGTCCCTCTCTAATGTTCCTTTTCTTAGACCAGGTATTGGCAGTTACATTTTGAGAAGGAGCTTCGTTAATTACACATAGAAGTATTTAACCTACCAATTGATAAGCATAGTATCACTTGGAGGTGCCTCCTTGCTGAATTTCTCACTTGCTGTTGATTTTCCTCTTGACTAGACTCTTAGTGACACAACAATGGTCTTTACCATCAAGACATGGTTTAGTGCACCATTGAAACAAATTGACTAGTTGTAGGGCTGATTACATAGGAAACACCAATCATTATCTCTAGTGCCATGTTGTTTTGTGTTAGAACCAAGGCCCTTGATGTTGAAGTTGTGTTTGGATCATATGGTTGAGAAAGGCCTAGTAGACTTGAGGTTGTCCTTGGTATTTCTTTTTGACCTGGGGACTGAGGTGGTTTTCTATTTTGCTAATATGGGGGTCTGGCCTGATACTAAGTTTTAGGTAGATATGGCCTAGAACTCTGAGCCTATTTCCTTTTGATAGTAACTAGCTCATTCCCTAGGTTTTGTAGTTGTTTTGTGACTTCTTGTAGCTCTTTTGAAGTGCTAGAAGCATGAGGGGGAGGCTTCAGCTGAAACTTTGATTCCTAGGAGTAGGTATAAGAACTTATGTGGGTATTTGGGTGGTGCTTGGATCTCTTATTTCTCAGGTATAGAGGAATAGGTGGCCTAGGGGCAAGCTTGTCTATCTTGAATCAGACAATTTTCAGCTCTAATGGAAATGTTATATGATGCAAGTAAGGTGGTTCCTTCCATTGATTGAATCATTAAAGCAGTATTAGAATTTAGAGCTCTAAGAAAGTATAAGAAAACACCTTCATCTATGGGCCTTACAGCCAATGGAATCCTATCCCATGTCCTTTGAAATTTGAAGTTTAAATATGTCAGCTACTCATTAGGGGCCTTCTTGATGGTTTTCAAATGCTCTAACAAGGATAGGTTATCTCCCTTTTCTCCAAATTGTTTGTTGAAGAGCTCTGCACGGATTGTCCCAATTCTAAATAAAGCCTGTTGCTAGACACCTAAACCATTGTGAAGCCTTACCCTTGAGTGAAAAAGATAACAAATTGACTGCAATGTCCATCTTAGTGATCTCATGAATTGCACATACATTTACAATGTGTTGAATGTGGTCACTATGAGAAGTTTGGTTCTCTCCAGTGAAATGCGGAATGCTCTTTAATGCTACAACTAGCTACAACTAGGAATGGATTCTATGCGCATTGAGAGCAAGTGGGATGCTGCCAGTGAAGTCGACATAGAGGTTGGTTGGTTTTGCCATTATGATTGACTTGAGAACCCTTCTTGATTGAATGAATGACCTATTAGGTGGAGGTGTTGATAAGGTTATGTTTGGTGGAGATGGAGACCTCTGGGCTCTTCTTTCCCTCTCTCCCTCTATCTAAGGAACAAGTGCAAATAGAAAAATAGTCCCTCCTCTCTGGTTCCTGACCTTGTTTGTATTCTTCATCATGAACTTGAAAATTCTTGGACTTTTTAAACCAAGTGGATTCTGTCTCTTTTGGAGTCATCATATGTACAATTTCAGAGCTTCTTAAAATCTTAAAACTTACAACAAGTTCACATCAATCTTGCTACAATAAAGATGGAGACCTCTTGGTCCCACTAGGCCATTCCAAAATTGTTAGTGTAGAATCATAGCACCCCTGAGTTCCTGCAACTAGATAATTTGAAAATCTCAGTGTGATTGCACACCATGGAGCATTTCTCAAACTGGGGGACCTGGTAAAATCAAGAGAGATCTTCGAATGAAGTTTGGTTCCTATTCTTCAATGTTCAGGTGCATACAAATAAATTATAGATGATCTATTCTAAAACCTACTCTATCTTACCAAGGAGATAGGGTTGAGAAGATACAAAAATGATAATAATATAAACCTAAGCTAATGAGGTGAGGCACCAAAGGAATCATTAGACACCCATTTTGCAATTTTAGCATAGACCATAGAAATTCAATACAAACTACCATGCATAGATAACCAACCTATAATGAGAGGTTAGAAAAAAACAATAAACAAATGAAAGCATCTGGGAATCATCTAACAGACATATATTATTGCTCCACAAGTCGATATAGTACACTACAGTATCCAAGAGGAAAAAAAACTTGTATTATAAGTCAAATGGGAGGTTTGGAAGCTCCACAACATTCTCTTGCATAGACAAGGGAAGAAGGGAGGAGTGCAAAAAAAAAAACCGTATCAAACCCTTTACAATGAGCCTGACTCCCTCATTTTATAAATTCTAGCACAGAGAGAAGAAGGAGAGAGGTGGGAGAACTAATTTGAAACTCAGCTATCGGCCATTAATGCCCCTAGAAATTTTCCCACAATCTGTCAAATTTGACATCAATTACTTGTTTAGACGCATTAAAGGAGGAAAAATGGCAGATCAAATCGAATCTGATATGGTTGTTGGAGTAATTGGATCCTACATTAATGGCATGAAGATTTTTTCTATTTTTTATCCACCTAAGATTGTCAAAATTAAAGTTTCAAATCTGCATGGCGTAGACGAGGTCAAGATCTCTCTAATGGTGCCCAATGTTGTTGGATCTCAGGCACTGGATCAGAAGATATGCCCGTTTGAATATTTGAATTAGGTTCCCACACAAAAATGTGGAGGAAACCAGTTAGTAAAATGGGTCTGCAAGCCTGAAATTCACTTTGCACCCCATTTGCACAAAAATAAAATATGCGAAAATTACCCCACAGCCCCGCAATACCTTTTTTCTCCAAAAATCATCTTTGGGCTCACGCTAGTCCGCATTTTTTCACTTGGGTGAAAATATCACTTGAAGGCCTATCATTATACATTTAATTTATGCCTAACACATGGCTCCTTGGGCATCGATGGAGGCATGACTCATTTTTTTACTTTATGTCTCTTGGGAATGAAGCCAAAAAGTTAACATTACTCTTTAGAGACCAACCTTCCCACTTTGACTTGGAACATGGCCACGTGGAGAGTTGGCTAGTATTTGTTTGGAGATCACTTTTTGATTTTTACTTTTGAAGTTGCGTCAGGCTGACATGTGGCTTCTTCCACAAATTTCTCTTTGTTCCTTTATCTTTTTTGACTAAGTCATTTTGTTTAGCGTAGGGTCATACATCTCGACCAAGGACACGTGGAGGCTAGGAACTTGTCTAAGTACTCACTTTTAGATTTATCTTTGAAGATGCGCCAAGCTTACACGTGGAAGCCTTGTGCTCTGATTTAAGTCTGCGCTTTGGTCCACGCCTTTGAATGTGCATCGTTCAGACATGTGGCACCTTCCACCAAAACTCTTATACTTAACCAATTTGGGCCCACTTTGAATTTGACCTATGTTGAATCCTGACCACATGGAGGGTTGGCGCAAGTTTGAGTCTCCGCCTTATGGGCTCCCATATTGAAATTGCTATTGAGCTGACATGTGGTTATTTCTTCTTGTTTGGACTTTTAAATAGCTCGACTCTATTCTTTTTCATGCCTAGGACATGTGGAATCTCTGCATGCTCATTTGAGTATTCTTTTTTAGTTTAGTCTTTGGAGATGTTCACTGATGAAGCATGTGGAAGCTTCTGCTGATTCTCTCTATACTTAGCCAATTTTGGGTTCGTTCTGAATCATTTGTAGAGCCTGGAGACTTTGAGTTTTTATCCATTTCTTTTCCTTTGAGCTTCTATTTTTATTTAACACTGTTTCCTTCCTTCCTCGACCTCTGCTCCTTCATGTATTAGAGCCCTTCTGCAACCTGTTTGTTAGATTTAAATTGAGGGCTCATACGATGGAACCATCCCTTGAATTTTTTTCTACACAGGGTCATGTTTAATCAATTTTACCGAGGGAAAAATTGATATAACATTACCCATTAACAAGGTTGTGTTGTAATTTTATAGTATGCCTCAATATCCTTAATCCACTGTGTAAGTTGAGGTAGCATTTCAGCCATGAAGTCAACCTTTTCCTGAGGTTATAATGTCTTGGCATAGGGCCGACCCATGGAAAAGGTTCCTTATAGCCAATTCTGAACACTTTCATCTATGTTATAGCCCTAGAATACACAATGCATGCCTCCATCCCTTGAATCTTCTCAAGAAGATCAACATTTTCCATGTAGCTGTCACCATTGTATGCATCCTCTTATTCTTGATAAGCTCCATGGCCAAACTGGTTTTGACCCTGCTCATATGGGTAAGCATAATGGTTCTGGATCTGATCATAATGCTGATCTGGAGGGGTAATGAAATACATTGGAGGTGGACTACATTCCTGCTGCTACAAATGTGAGTTCTAAGATGGAAATGAAGTCATGATTACACAACTTCATGGAAATGGAAGAAAATGAAAGAGATGGAAGAAAAATGGATGAAAATGGATGGGATAAGCTCTACAACTTTGGAGATGCGTTGTTGACTAGAT